>CM050651.1:54677030-55306092 GCA_027574665.1 Rhynochetos jubatus | reverse complement strand
GCTACACCTGCACAAGAACTTTGCGGAGCGTTGCTGGGACACGTTTTAAGTGCACCTGGTGGAGTCTTCAGCCGTACGGTGCAGCGTGTAGGATCCCAGTAAGCTGGGAACCACCCCAGATAGCTAGCAAGAGGTGTTACGGGGTGTGGCAGGGATTTACTGGGGAGGTAAGAAACCCAGCTCAGTTTTTCTATTCCCTGATTTGGAGCAAGGACATCCCATCCCTCAGGGAAAATGCTACGTTCTGACTAACGTTCTCTTTCTCCTCCTGGCACGGTAGTACCAGTACTCCCTCTCAGGTGAGGGTCTGCACACTGTATCGTTGGGTTAGATGCAGATGGACAGCTCAGAACAACGAGGGCTTACGTCTGCTGACTTTTGTGCGTGTCCTGGTCACGCTGAGGTGATCGGAAAGCGCTTCGTACGTGGTAGAAAAGAAAGGGGAGAAAGTGTTCAGTTTGAGTACCCTGCTAGGACTTCAGTTTCAGGCAACTGAGCAGAAGCTATGCCTGAGGAATTTGCAGTTACCCACTAGCTGCAGGGACAAAGGGATTTCATCGCTCGAGCATTAAATTGTAGATAAGGAAGGGTTTTGAGTATCTTAGTGGCATCTAAATGTTTTGCGCATCTCTCTGTAGATCTGGGCTCTTTCTGTCTTCGTTGGGAGGGCTGAGCGAACGAGACCTCGCGGAGCAACGAACAAGTAGCTTGTCGCGCTGTCGGGTGGTCGTTTCTAATCGGTATAGCTGAACCGTTGGAAGCCTGAGCATTTTTGTGTGGCGCTTTTATATACCATACTTAAAGAAAATGTCTTTTAGATGTCCCTTTATGATGATCTCTCTGGAATTAATCTCCTACTACAGGGTTGCTAGGTTTTGCTGCTAGGTAACTACTGCATCAGAGAGAGGTTTTGGTAAGATTTGCTCTCTCTTGGGAATTGCAGGGTGATTCACACTGTGGCTGTAAGTCTGGGTTTCTGAAGAAGAGTGTGGGGGTTGATCAATTAGGAGGATTGTGGTTCAGTTAATTGAAAACAATAGTTTCATGCAGAACATTCAGGTCTTAAAAATGTCTCTTAATCTCTGTATAACAGTTTTAGAATTTAATTATGCTGCTTGCAACATTTTAAAGAGAACTGACTGGTTCTCCAGCAGGGATGATTGTCATATTCACCACTCCCAGTAGTAAATATTACATGAATAATTGATGAGATTTCATAAATATGTAGATGAAAAGTACCGATTGTGTGAGGTTTTCTCCTGGGTCCTTATTAATTGTGAACCATCATGTTAACTGCTGCTGTTGATTCTGAGAGAGCAAAAGGATATTTGTTTGAAAATTAAATATTTGCTATAATTATGAAATGCATTATTTAACTGGTAGGATATTGACTTTGGCTTGTGTTTATGAAAAAAGCTTCAGATGCTATTTTAATGACTTTAATATTGCACATCACCGTTGCAGAAGCCTGCAACAAGACACAGCCCAAACGTGCTAAAAATAAAGTCAGTCATATTTACCAATAATTCACATGTGTATTCTGAGATGTACTTCTTAAGTAAGGACAAAGCAGATTGTGGTTTTGGGATTCAGCAGTGCAGATCACCTAAAGCTGTTCTTCTTGAGAAATTACACGTTACAACAAATGAAGCAACTCCGGCATGTGCATATGTCGTGTAGATCATTCGGTGTGTTAGCAGCTGGGTGAAAAAGAAATTAGAAAACCTATTTTCTGCATTCAGTCCACATTACCACAGTTATTACAACAGAGCTGAGAATGTTTACAGAGAAAACTCTTAAGTATAATCTTCCTGTACGAAGCCACGTTCTGAATTCAAATCAGACTCTGTCACAACGTGAAAACTTCCCGATTCAGTGAACCCTGTTGTCCTAATTCAGTTTTATGGCACTAACCACACCAAGGAAGATGGGATTTTCACCGAAGGATATTTTTCACTGAGAATAAAAATCTGGCTTTTGTTCTTTGAACAGTATAGGCCAACGTGGGGAGTTGGTCCGTCACATCTGGAAAGCGAATGAGGCAGATTTTTCTCTCCTGTAAATTGTCTGCTGTACAGAATAACACAACAAGGCTGGAAATGTCATTTCAAATGAGTCTTATGAATCAGGACATAGGAGGAAGCTCTTGCAGGAGAAAATTGATGCTATCGGTTACCCAAGGCCAAACCTTTGCTTCCCCCATTGACAGAGGAGTGTTGTTACAAACTCCAGTTGGATTTTATAGTGGGATGTCTGTCCTGGCATCCACTGAATTGGGCTACAGTTGACAGTTGCGCACAAATAGGCCAATTTAAAGAAATAGTTGTATCCAAGTATGAGGGTTTTTTTCTGTCTTTGGGGAAACCTGATTAAAGAACATTCAGAAGAATTTTGAAAGCAAACACTTATTTTCCCAGTAAACTTCAAGCCCTTAAGTAAGCCCAAGCTGTGGCGTGCCTTAAACCATTTGGTTCTGTTCGAAGGCCGTTCAGTTCTTCACACTTCATCCTTGACATCCCTACATACGTCTGACTGCGGCGCCAAAGCCTCCAGCTTATTTCTGTGGTAAGACCATATGGTGCAAGCCATGTACTGTCAAGTAGCAAGTAGTTGCTGAAACGTCTGCATGAGGTTGTGGAAAAGGAATCGAGACTTCCTTTCAAAATCGGTTCTTGCGGTTTTACGTGGCCGTTTTAAGACTGACAAGAATGTATGTGACATATATTTAAATGCTCCGTTTTTGATCTGTCTTAAAGGGGCATCCTTTAGAACATATTTCTGCCTCAAGACCTTTTTACTTGTTGTTCTTAGTCATACCAGTGATAATTATTGCTGCAAAAATAATCAGGGACAAGGAAAATGCTTCTCGCTTGGTTTCTGTGTGCTTACTCTGTGGGTTGAGTAGCTCTTTGCTCCCACTTAAAAAGCCTGTTGGGCGCATGAGATGTCAGCTGATTCCTGTACAGGCTATCGCTTCCGTACGTATATTCTGTGTCTGTCACTTAGTACTGGAAGAGTGACAGGTACTTACTGCCATGAGTAGTTCTGTTTTCCTCAGTAGAACTACTCACAGGATTAAAGCTGCTCACGAGTATAAGCGTTTGGCAGACTTTGAATTTTTCCTTTATTACTTCAAGGAAAATGAAGGCGATTCATCTTTCAGTGAAACTGCTATTTTAAAACATTGATGTCAGTAAAAGCACTGCATGGCCACGGTAATTTTTCCCTTTTTTCATATGTTTGATAATTTCCTGATATTACATTGACAATCCTCCTGCTAAATTTTTAGCTACAAACTATTTTCTTTTACTGTCAGAGCTGGATGATTTAAGTGAGGTGGATGCCCAACAGCAGCTCTCCTGCTCTAAGTCAGGTGTCCTCTGCCATTGTGTCCATTATAAGTCATTTTCTTGGAGCAGAACCAGAGACACTGGTGACACAGATGATGTTTTGGGTCTCTCCAGAAGTAACACTTACGTAGCCTTTCCTCTTCTGTAGTAACCTTTTCCAGTTTTTCTCCTGCCCTCAGTAATATCTTCTGGGTTTGTATGTAAAGGTAACAAGGTTCTTATCTCAGGGCCACAGGGTTTCTTGAACTGCTTCCTCCTATCTCTGTAGTTAGGAAATGAATGGTGCCTTGTGACAGAGGATGATGGAAGCAGTGTCATGAACAGCTGTTGTAAGCCACAGTGCGAGACTCTCAAGGCCACTGCCTCGTTACGCTGTTTTTGTCTAACAGTATCTCCCTCAGGTTTCATTAATCGACTCCCTGCAGGCAGGTTCTGTTGTCTCACACCGTCGCTGTTAATAAGCACTGGGTCTGTAGCTTCTTAGCAGTTACTGTCCTTCATGAATCCCTCTGCCTTCCTTGCTGCTGCTCCCAGCCATCTCCGGGTAAGCATCCAAGCCGGTTCTCACCCCTTTGTCACCCCTGTTTGAGAAGGAAGGTCTTTGATTTCTCCTGCTCTTTCTATACAGTCTGCCCCAAGACTATCATCCTCTGTGAACACAAGGGCTTGAGGGGAACGTTCTGGTGAAGAAGTTAACAGATAGATGCCATGCTAAACATGACATGTTATGTTAGAAATACTCTTCTGAAACGAGGCACCTGGTTTTGCGTCACCAGTAATCTGGTAGATGTTATGGGAGATTGTACCAAATTGTTCTGTATAATTTGGATTGCTCTGTAAATGATGACACGTCAAACGCCGCACGTATAGATGTGAATGTTCCTTTTTTTCTTTCATGTTACCATTTACTTGAAATTGAACATTTCTTATTCCTTAAGTGTGTTGTTTCAGACTTACCTTTCATTAAACTTCTAGGGACAGGCCCAGGCAATAGCAAACATGTAACTGGAAAAGCAGGAATGTTAGGGGAAGTGGGGAGCTGATTTCAGTGTTCTCCAAGGCACGGGTAGAGGGCATTGTGCAGCTGGAGATGCAGGATTTTAGTGGAGAGAGGTGAAATGAAGGTCACGGCCATTTGCAGGGACGTCAATGTGATGTTTTACAAATTTTAGTCGGTGAGATGTAGTCAGACACAATCTATAGTAATTACAGTCTGCCTGCCTAAAAATCTCGTGCGGTTTAAATTGGATAGCAATAATCTTCATTTCCTGTCCGAAATGGTTATACAGAGTTGCTGTATTTCATCCCAGCGGGCTTTGCATTTCACTGGTGAGCAAAGCATGCATCGGTCGTAGGTCACTTCAGAGGAAAGGCGCTCTGTAAATGCGTGTCTTCACTCCTTTTGTTAGGTGCTAGCACCGAGTCTCTGCCTGGCACTTTCCAGACAAATCAGGAATGAAACTTGTGTTCCCCAAAGGCTGCAGTTGAAATAGGGAATGCAGAGACGTAGAGCAGAGGGGAGATGCGACCAAGCGCCAGCGATCGAGCAGTGAAAATTACTGCACGTCTTGTTAGCTCCGCTGCTCGGAGTAACAGGAACGCTCCTAGGTGGGCTTGTGTGCTGAAGGGTGCACGATGGAAGGAAAAGCATGAAGGGAGGTGATGCAAACCAGCTCAGTGAGAGTGGGTTAATGAAAGAGTTCCAGGCAAGAGGAGGCACGATGAGAGAGGTGGAGGTGAAGGCAGGGAGTAAACAGATGGCACCCAGGCTTTAGTGGGACAGTGGGATGCAGGCAGAACGGAAGGAGGTAGAGCTAAGCGGAGCAGAAGGGGCAGGCTTGTGCGTGCCTTGAAACGTGGCTTGTCATTCGTTCAGAAGGGGACAGGAGGCGGGATGGGGTGTGAAGAGAAGCAGGCACAGTTGGTGCAATTGATGAATATTGCCATAATACTCTGTGTTGAGTAAAAAGGGAGGGCAGTAAATGTTTGTGACGTGAGGGAGGAGGAGACAGCAGTAGCCAGGCAGAGACAATCTAGCTTGCAGTGCTTTGCAGCTGTAGCAAAGTAGGATGGACTGATTGGGAAGACCTAGCAGATCTTAATGGTAAGGCCTTATCCTGCACTGTTTACATGTTAGCGTAGTTGCCGGATCTGGTGAGTTTCATTTGTTCAGCTAAATGCTTACAGAAACTGAAGATGTGTTTTTTTGGCTATGGATACACTTAGTTCATTAGTCATCTCTCATTTTGATTACTGCAATAGCTCCTGGCTAGACATTGTCCTTCTGCTCTTCACTCACAATCTATTAAAAAAATCAGCCACATACATTATATCTTGTCATCTTTTCTGTTCACTTAGTTTTGCTGCCACATCTCCAACTTTAAAGGTCATTCTCAAGATGAAAACAAAACCCCACTTGGAGTTTCTAGTCAAAAAAAGTGGTTGTTTGTGCTATCTTGTAGTTATTTCATTAAAAAGTACTTCAGAAGCCCGTCACTGGCGTGGTGTCACAGGCACCTTGCGGGATATATATGGCAGTGGATGATCATCGTAATTCAACAGATGACTCCTCCCACTGTGTGGGGTCCTGCACTCAGCCAGCTGGCTACCACAAGGAGAAGGGATTTGAGATTTCCCTCTGGAAGAGAGGGAGTGGCACTGCGTGTGCAGTGCATCCTCTCCTGCCCTGAACAGAGGAAGAGGGCAAGGTGCTGCTAGTGCCCTGGCAGGAAGAAGAGAATAACTTCCGTTTAGCGTACAGGGAGTGTGCAAAGTTGCCGTGGAAGAAAGCAATAAAAGGACAGCTTTGGTGGCGCTTGTGGTTTGCAGAGCCGCTTGTGGCCTTCCCTCTTCCCATGCTTTTCTCTCTGAAAGGGATCTGCGAGGAGATAGCTCAGAGGGCGAGGCAGGGAGGTGGGGTCACGCTGTGATACCGCCAGGGGACAGGAGCTGACTGCCTTAGGTTCAGAACTGAACCTGGGCATCTGACAGTTGAGGACCGTCAGCGGTGGGTTATGATGAGAGTGAAGGAAAATGGCTGTTAGAAGGAAGGGAAAGGATTTTCAGCTTACAAGGGAGAAGTGGACTGAATTAACAGGTGATTGTGATCACCTTGGAATCCAGTGATGTATTTTGTTCCATCTGTGGCATTTGCGTGTGTGACTGTCCATTATTTAAACAGAAGTTACTTGTATCCTGAAGGATGCTGAGAGAAAGGAGCAGCTCTCCTAACAGGAAGGAGACAAGAGCTTACTTGATTAGGGATTTGCAAATGGAGGGTGATTGCAAATTACTGGAGATAATGAGAGTAAAAATTTACATGTTCATACCAAAATTAATAACATTAGGAAATGCAGTAAGTGAGAGGGAAAGTTTCCATGAGAATTATGAACCAGGAGCCCTGAGAGCTCTTCCCAGTGGCTTATTGTGTTGCAATGGAAGAACCAGACTGGATGTGACTTGTACAAGCAGTGAGAACTCACAGCTCCATGTAGGTCGCTGAAACAGGTAAATGCTCCATGTCTCTGCAATCAGCCCTGAGGCTGTGGCCCTGCAGCTTGCCAGGCTCCAGCAATCCACACAACACTGGGCTCTTGACCTCTTTCAAAAAACAGAATTACTTTCCAAAACAGTTTTGGAGCCTTGGAGAGAGTGATTCTGCAGCGACTGTGGAAATACAAGTATTTTTCTGTTGCCTAGTATTTTTCTGTTGCCTAGTATTTGGTGTCAACTACAAAATACCTTGTTAGCTTTACAGTATGTTCCCGAGGCCTCAGCTGTATGTCGAAACGGTTACAGCTAGGAAATTACGGCTCTACTGTTCCTTGGTTGTGGGATGGCCAGGGGATATGGTTAAAATGCTTTGGGATGTGAGAATGTTTTTCAAAGCATTTTAAACTGTTTATGCCTATCCGCGGAGGAGACAGTTGTGAGCTGAACCGATCCGCACCGTAGCAGTTGTTCTGCGTGGTGTCCCTGTCCCACGTCACAGGCCTGTGCTCCTGCAGAGAGCACCATTACATGAAGGCTGTGTGGAATGTATCTTGCAGGGCGTGAGAAGCCTCAGCAGTAATCCTATCTGGATTTTATGGTTTCTGTCCCCACTTTCTAGCCTCTCTTTTCCATTTCTACTCTAAGGGGAGGAGTAGTGACTGTCGGAGCAAAGGGAACTTGAGTCAGTGGGAAGGGAATGACCCAAACCCCCCAACTCAGGCTGGGCCACGTGTGCATTGCAGAGTTGCCAGGCTGGGTGAGGAGTGCTCCTCTCCGGTTCCTCATCTCCCCGTGCTGCCCAGCAGCAGCTGGAGCTCGACGGAGGAAGGCGGCATTGGGCCCACAGCCCCAGAGGCAGACAGGACTGCGGACCTGCTTTGGGGCAGGCATGGTTGGGGCCTTTCGGCCTGGGGGTGCTGCTGGACCCTGGGTACCTGCACAAGGCTGCAGCGTGACACAGGCGGTGTGTGTGACTTAGAGATACCAGCAGGGTGGTGGGAGGTGGGACAAGGAGCCCCGAGTGGGAACTGCAGACTTAGAGGAGAGAGGCCATTTTTTTCTAGAGCCTGGAGTGCAAGGAGAATTTGGGGGGGGAGAATAGAGAATAAGGCTCGTTACAGTTCTGGAGAGGGGAAAACGATGGAAAATGGGATGCAGAGTTTGGGCCAAGCCGTAGGGTAAAGGGGGGTGGGGTGGGGTGTGTGTGTGTGTAGCTGAGGAGACACAGGAAAGGGCCCCAAATCACTGTAGACAAAAAAAGAGAGGCCTGATTGAAAGACATGAGAAGGGCTGAACTAAGGCACAGATTGGCCAGGAATGGGGGCAGGGATATGTTGTTCCTTATTAAACTGGGTTGCGGAGAAAGGGAAATGTACTTCGTGTCTTGGATTCGTGCAGGAGATACTGAGACGTGAGCAGAATATACGAGGTTGGCAAAACAGTGATCTATCCATGTCAACCTTTGTGTATGCAAAGGAGTAATAAACTTGAGGAAAGACTAATTGGATTTGAAAATTCATGTCAGTGTGAGGTTTTCGGATGGTGATTACGAATATGATTATTTTTTTCGTAATCCAGTGACTGCTCTGAGAAACTGAAGATGTTGCTGTTAACCAGAAAGGTCCTTTGCTCCGTGTCTCGTTTCGACTGGCGTTGTTACGTTACTACCTAAATTTCTTCTGCTAAAGTGACTTTCTGCATCAAGAGGCAAAGCTACAATTTTCTTGTTGCTTTCTCAAATACCGGATTATTCTTGTTTGCATAATTGACCCTGATGTGTCTAAATTCTCTTTTTAGGAGGTGTATGTGGCTGGCTTACTCATCTTGGTTTAAAATTTAGATCATATTATACTTTGGTTTAACTAATTAATCACATAACCTTGTTTGTATATTACTGTTTCTTATGCTGCAACACATGCTGTCTTCTTTCCGCCTTAAAAAAAACCCCAAACCCTCAATGACTCTTACTCTATAATCTCCTTGAGCTGTTCATTTCTCTCTCAGTAGAAGCTTCAGAATAATAAAACACATCTGGGATGCTCTCCCAGGTAATGACTGCTATTTGCTGAGCTCGCACCTTCCTAATTCAGGCCCGTTTTTGGGGGAGCTTTGCAGGCCAAAGCTTTGCGCTTTCTCCTGTCAGTGGGTGAGGTAATTCTGAGGCAGTTCTGTCTCCCATCTGACCAGAAAGTCTCCAGCTGCTTGCAGTTTATTCCTGGGAAAGGTTAGCTTGGTACGGATGCTGATTTCAGATTCAGCTTAAGGTGTATATTGGACTTTCCTCCAGCCCAGATTCAGGAGCAGAGAGGTACCTGGGGACCTGGTGAGGAGTCAGTGCCACACGGTGCGGTCTGTAATGGCTTCTCTGCGAGCACTGTGGAAAGAGGTGCAGAGGCCTCCTCGAGGCTAGCCCTGTGTTGAGCATGCATATTCCCTTAGGGATCTGCCAGTGAACTCCTTTACAGTCTCTGTGTGATGAAGAAGTACTGTTTCACCCTATAAATGAAGGAGCACTGAGCGACCTGTTGGTGTAACTATCCATACACTGATAGCAGGTACAACCAACTCTCGTCCTGACAAGGGAGGGCAGCCATTACTTTCTCCTTGCCCTGCTGGAGTCACCTTTGTCACCTGGAAGACACCTGTGCCAGCTTACTGTCAGTTCCCTGGACAGGCACAGGGAAAACAAACCTGCTTACCAGCTGACACATCATCCGCGTGCTGAACAAGCAGCAGACCCAAGCTCCCTCCATGTGTCCCTCTGGCCTCGAGTGCGCCGGACAGAAAGGCAACCAAAAAAGCCCTGCAGCACTGAGGCACCGCGCCACTGACCAGATCATCCACTTTCCTCTCTGAGAAGGGGGAGGTAGGAGCACTCGTGTGCTGCTTCCTGTTCTCCCTCAGTAATTCAGAAGCTAGGTTTATCCTTTGGTTTTACTGCAGAGTGCATTCACAGCTCGCTTCTGCTGCCTACCGTAACAAACAGCGTAACAAGCAGTGCGTTACTAACATAAGGGTGTTTTGTTTTTCTTTCCAGGTAACCGTGCTGGTCCTTTTCGCCCTTGCGTTCTTAACGTGCGTTGTATTTCTGGTAGTCTACAAGGTTTACAAGTACGATCACACCTGTCCAGAAGGATTTGTTTTCAAGGTAAATGGCGTACACATCCTACAAAAATAGGAGAGTGTGTAATATTCTCTGTGTTGTTTCCTGCATAACCCTGACTAAGCCATGCTGTATTCCATAGAAATTCGTGTTTGTTTTCATAGGTTAGTGTGCTTCCTGCTATGTTTCTTTCTGCCTAATTTATAATTGAGGCACTACTGCACAGTTTTCACAATGTTATTATTTTGCTAATGCATTAAACATTGAAAATGCAGCAAAAGTCCCAACACCAGTGTCCTTCAAACCTACTTCATCTACAGTTGTTTGGACAAAGCTCTCATTTATTGGGCCATACGGTTTAATGTTGCACGTTCCTCCAAATTCATGTGTCGTAGGAAAGAAGAGGATGTTAAAACCTGGAGAAAAATGACTCTGGAATACGTGTCAAAGAAACAGCAGAGTGATGTTCTCATTAAGAGTAACAGAATTACCTTAGGGTTATTTTTGTAGAAAGAACTTCTTGTTCTTGAACAGTGACCTGCGAGCCCTACTACCACAGGCCAGAAGTGATGCCAAAAAAGGGAAAACACATTTATTGGAAAAAAATACGGTGGTGACTGAAGGGGAGGCTGGGGCTCCCCTCATTTATGTGAGATGATAGTGCTGTCTCCTGAGCTACGGTCTGGGCTGAGAGTCAGAAAGGTAACATTGATTTCTCAGTCGCAAATTCAGCAGTGTTGAACTTGGCTGTAATGAGAGAAGAAAAGTAGCAGTGATGATGGCAATCTTCCCTCTTAATTTTTTAAGAATATTTAGTCACATAATAGATACCAGTATGATCTTCAAAAGGATTTAAGAAGGAATGGCTTCTTGACGATCCTATTCAGGACTTTTGATTCTGTCCCTTCAGCCACATAAATATCTTACAACAATCCAGTCCAGAGTTGTGATTAGTGATGACCTGCTGGATTACCTTGACTCACTCAGTTTTGGGTGATGGCTTTTCCTTGGTCCAAGGGCAGAAGATACTGTGGCCAGAATATTTGGCTGTAACTCAGGATATGCAGCTTTTGGTTCTGCTGTTGGTTTTGTCCCAGATGAGCACTGAAACCCCACCCCATGAGTGCTCACGTCTCATGGGATGATAGGCTTTTTCCTAAGCTTTCTCTTGGCTTTCAGCAGTTTGGAATGTGGACTGTATGTTCCTACCGAGCCTGTCTTGATGTGATCCTGACGTGACAGGAACGGCCTCTGTCGCAGGTCTAGCGAGAGTCTGCTGCTTCTGCTCCCTTTCGTACCATGTTGTCCCTTCCTTGGAGTCGCAGCCTTCTGGCTTTTGCCTTTTCTTCCTGGAGTTGCCAGCATTTAAGGGGAGAACAGTTTCTTAGCTCCGTTTCAGCAGCGCGGAGCAGAATCTGGTTGGGTTTCTTTCCGCAGGGCCCCGTGTCTGAAACAGGCTGGGCAGAACGCCCCATGGCCCGTGCTTTGTTTTTAAGGTGCAGCACGTACACTGAGCTGCGCCACTGTTAGTCTCCCCCAGTGTTGGTTTTTGTGGAGGCTGTTTCCTAGCTGCTGGATGGCCCAGTGCTGGAGACAACGGTGTCTTCGGTCACGTAACTCTTCAGGGTTTTACAGGATAAACACGTCAGCACGAGGCCTGAAACTAGCGGTGTGGACAAAAATTGCACCTCTTTTTGCGGGGGACTCTCTAATACGTCGTGGCGTAGCTTGGCACAGATGTCCTAAGAGAGATGAAGTCGTCTTGTCACCTTGTGACCAGTGGCTCTGGACTGGCTTTGTGCTTCAGGTGGACTCAACAACATTCTCTGGCCTGGATGTCCCCAGGCTTTGGATGCTGATGTGATTTCCCAGTGAAGGACAAAGGTGTCCCTGCCTCAGGAAGCCTGGTACTGTGGGAATCTCTGCATAAAGGCTGAGCTACCGCAGCTCTGAGTCAGACTCGCTCCTCTCTGCTTTGATGCTCTTATACATGGAGCAGTGCCAAAGGTTTCAGTGTTTTCAGCCTTTCTGCTCTCCTGCGCACCCAGGGCTTGAAAGTGTGCCTAAGCAGGTGCTTGTTTTCCTTTGCATAGCCTCAGTTTTGTGCTTGCTCAGGCTTTCTGACACAGCCCTAATCCTGCTGTTGTGCAGATCGCTCCTGTGAAGCCCTTTACTGGCTGTTGGTGAGGCTCACCGGAGTTTTCTCCAAAGACCTGGGTGCACTTGCATCCTGGAGGAATTTCTCCAGGGCTTCAGTGTGCTCCACACTGTATCTGTTAGCCTTTAGCTTGCCTTGCCAAGGCACCTGCCTTCTGCCAGACTTGTGGACAGTACAGCAGAGTCATTCAGTGCATTAAAGACAATACCATCATCTGGAATTACTGACCCAGCAAAGTCGGTGTGACAAGAGATACTATTTATAAGTGAGTACCACTGGGGTCTTTATGTCAGAAGAACAAAAGGAGTCTGCAGCCAGGAACAGACTGGCAACGAGGGTTTTCTCTGGCATCAAAGGCCCTAACCCATAACTGATTTCTGAAGTAGAAGGTTTGTGGAAGAAACAAGAGACTGGCAACTCACTCTGGAGCATCCCAGTTTCATGGCCTGCCTCATTACTTCTTTCACCTGGGAACCATGGAAACAAATAAAAAGGACGAGATAAATGTTCTACCTAAGGTGAAGGTCTTGGGCAAGCAGCAGGGTGAGAATCAGCACCAGTTTCCATCGCTTAGTCACTCCTTGGTGAGGAGCTAAGCAAAGGGGCCGTCCTTGGGCAGTACACAAGGAGCAGTGAGTAAAAGGGGAGGCTTATCCGGTCTTCTTAAAAGCATAAAGTCCCAGGAGCAGAAATGCAGTTGAGGTGGAAATTTTGCTGTGTGTCTTTTAGGCTCTTCTGTCAGATGCTGTACATGTTGCTGACTACAAAAAATAACATTACTGAGTCCTTTTGCCTGTGACAAAGCACATTGCTTCTAAAAGCACCAAAAGATTCTGTGGCTGGTTTTCAGTCTGGCAGTAATCTTGGCTTGTCTTCAGCGCTAATTATAGTATTTGCTTGGATTTCCTTGGCAGTTTTCATGAGATCAATGGGGTTGTGTTCCTTCCCCCATTTTATATGGTGACTGCATGCCATGACTGGGAAATAATCACTGCGTCTGTGTCTACGTACTTCTTAGTCATTCTGTCACCTCAGAAGTAGTGTCAGCTGTCCCAGAAAAAGCACGGATAGTAATACTTCCAGAAGATGGCATGGTTGGTGTAGGTGACCACGCTCATCAAATAGCTCGATTCCAGAGTTGTCCTGGCTTTTGGTGGTTTTTTGTTTTTAAAATCGAGGTCCCGGCCTTGCAGCTGGTGTATATGATGATCCTGATCTAGTGGAGGGTGTCCCTGCCCACGGCAGGGGTTGGAACTGGATGGTCTTTAAGGTCCCTGCCAACCCAAGCCGTTCCGTGATTCTGTGATGATGACCATGGGGAAACTTCTGTTGACCTAGTGCTGAGTAGGCGCAAGTGTTGGCTCAGCCGGGGTTAAACCCGGCTGCTTGTAGTGCTGCTTCAGGCGGAACCCCAAGGGAAGACTTGCCCTGGCTGCTGCTCTAACAGCAGCTAACAGGGTGAACCTGGGTGCCTGCGGTCGCATGGAGCGCTGCCCCGAGGCTGACACAGCGCGAGGCGCTGTCGCGCAAGCAGGCTGGAACCCGTGGGCTGTGGGCTCCCTGGGAGGGCTGTTAGTCCTGTGACAGCGCGTCTTCCCCGGCAGCGTTTGCCACAGCACCGCAGTCAGGTCCGTACGACTACCTGTGGGCCTGTTGTTTTAGCAAGTCTTGCTCTTCTCTTTCACACCTTTCGATGCCTTTTTTTCCACTCAACGTTTTTAGGATGCAGAATTCATATTAAGCCGAGACTGTTGGATCTTCTTCCCCAGTCATTTTGTGCCTCATGATTTAAACCATCTGAAGCTTTTCTTACTGGTGCTTATTTACGCCACTTGTCTTTTTCCTTTTTGACAAGAGTCATCCCAAAAGGAAACGTGGACACTCGCAAGGTGTCACCTGATCCTAAAGACCATGACATTTCTGCATGTGTGTTTGTACTCGGAGATTTCCAATATGAAGTTCAGTTTGCCAGGCTCAATGAGAACAGTAGTTCAGAGCTGCTGTGCTGTCGTAGCCTAAATTTTAGTCTTCTGGTGCTGGAAGGAGGAAGCCCAAATGGCCCCTTTCTTCTTAAAACGCTCCAAGTCGGAATGATTAAACTTCTTTTTCCTCAAGCTGCAGCTACTCCTAGCTTGTATTTTAGAGGGTCAGCTGAGTAGCCCAGATGAGTGCCCTGACACTCCGACTGCCTGGCCCGGCAGAGGACCTGCGGGGAGACCGGTGACCTTCTGGAGCACAAACCCCGGGGGGAGGGGGAGGGCACGGGATAAGCTGTTTTTCCCTTCAGTGCAATGGGCTGCTTCGCAGGCTGTTACTGCCTCGTCACTGAACGGTTGCTAGAGGATACTTGCTGATGAATGCGCTGCACGTGCGCCTTCGCTTTGGTTTGTAGAATGACAGCAGAGTTTGGATCCTACGGAGTATTTAACGTTTTTAATTGGGTGTTTCACTTTCCAAAGCTGAGAGCATCTACCTGTTTCTCTTTACGCTTCTGGGAAATCAAATAACGTAGTCCCACAGCTGAAGGCAGCTTTTTAAAAGCCTGCTGTTGGCTACACCTTTCTGACAGTGCAGTATTTTGTACGCGTGCGCACGCTCACGCACGAGCTTGGCCACCCACGGTGTCTCCCCTGTATGTCTTATTACTGGGCGGTAAACCACTGGTGCCTTGGCACCAACGTACCGGTTAATTTCTCTCCCTCAAACTGCCAGGGCCGTGTAGAGGTGCCTGAAGCTAATCCAACAGTGCAATGCAGGCGTCTGTAACCGTAGGTCAGATACTTGGAACTGGGCAGGGAGGAAGAAGCAGCAAAATACGCCTGGAACTGGAGATTGAGCAGCTCTAAAAATAACGTTAGGCAAGCGTGTTTCTTGTGTGTTCATTATTCTGGCAGATAAACCCAGACTGGTCGTCCTGGCAAACGCGGGAGTAGTTCAGGGACTGCAGGGAAGAACGTTCTGCGCGCAGCGGGACGACGGTGTAGTTCATTGCCGTGGGATGCATCTTGATGCACAGAAAGTGAAAGTTGGCTTAGACAAAGGAAACAAAGCAAGCGAGTTTCGGTGCATGTGGGAGTGTGTATCTGTAACCGAAGTGATGGGTTTTCTTTTCAGAATAATCAATGCATTCCAGCTGGGTTGGAAAACTACTACTCTGAACAAGACTCCAGTGCTCGAGGGAAGTTTTACACAGTCATAAACCACTACAATCTGGCCAAACAAACCATCACGCGCTCAGTGTCCCCGTGGATGACGGTACTGTCAGAAGAGAAACTCTCTGAACAGGAGACGGAAGCCGCGGAGAAAGCAGCTTAGTACGATAAGCTCATTATTAACACTATGTCATTTGAAGGTAACTAAGGGACTTAAGGAACTTTTCATTAAATATACATTACGGATAATTTAGAGGTTACTCATGTTTATGGTGCAATTGCTTCTGTTTGCTGATACTGCTTTGCAAAAAAAAAAAAAACCAAAACCAAAACACGGAAACAAAAACGTGCTGCAGAACATTGATGGGCGTAAAACAAGGTGCATATCAGCGTCGCTTTAGAGCTCTGACACCATTCTCGATGTTAAAAAAAAATAAAATCCAGTGTTAGCTATGTTCTTGCAGTTTATTGGATACTGACAGATTTCTTTGCTGGATTTTCAGGGCTTGGACCTTAGATAAATCACACGTTCCGTTGTCTCAACTGATACTTTATTTATTAATTTTTCTGTTCTTTGTCATTTTGCAAACTGAAACACCTCAGCCATAACTAGAGTGATCTCTTGTTTAGCCGAAAGCTGTGTTTGAGACTTAGTCTTGGCTCAAGCAAGAGTGATAGTCAGCACTGATGTCAAGGGTGTGATGTAATGACTTGGACGGAGAAAGAAGCTGTCAGGTAGCGTTTTTCTTACGTTTTTCTTTACTGTTGTTGATTTGTAAGTGATAATGAAGTTCTCTGCAACAAGGCATGCTCAGTGTTTTATTATTGCTGTCAACAGGATTTAACTGCATTTCCACTGTGGCTTTAGCATCTTGGTAAGGACGTGCACTGAAACACAAACTAGGTAGACATTATGGAAAAACACAGACAGTTTTAGTGATGGATGTTGAGGATAGTGTGAAAAATACACAGTTCGGGATGTTGTAATGAGAAATGACATCTTTCGATCATGCTTAAGAGGCAGAAAGCCGATTCACAGTAGATGTAGTCCACTATGTAATTTGTTGGATATGACAGAGGGAGTAATACGTCTAAATTTTCTCTTTTATTAACACTTTCCATTTGTTATTAGGGCTTTCCGTTTATGTATGGTTTGCAGCTTGATACTTTTTAAAACACAGAGCGTCACAAGTGAGCCAATAGCGTATTAGATGCACAGCTGGCTGTTTGAAAGCTGCAAGTGAAACTGCGTAGAACTGTTCATGTATGGCTTGGGAGGGGGCAAAGGTGTAGAACAACTGAGTATTGTGGATGCACGTTAAAGTTCCATTGTAATTGCAAAGTTACCTATTCTTTGTGTGTAACCATGTTTTCATTTTTCTTATAAATCTTACATGTTACCAAAAAGACATCTTATTAACTTACCAGACAGAGTAAGTGTGTGAAGCATCTGGGCAAGTCACCTTTCTTGCTCGTAACCGGAACGGGTCATGGTGCAGTGGACATGTCAAAAGTTCATTTTTGGGGGTTTTTTGGTAGAGACTTTACACAAAGGAAGGGAAAACACCCGTATGGGCTGTTCCTCACTATCTGCAGTAGAACAAACAGGGGCAGCTATACCGTTCCTTTTTTTCTCCGGCTGAATTGCTTTATCAGCAATACACAGTAAAAATAACCATTATTACTTAATTCTCTAGGTTTGCTATGAAATGTGCATTACACAATACTATCTGCAAAAGGCTTTTTATTAAGTCATCATGATGTGTGTAATGCATAAAAAGCAATAAATTATGTGCCAAATTATTATTCTTTGCATTTAAAAATTTCAAGTTTATGTCAAGATACTCCAAACATACCATGTTTGCATTTTCCAGTGGGCATGTGCTTTACATGTGAATTAATGACAGTCAGTAACTTTTGACATTTTCACTCTGTGCAGAGTAAAGTACAAGGATGATACTGCTTGTTGCTTGTGATGTACAGAAATACACGTTTCAGGAAAGAGGTAGCAAACCCCACATTTCATATCAGCGTATTTTACAAGAAGGAAAGATCTGTTCCCCAAGACTGTCCTACATAGACATGATTCATGACATCATCTCCCCTCAAGTTTAGGACAACAAAAACTTTAATGCGCAAGTAAATACTGATGAAACAACTTATTTGTCTTTCTTACAACAGTAAACATTAAAAAATACTAAGCTTTACAATCTAGGAGACACAGATTGCTTATGCTTCTTGAAGTCAAAACTGTGTTTTCTTCTCATGTGCCAGGAAGGAGCTTATTGATTCTTATTTACAGTTGATTTTGAGACACTCTTAGTTAACAAATTGCTCCCAATTTTAGTACTTTGAAGAGTTTGGCTTTAATACTGTCTATCTTTTGGCTTTGTTCCAGCATCTCAGAACATCTGTTCCACTGCACAAGCTGTTTGTGTTGTATTCTCTCTCTTTTCACCTAGCAGTAAAGCTCTTTAGTTGACTTTTTATCATGATTATGCCGATTAAATCAGCCTGATCTCTGACTCGAGTAGTTTCCAAGGATTAGAAGTAGAGGCCATACATGTGCGAAACGATGCCTGTGTACTGAAGTGGTGTGATTAAATAAAAGCCTAAGACAGCGCAGATGCTTTTGCACAGTAACGGTTTTCTCTCTGTGGTCTGCACGCTGTGAGCTGGACTTCAAACATCCCAGCTGTGTGGGTGACTGATAAACCTGACACCCTGCTTCCCTTCTGTTAGCTCTGCTCAAGCCTGTAGCTTTCTTACTGGCTCTTTCCAAGGTTTCCGTGTTCTTTGTGGGATTAAGCGTGGTGGTGTGTTCGATAAAGGGATTTAAAACAAATACTGTCAGCACCCTCTGCACTGACGGATATAGACACGTTTATTTCTTGGAAAACACTTGTCATAGCAGTATGAAAAAACAAGTAAAACGCACAGGTACACCGTATACCTGCTCCAGGGGGAAAACGTCAGAAGTTGTACAAAGAAGGCCTGTAGCCAATATTAGAATTTTTATTAATTATCATACCAGTCCAGGAAAAGCAAGGAAAAGGAACACATCACAAGGAAGAACAGGATCCAGACTCTAAATCCAGCATTGTTTTTGATGGCCTGTGAGGAAAAGGTTACCTCCGTTACCATCACCAGTAAACGCATGGTAGAATGCCAACAGTGGCAACCCAGGGTGGCTGTTGGTGGCTTTGCCCTTCCCCCCCACAGGAGAAAGAACGAACCTCGCTGTTAATTTCAGGTGAATGAAGGTCAGGTTGGCTATCCCTCTCTAGATTTATCACACTGAAGTTTCTCTCAGCATCTTAAAATTGGTCATAAAAAAAACCCACCAAACACACCACCAAACCCATCCCAAGATCCCACACAACGGAAACACACTCAAAACGTTAAGAACTACGGCAAAACATACACGCTTAAGGGGTAGTTTTTAAGTTCCACAAGTGAAATTCTGTGATGAGAAGTAATCAGGCTTTCACCATTCTACTGAACATCTGAGTGAAAAACCCCACCCAAAACCTGACAGCTGTTTCTAGGGGTTGCTTTAGCACCTATCAGTCACCTGTTTCAGTCTCGGAGCAAGTACAGCAAGGATTTTCCTTGGATCCTCCTTCTCAAAACTGAGAGCAGCATATAGCAGGGGACCTGTTTTTCTCCCTCATTTCTCAGATGTACACACAGAATAGAT
This sequence comes from Rhynochetos jubatus, assembly GCA_027574665.1. Lineage (NCBI taxonomy): Eukaryota > Metazoa > Chordata > Aves > Eurypygiformes > Rhynochetidae > Rhynochetos > Rhynochetos jubatus. The sequence goes on along the minus strand of CM050651.1, from coordinate 55,287,137 downwards.
TTTTCCAGTGTGATGTGAACACTAGTGCGAGTGATGAAGCGTTGTATTTAGCACCTTTCTCTAATGCTTCTCAGTGTGGTCTGGGAAACTTGGTTCTACCTACGACTGTGATAAATGAAGCCAAAATAACTGCAGTTCATGCCATGTCTTGTCCGTGCCACTTCTCAGGAGAGCTGAGCAGTAGATCACCCTTCCTGGAGTTGCATATTCTGCAACTCGCGCTTCCAGGAGGGAGAAGAGCCTGAGCCATTTACTCGTTAGCCTAATTTAGGAACTCCTTTTATTGAAATCTCACTTCCTGAAGGAAAACATCATTTCATTCTAATTAACAAGACAATGGGATGGATTTCACAGAACCATAGAACGGTTTGGGTTAGAAGGGACCTTAAAGACCATCCAGTTCCAACCCCCCTGCCATGGGCAGGGACACCCTCCACTAGACCAGGTTGCTCAAAGCCTCATCCAGCCTGGCCTTGAAGACAGCCAGGGATGGGACATCCACAGCTGCTCTGGGCAACCTGCCCCAGTGCCTTCCCACCCTCTCTGGGAAGAATTTTTTCCGGGTATCCAATCCAAATCTCCTCACTTTCAATTTAAACCTGCTGCCCCTTGTCCTGTCACTACAGGCCCTTGTAGAAGACTCTTTGCTCGGCACAGGAGCTGTGTTCAGCACGGTAAAGAGACTCCTCTGCTAACGCTCAGCATTCACTCCAGTTTCAGCCACTTCAGCACTCTCTTTTACTGGCAGCCTGCAAGTTCTCCCCCTTTTTTTCCTTTTAAACTTCCCAGGTGCTTAAATGTGTCCCAGGCGACCTTCCTGTTTAAAACGCAGTGAGGCCCCACAGCTCCCTGCCGACGTGCGTTCAGGTCACGGCTAGCCAGACAAGCCAGGCAAACTGCCCCTGCCAACCTGCGGTGCTTCTCCAAGCGCGTCCCGAGGCCCCGGCGCAGACTGTGCCAGTGCTGCGGGTGAGCTCGGGCCGGCTGCCCAAAGCAGCACTCGGGCAAAAGTGAAAGCTGAGAGAAACAACCGCGTTTCGAACGCGGCCCAGAGACGGTACCTCTCGGATGTCTTCATTGCCTTCCTTGATATTCTCTGTCGCTCCCACGACTAACTGGTGGATATTGTCAATATCCGTTTCCTGTTACAAAGGATAAAATTGAGACACAGTGATGAGTGTTAGGAAAGAAACACTTCCAAGGGCTTGGGGAACAAGCTGAACTCAGAATCTGGTACTATTAACATCTTTTAGTTTCATTGGTGTGAAGGAACAGAGGCCATTAGGCTGTCATTTCTTCACCTGTGATTTCAGCAGCCTGGGCGGAGACCACCAAGATGAACAGGAAGTCTCCCACTTATCTGGAATCAAATCTACCCGATCTAATTTTTGCCAACTCTTTTGGAAGAGGGGTCAGCACTTCCAGAAAAGATGCTATTAAATAACACATTTAACAGGACGCTAACTCGGAGGCAGAAGGATCATTCTAACAGAGAATGTCACATTTCCCATTCCCAGTACGTACTGATAAGGAACAACAGTAAATACCTGGATTTTATATTTGAAAAACAAACATCTTTTCCCTCACATCTGCATCAGATTCATTCACCTTACGTTTACATTTGCATGCAACCCAGGCCAAAACACCCCCAAGAAAATCTTCAAGCTGTATTTGCTGCTGTAGTATTAAATCATACTGACCTGTTGCAAGACTTTTTCCGTGAATATCTCTTGTAACCTGGATATTTCCACCACTTTTCCTTCAATTTGCCTTGGCAAAGAACAGAAATACTCCATTAGAAGCTAGCACAAACATTTCGGGCTCCTGCAGCTTCAGACTCGCCAGCCCGGCGAAGGGCACAGCCCTTCGTCAGCCGCCTGTTACGCAGCAGTACCCCGCGACTAGCGCGCTGACGGCTTCACAGCCCGCCGTGAAGCTCTGGGAAGAATTTCAAGGGCTGCACACATCCTCCTCCTTTCACCCAATATAAAACATCCCATGGTGGGCCCCGAGTAGTTAATCCTGATGTATCCTTTTCTATATGCCACGCGTGGAATCCACCTGCCCAGCACTAATAATCCATGAGTCAAGCTCCAGCTCGGGCCAGGCACTCAGGTTTCTGCAGAGCGGGCGGAGAGCGAAGGTGCCGCCGCTCTGCTGCGACGACAGGCCCCTGCGTGGGGGGTCAGTGACAGCACCTCCCCTGCTGCAGCCTGCGTACGCAGCGGACAACGTGACACAAATGGAAAACTCACATCTTCTAAAGCTTGGGTAAGCGAGGACGTGAACCCCCCGAATTTAACCAGTACTGTTTTGGACACGATGTGCACGTCACTCGGAACCAGTTACGCTGTGGGACAGCGCAACGGGTGACCTCGTACAGTTGGTTTCCTGGGCGCTCCTATTCCACCACCGCTGCAGCCTCGGTGTCCTGCCCCGAACACCCAGCGGGGGCTGCCCGCGCTGTGGGGCCGGCACGCACAGTGACCACGGAGTTGTACCTGACTTCATCGAAGAGGTTGTTCATTTCACCCACCAGTCTCTGGTTCTCCTGTTCAAACTGGAAGAAGGAAAATGACACGTGAGGTCACACGCTTGGGCTCGGGGAAGTTTCTTCAACCCCCACCCTGACCAACCAGCTTCCACCCTATTTGCAACCTATTTACACCACGCCTCAGGTGAAAAGCTCTTTAGTAATTACCAATACCAGCCTAAATGAACAATATGAATCAGCTAATTTGTAACCAGGCACTGCAACTGTGCTGGGTTTGGCTGGAACAGAGTTAATTTTCCTCACAATAACTTCTACTCTGAACTATGTTCTGGATTTGTGCTGAGAAAAACACTGACAACACACTGGTTTAGGTGTTGCCAAGCAATGTTTATATTAAGCCAAGGACTTCGGGTGTCTCATACTGCGCCCGTGTTCCCAGCGTCTTCCCTACAAGAAGCTGGGAGGTTAAACCATCGTCATCCTCTTCCCATTAACGAAACAAACCCCAGAATAGCTCGAAGATTTTGGTCAGGTTACTCTGCAGTAAGGAAAAAGAGAATGGATGAAATCTGTCCTTTTTTTATTATTTTAGGAATCCGAGTGTGGAAAGCTTTCACGCTTGCGGAAGCATGTGATTCTCTTCACGATCTCTCTGCACCGTCACTCACGTTATTCACGTACTGCCCGTGGCGTGAGGGTTAGAGCTTTCAGATTTTACTACAGTATGAAACAGTTTGACATCTAGTACTTCACGAACACAACGGCTTTGGTCATCCCAGCAGAACGCTGCCATTTAAAACTCGTGAGTAAGCAATGAAATACTTAAATATACTTCTAGCGCTACATTTTTCAAAACACAAGCATCGGTATAAGGCTTTATACAGGCAAATAAGCTCCGACTGTTCCGATGTACTTGGCTGTCACATCGTTTGGGATCCATCACAGCATGAGTGATCGTGCAGAACGTACGACGACACGATTGGCTGAAACAAAACCTGCCCAGCCAAAACGCAGCCGAGAAAGGGATCCCGTGTCGTGGTGGGGTTTGCTGGGAACCGCGCCGGCAGGACTGCTTTAGGAAGAACCCCTTAGGACGTGCTGAGCTGGGATTTTCAGGGTGCCTGAACGAGTTCGAAGGAGGGGAAGCCTATTAAAGGCACTCTGTCAGATAATTCTGCACGGCCAAAGCCTCGCTGACAGCTGCGCCTTTGCAGTACGAACACAGTGACCAGGGCTTTGCACTTTCCTCACAAAGCTGGGCAAGACCCGGTCGATGCGGTTCCACAGGAACAGCCCACGGGAGATGCCTCTCTGCTGCCGCGTGTGCGCCTCTGACGAACCAGGGCGGTACGCACAGCAGCGTGAAGAGCAGAAAGCGGGATTCGGAACTTGACATGGGAGCTGCGCGAGACAGCGAGGCGGTTCCAGTTGAGTTAACCTCTGTGTTCTGAACTAGCCCACGCAACACTGGGATTTTGGTGTAACTCAGTCTCCTCAGTGTCATCGGCAGTAGAAGAGCAGCAGGCCTCTCGGCCACCTCGAAAGGCCTCGCTACCCTTTTTAGGGCGGAGCAGGGGGTTGTCAGAGGTGGAAGCAGCCCTGAGGAGAAGGACCTAGGGGTACTGGTGGATGACAAGCTGAGCATGAGGCAGCAGTGTGCACTGGCAGCCCAGAAAGCCAACCGTATCCTGGCTGTATCAGAAATGTGGCCAGCAGGTTGAGGGAGGGGATTCTCCTGCTCTGCTCTGCTCTTGTAAGACCCCACCTGGAGTGCTGTGTCCAGCTGTGGAGCCCGCAGCCATAAGATGGATATCGACCAGTTGGGGCGAGTCCAGAGGAGGCCACAAAGATGCTCCGAGGGCTGGAGCACCTCTGCTATGGGGACAGGCTGAGAGAGTTGGGCTTGTTCAGCCTGGAGAAGAGAAGGCTCTGGGGAGACCTTACTGCAGCCTTCCCGTACCTGAAGGGGACTACAAGGAAGCAGCGGGGGGGCAGGGGGGCTTTTTACAAGGGCCTGTAGTGACAGGACAAGGGGTAATGGGTTTAAACTGAAAGCAGAGAGATTTAGATTAGATATCAGGAAGAAGTTCTTCCCAGAGAGGGTGGTGAGGCACTGGCACAGGTTGCCCAGAGAAGCTGTGGGTGCCCCATCCCTGGAAGTGTTCAAGGCCAGGCTGGATGAGGCTTGGAGCAACCTGGGCTAGTGGAGGGTGTCCCTGCCCATGGCAGGGGGGTTGGAACTAGGTGACCTTTAAGGTCCCTTCCAACCCAAACCATTCTGTGGTTCTGTGAGGCGCCAATAGAGCAGCACTGCGTACAGGTCAGAGTTGGGGAGCAATTCCTATTGCACCAACCGAAACCCCTCTGAGCGTACGCCCAGTGCTTAAGCTTGCAAGAAAGGGAGGTGTTGGCCAGAAAGGACAGACACTATTTGAAAACAACTACCGTCTGGTGCAAAAGAAGGATGGAGCGGGGAAGAGTCTGAACCACAGAGAATTATGGTAACAGCAAGGGTTTGTTACATCAGTGAGAAGCAGGCAGGCGTTTTGCTTTTTCAGCACTGCCACTGGCATAGCTGCAAACGAAGCACATAGTACTTCCAAGCAGTTTATACAACACCACAGTTCCTTGCTAGGATTCAGCATGAAAATCGGTGGCAACAACATGTCATCCGGTTCACCTGACCCAGAGCTGCTTTCACAGAGCCAGTCTGTAGGGGTAGGTACATTTAAACACTGTTACACTGCTAGGCTTGGGGACAGTCTGGCTCACCAGTGTGCCCAGGCTCATGCCACCACCATCTCTATCCCAGGGCTTTGAAGATCTTCCTTACACAGCTTGTGCAACAGTTTCAGGTGCCGATGTATGCATCCCTCGAAACAATCCACAGCATTCCAGCTGAAGCTTCTGCTGTATCAAGCAGAATCACAGAATGGTTTGGGTTGGAAGGGACCTTAAAGCCCATCTAGTTCCCACCCCCCTGCCATGGGCAGGGACACCCTCCACTAGACCAGGTTGCTCCAAGCCTCATCCAGCCTGGCCTGGAACACTTCCAGGGATGGGGCATTCCACAGCTTCTCTGGGCAAAGTACTTCCACAGCACTGACACAGGGGAAATGACGTGCATAAACTGCTCAGGGCGAAGTGACAAAGGTCTAACCCTGCTCCTCTCTCCCCACATACACAGCCCCATACCAGCGCTGCTGCTCGTCTGACTTCACAGCGTGACACTTGAGCTCACTAACCACGGCTTCCTCCTGAGTCTTCTGGTAGGAGCAAACTGAATCCCACCGCAGGGCCAGGTGTCAGGGCTGGCTTAAGGGAGAGTTGCACTGCCACAGACCAACACAGAAAGGCAAGAAAACAGCAGAACCCAAACCACCCTTCACCTCCGCTGCCCCCTCCTCACGCCCCACACCATCACCTCTGCCCCCCACGCTTTGTGCTGTAATGTTTTTCACCCTGCGTCAGGCCCGTCAGGACCTCAGAAACAGCACCTGACTGCAACGGCAAATCGAACACCCACTTCCGTGAGGTAGAGGGGGTGTTAAAAACCAGAAATGTGTAGGTTTAATTTGGCAGAAGTGAGCATGGAACCACAGGTATGTGTACAGAGGAGCAACGCTGAATCTCTGAAAAAGGTTTAGTCTTCTGACATAGCCAATTTATGTCATGAAGGGTAACGAAACATGATTTTTAGATTTCTTTGTAAAACACAAGCGCCTTTTTGTACTAGAGGTTCCCTGTCCACCCGCCTGGGAAGAACAGGTTTCTCTCCTTGGTTAAAGGACTCCACACTGTCCAGGATCCCAGATGAGAAAGGGGCTGTCAGGCACTGTCACCTTCGGGGGGGGGTCTCAGGGAAGGAGGCCAGCCCATGAGTTGAGGGGGAGCAGAGGAACATAAAGTACAGCTCCCCCAAGTCCCCCTGATTTCCACCCTCAAGATCCAAGGGTTTTGTTAAATAAAGAAGTATGAGCGTTGCCATACTTTCAGATGTCAACTGACAAACCCCGGGAGAGTTACGCCACAGCAGCGGGTGGTTCAAGGAGCCCGATCACCACGCTCCTTCACGTTCACGCCACCGCATGTCTCTGGTTTTAGCGGAACAAAGCCAAGGAACACAGCAGCGAAACAGCCGCAGGATTTAGCGCGGGCCAGTAGTTGTTTTTCTGACTGCTGTAAGTATTTCTGCACAAATACCATCAAAATTCGCTCTTTCACTGCCGTAATAAAACTGACATGCTAACCGATTTAGAAGGCAAATTTTCAGTACAGACGGCTGCTGGACCGCTTGGCTCAGACAGCGGTAAGCTAGGCGGTTGAACAGCGGGTTGGAGCGCAGAACACATCACGCACCAGCGTGTCACAGAAGGATTCACGTGGTGGGAACGTAACCCGACCCCCAGCATCGGTACATCCCAACGGTTAATGCCTTACTGAAGTGGCCTCTTGCACGCCAGTGAAATATTCTCCTACCAAAGTAAGGCATAAAGTGACGAACTGCTTTAGGCACGTCTAAAAATGTAATGCATAGAACAAATAATCCCAGTTCTTTTTTTGTTATCCCATGGAATAAGTCATTGTATGTACTGTACCTCAATTTAAGACAAAAAAAAAACCAGCAAAAAAGGATAAAGTCAGGGAAAATGAGATCTTTTCACAACTTGAACACTAGAGCCAGATTTTTTTCCCCCTCAATGCAACCACAAGACTTCTGCTCACAATAACAATAAAACCCATTAATATACCTGTACTCGGGGTTATCAACTGAAATCTACCGTGCAAATCGTACAGTGGCCTGCAGCCGCTCTGAACAATGGAAAGCTCTCTCCTGTGGGCCAATGCTGGTAGAAATGGCTGCTGTAGCAGTACGGTAGGGCTTTAATTCATTACTTCACCCAGAGGAAGGATCACAGAAGTGTGACTGAGAATTGTTCAGTATGACTTGACCCAACACGTCCTAATTTCATAGAATCACAGAATGGTCTGGGTTGGAAGGGACCTTAAAGCCCATCTAGTTCCAACCCCCCTGCCATGGGCAGGGACACCCTCCACTAGACCAGGTTGCTCAGAGCCTCATCCAGCCTGGCCTGGAACACTTCCAGGGATGGGGCATCCACAGCTTCTCTGGGCAACCTGTGCCAGTGCCTCACCACCCTCTCTGGGAAGAATTTCTTTCTGATATCTATTCTAAATCTCCCTGCTTTCAGTTTAAAGCTGTTACCCCTTGTCCTGTCACTACAGGCCCTTGTAAAAAGCCCCCTCCCAGCTTCCTTGTAGCCCCCTTCAGGTATCAGTTTTGTCATCATGTTTTCTTCTGATGCTGCCTTGACTATTGTTTCCTCATTTAAAAGGCAATTCATAATTGGAAATTAAAATTGGTTTTAAAATTAAATTGTTGAAAAACAGTTGTTACTAATGTCGTGGCTCCATGTAAGTGTTTTGTAGCAATTTTAAACATCAGCTGCTGCCAGAAGAACTAGGAAGCCACATGCAAAAGGTGTATCTTGCTATGGCATTATTCTGCATAAAATGAAAGTTGAGAATGAATTTGGGTGAATCTGTACTTTTTAACACGTGAATACAGCAGGAAATATAATAAAATGGACAGTAAGACACAAGACATACTTACCATTTGTATTTCTTCAGGTGACAGCTCATCTTCACCTTTGCCATCCCCCCACAGGCCAGGGTTGCTCTGGGCATCAGGCACATTCCTGTCTGTAAAAGAGCCACCACGCACTTAGGAGAAAGCAGGACACTGAAGAGTAAAGTGAAAATCCTTTTTCATCCGTTTCGGAAGGCTGATGAAAACTGTTCTCTTACTTGTCAGTAAGTGAGACTCACCTGATAGTTACAGCACAAATGAGCCCAGTAACCCTCAAGTTCTAAACTGGGACAAAAGCGCACGCACGTGTTTAGTTTCGTGAACTACGAGTGGCTGCACTAAAACACTGTCAGTTGGTTTACACCCTTCGCTGTCAAGGCACTAGACTCGTTAGGGCACAAAATACTGTGGCAGTTGTCTTTTAGCAGAAGAAAACACCCAGATTCCAAAGTGGCACTCTACATGCAAACTATTATCTTCCAACGAGACTTGACAGAACCACCAGCTCCTTATTCCAGAATCTCAAAGACACTTTCTGAGCAAAGTTCAGAGGACAAACTCGATGTCCTCACGCTGTTGAGACTGCACGTTACAGTGCAAACCCTACAGCATGCTGTGCCAGGGCCTTCCTGTGCGTAACAGGAACCAGACCCCACCCCACAAACTAACCCTTACACGTCATAGCTGCTTCACCGATTTCAGTAATGCTTCCCCTTTGATTAAAGCTAATCATCTGCATAAATCTCAGCAGGAGCTGGGCGTAACAGATCTCGAAGGGCTATTTTTGGGATATTCCCTTCGGGAAGATTTATTTTTAGGCTTAATTATATACTCCTGATTACAGGCAAAGAAGTTAGAATGGAAAGAAAAACTGTGCTACAGGAACCTGCTGCTTCCGAAGCCGTGCTAGCGTCAGCGTGTAACACCCTGAGGGTAAGAGCGCGCCCTCGAGAAGGCCCCTCTCCTCCCCACGGGCTGTGACACATATAAAACCCCACAGAGGTTCAAACCTGAACTTGCTTTGACTTAGCAGATGCAAGTTGCAAATTAAACCCAAACATTTTTACTTTTTTGGAGACTTCAGATTTCCTGTTTATCCCAGACAATTGTTTCAGCATTTATAAATACTTGCGTTTGTTTTATTATAACCACCTAAACCTAATTTTTTTTTCCAATTGCATAAGCAGCACTGATGCATCATCATTCCCATACTGACTTCCCTTGGGAAGCCTCTGAAAGGAACAGTCCTATTTATATTCAAAGAGATGAGAAACATTATAAGCGGAAATTTTCCCCTTTATCCTTCATTATAGTATTTGTGAAAACTCTTAGATATTATAAAAGAGCATTGTTGTGTATGTCCCCTTTATAAATGTTTATTGTGCTCCCCAACCACCAGCCAGGATGTGCTAACAATAACAGTGGTACAAATAAGGGGTGTGGGTAAGGAATATAGTCAATAAAAAATATCCCAAACAAACCACCCAAAAATAGATCTGTTCTTTCTTGCAAGTAACAAGAATATCTTTAAAGATTGTTTAAAAGGATTCACCTCTGTTTTCCATGAGGTACCGTCAGTATTTCAGGTCCATTTCACAGAAACACAAAACTTACTTCTTTAGGTAATCAATGTATTTACATTTTAGCAAAACTATAATGAATGATTTACTGGATTCAAAGTAAAGATAATTAGTTTATGGAGCCAAGAAGTAAGATATATTCCTATTTTATCCCAGAGGAACCAATTACTTTCAGGCCCTGTCAGCAGGGTTTAAAACACCAGCGCCTGCATCCAATGCAATCGCTAATAAGCAAATCTACTTCTGGTAAAAGGTAAGTGAGAAACACACAACGTATGTCCCCAGGGTTCCTGTCACTGCGGCACGTTTCTGGCTACTGGGAAGGTCGTTCTGCAGCTTTCGTGGAGCTGCACTGATGCTTTTCTGTGAGTCATCCAGCAAAAGCCACGCTACGTTTCCTTTGCAGACAGTTAATGCACAACAGAGATTCAAAGTAATGACCAAATCCTCTGAACCCCTCTTCCACGCTGAGACAGCTGCTAAGCTTGTGGACCAGTTCAAAAGTTACTCATTATTTACATTTATTTCCATGAACTAATTGTCAAATTTGCAATACGCAAGTAAATACTGCCAGCATAGAATAGCTGTCTCCAGAGACACTATTTTCCTACCATGAGGCACGTCCAGTATAATTCTAACGTAAACAGGTGCTTTGCCTCAAAACAAAAGTAACGGCATTTTGCTTTGGTTTCTACCAAAAAAGCAGACAAGACCCAAGTTGCGCTTCAGCACGCCAAGGAGGACGTTCAGCCGTTCATCCTCATGTTCAGTTTAAGGACTGTTCTTCTGCTCTCAGAACTCGTTGCAGCTGAGGTATTTACGCAAGGGACCCAGGCACGCTGACGATGGCTAATTCATAAATATAAGTGATCACCATTCTCGAAACCACCACCGTCCTGAGGAGGAAACGGTTTATTTCTAAGCACTATAATTTCTCCAATTTCTGAAAAATTTGAAGTTACTGGTAAAAAAAAAAAATAAAAAAGGCTGCAAGATTTAAACTTAACTTCTTGCTTCCTGGTCACCTCGTTCATGCTATTACTGTCCTTCAACCACCAGCAAAACCACGAGGCCGATTTCTGTAAGCAGCAGCAACCAACACTTCCACTAACGTGCGGAATCACGGGCTGCGTGCATTTAAAAACTGCTCCAGACAGATTTATTGCGATACACAAGTTTCATAGTTTTCTCAAAGACGCGTCAGCAACCCTTCGTTAGCACTGCATCAGCATCAGTTACGGGCACCCCTACTTTCTTACCAAAAAATTAAAGCATGAAACGGTAAAAGTGAAGACTGGAGTAAGCAAAATTCAGGCGCAAGAAAAAAGGCTTCACTGCCGTTTACTGCAGTGGCGCGCTGTGTCCAAGGCAACCAGAGAACGGCGTTTTCCACGGCGTGGCACAGATTTTTTTGGGAGCTAAAAATGGTAACGACACTACGTGGTGGGAGCGCGCGCGTCCAGAGACTGCGGAGACGTTCAGTAACTAGGGAAGAGCACAGGGCAGCGAAGATGCTACTACGCTGCCGCTTCTCTGACGGCTCTAGCTCACAGCTGCCAAACACTGATAACGTGTTATGGCGAAACTCGTCTCTGTGCCTGCGTGCTGCATCACTTTAGACACACTATAAAAACACAGTAAGCACTAGAAACGACACATAATCAAAACCTTTACTTCCTACAATAAATTCAGTGTTGGGGGACTGATAAGGCTGCAGAAGTACGAACTGGTTAGGAAGATAAGCAGTGCTGTATCAGAAAATGAAACCATTTACACTTGGTGAGGTAATTCAATATTAGAAGTCTTCATCCAGAAATGGAGTACCCACTTCACAGGAGCCCACCCTTTGGATGGCCCTGAAGCCACCAACCAGAGGAACTCCTTTAATAAAAATCACCGGAGAAGCAATAACAGATTATCAGAATAACATTTCTTCTCTCTCGATGACCTGTTGTCCTAATGCAAGGTCACGTTTCATACAGTTTCTGGTTCCAAAAATACTTCTCACGCTGTGAATCACAAGGTGCCCTGGACTCCTCTGGACAGCACGAGCAGGAGAACTTGAGTCAGGGAAAGCAACTCCAGAATCACAGAAACAAGTTTTCTCTGTAGGTGTGGAGCCTGAGGTTACCTGCAGAGCGGTGGTGCTCTGAAAGGCAGTCTGCAACTGCTCTGTCAGCGCACACATCCCAGGCCAGACCAAAACAGCCAGGAGAAGGGACTGGCATCCCCTGGCCTCAGAGGCAGGCTACCAAAGAATCAGAAGCAAACGTTCACAAGTCCTGTCAAGAACAGACCAGCTGAGATGACCCTGGGGTCAGAGATATTGCTCTGGACTCCTGGCCATCTCCTGCCCATGGAACCCTTCCAGCAAGGAAACTCAATGCTGTGGAGAACCACCACCCCAAAACTGCTGGATCTGGCCAGCCAGTGACCTCCCCTCTCTACGAGTATATCCTACCTTCGAGTTCCTACTGTGGAGGCGTCCAACTCGAGTCTCTGTGCTTAAAAACTAGAAAACGGTCCCAGAAAGCTGAGCTGCTTTCCAATTCCTTGCCATCAGTGAAAGGAATGTGGAAAACTCAGACTGATCTCAGAAGATAGGTAGGTAGAGGGATATTGATAAATAAAAAGGAAAGTTCACATAGCATTTATTGAGAGGAGGAGGAATCCAGCAAAGCATAGGACTTTTTTAGCTGGTTGGAAAAAGCCAAAAAGCTTAAGATTTTGCCTCTTCAGCCTCACAGTGTGCTTCACAAAAGCCTGATCAACTCAGGGAAGATGAAAATAGAACAGGTGAAAGTCACAGGAACAGGCCCTTGTAATGTGAAGAAAGTACTATTGAACAGACAGGCCTTGCCACAAAAAGCAGAATGTAACTATGTTTTGTTCTTACCTTTGCTTTCCTCAGCAGAAAGTTTTTCTTCTGAATCATCTAAAGGATTCTGTGAAGATTTTTCAGGGGAAAGAGGTGATTTGGACACATTGCTCTGCTCAGGTTCAAGTCTGGACCTGGAAGCACAAAAGTAATTTAACTGATATTACACAGTTGAGTTTCTCCAAAATAAGAGCCACCACAGATTATTAAATTTGACACTAACTCTTGCCAACTTCACACTACAGTTTTCCTAGCCGAGATATAAAACGTATTTTCAACTTTTACTTTTGCTGTAATATTTCAGTGAAGCAAGCACAAATAGCGTTCCTGAACGAAACACCTTGTGTGTTCAGAGTTAAGGAGAATTCTGAAGGCTATAGCATAAACCCACAGACATTTTATTAAATTTCCTTTCAAAAAGTCAGTGTATTAACATATATATATATTCTTTTAAAAAGCGAATAAACAACATTTTGGTCATACTGAAAATTGGTTTCAGTAGCAATAGCCAACACCACCACTATATTTTTTAAGTAAGAATTACAATTTTACTTTATATTGTCAGTTATGATATTGGAAAAGTAAGAAAATGCAACAGAATTAGCTTTTCTTGAAACGAGTATTTTTATTTAACTGGCTTTAAAGGATAGTTAAACCAGGATGAAAGCGATTCTTACGCTGCCTGCCAAAAGACACAGCAAACCGTTTAGAAGCATGGAAAAGAAAAAGCATATGCGTGGACAGATATACACTACATCGAAGTCCCTGCTACGTAATTTTAATCCACAGGCAACGTATAACATAATCTCCGAATACGCTTCTCATTTTAAGTACTTGTCAAGTATATTTCACTGTGGCACCAAAACAAACACCTTTAAAATTAGTGACAACATATTTTTTCCAGTAAACTTCTGTGGTTTATAGCTGTCTACAATGCATTCTGTAACTGCTACGTAGCAGACAGTGACGTGCTTAGCAACGGTGCTGTTAGAGAAGCTAAAGTACAAAAAACCAGAAAGCCATGGGCTGAATCACCTGCTGGGCCACCTTCATCACTTCCTGCCCTCTCCGATATAATCAACAGTTAATCTCATCATGGTCTGCTATCTTCCCCTGCTGCTTAACAGAAGGTGTTGAATTTTGTGTTCCTCTCCTCCTTTGTATTGTGTCTAAATTCTAACTCATAATTAGAAAATTCTGAGAAAAACAGAATATAATGCATTAGTCATCACTGAATGACTGTTGCTTAAACAAGAAAAAGCAGTAGCAAGGAACCTTTTTTAGTTCTAAAAACTCTGCAAGTACTGGGCTTTTGGTACTTTCACAAAAAAGAACTCTTCCTTCATCTCCTCCAAATTCGCCTAATAATGAGGAAACAAAGACTTCTCGGGATGGCCATGCAGTTCCAATAATAGTTCTGATGCTAATAAAACACGAACTTGCCGGGTAATAAAAATATCAGCTTGATTTGAATAATTGCATGCATAATTCACAAGACAGGCTAATGGAAAAAGACGTTTAAAAATGAAATTAATTCTAAATAGCAATAAACATAAAAACTGAAACTCACCCCCAAGTACCCTTACAGAAAAAGCTGCTTGTGTTTCTGTTTCTAACCTTTTCATTCTGGAACTGGTCCTACATAACCGGCAGAACTTTTTAATCAAAAAATAGGAGTTAACACATAAAGGCAACTTAAGTGAGAAAACTGTAACACTCAGGCAATTTGTTGAAGAGCTTAGGATGTTTATCAGTATAAAAAGAAACATGAAGAAGTATATTTGTACTGCAAAGCTTTCAGCACTGTCTGATACACACACATTTTAAGTTGACTAAATTGCAGGGACGAAGAGCTGCGCTAGGATTAATTTACTTTGAAAGAAATGTATTCCTTCATTGTTTGTTGTCCTTACTTTGCTCAGTATGCTAATGCAGGAAGTTTTCAGTTAAAACCAAACAAAATGCTTGGGATGCACTATTTAAAGAATGCCTAGTTCTTTCAAGTGAGGGAACATGTTCTTATTACCACATAAAGCACCTGCTGAAATCTTTGGGGAAATTACGAATCAACTAGTTGAAGGCATATGAAAAAAGACAATTTTTCTTCAAGTCACCATCAAGATTGGTTTATGACCTGGGATTTATTTAAATTTGATCTTAATTTAAATGACAATTTAGCCATTACATCACATCTGCAATGCATACAGACTCCACGTGGTCAACCACGTGGTCTGTTTCCTAGTTCTTACATCCGTAAAAAGAGGGGAAGCAGTATCCTCCAATATGACCTGGAAAGGACTGCATCTTCTGGGCTAGATTCAATGCCTTATTGCTCATTATCTAAGTTGTATTCTAGCTTCTGAAACAGCTCTTCCGTTGTTTCATGTTTAGCATGCATCCAATTGAGTTGTTTTCTCTGTTCAGCCAGGTGAAAAATCTTGGACCTCCGATTTCACACGGAAACAATAATACGAGCACAACAAACAGAAGAGCTGGTATTTGTCAGTCTGCACCTGCAATATCCATACCGTCTGTCTTTGAAGTTCTTCAGCGTGAAGAATACTGATAAGGTTATGTATTTTTATACGTGAAAAATATCACACGGTTTGTTTCTGAAAAGTTAGGAGTTACAAAAATACCAACGCCTTACTTTTTCTCTCCTTACTTCTTACCAAATTTCAGAACCGGTTTGGGGGATTTTTGTTTACATGGTTTTTGGCTTGTACTGCTCCTTATGTCTCAGAGGCTATACTGGAGCGAATCTAATTGTGCTTAATCATGCTGAATCACGCCGAATAAAACGTACTTACGGACTTCTGAAAACATCTCTCTAGTTTCCACGTGAATAGCTGATGGAGCCGAACACCAAACTGATAAAGGAGCATCAAGTCTTGGAAAAACACTCAAGAACTTCTTTATGGATGTATACCTTCTAGAACTTGTTATTTTTAAATTAAAATGTATCTCATGGAACTTAAGGTCAGAATTCAAATAATGCAGATTGACAGGACATGGAAAGCCTTTTTCACGTTAGCAGCCTGGACATATACCGCAATAGGAAGTAGAAACTCATTTCGTATTTTAATCACGTTTCTACTTGCCATGAAGGCGCGCCATCTCAAGCGGGCCTTATTCATCATGTAACCACTTGCTTAAGCAGAAAGATAGTGGCTTAAAAAAAAAAAAAAAAGAGAGAAGAAATAATAAAAAGAAAAAAGAAACAAAAATGAAGAGAATGGGAGAGAGAAGTGAACATCTCTTACACCCGAACAGACAATATCCTAAATAGCATCTTTGAGACATATTACGAGCGTGGAGGATTTCATCCTAAATTATTTTATGTAGAATTTTACTTAATGGGACACACAACAATATTTTGTTGCATTTGTAGCAGTCCAAGAGGCTTATTAACCCACATTTTACTGATTGAGTGCTGTAATCATTTACATCAATGAGAAGTACACCACCACTAAATGTGCACTCCGCCACTTGCAGACCTAACTCCACACACCCCAAGTGTGGAAGAGCCCTGGAATGCGCCTGCTGACAGCAGAAGTCACTCATCCAACTACAGATTCCCACTGCAACCATCTCCTTAGAAACTAAGCACGAGCAATAGCTTTGTTGAATGTCCTGTGGACGAAAGGCACACTTAAACTAATTTTGGACACTACTCACAGTCTCTTCTTATCTATCACTCGCTTAACTCTGATGGCTCTTTGTTCAGAATACAGTTTACACACTCCTGTTAAAGACAGCAGTAAACAAAACTTCAGGTTAGAAGAGCATGATTTCTTTCCTGGAAAATACATTCATTCATTTTTAACCATTCAAGAAATACCAAGTACTTTTTAAGTAATCTTCAATGAAGTCCATGACAGCTGTTCTGTGCTCCTTTACCTGAGCAGACTGGACACCCTTGTGTGCTGAAATACAAAAGAAAGATCCAACACAATCCTTACTGAATTGCACGAAGTTTGAATTTTCAGTTGATATGCAAGTTACACTCAAAAGCCTATTAACGTTTTATGTACATTACATACTGGTATGTATTTTAAACACAGCTATATTTAAATATAGGTTCTGTAAAACAGCAAATCATTATAACAAAACAAAAGCTGAAAACAACTAGTGTCTTACAATATTTATGTTACTGATTTTATATGCCTCCGAGTCACACTATGTCAATTAAATTTCTAGAATACAAGAACAAATTTCTAGAACAAGAACAGAGGTCACCAAGCTAAGCATAGCAAACAGATCTAGAGATTTAACTTGCTTAAAACACTGAACTTCTAATATTTTAAATTGTCCAGTGTACAGACTATATGCAAAACTTTGGGATTTATTGTGTCAAGCATCCTTTTAACTCACATAAATTAATGTTTCTTTTTTGATATTATGTAGTTCCTACACCTGACTGACTTTCAATGATTCTGAATAATGTTACAAGTATGTTTAGACGGCATTCAAAGCTGATTAAAATCTTTGGCATATAGATAAAACATACAGCAGGTAAGCTTCACAACAGCAAACCAGAAGCGCTCTCTACAACTTTCACAGGATAGTATGATCCTATACTCAAGTTGTCAAAAAAGCTATTACTTTACCAGGACTCTGTTAAAGTTAATTAATTATCTTAAACTTGGAAAGATTATACCTATAATATCTTACAGACGGACAAGACAGAAAGAGACAACCATTGAATTTAGGGAGCTTTGGTTCAGGCCTCTGTGCCAGAGCACTAAATTACTATTCAAACAGTAATTTTTGAAGACTGTCTTTTTCGTTTTATACTTGACAGCTAGTGTATTTGAACAAAAAAATTCTATGCTCTGCCTTTTCCTTCCACTTAATTAAAGAAAATTAAATACAGTAGTAATCAGCCAGTTGGATTATGCCAATGAAACAAAAAGGCAATGATACTTCACCAATCTCCTTCCAAAAGCATTTCAGATTCACCATCCAATATTCAGCATTATATTAGTCTTTATCAATAATTAGGAAAAAGTATTTAAGAGTTGCGCAGTTTACCTTCTGTTCTCAGCTGATGAATGGCATCGGCACACGTCCTCATAAATATCTGAGCATCTTGATCTATCTGATCACGCTCTGTATCTGTCATCCTCACGTACTCAGACATGATGTGGCTGAGAAAAAAGACAAACTGTCACTTAAGAACTCCCCAACATAAAACCTACAAGTACACATTTTAGCCCTTATTCCCACTCACCAACTCCACAGAAGCTTTTGTGCCACACTGATTTTCACAGAAAAAAAAAGTAAAAAGTACAATAACCATCGCTGATAAAAGTGCCACTTCTGTAAAGCTGGGAATTTTTTGGTTTTAAAACCTTTTACTAGTAGAAGATGCAGAAAAAGCAATACATGCTGTCACCTCGTACATAATCAAATACTGAGCAGATGAAGAAAAAATTAAACTAGAAAATAAATTCTTACCCTCAATTATTCCAATGAGGCACATCTCAAGTCTAAACATGAAA
Source organism: Rhynochetos jubatus (assembly GCA_027574665.1). NCBI lineage: Eukaryota > Metazoa > Chordata > Aves > Eurypygiformes > Rhynochetidae > Rhynochetos > Rhynochetos jubatus. The sequence goes on along the minus strand of CM050651.1, from coordinate 55,269,070 downwards.
ACGAGTAGAACAAAGGAATAGCTCAAATATTGAAAGAAGTACAAAAAATTGGAACTTATTCTAAATATATTTTCATTAGCCTAAATACTGAGCTTCCTTTTTAAATTAGCTGTACTATGAAATCTGTGAATTCAAGCCATAGTTAAGAAGAATGTTGAAAAATAATCAATTTGATATTAAAAATGTGCATTATAAGGTTTATTAAAACCTGTTCCTGATATTTATTTCTATTTTACATTATATATTATGAATTTAACATTTTCTGATATGATTAATATATCTTATTACTGAATTAATAAAAATGGAGGCCTGTCAGTAAGATATTAACACACTGTAGATAACCACGAGAAAAGCGTACTCTAACACTGCCAAGTCCACCACTAGACTGTGTCCCATAGCACCATGTCTACATGTCTCTTAAATACCTGCAGGGATGGTGGCTCAAACACTTCCCTGGTCAGCCTGTTCCAATGCCTGACAGCCCTTTTGGGGAAGAAATTTTTCCTAATAGCCAATCTAAACCTCTCTTGGCACAACTTGAAGCCATTTCCTCTCATCCTATTACTTGTTACTTGGGAAAAGAGACTGACATCCACCTTGGTACAACCTCTGTTCACGTAGTTACAGAGAGCAATAAGGTCTTCCCTGAGCCTCCTCTTCTCCAGGCTAAACACTGTCAGCTCCCTCAGCCGCTCCTCACAGGACTTGTGCTCCAGACCCTTCCCCAGCTCCGTTCCCTTCTCTGGACACGCTCCAGCACCTCCGTGTCTTTCTTGCAGTGAGAGGCCCAAAACTGAACACAGGATTCGAGGTGCGGCCTCACCAGTGCCCAGTACAAGGGCACAATCCCTGCCCTAGTCCTGCTGGCCACGCTGTTCCTGACACAGGCCAGGATGCCGCTGGCTGCCCTGGCCACCTGGGCACACTGCTGGCTCATATTCAGCTGTCAACCAACACCCCCAGGTGCTTTCCTGCTGAGCAGTTTTCCAGCCACTCGTCCCCAAGCCTGTAGTGTTGCAGGGGGTTGTTGTGGCCCAAGTGCAGGACCCGGCACTTGGCCTTGTTGACCCTCATACGGTTGGCCTCAGCCCATCGATCCAGCCTGTCCAGATCCCCCTGAAGACCCCTCCCTCAGGCAGATCAACACTCCTGCCCAACTTGGTGTCATCTGCAAATCACTGAGGGTGCACTCGATCCCTTCGTTCAGATCATTGATAAAGCTATTAAAAAGACTAACAGTGTTTCAACAGCCACAGATGACAGGATGATAAAACTTTGCTGCAGGAGCTTATCTGATATTCATCGTGGGTTTTCTGATGATACTGTCATCACAGCCTATTACATTTGCCTTTAAAAACAGGAAAGAAAACCTTAACTCATACCCTCATTTTAATTCAGATTTTTGTTTATACGTGAAAATTTCCCCACTTGTTCAAGCTATGTAACTACATTAATGCAGTAATCCAAGTGAAAAGAAGGGATCTTCAACTGGAAACCTAGTTACCAATGGGGCCTGTAACAGCCTGATACCCCTAGAGACCTCTTGTGTACTTTACTGCAATAATGCCAAATCTTCCCTGTATCCACCACAATCCCTGCCACGGGAATGCCTACAACCAATGCACGTCACCCCATCTCATCACCCCTCACCGCATACAAACCCACCAGTTCCTTCCTGCATCTCCAGAGCAGTGTCTCACGGGCCTCCCAGATCTTCTCCACAAAGCTTTAAGCATAACCTAATATCCCCGAGTATTACACCAAAATGTCTTCATTCCATGCGACGGACTGTGCACCAATAAAGCAGCACATGGTTCATCTGGCTTGAAAATTAGTTTCTGCTTACTGGCCAGCTAGTACACAAGCACAAATTAGCCAGCAAGCAGTAAGGCAAACTAAGTAGAAGTGATATTCTGTATTTTCCTTGTTTGTTTCCAACACTGTCATGTATTTGGCATCCAGACTTACAGAAAAGCAGCCATATAGAGTGTTTCTGTTTGGATTTTACTAGTTAAATTTCTCTCCTTTGGTTAGGTAGATGGGTTTCATAAATCTGTGGCAAAATCCCTACCACAACTGAAATCAGCAGCCTTCCAAAGCTGTAACTCTAATTTGCACTCTGCGAAAGCAGCCTGTGAATGACGAATGATTTGAAATACTCTGATTTTAAAGGCATCTGATGGAAAGGCTTTCCACAGCCAGGTTAAGATGATTTATTCGTAGTTACACATGCAATATAAAGATAACTCATTCTTAACTACATTAGGTCAGATCTTTCCCCGACTCCCTTTGCAAAAATTATATAGATGGGGCTTCTTATTACTGGTGTGGCATAAGCAAGTTCTCTGCATCTGTAAAGGCAGAAAGAATCCATTCTCACATTCATCTCTGCACAGGCCCAGAAGGAAGGGGACCATTCACATCATCTGGTATGGGATAATGCATCACATTGTCTAAGCATGGATCGCTGCACAGCTACTTGAGCATGTTAGGGCACGCAGATTCAGATGCAAAACCAGGATGGAGTAACAGCCTCATGACGGCCTCCTGATGAAGCAAAAAAATCTCCACCCCTCTATTTCAGATTACAGTAGTAAGTTCTGGCTGGCCCCCTGCTGAACAGAGTATAAAGTTCTTAGCTTTACATTTCTAGTTTCTTGTACCCTGCCCAGCTTTGTGGTATTTGCAGAGTTCTGTGCTCTCCATGCACTTTTTAACTTTACAGGGTACAATAAAGATTACAAAATATAAACCAGAATTTTCTTTTAAATCAGACTTAGAGATACACATGAAAAAGCCTGCCACAGGCACACTTTAGTTTTTACTAACAGTGCAATTAGTAGTAGTACAGTGATGCACTGAGGATAACTGTTATGGCTTTAACACAGGGAAACAAGTTGTTCACTTTCTGTAGTTGCCAACGCAAAAATATGGTAGATCAAATCCTTTAAAAGGAGTTTTACAGCTTCAAAAGTAGCAAAATACAGCTTAATCCAGTAAAGCAGAAATAGAATATTTTTCTGTTTATAACTGCTTACAGCTTACAGTGTCTGGTACCAGCACTTTGGAACAAGAGCTGCTCAAGCCACGCGGAGACAAGGATACCTGAAACCCACCCTCCTTGGGAAGGCAAGTGTGGAGTCACAGAGTCACAGCCCATTATGTCAAAACACACAGCATCCACTAGTACTAGCAGGGTACTGAAGTCTCCATTGCACTCCCCAGTAAATCTACACATGATACTGAATCTAATCACCATCGTCCAGCCTGACTGTAAAAAGATCCATTCATTTAAAAAAAATAAGCCAAGTAAAAACAAACACACACACAAAAATCTAACCAAAAAACAACAACAAAAAATCCAGCTGTGTCCTGTACCGTAGATACACAAATACTTGCTCAGAAGTGCAGTGACAGTATCATAGCAACGGGCTGATACATCCCTAAATCAAGAAGGGTCAAGCAAACCAGGTTTTTCGGAAGCATTCAGAAGAATGAGCCAAGGTGCACACTGGCTAATACATGCAGGTAAAGAAGGGAGAAAGGGGGAAAATAAATTCTTCTAGATTTTTATCCTAATCATTAGAAGAAAGCTTCATGAGGCACTCAGGCTGGAAAGCAACTCGAGTGATCTGTGATTTTCAAGAAGGTGGGTGAAGAGTAAGATAAAGACAGTGGCCATCAGGTAGGCAGAGTTCAATAGTCCAGAAAAATTAGGTTAAACTGCACAAAAAAGGGAAACCTAAAAAGGAACAAAAAAGAATTCAGGGGAACTAGCAGTTTTCATACGGAAATGACGTTACGATAATTTGCAATTCTGCCCTTGATGAAAGGGAAGAATAGGCAATGCAGTAAGACATCAGCTTAGCTACTTCGTGAGCTCCTCACCGAGCTCAAACACAAAGAACGCAGTACAGAAAGCCCCAGTCAGACCGGATTGCTACCGACAAGCCTGAAGGAACACAGCATGTAGGGACACCATCAGACAAGGCTCAAATGCAGGATGACACACACTGGCAAGGGATGCCAGTGATAAGAGATTACTCTGCAAATATTGTCAAGAGAGACACCTAAAATAGCAAATGCATCAAGTGAAAGGATGTATCCTCACTGTCAAGAACTAGGGGAGAGTGAGTCGATGAAAAGAAAGTGTAGCAACTATCCTTAAAATAAAAAAGGGTTAACGAATAAAAACAGCAGAGGACTTCTAGACCACTCAGCCTAGGAAAACATAGGAACCAATAGTCAATTTTTAAGCATTTATGAAAGAACAAAGACATAACCAGTAGCCAAGATGTATCAAGAGTAAGTCATATGCAGTGTAATTTACTTCTGGGATGCAGTAACAGGTCTTACGGATGGAGGAAAAGCAATCATTGCTGTGTTTCTTCTCTTTAGTGTGGCTTTGTTACCATCTCACATGACATTCTCATAAGTTACCAGCAAATTAATGAGTTAGAAGAAACAAGCACCATATGGATGTGAAACTGTTTGAAAAGCTGAACTCTGAGTAGTTACATACCAAAACAGAAGGACACACTGAGTTGTGTTCCACAGGGGCTTGTTCTGAATCTGATGCTATTTAATGGTTTCATTAACAACTCAGACAGTAGAATGGAGTACACACACTGAATTTGCAGAGGCACAAAGCTAAGTGAATTAAAACTGTATCCAGAGAACAAGACTTCAGTTCAAAACAATACTGCCAACCTGGAGAAGTTACATGAAGAACTTGAATAAGGAATGGTCAGAGGCTCTTTGTTGCAGCAGGAACAATTATCTGAACCCACAGAGAACGGAGAACAACTAATTAGGGAAGAGTTCTTCAGAAAGTCATCTGGGATCATAAACCAAACATAACAACAACATGTTATTGCACAAAGAGTCATCATTACAATGGGATGCATAAATGCAGTATAATCCACTATGAATGAAAGGTAATCTTTCTGCTATCCTTAGCTTTGGGCAAGGCCTCAGCTGGAGGTTTTGTTCCGTTTCAGCACTCACTGCAACACCAATTGGGACAGTGTCCAAAGGAGAGGAAAGTGTACACACAAAGGTTCAAGAGAACACATATGAAAACTCAGATATACTCTAAGTGCCGATTCTAGAAGAGTCTGAGGAAAACCCAAAATTAGTGTAAAAAAACCAACATCTGGTAGCATGGATAGGAAAGAAGGGAAAAGCAGAGGGAGGATATGAAATCTCCACTGAAAGAAATACTTCAAAGCAAGCAACACACAGTGGTAGAAAGACCCAGACATTCTCGTTTCCAGTGTGTCAACCATGCTCCTTCCAGCCTATCATTTCTGTGTTGCTGTTTTGTTGGCAAAGCACAACCACCAGATCTGATGGAGGCGTTACACCAGCTTTGAGAATTAGTAACTCTTTCTGCTGGTGCATAAAATATTTTCTGCTTACTGATTCAATAAAGACACCAAATCAAGCAGAAAAAACTTGATTTTCCTCCAACAATGCATTGCAAAAGAGAGCAGGAATAAGCTGAAATAAAGCAGTTCTGAAACACTGATATGTACTGTTTTAGCAGAGATATGCCCAATTTACCACCTGCAGGTATTGCCTTACAGATAGATACATAAATGCTCACACACACATACACGTAAGTGTGGGGGTATATGCACATATGTACATCTACATACAACAGTTGTGAGTACAGCAGACTTTTTTAAATTTCTTCCGTTTAAAATTAAATTTAGTAGTTAATAAAATAAACTTTATTTACTATGTTCTGTGCATTTTAATTTACTGCCTCCTTCCATCCAAATGCTGTCTGACATAAATCCAAGGTAAAAACCTGTCTACTCAAACAACAAAACATTCCACAACAATATATTTACAACTTGAGTTTTTTGAGTCTCGGAGGAAGCTTCAGCTACTAGAACAGGCAGCACAGGCACACCTGAATTAGTATTTTCAGTTTTGTAAAATATTGCTGAGAAATTCCAGAATGCTGCTATGAAGAATTACTATTTCTAAAATGTGACGTATGAATTCAGTACAAACAAAAAAAGAAGAGAAATGAGTTGAAAATAATTCCCTAGAGAACAGAAAAATGTAGTCCTCCACAAAGAAAGCCCTTACAGACATCTACACGTGTTACTATCTTAGTATAACAAACAAAGCCTCGCTTCTTGTAAAAACAGGATTAAGTCAAGACAAGAAAGCAGTCTGGCACTGTACAGGAGCCAGTAAGACACTATTTTAAAGTCCTTTAGTGGCTACTACTTTTCTTTTACTGGCTACGCCAAGGGAAATCTCCACAAAACACAGAGTAAGCACGCAACAATTTTCTGTTAGGTGGCAAACATGTAATGGATTTATTGCTGCATTTTTTATTACCTCCTTCCAGCTTTACTCGGTACTTAAACGCTTGGGCAAGAGGCATAATTACTGGGCACCAACATTATTTTTTCTAAGGCAGAAAGTGAATTTGTTCAGAATTTTTTCAAAGTATATTATTTGCAATGAACAAGACACATAATGTTCAACACAAGTGTACAGAAGGACAACAGAACCATGTAATGAAGATACAGCAGAAGCCACTCATCCAGCCTTTCCTGTGGCAAAAGCGTCATTTCTACTCAGAACCAATCTACACTGCACCGACGAACTACGTAAGCACCTCTACAGTTGCAAAAGACAATAAGTAAATGTCTAATAATCCTAGATGGAAAGCTCTTCTCTCAAAGATTTTCCTTTTAAAGTAATGACATGTTCTGTGGTCAAAATCCAGAATTCTCTCAATTCCTTTCCAGTATCTGATTTAATAACTACTGCCCTTTAAACTGTCTAAACCTTGAAAGATCCTTCAGAGAAACTGGAGGCTGTGGAGGAATCCCAAGAGGACCATTTCAAATTGCCAAGCGTTAGGGCACTACAGGTAGTTCCTCAGCCTATAATTAACACAAACGTACAAACGGTCTCGGCGGTTCAATGATCAAAACCATGAAGGAGACGATGATGAAAAGCAAAGTTGTTCACAGCTGAAGCACCAGACAATTTACCAAAGACTGAAGACAGGATCTCACACAGCACAGTCTAGAAAGCAATGTAGGCATGCATTATAGCTATTGGACTGAGAGGAAGAATATATAGAATGTATGGCAGCTGTACACTAAAAATGGGAAGGTAACTAGCAATCCTCATCTGAAAGGAATTATCAGTTTGCTTAATAAAAATAAAAAAGCACCCACATCTTGTCAACATCTTCAGGAAACAAGATGTCCCTGCCTTCTTTCCAAGGAGGGTGATCAACCTGTTCCACTGGAAACAGTTTATGACCAAAGGGAGGTGAAAGAAATAGCCACCTACACTTACAAGTAATTCTCTACAGAACTGAAAAAAAAGGTACTATTCCTAGAATCACAGAATGGTTTGGGTTGGAAAGGACCTTAAAGATCACCCAGTTCCCACACCCCTGCTGTGGGCAGGGACACCCTCCACTAGACCAGGTTGCTCAAAGCCTCATCCAGCCTGGCCTTGAACACTTCCAGGGATGGGGCATCCACAGCTTCTCTGGGCACCCTGTCCCAGTGCCTCACCACCCTCTCTGGGAAGAACTTCTTCCTGATATCTAATCTAAATCTCCCTGCTTTCAATTTAAACTCATTACCCTTTGTCCTATCACTACAGACCCTTGTAAAAAGACCCCTCCAGCTTCCTTGTAGGCCCTCTACAAGATTTTGTTATGGCAACATGAATGAGAAATCATTCTACTAAGGTCAGTCAAGCCTTATCAGCATATGACTTAGGAGAGAAGAATAAGGATCTCATATTCAGACTTAATAGGAGTCAGGAAGGGTGGGTTTTTTTGTGGTTTTGGTTTGTTTGGGGTTTTTCCTTTTTGGTCAAGGTACTGTTTATCATTCACTCACTGGAGACACGCGTTAGCCAAATGCAACATTGCTGGGGAAGTCCTTAAAGATCACAATTTAGCAGGGATAATCATCTAATATGTAAGTGTCTGGTGTTTACTGTATTTACTCATCAATTGAAAATTACTTTTGTGATTATCAAGTAAACTTTAAAAAGTTAATCAGTTCTGTTTTAGGGAAAAGTCCTTGGTTATTTTTCTTATACCTTGCGCCAAGGGCTACACCCCATCTGGGCTTTGTAAACACCACTCTGAAGCTCAGTAAGTCTACTTGAAAATGAAGGTGAGGAAATTCTTGAGATAAACCACAAACTAACCAACAAACAGCAAAACACAAAACAAAAGCAGAACAAATAGCCAAATACTGTTTGCCATTGCTGATTTTAACTACTGTCAGAGCATTTTCCCCATAGAAACGAATTACTTCTCAAATACTCTCTGGTGTCTCAGAGCATTTCTTGATTGTTGAGTTTCACTTCTTTCCAATGATTCTGGGAGAGAGACTGCAGGTAACATCACAAGTGACAGCCTGAGACAGCTACTATTAGCAGGAACAGTGATGATGCAATGTCCCATGATTTAGCTACCCATTTCTTACAAAATACCTTGCCACTGAATGTCTTCACTAATCATGAGTATAATACCCAAAGGGATTTGTTAGCTTTGAAATGTGTATATGAAAGCAGTGAGAAAATAATTTAAACTATTTAAGTTGGCTTTTTAAGCCACAGCTCTAATGTTAAATAAAAGCAACGTTCATAGAATTATTGGTCCTTCCCTTAGCAGTGAAACCAACAATAACATGAGTCACTCAGTCTTTGCTGTTCAGTGTTCTCACTATTTATTATTTTTCCTTAAAGTGTGTGTTGTAGAGAAAGCCCAAGTTTTACCTATTATTATTTACACATTTTAAGGCGTATACAACCACCAGTTTTTGAACCAAATGACAAGAAATCACCATACACTCGGACAGAAGTTTGAAGATGCAGCTTCTATATGTGCTCCTCTGTAAATCAGAGTTTTCTAACAGGCCAGTTTCAAATTTCTTTGCATCATAACTGGTGCTGTCAGTGGAAGATGATACCACATCTCTAAAGCTCTCCGAAGTTCTATCCAGAGGAGCGTATCACAGTGGACAGGATAAAACAGGCAGGAAGGAAAAACAGAGAAGTTCCTTATCGCAGAAAGCTGAAAACTAAGGTCTAAGAGAAAGCAAATGAATCCTGACAAACGGGAGAGGATAAAAGGTGCGATTGTCTGTAAGTCAGTTAGCCTAGATCACTGCATCACTAGCTTCATGTGTTTGGTCATTCACATATTTTTGTAGCTAGCAGTCAAATCAAGAAGGAAGGTAAGTGATTACTAATTCTTGAGCTTTTTGGACTCAATTTAGGTATTTTAGTTAAACATTTAACATCTGATAAAATGGGTCAGGGCCTTAGTTTCAGTTCACCCTTCTTCCAGTTGTCTTTCACCTTGCTAACAATTTTCCTGTAAAACTGAATTAAAGACAACCCCTCCATAGCAGGGTATTTTATGTATGCCAAAAATAACAACTCTATTAATAAAGAATTTACACTCTGCAAAAGTAAGGGCAAAGAAGCAATCAAGGACCTGGTTGCAAGACATCATGAAGAAGTTTTACAAGGCATACAGCAATTCCAACGCCACATTTCATCAACACATCATGCTATAGTTGAGAAACAAATAGGAAGACTGACAAAACACAGAGTAGTCAAATTTCATTAATGAAATTAAACCTTCTCTATAATGCTAAAGGGCTGTGTTGAAGTTTAAGTGGTTTAAAATTTTTTCCCATAGCTTAAGTATTGAGGAGTTATTAAAACTGCTGTCCTGAGTGAGGCATCTGTTAAAGACTGTGAGACTGACAGCGTGGCTGCTGCGCTCCTCCTTCCACCCACGACGTGGAACAGCATGAGCAACGCAGTGTGGACTTTGACAGTACTACTTATCTATCTAAGGTCTGACCATTAAGGACAGGATCAACTGCAATCACAGACGAGATCTGGAGGAAATTACACTTTTTCCCCCCTCACCTTAGCTAATGCCTGAGGTGGGGGGGTGGGGAAATCACTGAGATTTACCACCATAACTGGTTAAAAGAGTTTACCAGAAAAACATTAACAAACTTTTAGAAATCAAAATAGCTCAGACAAATTTTTACTACTCTTATCATTTCAATTTTATGCACACTGCTATTAATAAGATACAAATAGCACCCAGAATTTAACCAGTACTGATTGCTCTGACTGCAGGTATTTGCAGTTTTTCAGCCAACGCACGCACAGGAAATTTTCACACAGTAAAACCAGTTATTTCAGAATTAAATTGGTAGCTCCACCTAGTGTTGTTCATGACCTGTTCCAACAGGAACTGGAAAGCAGAGAGCTAGCTGTACACCGCTGCTGCTTGGCAAAGCAGCTCCTCATACTCCTTGCACAGGCTGACACCCACACCCCCGAGTTTCATTTCCACCACCGATTCTGAACAGCTCTCATGGCCTTACACTTATAAAACATGCCAACATGTCTACTTTTTTGTTTCGTTTTTGAAACAATTGCTTTTAAACTCTCAGGGAGACAAAAGAGGTGCCAGAAACCTTCTGGCAACTTACTTGGGGACACATTTTGATACCACTGATTGTACAGCACTGCTAGTACTGTGACAGACCCTTTGGGGCCTACAAGCTGTTTCTCAGAAAGACTGGTCCTCCAGTATGGACCGAGCCTAAGGAACAGCAGACAGCTCATCTGTTCCTGCTGTCTCCTCCGAGGGAACGGCTGTCGGTCTGGATAAATGCTCCTCTTTGGTAGCCGTGGAGCCTTTAGGAGAAAGGTATTAACTTGACCTGGGACTCAGTGTCTTCAACCCAAGATGACTTTGGACTGCATTTTCTCCACCTTGACTGCAGCAACAGCCTAGCTTTAGCCGGGGCTGTGGCAGAACTGGAATGCAGACAGGGCTGACTCACCCCATGCAATACTGCAGTTACACTGATGGACTGGAGACATACAACACAGGAAACGGGGAAGTTTCAGAAGATCCTTTTAAAGAGAAAGCTTGTTTCCTTTGGATATATGCACCCCCTCCTCACCCCAAAGTGCGTTGTGTGTTTCTCTGTCAAACAGAGACATTTAGTTGTCCCTCATGTCCCCCAAATCTGCATTTTGTTTTTAGTCATTATGCCTATAGATTTTTAAGCAGTTCAATTTGTAAATCTGAAAATAAATATATCTATTTAAACACAGTGAATGCTTACCTGTAAGCATTAATGTAATCCTTTCTGTGTTGCAGAAGAAAATCCTTCAGCTTTCCAATATGAGAAATCTAAATAAATAGAAAACATAATTAAACATTAAACTTCAGTCACATAACTTACTACTTTTAAGTTCAGTATTCCACACTTCAAACATAAATATGCCAAATTGTTTATTCTGTGAACTGATTCATAACGTTTACTCTTTTATAGTGGAATTTTCACATTCTGCAAACAGTCAATACGTAAAAATCGTCTGAAACACACTGCTGTACTTTCGTACAGCTCAGGAAAGTCAAAGTGTGTCTTCTATCCAAAAAGCATAAACACTACATATTAACTGCAATACTGAACACTGAAAATTTTAAACATGATAATAACAACACAAAACATTAAACTGTACCTTAGACAAAAAAGGAATTCCTTTTAGAAGATTACACAAGAAAGACTTAAACATTTTACGGATGAGGTATAAGTATTCAGGTTTCATTATCAGAACTTGTAGAGCAAGGTGCTGTGCCTCTCCTTTCTGTATTTGCCATAACAGACTGACCAGTTTGTGCCCAAACTAAAGTAGTATCTCTATCATCTGATAATCATTAGTAAGTTTTGCCAGAGCATACATCCCTATCAAATTTCTGTTTCTGGATTTCTATTTCACTGTGGATACAAAATTGCTATAAATCTACTTGATTTTCTTTATTAAAAGTTTTCACAAAAATCCTTTGAAGAGATTAAAAAACTAAAAATCTGAAAGAACTTTTGCAAACTTTAGTCAAATGTAAAACATTCGGTGTAGCACAAGATGCTGCTTTTCTTAGAGAAAACTAGTTCAATTTGCCACAGAAATGACTACCAATATGACTTTCCTTGGCAGGTCTCAAAGCAGACATGGTGGGGGGAGGAGGAAGGGTAAAATTACATACATTAGCGGTATATATTTTCAACAAGGAGGCTGGGGGAACCTTCCTAAAGCATATTCTCAAATATTAATTATTAATTCAGTGGGAAAAAACCAAACAAAAAAACCAAACATCCATGCAAAGAATTTTACAAAACAATAGCTGTTTTAGTTTACAAATAGAAGCAGTTTACTCCATGTATCTGGGAAAAAAAACATCAGAAGCTGTTCAAGTCTTAAAATCCTATTTTCATGCAAATGTTCCTTGTAATTAAACAAACAAAAAAAAAGCACAGAGAAAGAACACAGAATAGTTTGGATAAATAGAAGATTAATTCCCCCAATTATTTTTCAAAAGATCAGCAGCTCTTTGAAGGAAGAAAGAGGGAAAAAAAAAAGTACTTAGTAAGCCCGCAGGGATTTGTACAACTAAAAATAAGTGTTTCCTTGTGTCAATAAATAGGCATACATTCCCCTATTATTTGCTCTGTTTCATTTTTACTACAGCTCACCGTATTGGGTAAGAACGTTACCAGTTTTCACGTTTAAAGTTTTCCATGTGATTAACGGGATGGGAAATTTCATCCCTTTCATAGCAAACCGAGTTCTGTTAGTACCTCCAGTAGACGCCAAGTTTCCTAAAGCTTGTTAATACCATCATGAGCAGAAAGAAGGGAAACACTGAAATCACTACAAGAGGCACAGAGAAGAAGCCAAACCATTCTACAGATGTTCCTTCTCATCGCCACTGGAACTTTTTTTGTATACTAATCTCCTTCTGAGCTCAGAGTTAGTATGTCATGAAATTTGCTGAATAGGTAAATTAAGCTTGACTATGAAAGCAAAACATTTAAAACAGTCATACAGTGTTTCCGTAGAACAATACCACCTAATAGGCAGAAAGGAAGTACTACAGAGGACAAAGAGTAGAAATGTAAAATAAGAAGCACATTTCCAAACATTTACATTAATATGCGCACAAACACTACACTAGAAAAGAGATTAGCAAAACTTTATAAGTAATAAATCTTAATATTACCGCAATAGCTACAATTTAGGAGTGATTAACAAGCAGAAAGAATCAGAATGACAAGCAAGAACACTGTCTTACAGTAATTAATTCATCTAGTCACAAAGAGCATTCTATTTAGGCTAAAATTGTCATCGTGTGTTTGAATTGCACTGACCCCACTTTGCCTCTCCTTCATTTGTAAAGCTATTTTCCTGAATTTAGAATGACACCATTATGCCCATACTCGCATGAAGCTCTTAGTTCCCAAGATTTGCATCAGAAGTGAGACTTCTTGTTCTACTTTCCCTCTTCTAACAGCATCTTCTGCAATCCCGCACTGCTGCTATTTCTCTTTTGCCTTTCCTTGCTGCGGACTACTGGCATAGTTTTGAATTCAATTTGTCATTACCATATCAACAAAAATTAAACAACTTCTACGAAAAAGGTCTCACTAGTGTAACCGGGAATGTGAATTTTATTTTTTTTTTTAAATAGACTTTTTATTTTGGTACAACACTTAAACTTCTGCAGACACAGAATATTTCTAATTATACAAATATAAATCTTGACGATGTCTCCAGTGTTTTCAAGCTGCAATGATTCTGGGGTTATCAGAGGCATACCATACACTCTTCACAAAGCTATCAAGCTCCAGCCTAAAGGTAATAAAGCATCTCCCTGTTCCAACTGAATGGCTTTACTAGAATCCTACTGCTCTTCTTGTTCATAAGAGCCATCAAATTTCCAGGTTTACTGGTTACCAACTTCTATCCACCCCTTCTTGCTTCAAAACAGTCCTTTCCCCTACAAGCTCTGCTTCCCTGCATGTGAGTTACAACCATAATCCTATCTCCCTCTAACTTCTGCAGCCCCAGACAAATGACCCCAAGCTTTTCGTTTCTTCTCACAAGATAGGTCTGAATTTGCCTAACCCATAACCTTCCTTTCCATTTGCTCCAGTTTGCATCCATCCCTTTCCGGTGCAGATGACTAGAAGGGCATTCACTGGTCTTAGTTACTTTGCCATTCAGCTCAAAATCTCTTTTCTTCCACCATTTTCTTTGGTTAGTTTCAGACTTATTCTTTGTTTTGGTCTCAAAATATATGTTCTACTGCACTGCTGAATTTCTTTCTTCTCCTCACAACTCCAGACCCCAGAGTCATGCTCCTCCCTCTCAGCATTCCCTCATCAGTAAATTTTCCCAATCCATCTTCCTCTGGGATCGATTTTAAAACTCATCTTGTTCCGTACTGTTCTTATTTTGGGGAATGCAAGAAGTTGATTCCACTGTTAACCTCTCTTCAGACCAACACTTCTTTCAGCACAGAAGCATGGCTCCTGCTTGTTCAGTGAATATTTTCTCTGCTAATCTCCTCTGGACATCCCATTAGCACTTTATCAGACACTTCACCATCAGACACCAGGCCATCTTAACGAAGGAGAAGCAGATTTACTTAAAGCATCAAGACGGTTGGACACATCCTATTTTTAGTAAGGCACCAAATCATACTGCATTGTACCTTACTTTCCATTTATCTTTTTCCCCTTAAAATCTCTTCTAAACCCTGAACCACTTCTGGGTCAGACCCTGCTGATGCCATTATCAGTTTCCCTCTGCTGACTTAATTATAGGCATTAAATTCGTTTCCCTCTGATCAAATAGTACCATCTTCAATTCCATGTATTTTCATTAAAAATAGCTGCCTTCAGAAGCTGGGATTTCTCAAATCCACCACGTCTGAACTCAACCCAGGGATTAGCTGATAACCACACTCCGACTGCACTCAAGTTCTGAGATTTTGTACAAGTTTCTAATTCCGTGCTCTGGGTCCCAGTACATTTACCCAGCTTTTACCCTGCTGGTCCATGGTTGGTTTTTTTTCCCCCCTTATTTAGTCCGGAGACCATAGCTAAATTATTCTTAATCTATACTCCAGGTGCACGACAAATCCACTTTTTTTTTTGCTAATTATCTTTTTATTTACATAGCTAAAGAATATTTTAACTTTGAGGGGTTTTAACACCATTCCTTAACTCATTGTGAATTTTGCCAAACCTGACTTTCTCTCTCCAAAGTCTTCCCTTCTGCAACAGTTTTCTTGGAGTCAGTCTCACTCACTCCCCCTGCTTTTCACTGCCTCTGGGCTAATTGTTTGCATCTTCTCCGATTAATCTTTCCAGTAGACCTAGAACAATTCTAAATCCCACTTGCATTTCATTTTTCCCACTCCATTTACCCATCCATCATAACTGCAACTTCCTATTTGCTGTAAATGCCTGTTTTCAAAACAATTACACCACCATTTGACACAGCCCTCGAAAGGATAGATGAAAGTAATTTGCAGACAAAGCACAAACACATCCGAGTATTGGCCTCTTGTCACAGTTCCCGTTCTCTACCTCTGGAAATCAGCTGTCATCTTCTCTGAAAGTCTGGAGCAGAGAAATAACCCTCTCCTTCAACCCTGAAATAACGAAATTGTTTCCTTTTTTCCCTGAAGGGGTAGGAGGGCTTACAGAAATGCCCATCGCAGTTTTAGTACTCTTGTGCTACACTGAGACTAAATGTAACACTACTGAATTTCCAGATATAACTGACATTTCTATGAGAATCATGGGAAAAAATACCTGTCCCAGCAATATTGCCAACACCAGTTATATAGTTACACTAACAGCACGTTCTGTTCACTACCAGAATACAGGTTACGTTCCTCCTGACAGCGAGACGCCTTACGAAACTCCAGTCTCTCCCCATCTTAACATTCCCACTGGCATGCCCGTGAGGGTCAATACTACACACCAAAATGTCTTATTTTTAAGCTACTCTTCTGGAAGTGGGGGTTAATAATGCTTAAAACCAAATACAAAGAATCAGTTTCATTTCAGCTCCACAAGTACCACAAGGGACAGCAGAAGCTGGATAGCACCAGTGGAGAACTTCCCAAAAGACGCATCTGCCACGAAAGGAAGTATCTTTAGTTACAACTCCAGAAACTTAACGTGATCACCTCCTAAGATTGGGTACTGAAGCTGGAGACTCTGGGTGTTATGTAAAAACTCCCAAGCGCAGTTCTGGTCGTGAAAAACCAACCGATTCTCTAAAGTGAAGCAGCAGCAGCTTTCCACTGGGTGGCAACAGAAGTGTCAGCATCACACAAGTAAAAACACTCCATAAATCCATGTTAAAGCCCGTAACATAGCTTTTTAAAAATTACTTTAGGGTCCAGTTTGCACTTTAAGAAGTTTATCTTCATTGTAAACTCTCTCTTTAATGTATACATCTGTGTCTTGTTGCCACTGTAGATGTTTTCAAACAACCCTTATTAAAACATAAAAGCAAATATTGCATATAATGCAGGTCCAGCACAAAAGGAAGCTGTGAATGGCTGCCATCTGCTACCACAGGTGGCATGCACAGCTCTATTTATACTTGGGTCCTTCACTAGAAATGGTACATGTTCCCCTATTTAAAGATTTTTCTTATGATTTTAGAGCAGGCTGTATTTTTAATCAAGTGAAACAAGAAAGGATTCCCTCCAAGGCAGTGTCTTCAAAAGACGCATATGCTTTCCGGCGAAGAGGCTGACTGACTATGCTGCCTTCAGTATCTTAGCAATACATACAACATTTCTTTCCACTCCCAACAAAGAATTGATCACTCATGTAACAGTAGGTTCCAATTTGCATACGTTTAACCCACTGCAAGAAGCAGCAGCATTGTTTACGATTAAAATGATTGGAGTAGGTTCCCGTGACATATTGTAGAGAGAACTCGACAGCACTGAATAGTCATTTCCACTGAACAAACCCAGCGTTTTATCAAGTTTACTCTTCCATCAGAACAATAAGCAACTATTTACTACCATATAAAATTGACTGTTACACTTCACACTATATTGCCACTCTGAATTTTTAAAAGATGTACTTTGTTAAAGGAAACTTTTACGTTTTTGGGTACTTAAACCCAAAACACAAAAGAAGGGCTCTTGCAAAAGTGTTGAGACACAGCACTTACTGTTGATTCAGCAGCATTAACAAGCACTGCTGATGGGAATGTCTTACTAATCATAAAGTTTTACATTTAAGTTTTCAATAGGTCCAAGAAGCCTGATCTTCAACTGTCTTACCTAGAGAGATTCCATCTACCGATTCATGAAAAGGTGACTACATCCTGCAACCCCTTCTGCAAGGAGCAGAAAATTTAAGGTTGTTATAATATTAACATCTAGACGCCCATCATGTTTTTGATTCCAAACACACAGTCAACCCAAACCTACCCACTGCCTATTTCAGAAAAAAATAGGAATTTCAGTAAGACAGTAAGCAATGTACTGGGACTGCACGTTTCTGACCAAAACCAGCACAGGCCCAGGACTGTGAGGAGATACAGCAATTGGTCTAAGAACATAAAATTGGGTTTATTAATTAAAAAAAAAAAAAAAATTGTTTCCAATGTCTAAACCATATTTAAAAAAAAAAAAAAAAGGAAATTTTCCACAGTTAGTGCATGTAATGAAGACAAGCATTTTCTGAAATCTGGAATAAACCCCAAATATAAGCAGAAACCCAATTTATCTTTAAAGAATATTAAAATTATGAACTCGGGCTCTTGCCTAAACTATTACAGTTGGGAAGACTAGTCAGAAATGACTCCTGTGGAGAACCTTTCCACTACAAACTACCTTTGATTAGAGAGAGTTACAAACTTTTTAAAAATACAATACACGAAAGTCCAGGACCCACACAGCTTCCTCCTAGGTTATATTTTAAGCACTGTCAGCCCATCGAATTCACACAGGCTCCTGCAGGATGTTGCCTAGGACAGCATCCCAGGCAATAAGATTTTGTTTTTAAAATCCTGTTACCAGGATTCTACATCTCAGAAACCAGAACCTTCAGTAGGTGAAATGATACAATTCCCTGACACAGTGACATGCAACGCAGATAAAACCAATTAATTTTAAACCAAAGAACTGAACAGTGCGATGCCTGTTATTCAGAGGGGTCTGGACGGTGACCTGTTGGCAGGCCATGAGGTGGTGCTGTCTTACCAGAATTCCTTGCAGAGGAGCACTGGCCACCTCCCAGACGTCAACTGGCCACTTTGCATCTGATTTGTCTCTTGAGGGGATACATTTGGTTTAGGTTTCCCCAGCAAACGTGAAAGTTTCTAGAATAGGTCAGGCAGATCAATTGCTCTCGTAATCTGAAACCCGAAAGAGCAAATAATACCTGAACTGTGGCGTGGGGGTGGCCTGATGCTGGAAGCGGTAGCGGGAGGCGAGGAGACAGCCAGCCTGGCTACCCCTAATCCCAGGGAAATTGTGACTTTGCTCAGCCTCTGCTTTACATCAGCATGGAGGGTACAGCAGCAGCCAGGGGCACGGAGACGTTTTCACTGCATTTTATTGGCAGTCGGAGCAAAGGAATTAACGTAACCAAGAATGGGGGTGTTCCATTAATAAGATGTGTGGTACATGGGATAAGAACGTTCAAATTAACTGAACGGAAAGCCATGAAGACTGAGACATTTTGACTCACTCTTCAAGGTAAAGATGGTACAAAACTTTAAAAATATTTTTAAACTAAAATGTGTAATATTATCAGTATTTTTCTCATTTAAAATAACACTTTTTTTTAAACCAAAGTAAAATTTTAAGGAATCACTGCAAAAAAAGTTGCATTGGCCATTGCGGGATACTGGAAAATAAAACCTGTTCACAGAATACCACTGGCAGTATTCGGTGATCGTTAACAAACCAATTAAGAAATCTCTAAACTGCAGTAAAGAGCAAAGCCAATTTCTTAATACCTGGTTTGGAGCAGAAAATGCTTACTTTTGCTGAATGTCAACCTGCCAAAATCTGAACAGCACTGTCATGCACAGTAAGGAAAAAAACAAGTTTGCTTTCAAAGGAAATGTTTCTTTTTTTTATTTTTTTTATTTTTTTTTTAATTCCTGCTTTACTCAGCATGTATCTATAAATACTGACTGTGGTTCAAAAATCGCCTCTCATTTATTTTTGCTACTGGCAGTTCACATCTGAAATACTTCACCTCTACAGTGCATTTATACATCTGCATTTGGTTATTTTGATTTTTTAATTCACTGTTTATTATACAAAGTTGAATATTTGGTAGTAAATAACTCAGCCTAAAAAACTCACATTTCACTTTACCATGCTTTCCTTAAAAATAATCCAGAATTGGTATAAGATTTGGCCAAGTGCATGATGAAGAGATTATTTTTGGAATTTTGTGACACAATTGCAAACCATTTTTCAAATAAGAGTAAAGCAAAATTAAAACCTAAGAGCCCGAATGCTCCAGTTCCCCACTGACCACGATAAATACTCAAAGTACCCAGATTTATCACCACATGAAGGTTTTACTGGGGTGTTATCTGGGGGTGGGGTTACTGTGTGTTTTAAAAATGTGTATGGTACTGAGAGCAAACAAACTGTACAGAAAAATTATTTTGAAGTCAATTATTTATTTTTTTTTTTTTAAGATTGAAGTTATCCGAAAGTATATTGTATACTCTTAAAACCATCTTAATGTTTTGTATTTCAGGTTTTTACACCTACAGGGAAAAAACATCTTATTCTTTAGGATAATTATTTATAAACACTGAGTTTCAGTTCTGAACCACAAAACTGCAATAAACATAGCATTGAAGATCAAGAGGTCTGTGTTAATGTTGTCACTGTTTCCTTAGGTCTTGTGGAAACACACAGGTTCGACAGCTGCACATCTAAATATTCTGAAAATGCTTTGTAGAGAGTCAAGAGGAACATGAGGTGACCTCTAGAAAAAATTAACCGTAGGCTTTCTACAACGTAAGGACATGCTAAATGTTTTTCAGCCTTCATTTGTTCTCCGTGACAACAAATACTTTCAATAAAAAAGCAACATCTGATTTTAATAAAACTTCCTATTTCCCTTTTTCTTGTTTATTGTCCAACTCTAATCATAACTTTCTTTAACATTTATGTTTTT
Source organism: Rhynochetos jubatus (assembly GCA_027574665.1). Lineage (NCBI taxonomy): Eukaryota > Metazoa > Chordata > Aves > Eurypygiformes > Rhynochetidae > Rhynochetos > Rhynochetos jubatus. Next base: position 55,248,986 of record CM050651.1, on the reverse strand, counting down.
CCACAATCATCCAAACCTCACTGACTAAAATATAAACCCCACAACAATTGTGGGGAATGTTTTGGTTGAGAGATAAAAGTAAATTGGTCAAAATACATATTTGCGATAATAGGCCTTTACCATTGCTGTTCAAAACGCTCCATTTACAACATTTCAGTAACTGCATTCAACTTTGTGTGTGTCTTTCTGTAAGAGGTATTTTTCTTGTCCCTTGTTCTCATAGTCTGAACTCACTTAGTACTACGTTTTCTTGACTCAAAGACGTTTTATGAGACAAAGGTTTCCAGTCTCATTTAACAGATACACAGTACTAAAGAGTTAATCTGTCTGGCCATCACTATGAAATTCAGAACCCAAGTGTTCGCAGTACAGTTTGCAGAGTTACACGTGCTTCACTTTGGGCCTAAACACATCTGCTCCAGCAGAAGCCATCCCAGGGCACCGGAGCAGTTCAGCCTGTGGCATCAGCTGTGCCGGCCTGCTATGTTCAAGCCGTAGCCAGACCAGAGCTCCCTCGCTCACGCCGCAGTCCCACGCTCCTCTGCCAGGCCCTTTTCATTCAGTTCTACATTTTCAGCTTATTTACACTAATACACCTATACGCGGATGCAACATAAACTGGCACAGCACTTACTCTGTCCCAAAATCCTGCCAGGTTCTCACCTCTCCAGCAAGGGTTAGGAGTTTATCAGAGCACAAACTGGCCTAAAAGCATCACTCAGAATGAAGGCACCTTACTTTGTCCCCACTCGAGAATCTTCCAACGTGACCGAAACCCAGCCGTAATGCCGGAGAAAAATCCCTCCCTGTAGCGCATGCTGCTCTGTCATCTTTCTATTAACCACCAAACTTCCATCAACTTCTCAAAGTAATGCGTGGTGTGGCATGAAAAAGTCTCTGGAGCCCTGCGTTTGTTCGCCACAAAGCGCTACTCCTGTTGGGTTTAATCTCCCTAGGGGTATTTGCCAGCTGGTTTGGCCTACGAAAAAAATGTCCCCCAACCCAAAACCTGAGGGGAGAAAAAGTTCTACTTGAATAAATACCAGCAGATAGTCACATAGAACTCTGTCTCGAGAAAGTGCTTCCAGAATTTGGGACTATAAGCTTTAGCTGTAATTGAAAGGGAAACCAACGCTATTCTTTCACATCTGAGTAATGCTGACAATTCAAAGGTATATTTTTCATCACTAAAAGCAGAAAGTCCTGACAAGAATTTAAGTTGTGAAGTAAGGCACTTTTCCTTTCTCACTTTTTCTCAGCCATGAATCTCAGTAAAATTTTTTAAATGTCCTTTTCCTGTAATTTTGATAATTTTAGAGTATAATTATTTTTACATTTTTATGATGCCTTTGGGGTATCATTACAAATATTTTTTAAGCATTTAAACTTAGAAAAATAAAATTAAGTAATAGTTTCTCTTAAGCAGAGACTGTCAGCCCTGTTCTGAATAAACAATCCCTTTTAAAAGCAATCTAGAGATTTACATCCTCTGTAACCATAGAAATTAATCTGGAGTTTAAACAAAATCGAGTGAAACATGATTTATTTAATAAAAATCAGAACACTGATATTGCAAATGCAAGTTGGGTTCCTGGTTTTTTAATTCAGACAGCTTTGTATGCAGTCGTAAGATTCTACTTGATTTACTTCTTACACCTTAATCATACTCACTTAACCAATTTGAACACAGTCAGATTCCTGAGTATTATTATTTTACTCGAGATAGATGTCAGTCAGTAAGAAAAAGTTACAGACTTTTCAGATTAAAGAAACTGAAATTAAAACATGAGAAAACATTTTTAATGATAAGAGCAATTATGAGAAACAGCTATGACCCTGTGAGGCCAACAAGACAACACAAAAATTTAATGAGTTTTTCATACAAAAAGCTTGGGAATAGCAGAGAAGAAAAGAAGCACAAACTGGGAAATTTTTTTATATGTCAACAGAGCTAAAAAATTACATTATGTTCAGAAAAAAAAAAAGCGTTTCCTATAGTATTTACAAGGTTGCATGAAACATTCCAGCGTGCAGACCCTCAAAATCAATGATAATGCATAAAGCACCTCAAGGTTAAAATAATCAAATATTTATTGCTCAGTTAAGTAAGAGCTAAAAGAGCATCAGCATTTGCTGTTATTTTTAAAAAGGAAAAGACCTTGAAATTTACATGAGGAAATACCGACAGACTTCACAATATCAGAAATCACCGCCTAAAACCTAGAAAATTTCACATCACGAGACTGAAATAGTTCCCTATGGGAACACCCGTGACAGCCACATAAATCTAACAGAAATTGTGAAAAATTTGCAAGTATACAGCAGAAAGGATTTTTATCAGCAGAAATAGGACCTAACAGATCATGTCTCTATTTCCGTACAGATTATGATAAATTATTACGTGGCACTTCCGGGACGTTACCTGTATATAAGGCGCCTTCTAAGCCTCCCTCGATCATATCAATAGCAAATTATCAGACCATACCATACAAACTCAGCCTTACAACTAGAAAGCTAAACTCTGAACTCTACACTCTAAACTTAATTGTTCTCCTATACAATGACAGATATCTAACTGAAGAAGCGAAAGAAAGAAAATTAAGCTGTTTAAAAGGCAAGGAAGTCCCTCTACGCGGGGTGACTCACTGCCCAGCTTTGTGATTTGAAAACCAGCAAGCTGCTGCAATACTTGCAGCTGAAAAACATAGTGTTTCCCATAATTTAAAACTTTATTCCAGCTTAATTTTTTCTCACTGCCCGTGAAAAAGAGATGAGCTTCCCGTATGTGATTGCCTTCACCTCCTTGACTGAGGGTCTGTGAGGAAGGAAGTGAACAGCTGAATGTAAAAGCTAACCATTACAAAAACACTGATTTCAAAGCGTAGGGTTTTGTGGTCAATACACAAAATAACAACATCCTCTACCCCAGTGTATAAACTGTTTTAGGATACCTCTATCAATCGAACCAGACTACGATCTGCAGCGTTACTGGTTTACTCCACACTTTTGTCCGTAGATCCCCCTGCAGAACCTCATTTGAGCAAAACCTGAGCCTGGCTCTTCATTCACAACCAGAAACCAAAGTGTTGCTTACAACAGCTTTAACTGTTACTGCCAAGAAAACAAAGCTAACACAACGGCACACCGACAACATTTTGACACAAGCTCTCTCCAAAGCCCTGTCTCTCAAACAGAGAGCAGAGTCGACTTTTCCTGGCAAAGTAACCTTCGCCTGTCTTGCAGAAAAGGTAAATCATATGCTCCAGTTATCCCACCCCCTTCCCTCCTTCACAGACATGCACCCTTCCAGGACAGATTTCTCATTCTTCCAGCTCCATCCAAAGCCCAATGACACTGAACATACTCTGTGTTCCTCTTACCAGCACCTCCAAGGGAGGTTTATGAAAACACCTGCATCAAGCAATGCTCCTTAGCAGCAATGATGAAAATGTGTCCAAGTAGCACACAGGTAGGGCCTGCAGCATACTGGCCCAGAATGATGCTTGCCCTTGCAGTGTCACTATGATTAGTCAGCAGAAAAGAAACTTGGATATGATTGGGGCGAGCTAAGCAACTGTGCAACAAGACACATGAACACGCGTCACCCTAACCAATGCTAACATGGGAGTTACAAGCTTCTGGCCTCCTCCTCTTACCCCAGTCTGTAAAGGAGAGTGATCTGGGAGACTCAGCCACACTGAGTGCTCTCACACACATAAGAAAGCTTGACTTGTAATACAAATGGGACAGAACAGACTCAGTGAAGCAAACTTGGCAAGGCCATACAAGATGCCTGAAAACACAAGAGTCTATTCCTGTCTCTCAGCTAACTACCTGTTTATTGTAACAGGCTACCCTTCCCTGCAGTGCTTTCTGAAATCATTATGTCTATCTCCACAACGCCTCAAATTCATAGGAACCCACAACGTAACGCAGTGGGTAGCTTTTTGATGGTATGCATCTACAACGAAAGAAAATACACCATGTGCAAACCGGGAGAGAACACAGACACAAACAAAAAACCCTAAGGCAAACAGCACAGACCCACAAGATGATGAAAGAAAAAGACTGGCTGAAATACAAGGATCTGCACTGAGATATACCACCACCATATACTGCTGCATCATGTCTGAGGTTTCAGCCAGCAAACAGCCCCAAAGGGCTATAAACTACAGTTATCTTCATGGCTGCTCAGGAAAGCAACAGAGTCCCCATTCCAAAATTACTAAGTGACTGTAAATACAACTGAGCGCCCAGCCAGCTGCGAGGCAACCTTAAGAAACAAGATGGTGAACACACCGACACATCTTCTACTTACTGACAGGTTTATGTTCACAAGCACTTCACTGCGAGAGCACACTTCAGTTACCCAGCACCTCCGTACACTGAGATAAGACCATGTTAACTACCAGTGGGAGGAAAAAGACTGTGCTTATTCTGTAAGCTCTGATGGATCAGAAGAGCTTCAGAAGACAACCATCTAATAAAAAACTGTTTTTCAAAATGAACATTTCAAAGATGTTACAGCTTTCATAGAGGCCTTAATTAGTACAACTTTCTGCTACCCTACATATGGGCATTGCTGTAGCACGTAGGGCAAGAAGGAGCCATCAAAGAACAAAACCATCACCATGTCTACAAGTAAACACATACAGACTGTCTACAAGTTTATAGATTAAGCTGTAAAAGTTACTAAGAAGTTTTGTGTCAAGATTCAGTGTCCATCAAGCAGTTTCATTATGTCTTGCCAACCTGTACACAGTGAGGAAATCAATGTTCCCTCTGTGACTTTTGCCATAACAACCAGATTGCCCAGGTTGGGCTGCAGCAGCTAAATGCTACAGCATTGCAGGGGGAGATAAGAAAACAGCTAGATAGAAAATTCTGGTGGTTCAGCAGATTTGCATATGTAGAAATAATAGTATCTCTTGTAAGATGGATACCAGTCTGCATAGCACTTTCCCTCCAGGTTAAGAGTAAAATGCTACTGCACTTTGCTACACCAATGTCTCACAGCTCAGATAAATTCTACAGTCTCTCATGTCGAGGACAGGCATGATACTATGTTTTCCAGTTTTTACTTGGGTTACAAACACCTGATTTACAGATGTCATACCACTGCTCCAGAGCGCTGGGCGGAAGAGAATAAAACCAGCAGCATAAAGTTTTACTAATGTAGCTTTGTTTAGTTATATTTAGACGCACTGGATCAAATTAGCTGAACTGTGACTTTTTAAAAAGTTGAAGTAATTCAACATGATCTTTCCTTCATTTAAACTGGTTTGAGGAATTTGCACTTTAGAGAATTAAAAAAGCATAGCTTTAATGACTGCATGCAACCTTTTTTTTTTTTTGTTATAAGCCATTATTAATATTAATGATATGAATGGAGACAAGAAAAGGAAAAGGTCCCAAAAGCAAGAGCTGGACAAGAGTGAGAGGGCGAAAAAAAAAAAGGATGAAGGAAAAATTAATTACATAGATTAGAGCTTCACATGGAGTGCCCTTTTCCTTTTAATTTCTGTCCTTTACAACAAATTAGATAGCGACAAAAAGAATAAGCCTGCCTTCAGCTGCAGAAAGAAAGTAAAACAACTGACGAGATATTTGTGGGCAACCAATTTATCCTTCCTGCAGTTAAAGTTTTCTTACCATTTAAATAAACAAGCGACTATTAATGTTGTAACGTGTGCTGGTAGAAAAATCAGGAAACAAATACAGTAACAAAGGAATCAAATGGAGTGGAAACAAAAATACCGACAATAAGAAATCAGCGACACGAAAACTGTGAGAGATTTCAACAGAGCACTATGATGAAATACAACACAGAGCCAGGAGTAAATGCACACGTCAAAACCAGTAAGAGTTGGAAGTAAGAAATGAAGGCAAAGGCAGGCTACTCCTTTCAAATAAGAGAAAGGGGTGACTCCTGAAAAGCCACCATTTTTTTTGCCAAAGTCCAGGAATTAATATTGTTAGTAATCCCTTTAGATTTAAAAACGATCCTACAAGGAAAATGAAATGTCATTACTTGAACAGCGTCAGTTAAAAGACGCACGCTCTCCACCTGGTTCAGAGCGTGAGCTCTGAGGCACAGGACATACATGCAACTGTAAGAGCTGACCTAAGGAATCTGGTTTGAAAAGAGTCCAAAATACCCACTGAAGCACAAAGGACAGATACTTTCACTTTAGAATTTCCCTTTCCACGAAGCTGAAAACACAGTTGGTTTTGAAAAAATTATAGTACTGACCTTAGAAATACAGTGAAGTTTATGCAATGCACATGGCAGAAGAATCTACTGGGCAGTTAGCTGAACGCAGCTTCCCAACTGAGATTCCGTAGTTTCTTGCAGCAGTCACAAAACAAAGTCCTTTTGCTAATGAACACAGAGGTGGAACCATACCAACCAGCCCTCATTCGGGACAGAGTTAAGATGATGAAAAATCTTAAGAAAGACTACAAAACAGTCATTTTTATCAGAACACATATTTTTGTCTACTGTAGTAGGCATTTCTCTTTTAATACTTACTGTTAGTAGTAACCTTCGCGTTTGGGGTGAGAGGAGGAGTGTCAGCACACCCCAGAATTATCTCAATCAGACTAAACACAGTGCAAAATCTAAACTCCTGTTTCAGGAAACCTACAGACTACAGGCACTGCCCTAGTTTACTCTGGGAACATACTCATAATTTTAGCTGTTGGATCTAACACGCTTTCGTTTCTCAAGTTCTGTGCAACACCGAAGTCCCATACAACGAAATGGAGCACAAATAACCCAGCATCCTGGATGTAGTAGCTTTTTCCTATGAAGCTCTAACACAATTTTATTACATAAATTAAAAATTCAGAAGTTTGTATCATCCATCCTTATTTTCAGTTACAAAGCCTGGTGGAACGGCAGCATAAACTTTACCAGAATTTTCAGGTGAAGCGCTGATTTCTTATGGCCATTATGGTAAAGAAGAGAAAGAACAGCGTTTGGGGGCTGATGGGAAGCACTCAGTGTTTTCAGACAGTGCATGCTCCTATCTTCTACGACAAACCTACTAGTACAAATATGATTGTACAACAGATCATGACATTCACCATCAGCAACAGCTGAAAGGTTTTATTAGCTCTGAAGTGGAGCTAAGGCAGGGTGGAAACATGAAGTTCCTAGTGCTTTTGTAAACAGGATTTTGACGAAGGGCTGAAAGCGAAGCCTGGATTTCCTGACTGAGTGCATGACAGTCTTTTATTGAAAGAAAAGGAACAGACTGATGTTACCTACCAAAATCTACAACATTTCCTTGTACTATTACTAATTTTGCATTAAAATTATGATTATGAAAATAATTTGCTCTATTTCCACGTTACCTTTTCAAAACACTATCATTCATCCACAAGACTACTATACACTACCAAAAAAAAAAAAACCCCAGAAGATAAATATTAGAGAACTTTTCCCATGCTTGTAAAATATAGAGACAAAATACATTCAGAATAATCAATGCAATCTCTTGGGCCTCTCAGTTTTACAGTTATGCAACATTTCATTATATTTTTTTTCTCCCCCTCAAGTGCTACAAGGAAAACCAATTAAAGATCAAAAGATTCCTGCTTGTCACATCAAATTTACTACTCATTGGAACAGTATGCCTTATTCACTAAATACATGTTGACTTGGAAGTCATCATGAACCACATTCTTAACTAATTACAGCAACCGCTACAAAATACTGATTACTATTAAGAACCAGTACGTTAAACTAAATGCACCAGTTATCATAGCCTTCACTTTCCAAGACATGCCATTCCATCAAAGGATACCACACAATTAAAAGTTACGAATACAGTGTTTATTCTGTCCTTAACCATTGCTCCTCCACTGCTACCCAAGAGATAGGAAGTGTACTGCTGCCACAACAATGGCCTTGCACACTGCAAACTACACACACCTTTATTGCAATGAGTGCTCTTCTGGTGAGGCTGTACATAAACCCCTGTATGAGGAACAGGAGTATCCTGTTGGCAATACTCTTGTGTCAGACAGGGAATGCAGCGCAAGATACTTCTCAGCAAGAGGAGTTTGTGGTTTGTTTTGTTTGTGGGACAATATCAAAAGATGCCTGAGCTTCAACTTGGTGATCAAAGAGACAACCTGTATGTAGTAGCTGCTACAACCTGTAGCTGTGTATGTATTCTTTAGAACTGTCTGTATGACTGAATGGATAGTCTGTTTGCCCTAACAGAAATAAAGGAGTTGAAAACCCATTTTCAGCATAGTTTCTAGTCTGTGTCAACTACTGGCAATATTGCAGTCATGTAGATTTGGGGTTTATACTTCTAAAAGAGAAAAACAATTAACTTTTTTTTTTAATCTGAACACTATGGGTACAAGCAGAGAATAAATTACGTAATTTTGTTCAGATTCTTTCAGAATCCCATTGTAAGAATATTAAAGACTCAGAAGAGCTGGTTAACCCAATTTTGTTACATTTTCAAATGATTTATCCAGTAAACTCTTAGGACTTGATGCTGTTTTATTAACTTCACTGGAATAAAAATGTAGCTGTAAAGATTAGGTCGAGAAGTAAAAACTTTCATGATCCAGCAACTAGCAAAATAAATCCTTTAAAAACTATCAAGCAAAGCTAAAAATAAAATTAGATATAAATTCAAGTTTTAGACTGTGGTCAATTGAGGTCTAGACAAAACCCTATGTTTGTTCACTGCCTAGTCTCCAGTCTGCTCCAAGTTTGAAAAGGTAATTGAACTCGGTCTATAATTACTGGATTAGATACAGATGGGCTCTGTACATTTCAGGGGAGGAAAGAACTGTTTTGATTCATTTTATGATTGCCTGTAAGGTCAAACTTTTCAAAATGTACTTTCATCTGTTAAATGGTTTCTCAAAGTCCCAGGGGGACATCTTCAATAACTGATGTTTTAAGCAATTTGGGTCTATCAGATCCAGTCTTTGAATGTAATACGCTGTCCATTTTCTAGAATTATAAATGTGCATGTAGGTTAATTGCTACAACTCGTACATATTTGCAAAAGTACACTTTTCTGAAAAATTGCAAGTTTTACCTAACAACTGTTATGCATAAATATTTGTAGAATTATTTTGGTTTAGGGAACAGAATATCTTTGTAAGTACGAACAAATAACCCACATCAGAAATGTCTTTACTGATGATTCCTTCCCATCCGTCCAAAGTTTCTGAGGATGCTCTCTCAGGACCCAGTTCAACAATGTATTAATAGGCCCAACGAATTTTTTTTTCCTTGTTTTATAAGAAGATAACTAAAGGAACACCACCTTAATAAAAAAATCCCAAAAATTAGCACTTGAGAAGACTTCTCTTTTAGTACTCTCTTATTTGAGCCTTAATCCTTACACTCACTCACAAGATAAAGTGTGGAACAAGGAGCATTAAGCTTTTACTCTACTAAGAACTTGTTGCAAACTGTTTTATTCAATGAAATCAACCACAGCCCTAGAGGCTGTTTCAGTACAACCAGGATTTCATCTTGTATCTTTACATGTCTTGCTTAGTTAAAAGTTCAAATGCCCCACAAAGGATATTTAGCTCTGCTCTCAGTTAGGGACTCAGAGCTACCATAACAGCAATTTAAAGCAGAAAACACACTATGCAATCAGAAGACAATATAATAGCTCAGTTCATAGTCTTAAAAGAGGTAGGAAACTTAATTCCAAACAACTTACTCTTCAAGAGTTTCAGTACATTTGCATTACAACCATCTTGTTTATATATTTCCAGTAAGAAAGTATTTTTTGTTACAGCACAGATTTGTGTTTCATCAACAGCACCATCTCACTGGCAACAGCCCCAGTCAAACAGTTCTCTTTTTAGGATCAGACACCTATAGAATTGTTCTACCAGAGATTTAGTATTTAAGTACTGGTAATAAGGTTAATAGGAAATATGCTAGGATAATCCCTCTCTGTCTCCAACTTCGCTAATGAAAGAGGCTGAAGGGCAGAGCAAGTTAACACATGTAACTTCCATTAACATTTTATTCATATTTTTTCAAGGTCCGCCACGAAAAGGACAAAACCTGAAGTCAGAACCAACCACCATAAAGTCCCAGCAGAAAGATGTGTTTTAATAACAGCGTTACTTGTATGCCTGCTCTGACAGAAGATAGTGCCTGCCACCACCAGGCTGTGCAGAATTCCCACTACAACTTACAAGTCTCACTGAAAGAAACTTCTTTCACTTCAAGAACCGATTACTACAAATCAGTTTCTTCAAAACAGTTCAATCTATAAAATGCCTGCAAACAAGCAATGGGGTTTTGTAATAGTAGCTCTTCTTTAAAAAGTAAAAAGCATCAGTAACAACCACATAGAAACAATTTCTTTTAGTGGTCTTTGAGGTAAACTTCTGATTCTTATTAGTGTCAAAAACAAGCATGCAAATTTACTCAGAAGATAAAATCTACGTAATATGCGTTATCTTCCTTCCCATATCTCAAATGGATGCTTTTCAATGCATTGCTCTGAAACAGGAATAATATTCACATTAGAATTTACACAGAGTTCATCTGTTTAATTCAGTAAAATAAGAATCAATCTTTAACAGCTATAGGGAAAAGGCTTCTTTTCATTCACTGTAAGCAAAAAAAGAAGTTTCCTTCAAAAAAAAAAAAACGTACATGACATTTTCCCTACAAAATAAAATTATAGTAAGTATTTCAATTGTATTGTGTGAACCCACAAACCACTCCTGAAGCTACTGTAATTTTTCAGGCAATAAATTGTGAAGAAACGGTAACGTACTAGCCAGACCACAGCACCATGCGTTCTGTATGCTGTTACACAGAAGAAAAGAAATTATACAAGAACTTTACAGGTATAGAACATTTTAGACCAACTAATGAAATATTTGCGGTTTTTTTCCTTTTTTCTTCTCCTTCACATTTTGGTTATCCCTAAGAAAGTATTGTCCAGTATTTGTTCCATGCTCCTTTACACGTTATTCAACAACAGAAGAAACAGTATCTGAGTTCTCATAAGTATGTCCCCTTCAATGGGTTCCACAGTGAGCTAAAAATCTTAGGAACGGGAAACAAAGCCATTGAGAAACAAAATGTATTCTTAAAATACGCTAGCCTCACTCACATTATGGTGTATCATTGGTTTTTTACACAGATCTTAAAAAAAAAAAAGGAAATATTCTATTAACAAACATGAAACCAAGTCAATAAACAGACTACAGCAAGGTAGTATTATTTAAGCAATGAATACCTGACACTGGTTAATTACTCCTTCAGTCTTTAAAAAAAAAAAAAAAATTAACTGTCTCTGCACATCCACTCATCCTCTGAAGTCTGTGAGGAAGGAATCAGAAAAAGAAAATTAAGAAGTGGTTGCTTACTTTGTGGTAAGTAACTTCTGTGGCAGAGAACTAGGTTAAGCAACCTGTTAAGACCAATATGACTATTTTATTTTAGAAATACTTCAACACGTTGTTTCCTCTAAGTTCATTTATCATTAAAAATGAAGACAGAACATTCATACATTCGCACAGTCTAAGGTCGGACTGATCAGAGTCACAGGTCACTGGAGCAGTAGGCTGGGATTTGGAAAACCAGTATCCAATTCTTTCCTTCGGTAGGAAGCAGTGTCCCCTATGTAAAAAGGAATTCCTGAGCCATCCCTACGCATTAACTCCTGCATTACTTGTTGAGTACCATGTGTATTTTAGAATACATGCACCTGACTTAGAGATTTCAAGTGATGCAGAATCTAACACATCAAGGATCAGCTGAATCCTGCCAAAAATAACATGTATTTTTTCAGCACTGTATCTTATGTTTGGTTTTTCATAAGATCCATTAACAAATTGGAGACTTTTTTTTCTTGTGATCCTGTCCCCTAATGAAACGGGATGAAAAAATTTCTCACCACAAAGTAGATTTTTCAGACTTGAGATCATTTTTGCTTGCAATTCTTTTCTGAAAAACAGAACAAACATCACCTCCCCATTTCTGAAAAAGGTTGATGTCAGCACTGGACACAACATTTTGTCATTTTAGTCGTGCCTTTCCTTTAATTGATAATTCCCTCAAGGTTTTAAAAGTTTGAAGTTTAACAAAACAAAGTTTCTTTAGTATGGGATTGACACCTATGTGCAGTATTTACTAGGAGCCAAAGAGGCCAAATATGCCCTACCGTATCCACAAGCAGAACTGATAAATGCCCTACTGACACATGCAAAGGTCATATCACACCCAAGAATCTTTCTATCTAGGTAATAATTTTTCTATACATTTGAATGATTTTTTAAGTGTACATTTAAACATTTAAACAGTTTAAGCGTACATAAAAGAACACTTTCCCTTGAATATCACAGCAGAAGCTACAGCATGCATCACACTGTCCAGCTGCATCGACCTGAAGGTAATATTTAACAAGGACAACTGAAGAAACGAGAATTTTAAATTAATAAAAAATTTGTAGCTGTCACTTGAAAACGGGTAAGGAACAAGGCTCTGAAAGAAGAATATCCCAAGAACACACATCTGTTTAATATTACAAGCCAACTGTCAACATCCTAAGTGAAGTTTTAATTTAATATTTTTTCTTTCTTGATGTTTTACCTTTACTCAATGCCTCATGAGAGTATCAGCTTTCTATAAGAAACTGTTAAATACAAAGAAATGTTATTGTAGCATGTTTATAAAATCATAGTTCGAGAACTTTTTATTTTTCTAAAGCCTGACCACAACTTAATTATCTGCAGGACATTCCAAGCTCACAATTGCAAGCTCCAGTTCCCAAGCAATTTTAAACAATATCTACTGTACAGGACATAGGGTATTGCAAATACCACAACATGGTTGTGTTTCCAAAAGTCAGCATTAGAGCCTTTAGACATGGTTTTTATTTTCAATAAATATTTGTTTCCCTACTAATCATTAAATGGTTTTCATCACCATTACATGTTTGTCTTTCACATGTCAGTTTGCGATCACCATTTATTTTTAATATAAAAGTGAACTAGTTATAAAAAATACACATAATGTATAACATGCCTTATGTTACACAAGAAGTGTCACAAGAGTAAGCAGTATGTTCCTCTACAACTCACACAATGTTTTCCTTCTTTTCCAGGAAAAGGCAAAAGAAAAGCAAGAAAAAAAACCTTTAGTTAAACTGGAGATAAGGGGTCTGGGAGGGACAGGGGGGAGGAATGAGACCATTAGCTCTGCCAAAAACTCTCAAAGGAAAGCTGGAATTTCTTTATGAAACAGAAATTTCAAAAAGCCTGGGAATTCAAAATTGTTTCTACTTTGCAAGAGCATTCAAGCTACCTAAAAATTGGCAAGAAAAAAAAATAATCCATGATTCACAAATTACATCTGTATTTTACACATCAGACAAAGCCAGCAGATGATACAACACTTCTAGAACAACTCAGAATGCCAAAAATATGTTTTCCTCCCCAAAATAACATTACTCTGTAGAATGTCTTGGTTTCAACCCCTGCCTTCCTGCCCCTTTAATCAACTTCCTCCTTCTCTAGAGACTGAGGACTCCGGCTACTTTGGACTCCCCGGCATGCTGTTGCTACGGAGCCGGTGCAAGGAGTCATGGTGGGCTGCCGTACCACCCAGTGCTCCGTTCTCAGCTCCTCTTTTACCTACCAGACCTCAGATGGGGGGGATTTCTGAAGTTAAATACGCAAGTCCTGCAGCAAGATTATTTCTGGTCTTCTGAGTGTAGTGATAGTTCACTTTCACCTGTACTAAACTTTTTAGGACTTCCTTTTTTTTTTCCATTAAAAGAAATCATTGAATGACCATGGTAGAATTCTAATTAGAACACCACTCCATATCACAGCTCTAATCAACTTACGAGTCAAACCAAGACCTCTTCTCTTATTTTCAACCACAGTGTTTAGGAGCTTCTGGATATCCTCACAGAACCTCCACCAGCACTCACTTGAAACCCATTTCACAGCTGCTACCCAGCAGCTGGAAACACCAGCCAGTTGCATCTTGTACTACAGAAATGAAATATTCAATTTAGAATCCGTGCGATTACATCCACATTCAAAACAGCTTAAAAGTAACCATAAAAGGAGATATCCAGCGGGAAATGTCAGCCGAGCTATTAATAGTGGAAAAGCAAAGATGGAAAGGATGCTGGATTACATTTAATGGCATCTGGTTTTTGGTTTGTTTGTTTGTTTTTCAGATGCTGGACAATACCTACAGAAATGGAATAGATTCAAATTTGAGCAGAGGCTGTACATCCACTTTCCTATTGCTCTCACCGCCCTCCATCAAAAGGGAAGGCAGAGCCAGTATGAAAGGGTAAAAAGGGACAAACACACACCTCAAGCCTGGCACCTGATCACTATCAAATGTAATTTTTTAGCAGACAGAAAGCTTTGACACACCACCCTGCAGTCAGGAAACTCACATTTTCAAGAAAGTATCCATCATTTAAAATTCTCTGCAATTATATCACACTGTAATATTTTCAACACTAAAGAACATTTAACCTAAATTGCTGGAAATTATCCATACCTCCAATTTTCATCCTTTAATTGCTTTCACTGCTGAAGCTATTGTACCAGGTTTTAATGTTTGCCAGCCTGAAAAATATTTGCAAGCATAGTGGTCTGAAGTTTCAAAGACAGATCCTATAATTACTTAACCTTTCACTGAAAAATTATATCCTTTTGTCTATGGGGAAACACACAAAAACTTAATCCATGCATTAACAAAAATCACAAGGAATCAGCTCAACATTACAGCAGTAAGTAATCCTGATGACAAAACCAGCCCCAATTAGCAAAAGCACAGGTGTCACTACTCCTCATTGAAAACAATCATTTGTAACCCATTTTTGTGAGAAGTTGCAAAAACTTTATGCTTTGAAATAACTGTTCCCTGACATTAAGAGAGTTTAAACATTTTTGCTGATCACGTGTGAGGCATAGCTAGCATCCTAAATTACAGTACCTCCCCATTTTATTACTATTTCAATACACTTCAGGGTACAAAGCAACTAACACATGATGATTCAGAGATCCTGTTCGCTGTCACAGAAAAGACAACTCCTTCGTGCAAATCCAGATTTAGTAGAAGCTAACCGAAGTAGCACTTTTCCAATGCCCAAGAACACCCCTCTTTACAAGCACGATACATCATGCACACAGAAAATGAGAATTGCAGGATGCTGGGAAGAGTCATGGGTAAGTTCTCTGGGCTACTGTCCACCAAACTTGTCCTATTTTCCAGAAGGGGGAGGAGGAGAATCAGAACTTTAAAGTTACTAGCTTTCAGAGAAATCAGCTTTATTTTGGCCTCATAGCTAATACCTGGAAAAAATAAATGCCAACAGTTTAATCGCTAACAAATTACACTGATATTCTTCTGAGTCTGCTTATTTTTAAGTTCATTTCTGTCCGAAGCAAGAGACTGTATTTTAAGAAATATAAGTACAGAACCTGAGGTTTCTAGCAATGGCAGTGTATCAAAGTACCCAAAATAATGAGCTGTCCTTGCTCCAAAATCTTTGATAAGGAACTCAGAGAAACAGTAAAAAGCATAAATGCATCAGTTAAATTCACTAACCTGCAAGTACTAAGTTCCATTCTCCCTCTTCCTTCTTCCATTTCCCTTCATTTCTTTCCTATTTAGATATATTCTACCATAACCTCCATATAATTTCCTGGTATTCATTCCTTTAACCCGTATTTCTACCTTTCATGTTAAACTGTCTTCTCCAACCTATGTCATTCTATTTTCTTCAGTTAAGCCTGATCTTTCTGTTCTCTCTCTTCCATTGTATCTCTCCAGCTTTCCAAATGCCCCAGGACCCACCACTCTACCCCTAGCCCATCTTTCTCTTTCTTCAGATGTCATGCTAATGTAACCTCTGCTTAAGAAGAGGAGGCGGCTACCTATGACAAACCTCAGCTTTCTTCCGCTTCCATATGCGCTACCAATTTCCACAAATTTTATGGCAATAAATAGTGGCAAGATGACAAATCAAGAGCTCACAGGAGGTGTCAGGTTAATCATGGTCAGCCATAGTCAGGAAAGAGTTAGCAGTGACCAGCTACACGAATTAACAATTCCTCCAACAACTCTAAGTCAGGAAAGAAGCTCCCACAACCAATCTGGCAGGAACTGAGGACGAAGACGATGTCCTCCAAATGGGAACTGCAGCCTTAGATACTTCTGGACTCCTCAGCACCACATGAGGTCCAGTTAGTCAAAACAAAACTAACATGTGACTAAGGAAAGTTGTCTCCCAAGCCAACTTTCAATCCTGCTGTTGAGTTACATTCAGAAAATAATTCCCATGGAGTTAAGAATGTACTTAAACAAACAAACAAACAGAGCAGGGTGGGACAACGACAGACATTTGCACAGACATTTCCCAAAATGTAAGAGTTCATAACTCTTCCCCCAGGGCCAACCTATACCCTCACCACTGTTACTGATGTGAGTTTTGCTAAAGCCAGAAGCATCCCACAGGGAACATTAGTGACTTGGCATTTAATCCTATTGCATTAAACAAGGTCAGCATTTCATTCCTCTCCAAAAAAATCTTAAAAAAAAAAAAAAAAAGAAATCTGTCCTCTGCTATTTCCTTAACCAGGTTTTTATATGCTTCTCCTCTAATTAAAATTATCAACTTTCCTTCTGTCTCTCAGGCTAAATTTCTTCTCTAACAAAGACGAAGGAAATGAGAAGTAAAACCAATAAATGCTCATAATAAAAAATTAACATTAACCATAATTTGCAGAGGGGAAGAGATAAATCTGAAATAGGAGAAAGCAGTACCCTATAACTCTCCATTTGAGCAAGTGTGATTTAGAATCTATTTTCTGCCTAGCAAATGGGGGAGGCAAACCCACATGCATGTAAGTGAGTACAAACTGCAGCACCATCGGTGAACTCCGAGGAAAAGAGGGATTGTTCATAACTACACGTGGGAGAAGTCAGAATTAATTCTAATGACCTCGGCTATGGGTCCAATTTATTAGAACTTACCTCTCATTAAAAGTTAAGAAGTGAACTGAAATATCACTTAGTGTCCAAAATTTGGCAGTCATTAATTTCTAATAAAGACTATAATTGGGTATACCATAAGCAGTATATGTTTCCCTTGCATCCAAGTATTCTCTCATGGGAGTTATTCTTATGGAATCATTAGAGTCAAAATGGTAGTATAAGCTAACCTTAGTAAATCAGGTTAGAATTTTTCAGTTTGATATTAAACCAAAAACTATGAAGGACATTTTTAACCATTTTTGGCCATTTTCCTCATAGCACTGGCTAGTACCGTCTATTCAACTACAACCATAGTAGTCAGCTATGTGACCACGCAGTCTTTGATGCACTGCCACGGACTTCACTGGTACCACTCTCGGATACTGAAGTTCACAGGACTAAGCCCCATTCAGGTCTACTCTAGACCTGGCAAATACATGTCCCATCCTATAAAAAGTTAATATAGCAAGCTGGCTACCTCCCTATTTTGGATATTTCTCAGTCTTTTAAAAAAATCATAGATACAATTTTATACATTCTAGAGACACGAACCTGAACTTTACTCAGAACCAGCAGCATAAAAATTATCATCAGATTCCAATAAAAGGTTTAATACTTTGTGTTTTTATTTCCTTTCCTTTATTTCCTTATACCTTTTACTTTTAGAACAGGGATGATGTTCCAAACAATGATATATGTTGGGCTTAGGCACGTATACATGAAACGCTGTTCTACTCAGAGTACTTAAAGTTAAAAATTAAAACAAACAAAAACCACCAACAAAACCAAAACAAAAAAGTCTATGTGTAGACCGAACAGTATACTATGAAAATCAGGTGGCCTTGTAATTAAAAGGTTTGTTTGCTCAAAATTTATAGTCAATGTCATTTGTTTTAGCTTTCACAAGAACTAGTTTTGGAGACAAGTTTTATGTGGGGTTTTTTCCTCCTCGTTACATATTTGTACAGAGCAGCCAAACGTATTTTTGATGTGAATATTGGCCTATCATACCAATTTTTTTGAAGAATCAGTTAATTATCCTACAGAATCCATACACAGAAGTTATATGAATAACAGATGTTGTAGCCTCATGAATCTGGCATCCTTATGCGTTCAACAGCTTCAAACACAGACATTTGATCATTCTGAAATTTTACATTTAAAGACTTTGAAACATTTAACCTTTCAAATTTTCCATTTGAGGATATGTTTTCAGATATGTCTGGTACTGCTTTTGAACAATTCATGCTCCAGCACTTCATTTTTTGGCTTTTTGCAATACCTTAAAAAAGAGAATCTCCTTAGGAAGACAAAATTCCATTCATGGCTGCAATCAAGCCCACCATGATAATCTGCTTGATCATTAATTTATCTTTATTCCTGTTAATAGGCTGTATCAGCCCTAATTCCATTTCTCCAACATGTAATGAACAGCAGTGATAGAAGTTCTCTTTCCTCCAATATTTTCAAATAGCTAAGAAGCATATTTGACAGAAGATATTCCCAATAGCTCATACTTGCCATAAAAAAACCCACCCAAACCAAACAGGAAAGGCTTAAATAGTCAGATTTCTTAAAAGACAGGAGTTCAAATGCCACCTTCCAAAACTGACAATCTTTCAAAATAATCAAAACTGCAGGTTTAAGACCGTAGTAAAGCTGTGAACAAGTGTCAGATAAACTGGGCCTATGTTATATCTGACCTACTTATGTCTGTCACTGAGCACTTACATCAAGCCCTTACATTTTTAAACTTTAATATTTTTAATTTAATTTTATAACAACATTTTTTTAATTTAAATACTTTTGCTCTAATCCTTAAAATTCTTCACTTAGCATATTAACTCAGCTTAATCTCGAATCTGATACAATACCAAGGAATTAATGTACTGGGTTTGCGTGGCAAGGTTTTGGTAGCAGGGAGACTACAGGAGTGGCTTCTGTGAGGAGCTGCTGGAAGCTTCCCCTGTGTTCAACAGAGCCAGTGCCAGCTGGAACCAAGACGGACCCACTGTTGGCCAAGGCTAAGCCCATCAGCGATGGTGGTAGAACCTCTGAAGTAACATGTTTGAGACAGGAAAAAACCCCCTGCAATTGCAAAGTGAGAATATGTGAGAGGAACAACGCTGCAGACCCCCAGGCCAGTGGAGAAGGAGGGGGAGAAGGTGCTCCAGGCGCTGGAGCAGATTCCCTGGCAGCCCATGGTGAGGCTGGCTGTGCCCTGCAGCCATGGAGAGTCTCAGGGGAGCAGAGACCCCCCCTGCATCCCGGGGAGGACCCCACGCCAGAAGAGGGGGATGCCTGAAGGAGGCTGTGACCCTGTGGGCAGCCTGCGCTGGAGCAGGCTCCTGGCAGGAGCTGTAGCCCCATAGAGAGAGGAGCCCAGGCTGGAGCAGGTTTGCTGGCAGGACTTGTGACCCCAGGGGGGACCCAGGCTGGAGCACATTTTCATCACATTTTCCCTGCCCTGTCCAGATGAGGAGGGGAGTGACTGAGCAGCTCTGGAGGGCACCTGACATCCAGCCAGGGCCAACCCACCACAGCTACATTAAGACTGTAGAAGTATGATGAAATGTAAACTTTAATATCCCTGTATACCACATTTTAAATAGTCATGTCACTGCAAAAGTCTAAGGAAAAAAAATGCTGCCTTTGTTTTAATTGACTAAAAATCACTAACGTACACATAATGAATTCTAACAGTCTTTTACTGTTTTTTCATCGCTTGCAATTGATAACAATAACACTGTTATTGTTCCTTCTTGCAGGGAATCCCTCAACAACCATCTCTCACCTGGCCCTACTCAATACGTAACTGGTGAAGAAGGGGTGGAGAGATGCCGAAACCATTCCCCATAGATAGAGCATTAGCCATCTTTCAGTACATGTCAGACAACCCGATGGTACAAGGCAGCTGACAGACCAAACAAACCCAAACCAAACACACAGTGATGGGTCAATGCTGGGGCAAAGAAAATCCTTTCAAAAGTTCACGGCCATAACATTCCTCTTTGATTTAGAAGAGCATCCGTAGGCAAACAGATCAGTTTTGTCACAGTTTAACGATATCACGAGCAACAGCAGTCTGTAACTAATATTACAATGGCTTTAGATAACCCCGTAACATCCTTGTGTTGCCAGCTCAGTCTCAAATACAAACACCTTCATCAGCTCCCCACAGACTGCGGCAACACAGTACACCTGAGCATAAGGGTCAGCTTTGAACAAAATACATATTACTACAAAAACACTTCAGCATTCTGTAAGTAACGCAAAATACTAAGAGCCCACAAAATGTACACTCCCATGTCTAAACCAGTTTCCTCACACAGTATTGATTCAAGTCTCTCTCCAGGCCTATTTCAATACACCTAGAAAAATCATGTTAAGTTTGAGAACGTAAAACGTGACTCTGTGACTGTATCTCCCAGGTGCAATGAAACTTTACCATAAATACAGAAGCACACCGAGCAGACATAGCATTTTCTTAGGAAAGCAAAATGAAATCTGACAGAAAATAAAGAACTATTACAACTTTTCCAGCTTCTCCACAGTCCTCAGAGCCTACAGAACTCATAGTTCTTCATGTGGGAAAAGGAGGAAGAAAAATATACTATGTATGACAGGCAGAGTTACGTTGCTTAATACAGTTCAGCCAAGTGCTCAAACACGTTAATAACGTGATACAACACCTCTGTGGGACAGGCAAGAAAGGAGAACCCTGACCCTAGAGCTGTGCGGGTGGCCCAGGCAGGGCTGAGCCCAGGCCCACACTCCAGCTCTGCTGCCTTCTGCTTGGAGCAGGGCTGGCTGCTGCTCCTGCAGCTCAGGGCGCAAGCCAAGCCAGCACAGCTCTACCTGCAAGAGCCCGGGCAACCCCACGCAGAACGTAACACCGAAAGGAGTTGGTCCGTGTTTGGAGTCTGTGTAAGTATTTCACTATTTCTGTATTTGCATGTCAGATGGAGATCTTTAAATAAGGACTTTGGGTTTGTCCAGTTTGGAGGAGAAAAGGAGCCTGAGGGGCGACCTCATTGCTCTCCACAGCTTCCCGCTTAGAGTGGGAGGGGCACATCTCTTCTCCGTGGGATCCAGCAACAGGGCATACGCGAATGGTTCAACGCGGTGCCAGGGGAGGTTTAGACAGGACTTCAGGAAGCTTTTCTTTACTGAGAGGGGGACCAAACACTGGAATAGGCTTCCTAGAGAGGTGTTCAATGACTCCTACCTGTCAGTGTTTGAGGGGCATTTGGACAGTGCCCTTAACAACAACCTTTAACATTTGCTCAGCCCTGAACTGGTCAGGCAGTTGGACTGGATGATCCTTGCAGGTCCCTTCCAACCAGAACTATTCTATTGTATTCTGCAACCAAATAACACACATAATGAAAGTTGTAGGTGTAGGTTACTCAGACCTCCACTGTTATCCTGTATGGATTCTGACCACTATCTTCCACAACAAGTTTTAAAGACAACAGAGTTAACCGTTTGGTAAGTTCCTCAAATTAAACAATAAACAAAAATACTGCATGTAGACACGGAAGATTTCATTAGCTTTTGGGGAGCTTTTTAAAAACCAAGTATGTTAAAGAATTAATGCATCTATCAAAGATTACGTTTCCAAGCTAAGTTGCATATCTTGGCAGAAGCAGCTGAATTTTTAATTGAGAGGCTGCAACAAAGTACTTGAAAGCCAGCCAAATAATCAAACCAAACTGCATTTGGCTGAAATAAGCAATTAAAATCGTAAGTTATATTACTACAACGCTTATTCTTCTAGCTGCAGTTTCAATATCTTATTCACACACTGAAATTGTGGTCTCTGGTTTGGCAGGTTGTTGGCTCACTGTCACAAACCTAACAGAGTTACAGGAGCAGAGCAAGGCCAATCCATCTCATTCCTACTCACTGATCAGCATGTTGATAGAAATCATGTTCAGACACGCTTCATCAACACATTTTTATCCTTCCCTTCAACTCCAAAGTCATTGTTTATGTAACTGTCATTAATTAAACCCATTCTCCCCCTCAGTCAGACCGTTCAGCTCTTCCGTGTTGGCATTAGCCGTTTACTTCACCTGAAGCTCTTTAATTAAACAAGATACTAGCATCCACATCTTTGGCCTTCATTCTGTTGCCTGGACAGTGCCCCAAGGAAACTCAGAAAGGACAAGGAGCTCGGAGAGAAGACTGGGGCCAGCAGGAAACAGTAGCTGTGACTACAGGGAAACAATGGATTAAGGCAGGAGGAGAAGGATGTAGCTATGACACACCATCACTGCACAGGACTGTGGCTGGGAAATGAGAAGATGATGAAGGTGAGGATAGGCTTCAGTATGAACAGAACTTAAGAAAACCGAAACTAGGAGGAATCAAAAGCAAGGGTTAGTGCTAGACCCTTACAGAGCAACAACCTGCCCTCGCATCAGCCTGAATGCTGGAGTTCTGAACGGCAGATTTAAAAGTTACAGCTATGTTGATGACACAGATAAACGTCAATATGGTGTGATAAAATTTCAATTCTGTTTAGAATTTTAGGAATTTACACACACACAGGTTGTGTCGAAAACTTCAAAGGCTGCCCTGTTCTGGAGTAAGACTGGAGAAGCCTGTTCTCTCAAACACTGTGGAACATGTTCAGTTAAAATAAGACGATGCAGTGGGGGAAAAAAGGCAGATCTCATAGACAAAGACCTTGCAGGCAGTTTTATCTACTGCTCTGATAACAGCAGATATACCTACCACAGAACTCTAGCACTTGACAAATCACTTAACTTTTTGCAATGGTTCATAATTATATGTTCATTTAACAGGTACCCAACTTGACACCCTCTGCTTAAGCCTCAAAGCAATCACTGAGCTACTGCACATCAAACAAGTGTTATAAAACACAGTTTTTAAGTTTGCTCTCTCAGAACTGGAAAAAAGTGCAATGAGCACAGACATGTGACATTAGTCTCTGTGCCTGAAAACTAAATTACAAGTTAGAAACTGAGAGAACAAGGTTACTTGCGCATTCTTCTAGCCCTCCAGTGGCACGTGCGCTCTGCAGGCCTGTCTCCTCAGACAGCGTGCTGAACAGCCCTTTAGTTTTTCAAAATACGGTCCAGTATCTTATTAAAACATGCGATACTCAAACCCTGCTTCGGTACCAGACCTTTTTCCCTGCCTTTTACTCAGTGTGGAGGAAAATAATCTGCAACATATTTTTTTTTTTTTACAGCGTGACCGAGGACTATTACGAATGCTGGTCAGCCCTGAGCTCTGTAATTCCTTAACTTCCCTGCGCTTGCCTTTTGAAGTCTCAAAACGTTCTGCCTACTTTTTTCACCTGTAGTTTGTATAAACTGGCGCTTCACAGCCAACACCGTGTGACCGAAAAAGCACCCCAACTCTAAGGCCACCCGCGCGGCGCACCATCACACCCGCTGATGCTCCCGTTCGCCAGGGAGGCGTTCTCTTACGTGGCAACCGGCACGAGGAAATAAATACCCGTGCGAGTGCGCGCACGGCCGCGGCGCAGAGCGCAGCAAAGTCGGGTCTGCAGCACTGGAAGCGTCAGCCCTCGGGAGGCAGGAAGGGGAGGCCGCGGGACAGCCCGCCCCCCCCCCCCCCCCCGCCCCGGGACGGCCCTGCCGCGGAGCGGGCCCCGGCCGGGAGGAGCCGCGCCGGGCGGGCTCGGGGCCTTCCCCAGCCGCCACATCAGCCTCCCGGCTCTCACGCCGCGCTCCCGCCCTCCCAGCCCACATCCGGGTGGGAAATCGCTGGCCCCGGGGTTGTTTGCGGGCGACTCCGAGGTCCGTTCGCTCGCTCGCTCGCCCTGGGCCCCCGGGGACAGCCGGCCGCGGCCGCCCGCTCCGAGGCGGGGGCGAGGGGGGAGGGCGGGCTGCCTGCGGCGGCGCCCAGGCGGAGCCGCCGGCGGGGCCGGGCTGCCGCTCGTCTTCCCCCCGGGACCCGGGCGCCCCCCGCCGCCGCCGCACTCACCACTTCCCGGGCCCGGCCGGTGAAGTCGCTCTTGGCGCGGGCGGCGCTCCGCTTGAGCAGCTCGTCCCGGGCGCTGTCCCCCGCCGCCGCCACTCCCAGCGCCTTGTTGCGGGTCTTGACCGTCTTCACGCTGGCCTTGAAGAGGAGGGTGATGTCCACCGCCATGGCCGCCCGCCCCCTCGGCCGCCGGCCGGTGCCGCCGCGCACTCTTCCCCGCGCAACCGCGGCCCCGCGCGGTGCGTTCCGCCCTGCCCGGTGGGGTGGGAGGGCCCACGCCGCTTTCTCCGCGCTCCCAGCTTCAGTCACCGCCTCCGCGGAGCCCGCCTGGGCCGCGGCGGGGTGTGCGACGCCGAGCCCGGCCAGCCGGCGGTGGAGGCTGGGGGAGGTGTTCGCCCCTCCGCCTTCAGAGCGCCGCTCGCCTCGGCCGGGCCCGGTGCCTGCCGGCCTCCGCACCGAGCCGGGGGTCGGGGCAGGGCCGCTCACGGCCCCCGCACCTGGCTGCTGCCTCCTCCTGCTGACAGCAACGTGGCGGAATAAAAATTACATTCCAAGGAAACCTTAACGTCTGGACCGCCCCGCCATGGCGCCGTGGCAGGTGTCGCCAGATGGTGCTGTTAGACGCCGTGTCCCGAGGTTTCAGCTTGGGAACTTAGTCACGGAAAGCCAGGTTCGCTGGAGTGGGTTGATGCGTGTTGGGAGATCTACTACACCTCTTGTCCCCCAGGAAGCCGGCCTCCGAGGTCCTCCGACCCGCTGCCGTCCGGCACCGGGACAGCATCGCACCAGTACCTGGAAGATGTAGCACAGTGGGCTGCGGTGCAGCGCTGCCTGTAACCCGGCGGGTTCTGGAGAAAGCTGTGAAACCACCTTTGGTGCTGGGACAGCTTCATTGCCACGGTCTGTGCAGTAGAGTAGCTACGTGAATTTGCGTGGCACAGGGGGGAAAACACCACCAAATAAATAAATATATGTGTGTGTGTGTGTGTGTATAGATGCTACATAGTGCTCCGGGATCCAGGAGTAGGTTTTAACTGTGCTCTCGCTGCCCAGAAGCACGTTCCCTGAGAGACTCTCCAAAGAACACAATGTCAAAACTCTGCCTCTCCCCAGTGGACTGGAACTTAATCAACCACAGCTATTTTTCCTATCCACTCCAGAGTATCAGGCTTTCTTCCCATGTTGATTACCACTCTGCTCTCAGTTCAATTCTCATCAATTCAGCCTTAGCCGTATATTAGTGGTTCCCTCATAGTTATATTGTGATTAGTGCTCACTCATACTTTGTTATTGTTGTTCTATTTTAAATTGTGCTTTTACTGTGGTACAGATACGTATTGCTAATTAAAGGCATAGGCTGGTTTAAGTCCCTGTCCTCGGTGCTGGATTAACCACGAAAATATATTTAAGGCATTACAAAAGTCAACAACGAATGAGATTAAACTTTTCATCCCAGGAATGCCAGCAGTATTTGATTAAACCTCAAACCAAATGCCTTTTCTCTCTGAAGATTAAGAAATTCAGTATAAAGATACTGTAGCAAAGGATGTTTCAAATAAAGCTGTGTGGAATTTGCACGTAGTAAATTAGATACTTTCAGGTATGTTTCATAAAATTGGTTGTTTTCCTTTCCTTTGCATTACCAAAACCAAAGTAAGCACACTTAATAAAATTCTGTGAATCTCTTGGTTACACTGGCACCCTCAGTCTGACACTCCATGAAGACACTTCCGAGACATGTTCACCAGTGTCATGCGTTAGGGTAGTTTTCAGGTGCTGTGGTTCTGCCATCCTTGCGGCAACTATTGCTTCACTCTACACGTTATTTCACGGGCACTTGCACAGGTAACTTCTTGCCAGTAGAAATAAGAAATGCACAGCTTGTCCCATGAAAATGTAGGTGAGAGAATTAACCTCTGGTTCTGTGCACGTTCAGCTATGTATCTTGTTCCAATGAAGCTAACATTTACACTCTCCTGAAGTATTCCCATTTAAGTGGGCATTGGATAAGAATCTATAGGTTTTTGCTATTAGAGTGCTGCTTTTTTTTTTACATTTAAACTGTAGAAATGTGAAAGTTATTTTGAAGTTTTGAACTTCACCTTCCCTTCTTGCTTGTAGAAAAACCAATTTATTGGTGGGTATGTGATGTAATAGTTTGCTCATTTTCTAACAAAATTTAGGTACTTTAAAATAACCAGAATACTATATACTCTGAATGTCTAGAGCTTAATGATAGTGACAATAGGGTTGAGTGCTTATAGGTAAGAATCAGAAGGAAGGCCAAGGCAGATATCATACTGGGAGTCTGTTCTAGACCACCCAAACAGTATGAAGAGAGAGATGAAATATTCTATAAACAGCTGGGAGATGTCTCATATTCACTAGCCCATGTTCTCACGGAGACTTCAACTTACCAGATGTTTACTGGAAATACAATACAGCAGAGAGGAAACAGTCTTGGAAGTTGCTGGAGTATGTGGAAGATCACTTTCTGACACAGCTGGTGAGTGAGCCAATTAGGGGAGGTGTTCTGCCAGACCTGTTGTTTGTGAACAGAGAAGGACTTGTGGGTGATGTGATGGTTGGAGGCCATCTTGGGCATAACATTCTCTGGGAGAAACTGGCTGCTCATGGCTTGGAAGGGCATACTTTCTGCTTGGTAAAAATCTGGCTGGATGGCCGGCCCAAGGAGTGGTGGTGAATGGAGTTAAATCCAGTTGGTGGCCAGTCACTAGTGGTGTTCCCCAGGGCTCAGTACTGGGGCCAGTTCTCTTTAACATCTTTATCAGTGACCTGGACGAGGGGATCCAGTGCACCCTCAGTAAGTACCATGAATACTCCCATTGAGGTCAACAGAACCACACATGACCCATACAGTTAAGCACATAACCCTTTTCCTGGATCAGTACCTTGGCTGGAAATTCTCTGGGAACAGGATCGTGTCTTTATTTCTACTTTTACTTTCTTATTTGTGCTTTATGTATGTGACCAGCAGTTACTGAAATCACTCCAAAACGGTAATAGTAATATTACACAAATAGAACCTCAAAATCCTTAACACTTCAATTTGGGCCCAAGGAAATAAATAGAGCCACATTTTAAAAGACACACAGTATTAAAATTCCATATAGCTGATCTCATCTGTCAGAAATGGACTGAACAGTTAATCTGGCAAAGGAGAAGTTAAAGTATCTTTTTAATGTGAAAGAAGGTTGCT
This sequence comes from Rhynochetos jubatus, assembly GCA_027574665.1. Taxonomy (NCBI): domain Eukaryota; kingdom Metazoa; phylum Chordata; class Aves; order Eurypygiformes; family Rhynochetidae; genus Rhynochetos; species Rhynochetos jubatus. The sequence goes on along the minus strand of CM050651.1, from coordinate 55,221,756 downwards.
CAAATGGTCTAACTCGTTAGGTATATAATACCCAGGGCCTCTGCTGTAGAGATAAATAGATAGCTTTGAAGATTACAACTGCTTTAAACTCAGTTGCTAAGAACCGGTGCCCAGAGCTTTTATTTGAACTTGATCCTAGCTTCCTGTATACAGTAACTGCATCTACTCAGTCGTTATTTGCACTTCCACAGCCACCTTGTTTTGAAAGCTTAAAGCTGACTTTGGAGCAGATGGATTTCAACAGTACATGCTGGAGCTTCCTGTAATTGCTAAAAAGACTAACCTTGAAATTTAAGATTTTAAGATTGGAGTAAAATTCCAAAACACAGACAAAGAACTACAGTTCCACCAGAAGCAATGCAGGTAAATCAGTAAGAACACATGCACTGTGCACTCAGTCGTGTCTCAGCAGGAGCATGTCTGGAAGAGCAGGAATTAAGAGTATGCAAGCGACAACAGTTTTGTGTGCAGTGTGAGGACAGCATGCTGATCATCAGGTCTTGGTGTACCTGCTTAACAGGCATGTCCAGTAAAAAATCCTGGGAAAACCTGCCAGTGAAAAGGAGTCAGTGTTTCCCTGTGGTGACCAATGTGCCCATTAAACAGGGGTTCGCCTCCGCTCAGAGACAGGTAACTCCTCAAATTGTAATTTCCTTTTGTGTGAGAGGTAAACAAAAGGGATAAAGCTCCTGAGCATCTTCCATTCCAATGCACTCCATCTACAGAGGTCCTAATTTGGCACGGATGATAGAACACTACATGCAGTCCATTTTATATTTTTTCTGGCATAAACCCTGTAGCTTTCTTCATGTAATGGCAGTGTTGCAAACCAAAAATATCAAAAGGAAGGCAATTTTCTGACTGTGCACATTTGTAATCAAGACAAATCAAAAAGGAAGAAGCTGTATTTAATGACTGTTTAATCTTTTAAGCCAACAGCATGCATGCTTTTTGGCTTAAACTCGAAGTAAATACAACAACTCTGTGGAAGTGTAAAGAAATCTTCTTTGGTGTTTAAAATTAGCTATGGAAGACAGTACAACCTGTACAAAGGAAGTATGGTCACTGTGTGGAATGAAACAAAGGTTTGTGGAAAGAATGGATATGGACTGCGTAGGTGTAAGCAACTTGTATTGTCTGTGACAACTGATGTCGACTGCTAGAAACCAGTTCAAGTGGCAGTAACATCAAAGTTCTGTTATTCCTCTTGAAAGTAGACCATCACACCAAAATAATGAAAAACCCAGAAACTCCTCAGGCAAAATATGTTTTTGCCTTAAAATATATCTCCATATATGATGTCCAACAATAGGAATTCAGGGAAAAAATGCTAACTTGATTTTCTGATTGTTCAGAAGCATATTCATTTCTTAAAGAGGTATAAAGCTATTCTTTAGTTGTAATGTAAATCCTAACATGAGGTGTGCTATCCAAACTACACCATCGATGAAGTGTGTGTGTATGTGTTCTATGCCATTAAACTTGAGCTATGGAAACGTTAAAGACCTGGCTACTGCATGCAAGAATAATTCTCAGGGTTGGTGATTCTTCCTCACGTAAATGGAAATGCTGTCCCTACCTTTAGTCATTGTATGTAAAAAGCAGGTGAAATTCCAAGTGAGGAAGAAAATTTTAGGTCTTCATCAGAAAAAAAATTACCTTATAGAGAGGGTTTTATGGAATAGATTTACTTGGGTTATATACTTAACCAACCACCAAAATAAATGTTGTTTTCCAAAGCAGCAGACTTCAGAGGGTAAAATCTTCAGTTCTTTGCTCACAACTCAAATTGTAAGCCTGCAGATCTGTGCTTGTCCTACAAAGTTTTGAATCTTACAGTACAGTGTATATTAGATTTTTTTGGGCCTTATTATTACTACTGTTTCTTGACTGATCCAACAGCAGCAGTATTTGCAGCAAATGTATTTATGCAACTAACAACTCTTTTTGCTACTAGTGTTTTGAGCAGATTATCGTCTAACTTGGATAACATCTGACTAGTGGATCCAAAGCAATGGTAGTGAAGAGGAAGCCTAGAATCAATGCCTTATATCAGATTCCTCAGAGGTCACTAGGCCTAGCTCCTAAGGAGATCTGAATCCTGTTGGAAGTATTTATATATCACTTGATTTCAGTGAGTTTTAGGTGTTAGGGCTGATCAACAGCCTTGACTGTCCCTGACCAGCTTCCTCTGGGACCTCCCTCGTGACTTCCCTGTGGGGTGATGTCAGGGATGTGCCTGATGGCCTGCGATGGGGACACTGTCTGCCCAGCTCCCCTCATTCCAGGGCAGGAGGACAGGCTCCACTGGTGAGGCCCTGCTCTGCTGGCTCTGCTGCTCCAACCAGCTCCCCAGTCCCGAGCGTGTAACTAGTCCTTCCTCTGCCCTGACACTGGGCACCTAAATATCATCATCAAGACTGTCATGAAAGGGAATTGTGAAATATGGGACATTTTGGTTCAATTTTCTCATAAGAAACTCAAATCCTGGTGTGTACATAACAAAACCATGATGGTTGGATGGGTGTTGAATTTATGTTGTTCTGAGTGCGTTAAAAATAAAAGAGGAAAAATCAAACTGGGATTTTCATTCTGTTTCATTTGATGTTAACTGTAATGACCAACTGATTTGTCAGAGAAACAATATCTTTCTTAATGCCTGAGTGCTCCCCACATTTATAGGGTCAGAAATAACAATAAGCCAAATCAAAGACATTTCCGTGGTTGGGAATTGAGTGAGGCCCAGCATACGTCACTAGAGAGCCTACAAAGTCTGCCAAACCCACAAAGGACTGGAATAATTCCATAGCTCCATTCTGACATTTCTGAGGTTAGGCAATGGCTCACTATCTGCTGAATATCATGCAGATTAGCAGTACAGTGGCTTGTCATAGTGGCTTTCACAATAAATAAAGCACTGGTAAAGACACCAAATTAATTAATACTGCAGTACTCAGGATTAAGTTCTCTTTAGTTCCATTGCTTATGACTTCAAGCTTATGTATGTTCTCACAATATTTGCCTGGTTTTACTGCAGCTAAGCTCCCTGAACTTTTTCATGGCTCAGTCGCACAAATCTCTAGTGTGGGAACAAGGGAAGGGATGGGAACAAACAGCTTGGGGAAGGAAAGGTAGAAAGGGACTGCAACAGCCTCAGCTTATATTGGTTTATTCTGACAGTGAACAGACCCAAAAAACACACCATCAGAAATAAACCAGGCAGGCTAGCCTTACAGAGAATAATTTTATTCCTATTTGTATCAGCTCAATGTAGCTACTCCACAAAGTGAGTGGAAGAGGCATAGAAAATATAGTGTCTGACTCTATTCTTGCTAGAAGCAGGAGTTAAACTTGATGTAAGCAGGTGTTAGAGCACGTATGCCGTGTTTACAGCCTGCATAGCAGCACTGTATAGAGATCCCGGAGCCGGCTCCAAGCAGGCTAGCATGTCCACAGTGTACTGGATTCAGTGCCCTGAATGCTTTCTGCCAGGGTGTAATCCAATCCCCTTGGCCTTTCAGCTTAGACTTGTACAAAGGCATTATTATTGCTATACAGAACGTACATTACCTGGTAGGGTCTTAGAGCCAACCTGTTCTTTTTATGTTGATGCCTGAGAATCAGTGTCCAGGATTTCCTGGTCATCTGTCTTTTCCAACTGATGAGCCTCCAGTTTAGAGCAGAAATTCTTCCTATTAGTCCCTAAGGGGAAAAGAAGGAAAGGATTGACACACCTTAACTCTAAATTATCTCCAAGTTGGTACACAGTCTCAGCAATTTCTCTAGCCACCTCTACAGCCAGTAGTCCGTTCATTCTAAGGGACGTCTGTGGAGGCTGAGATGCGACTTCCTCTTGCAGTGCCCATTTTCATAATCCATTTTAGACTAGACTTCCACCTTAGGCTGGGCATCTAGTTTCGAGGCAGATGATTTTAGGTTAGATGAAAGCAATCTTTCTTATCGTGGTAGTTCCTGCAATAAAAATGGAATATACCAAAATGAAATGATTCAATACTTCTTTGAGAACACTGGAGGGAGCTCACAGAAAGAGACAGGGAAAAGAGAGAAAAGGTGGCAGGAAAGAGAAGTTGTTCCCGTTATGAGAAAAGTTACGTGAATATTTACATCTAAGGGTTGAGTTTCATTTTGGTCCATGTACAAATGTAGGAAAGAGGTATTTTTGATCATATTAAATGCTGGTAATTTTTCTTTGTATTTGTGTCCTGGCATCATGCTAACTTTCTATTTTGAACACGTATACTTAGAAAATGTACATAACAGGCCTTTTCTTTTTCATTTAAATTGATGTTTATTTGAGTTCTCTTGTTTCTGTTCACTTGGCTTCATGCTTTGCAGTCTGATATTTAATCTAAAATGAGGGAGAGGGACTTTGGCAAACTGTAGTTATACATCCCCTTGGAAAATACCATGATCTTCAGTGAACACAATATAATGAGGAGGTGTCCTATTACATAATTGAGGAGACATTGTCTTTTATATGCATTCTGGTTCACTTTTCACACTAAATTAATCTTAATAAGCATCTGCTTTGAGTAAAGAGAGGTTTGTGATATTTCAACCATGACCTCTCTGGAAGTCCAAATGATTTCACTTTATGTTTCAGACTGGAGTATTCTTTTGAAACATTTCCCTTTACTATATGATAATCAGTGTGTTAACATGAGCTGATTAATCCCATCAGTCTAACACTGATACCATGGCTCTTGTGCCCTTTCCCCAATAACCTCATGGCTGCAAAATCACTGGCTTCTTAAATTAATTCAGGGCAATCCTGCAGATTATGTTATACAGGAGGTCAAACTTGATGATCACAGGGGTCCCCTCTGGCGTATAATCTATGTATCTGTAACTCAGACTGGAAGAAATACAAATAACTGTACAATAACAGTGACTGAAGAAATAAAACTAGCTGCTTTTAAGACAGAGTTGATCTATTTATGAAAAAGATTATATGAGCTGGTTGCCTGCAATAGGTGGAGCATGGACTCAGTGGCCCTGCAGTCACTTCCAGATCTATTTTACTGTGTTTCAATTGCTCATCAGCTTGCTCTCATTTTTAATATTTATTTTTAAAACAGTTTTTGATACAGTTACTAGGATAACAAATTAAAGCTGGATTTTAGCTTTTTAAAGAAAGGCTCTCTTTCATTTCAGATGACAGACTGAATTGAGGCCTATGAATAATGCTTGTGTTGACCTGCCAGAATATGTCTTAGCAGCGATGAATTCTCAAATACCCAGGCTGAGCTTATTCATTTTAAAGTCAATGGGAGGGAAGGCAATACAGCCCAGTGCTGAATCAGGCTGCATTTTAACATAACAGTGATAATATACTGTGTTTTGTTTAAAAAAATAAGAAAAGACTTTGTAAAAGCCACATTCGATTTTGTGTGACTTGCTGTATAGTTTATCTGCTTAAAATTATACTACCATACGGCATGTGTTAAAGAAAATGTTCAAAATTTGCTGCAGAGTTCCACAGTTACAGTTCTCTCCTACCCTAGCAGTTTCTAAGACTCAACAGAGTTGCAGCCCAGGGAAGAGCTGGACTGGATGAATATGGGAAATGGGGACATTTCCAAGAAAAGTAGGAAGTGGGTTTGGTAATTTATTGAGTAGCACACTAAGGATCTGGTCCAAATAAAATCATTGTTAACATTTACTCTAGCTTAGAGAGAATAAATACAGGGCTAACCATTTTAAAAGCAAGCTTCTTACTTACTCTGGAGATACATCTCAGACGAGACAAAAAAGATTCTCGTTCCTGTTTGTCATTACCAGTTTCATGGCACTTTTTAATAGGATTGAGAATGGGAAAAGGATTGTACACCACCATGTCTTGGCCAAATATAATCTCCAGTAACTATTTTTAACCACCTTAATTTCTTCCTGTGGTTTCCATTATTTATTGTGTTGATAGGTTTTACTACCCCTGCTGTGTTTTCCTCAAGATGTACTTGCCTTCCACTGGCAGGTGACTAGCTCCTGGTATACTTTTCTGCCTCATGGAAAGATTTATGGCATTTTGTAGGTATCTGTGAAACACTTAGAGTTACCTGTTTGAAAAAGAGCTTGCAGATGCTGGTTTAAATTCATTATGGCTGTAAATCTCCATATGTAAACCAAAGTCTTAAAGCAAGGGCATACTTACTTTACATGCTTCTGTAAGATTTCCCATCTTTTTCTCTTCTGTTCTGCTCTCATTCTCACATGAAGTTAAAGTACTTCTTTTATTAAAGGCTAATATTGATTGTATTTTTTGTATTTCTTGGTCTGTTTATTGGCAAAGTGCCAGCAGATTGCTTACATAGTGCAAGAAGCAAATGAACACAGACTCAGGGTGCAGTTACCTCGTCTCTTAAGGTAATGTAAGTTCAGGCTGGTGCTGAAAGACCCGTCCTGCCTGCTGCCGCCCTGGCAGCCTATGCCCATGTGCTGTCACTACCACTTGTGTGGCTGCTCAGTCAACCAGATCATCTTGGATTTTCTGTAGGCTTATATTTCCCTCAGCCTGACTTGCTCATGACCACGACTGCCAGCATATTTAATGCAGTGAGAGTGCATAAGCAAAGGCAACTGGGAGGTTGCGATTCCCTTTTTCAGTGTCGACCTGGTGTAAGGGTGAAATGAACTGATGAAGAAACCACATCTGTGACTTCTAGAGATCACTAGAGATTATGGCAGCCTCTGTTTCTGGGTATCAAATTGAAGTATTTCTAGAATGTGTGGAATTCAAAATCCTTTGATAACCAGATCCTTTTGAGGTGCTCAAATTGAGCTCATCCAAAAAATTAAATAATTTCTGAAAATCGTAGCTGTAATTCTCTTAGGGCTTTATATCTAGGGAAGTCTTTCAGACATGGATTATTCAGTTCTTACCTGTACAGAGCTGAGCCTCAAAACCCCCTTCTTTATGGCTTTGGGATGCCATAATACAAACAGAAAATAAACAAAAGAGTAGTAAACTGATACCCTAACATTAGTATCAACTGAGTGGATTTCCAAGATGCATTAAAAGTTCTATTTGTATTGCCTAAAAACTAAGTTATTAAATTCCTTGCAGTGTATCATGCCACATGGATTTTAACATCCCTACCCAAATTTTGAATCAAGATTACCTGAGTGGATATCAGCTATCATCTGTCACCAAACCCACGTATACAATTCATTGTCCCCTCTCATTTCCCACCCATAGTTGCCTGCAACATACATGCTTAAACTTGCAACTGCAATTCATATGTCAACACATTTCCATTAACTGATCACAAATTATCAAATTCAGTTCTATAGGTCTGACCACAGGTAAGTTTCCCTTTTGTCCAACACACTTTAGAGCTCAGATGGAGATTCTGAATGTGATTATAAGTGATAAGATATGTAATGATAGCAATATTTTGTGTTTGAAAGGAAATTTTTAGACTTGCATGCTTGTGAGTACATTTATATTTAACTAAATTAGTATGAACCCATGGTGTCCATTTAGTCTAATGCATATACACGTGGGGTTATTCAGTGATTTAAAAAAAATGTTTAGTAACTTTATGACTTAAAAATTTCCTTGAAGCATATGAATTATAAATGTTGAAGTTAAGTGGATTTCAAAGGAATATTATCTGTAGGAGAAATATAATTGTGGGTTAAAATTTGCCTTGGAGAAGATTATTAGGATGGCCGTGGTGGTCTTTCCCAGCTGATTCCCCAGGTAAGAAGGAAGGTGAAGTACCTCCACAGCTCAAAATCACTTCCCAAAATTTCTGTAGTAGCATTATTAGAGGTGTTGGGTTCTCTGTGGTGCCTTATGGGGCAGTCAGTCTGTAGGGAGCAAGCTCACAGCCTCAACGCGTGGAAAACTCTGGTGTCATTCACATCTGCCGCTGGGGGAACTCAGCAGAACTGCCTTGGCTTGGCTACCACAAGACTGAGAGCACAGTGCTGGCAGGCAGTCATACGTGTTTTCAGCTCTGTGAACCTTAGGAGTCCTGTGTGGTCACTGGCAGCCTATGTCCACTGGTGGACACGTGTCTCTGGAGCCCACTTACGACTTCAGTAAAGCATTTTCTTTCTTACGTTCTTTACCAAAAGAACTAATCTAACTCCTTTTGCTGAATTCAGTTTCAGACAGTGTTAGGTTGGGCTAATTACTGATATTAAGCACAGCAGAGAGCTTGAAGACTTAGGTTTCCATATGAACATACAACAAATATTACTAGCCAACACTTATTAGAGAACGCTGCCTCAAAACGAGAACTCCAGCATAAGCAGACAGCTCTAAAACCTTCCCACTGGCACTTCTATTATATGGATACATGAACTACAGAAAATGAAAAGCTATCTTTTCTGTCCATTCACATCCTAAAGATTGCATGTTTCTCACTGATTGAAGATAGGAAACAAGAGATAGGCAGATGTAAAGCTGATAAAAACATGTAAATGTGATTGGTTCTATCTGAAAGAGGCCTCAGTCTGTAGGTTTTTTTAACCAGCAGCAATAATCTTGCTTTTCATTTCAAAAGGTTAGTTTGCTTTATGACAATTTCTGTTTCTCATTCGGTTAATCACAATAATTCCTTATTTGCATGACAGGTTTTACAAGCAAAATAGCTGACTATAAAATATTAAAACCTCTGACAGTTTCTTATAAAAAGTGTCAAATCCTGAACCCACTTGCACAGGTTTTTTACCATCTTTCTCTCCCTGACTCACTGTGAATCACTGAAAACTAGTGCTGAGAAAATGAATATCCATTTTAGCATTTGTCCCAAAATTAGTTTTAAATTGTTACACCCAAATTGCTAAATGTGTGAACTAGTACAATTATACATTTTCATATATTTGATTTATACTTTGAAATCAAATTGGTATAATCCTACAGATTCTCAGTCTTTGCGTGAAATGATTTTGACGCCATGTCCACAGTCAGCTCTTGTCAAAATCTAGCTAAATTGGTAAAGGATTGTTAAATCAAAACAACCCTCTTATATTGAGACAGTCATATTAGCACAAACATGGTCATAGCCTATTTGTTCACACGTGACTGAATTTAGGACAGTTTAACTGTTTTGAAAAGAAAACGTCTTATGATAATATAACTGCTGGCCAGACTAAGGGATTATATCAATTTAATTTGTCTTTTTGTTTGTTGCTGGTTTTTTTCCAAATTATTGATTTGGTCAAATTGTTGGATGCAAATATTGAGTGTAGATCAGGCCTCAGATCATGCTCTTATTAGCAAACCAAACACTGGTTTTGTTTTTGTTGCTGACGTTGTTTGTTTTCATTGCTGTCTGAATGAGCCTTTTATGGTCTCTGCCTTTGCCTGGCTGACTGCACCCGATTGTATTTAATTACATTTACTCAGTAGTTTTAGCCGGGATCCCCGGCCATTACCTTCAAGTCCAATCACTATTATTTAAATCCAAAGACTCAGAACCAGAGAATTTATCTTTTACACAGTTATTGCCTAAACATCCAGCGTAAACATGCAGAGATCTGGAGGACTTGTTCTGACTGTGCTGATTAAAGGCAAAGAGCAAGATGGATGGAGTCAGTTGTGATCAGCAGGCTACAGCGTCCTGCTGTGCTCCAGTCTCTGCCATTGTGCTGGGCTCTGGGTACCAGACTTGCCATGGTCCTCTCAGCTCTAAAAGGAAAGCTGGCTTTGTTTCCCTGTAAGCATCTGCAAACTGTTCTGACACATGATCTACCCTCTCAGCAAGGCCACTCATTAGGCTGATTATCACTTCAAAGTTTGTATTATCATCCATCTCTAAAGGCAATTAGGAATGGGTGGCTTTGAGTATCAGACACTGGGTGACACTAAGTGACTCATCTTTATTGATTCTTTTGTGAGCAGAGACAGTGATTGAGATGATAGGATTGCAGCCTACCTGCCCCTTTGACTGGTAAATACTGAAGAAAAACGGTGTGTAATTAACTGACAGTTAATATAGGTTCTGTTTAGTGTTCAGAAAGCACAATAGTGGAAGCTGCCCAAAAGGAACAAAGTAATGAAACTCCTTTGACAAGTTAAACTCTAAAGCCAACTGTGTAATTATCTGACAGTTAAAGGGGGGAGGGGAGGACTGGGTTTAGTATTTATGAGACCAAAGGAATTCCTGCGCCTGAACAATGGGGACAGTTACTGACAATAATCATAACAGCTACACAAAATATTTGTTTGTGCAAGTCTGGCTTTCAAGTGACTAATGACTGGTTTCAGGGTCAGAGGAAGCCTCGCGGTTCAGCCCCGCGGCGCTGGGGTCGCCACTGCCCTGCCCGGCCCGGCCCGGCCCGGCCCGGCCCGGCCCGGCGCGGAGCGGAACGGAACGGAGCGGAGCCCTGCGCGGGCCGCGGCTCTGCCTGGCAGCGGCGGGCCCGGCGTTCGGGGAACCCAGCTGCCCTCGGGAAAATCGGGCTGGCCTAAGGGGGCTACAGCCCGGCCTGCACGAAGAAAGGTGTTGGCAGGGGTTCGTCCGCCCTGGCTGCTGTTCACGTGCAGTGTTGTCCTGCTGACAAACCCTTCACCTCTCCGGCACGGTCACAAATACGCCTTTTTACCTAGTGACACCAGCCCCCTGCCCGAGCAACTCGGTCGCCACCGAGGCAATCCAGTCACGCTTACTGGTCCTCCACTGCAACACGGTAAGTTACTCTCCCTGTACACACGCTCCCACCATTCCCTGCAGGAACAGCCTGCCTGGCAGCACTTTCCAATGTTCCGCATGAGGGTCACAGTAAACAAGGAGGAAAATGTCAAATTCATGTTCCAGTGTCAACCACACTGTTTTGGAAAAGGATACACTCGCTCCTTTTCTCCTGGCAGGTGCTAAGGAGAGAGCTACTGACTTTTAAAGTTCACAAAGGAGGAGCCTTGTCACTGAAACGAGCCTTCTGGTAGGTACTGAAGTCCGAGGGATGTGAGAGCGTGTGCTGTTGGAAATGTGAGGCTCCTGTCATGGAGTTTCAGAGGAGGTCCTCTCAGACTCCTTAGGGTGACAGTTTGGGGACTGAGGGCTGTTTAATATTGCTTGTGATTTCGTCACCCTGGGAGGGTGGGGGCTTCTTTTTTTTAATTTTGTAAAACTTGTCAATGAGTAAGTGATACTTTAAGCTTCTTTGTGAACTGAGCATCTCAAAGCTCATGGCAGACTCCATAAGCTTGAGAATTTCTCCATGAGACGGACAAAGAAGGGCAAGCATGACAGCCCTGCTAAATTTCAGGATATGACCACCTAGCAAATACACAGCATATAAACGTAGACTAGGTAGCTTGTTGAAAGAACACTGCTACGTGTTTTCCTTTCCTCTTGTCTTCCCATTAACCTTTTCGTACAACAGAGAAAGACTTGAGAAAGACACATAGAAATGATGGCTAGGACTTTTCCTTGTGAGCTGTCTCTGACGTAAATAATTTCCGGGCTGCTAGCACTGATCACATCTCGTTGGACAGGCTCACAACGGGGATGAAAAATGATCTGTGAAGTTTGTGGGGTTCAGTGAAGGCCCCAGCAAGGAAAGAATTAGGATGAGGTAGGGAGCTGGGAAGTTAAGCATGGGAGGGAAGGTAACTCGATGGAGGAGGGGATTCAGTTAAATGGGGTGGCTGAATCACCAAGCAATATCAGTATCTTGTGGCAGTGGGAGACCAGAAAGACTGTGTGGACAGAGGTCTGAGGCGTGTATATGTTATGTCTTAGTCATAGCAAATAACGAACTGACCGTGGTATGGCTGGAACATCTCTGGATGTGTCAGCAGAGGACTAGCCAAACACAAGGGCAGTATTACAACTGTACATGGTCTTTCTGAAACTACTGCAGAAGCAGAATATCACACCCGGTTTGGATACTCATTCTCCCAAAGGAAAATACTGACAAGGTAGAAGAAGTACAGAGAAGAGCTGTAAAGATCTATGTGAAAGATTAAAAATCCTAACTTATTTAATTTACCTAAAAGTAGCCTAAGATCATTCAAAACCATCCATTTAATCAGGAGATTTTAATCTATCAAACAAAACAAGGATCAGTGTCTGGAAACCGAAACCTGACAAATTCAAAATAAAAACAAAACATACATTTCAGAAAATATACCATTGGAAAGAGGTTACGCAAGGGTGCGAGGTTACATAGGGGTGTTGTGTCTTTCTTTCTGTTTTTAAATCAGCAAGTCTGTCTTAATTAAAAAATAGGCCAGAAGGAATGGAAGAAGGATGCCATAACAACATTCTCCAGTCTGTAGAATGAAGGGGCATTGGACTAGATAACTTTATTTTCTCCTATGGATTTATAAGAAGGTGAAGTAAAGAGGAGCTGAGGAGAGAGTGAGAAGTGAGGAAGATACATACACTAGCAGCTTGCAGATGCTGCTGAAGTACAACAGGTCTCCAGGATCCTGGCCCTGTCACTGTTGGCCTGCTGTGCCTTTGGCAAGTCATGATGTCCTGCAAGGTTTTTAATTCCCCAGACATCCTTTGATTACCTTATCTGTTTGAAATAAACTCCTAAGATAGTGCTGCTTCTGAACAAACCAGAGTCCAAATCAGCTTCGCCCTTCCAAATAACATCCCAGTCAGGTTTCTGGGTCTTCTTGAAAGGAATATAGGATCCATTTCAATGACTTGTGCCCATACGACGGTTAACATGAATCAAGATGAGAAATTCATAGTAGAACAGAAAGTAGTAGCAGCCACTGGAAGAATTTTCTCACACGAGCAACAGTGTGAGAAAGGGAGCTAACTGTAATTGTGTTATATTCTTTTATTCTTCCCAAGATATTTTCTCATGTTACGATATTAAGAGACATTTCAAATTAGTGTGATCTAAAGAATATCCTTTGGAGATGCTGTTATAGCTACTCTCTTCCAAAATGTACACAGAAAAGTCAGACAAGAGGAAGGGAAAATTTCAAGTATAAAGTTTGCTAATTCATTTTGACCTCTACTACTAATTTGTAAGGTTCATTCTACTTTCTCTGTCTCTCACTTTTACCTTCTTTCCAACTTAATCTGATCCAAACAAATTGTACATGGACAGTCATTTTCATTTGAGTCTTGTTCACTGAGATACTTAACAAACAATCAACTGGGAACAAGATAAGGACAGCAAAGGAAAGATAAGCTTTGTTTAGACAGTGGAATCACAGATAAAGACCTAAGCAGGCCTGCACAAACTCAAGAACCAGTGATATTATCTTTTACCTATGGCACTGTGGTTGCTTCCATTGTATTTGTTTGCTATGCATACTCAGAAAGGCAAATTTACAAATAATTTAAAAGATACACAATCCAAACGTTTGGGTGTTGGTTTGGGTTTGGGTTTTTTTGTTCTTCTTTTGGTTGAAATTGAAAGAGGTAGTCTGGAAAGTGTATTATTTGCTTTTGAACATTTATGGTTTTAATCTGGAAAAAGAAAAGAAAAAAAATCAATCACTTGAACTGACAGGAAAAGAGGAAACAGAAAATAAAGAATGTAAATATTACAATATGGGAGCCACTGTTTTCATTAGGTCTTAGTTTTATTAGTGGTGTTGTAGAGCTGGTACCATAACTGTAGTACCAGTTCTGTGGACAAAATGATCACCACAAAAGATGACTTTGCTTTCAAATGAAATATTTCAAAGCGCTTCATGAACCTTAGCAAAATAAGCCTCACAGCTTTCCTGCAGAGTAGGTAGGAAAGATTAAGCCCTCCTCAGGGATGGGCAAACTGAGTTACAAAGCGCTCAGGTGACTGGCCTGAGGTGAAGCAGCAGGTACAGCAGGGTGAGGAGGGGAAACATGACCTTTTGACACATGCCTCTATTCCCTCACCACAGGACCTATACATCTTCTGTAATAGTCGATGTAAAGTAATAGTCTCTAGGTGAAACCCATGGAAAATTGGAGTCTCTGAAGATATTTATTTGGCACCTTTCACTAGCACTGCAGCCACGCCATTATTTTTGAAAACACACTCCCATTTAAAATACACTGAAAACTATAGCAATTCATCCATTCTGTGAGAAAATGCATGGGTACAATCAGAATACAACAAATATTTAACCCGATGAATGAACCAAGTATTTAATTTGATGAATGCGAACTTTACTAGCAAGTTTTGCTGAGAAGATATATTGAAATGTTGTTCTGCTGAACATATATACAGTATATATTTGCATAAAATGCTGCTGGAATACCTGTTGTTATGAATATGGCTTCAGATGATATTTAAATATGGAACTAAGTTTTTTTTTTTTTAATATAAGGAACTTAGAAAGTGAGTGTACAATCATTTTGTCAGAGAAATAGGCTTGTTGTGAATTTCTGTTGGGATGGCTTTGTGTGTCTAAGGAGATGTTTCATTCCTTCAGTTTGTGTCATACAATCTTTAAACCACTACTTCTACAATCATCACTGTGCAATGAGAAAACTGACATTTCCTACAGACAATCTGAAGTGGATATACATGCCAAGAACTGTACTGATTGAAGCCTTGTGCTGACTGCAAACACTTCACAATTACTGGGACACTCCCAGCCAAGGTCCTGTCCACAGACACAGGTGTTCACACGCTTTTTAAAGAACTATGAAAAGAGATGTTGTGCTTGTCCGCTCTCATACCTGTTCAGAAGATCAAGGCAGAAGCAGACATTGAAATTGCCTTATGCCTTGTGCAACAGAACGTAAGGATGGTAATGTAAAAACTGGCTGCTGGGGAGCAGGTTGGTGTAACTGAGCTATATAACATAAGGGCAGAGAAATAAAGGACAGGCGAGGCTGAAGGCATCCTGAGGGGACAAAGGCGTGCATGTGATGCAGTGGAATGACAGTCACTAATGAAAGCATTCAAGGTGCCTGTGATGAATACCGTGGTCAATACGGTGGATAACGACCATAGCAACAGTGTTTTGAATAGGCAGATGGTATGTAGAACAAACTGGCACATCTGGGGATAGGAAGGGAGGAGAAGGAGAAGCAACCGAGTGAATGATGGAAAAGCCAAATATCAAGCAAGAAGGTGACGGGAAATGTAGGCCACCAGAAAAACTCGTGCTTTGGAAACGTTAGGGAGAAAGCAGTAATAAGGTTTAGCTGTAGTTTGGATATGTGGAATGAAGGACAGGGATGAGCTGAGGAAGAAATGAAATTTCAAAAGAAAGAAAATAATTCTTAAATTAAATCTAGATCTGGCTCCAGGTATCAAACACCCTCTAGTCTGGAGTTTTGGCTCAGCTCACAAGGGGAGGAGCCATTCAGGACTGGGTTCAGATTTCAGTCACACTAAAGATGCAAGGTTCTGGTTTGACACCATCTTAAAAGAAAACCCCATATAAAACAGCTTGGAGTTAGGTCTATATAGAGGCCAAAATATAGAGTATTATGGTGATTGATATTTGTTTGGGAGTCAAATTTGTTCTGCATGAAAAAGCCAGGGAAAGGGTTCCTCTTCTCTGATTCATTGAACAGAAGGTAATTGAAAGATCTCTTTATGGCAGGATTTACGACCCCTGAGCCTCAGTCGTTTTGAGCTAAATAATAATGCATTTGCATCGTAAGTGTATCTAATTTGAATTTCGCTTCCTGCCTAAACACTTTGAAAAGATGCATGCCTTGAGGTGTCTGCCTGAATAAAATTCCTGTGGAATTGAGGCTAACAAATAAAGTATGTCGTGGTGCGTTAGAATCTGCTCTGCCCTGGAGAATAGCTCCCCTGATAAACTGTCTGATTTATAATGACAACTGCTCCCACTGTTGTATACAAGTATACCTTACAGTAATGGGGAATTAAAGAGGCTTTCATGTCCACCAAATATTTGGCTTTGAAGTCAGTGGGAGCTGAGAGAACCCAGCACCTCACAGGATTAGTCCCTTGGGAATTAACCTTTTCACCTTACTATAGAGGAAGGATAAAATTTTAAGAAGGGATTTTAATGGTGTGAGTGTACTGAGTAATAGGAAGGATGAGAATTCATAAGAGTGACCTTCTACTCCAATAAACACTGGGATCATTCTATAAGAGTACAGGACTTTCTCAGCACCTCGTCCCCACTAAGACTTACACAGACTTAGTTTTCATAGAGAATGTAGCCTGTAATCTTTGGTTGTAAGCTTGATCATAGAATATAAGAGCCTCAGGAAGGGACATTATGTTTTAAGTTGCTGTGTTAACTAACCCATCATCACTACAACAGCTCTGCAAAAGCAATACTAGTTTTTATATTGTTCTGTGAGAGATTTTCTATCTGCTTTTTGCCTTCTGTTCACTGTTCGAATTAACAAAAGTGACCATGGAAATCCAACTCATTCTGCAGTTTCTCGGTCAAAAGCGAGTGCATTTTTTCCAGGTATTCTTTTGTTGATGATTATATTAAAAGTGACTTTTAAATTGACTGTTGTGAAACAAACAGAATCTGCCATTGAGGGAAAAAGACAAACTGCTTATAATTAGTTCTGGCAGCTGGAGGATGGCACTCCTGCTGTTTCTGCTGCTGGCACTGTAAAGTACATCATGTCACAATGCATGAATTATCCGAGGTCAGTTCTTCAACACACCCAAATTGCTATCAATTATTAATTAATTAGTATCATTAGGGGACTGCCTTAAGGGCCCTATTGGTCCCCTTGAAATAAATAAAGTGAGTAAGAAAGAAAAGGAGGTAGAGTGATTGGTGATGAGTAAAAAAGGTAATTCTAAGGACAGTCTCACATAGGTCTGATCTCGTGAGATACCTAATGCTTCCCAGCATATCTCAAACACTCCCCTCATGATCTTCAAATGCATTTGAGTTGCATGGGAATATAAATCACTTGTTGAATGTTAATGTATTTTTCGTGACTGAAGTTTTGCTATTTAAACATTACTGACCAATTTTTTTGGTTTTATTGCATCTTTCTTCACCTGCTCTTCTTCCGAAGACTTCATCTACAATACTTTAGGAGCTGTATCTCAGAAGACCTGTAGTTGTAATGCTAAATAGTGCTATAGCTAACATTTTGTCATCTGTCCTCTGAAATAAAGAACCTCATACTGCAAGGCTTCCCATGCAATTCAAAAGCTACTTAGAGTGGGGCTTAAAAGAACAAATGCAATGAGAGGGGAAGAAAGACGCAGTTTACTGACTGGTGACTACAGGTTAAGAAGGAGTGAGACAGAGAGTTTCTAATTCTACCTAAGTACCATTTTAGGAGCCTAAGTTCTTATTTATGGAAACCCACCACCATCAGCATATACTGCACTCACTGTAAATTTGCAGAAATTAACACGTATTTAACGCACTTGCCCACTGCAGTGACATCTGGCTGTGCAGAATAAAGGATGTGCAAAGTCTGTCAGACTGAGATAGTTTAGCATCATCCAAGTTTTCCAGAAGTCTCTAGTCATTGTGAAGTAAAGTGCTAATAATACAATGTCTAAAAATATGAGATGATGATGTCTAAAAATATAGTGAGTCAGGTGATATGAAACCAGAGAAAAAACACAGACTCTGTGGCTATATGCTCCCTCACTACAGAAAAGTATGTCTGATAAAAATGCCCATCAGTTGATCTAGAATCAAGAAGAGGAAAATGGTCATAACTGATAGACATTTGTAAGGAGCCAGTAGATAGTTCTTTAGCTCAAGTAAGAGTCAAATGTATTTTTAGGGTATAAACACCTGGGGTTTGCCCTGAAACTATTTTGCAGTCTAAGCCGCAAGGAACAGACATTTGTAACTCTTACATTTTTCTACATCATTCATCACCGGAATATCAGAGGATCAGAGTTTCAGAAAAGCTCAGCACCCACCTAAACAGGTAAGTGAGATTTACATTTCAAAAGTGCTTGGCATACAGAAGATCCCAGGGTAGACCTCATGGGGAAGCATTTTCTTCTGTCAAGTGGTGCTGAAGTCTTGAAGATCAACCACTTGCTTTGACGTAAAAAGAGTTCATGTCTTCCTAAAACACTTCCTAAGGACCTCAGTTCCACATGTGGGAATAAGAAAATACAGCAATTCAGTAGGTGACTGTAATCTCTGTTTTTAAGTCTGCTTCTTGCATGTCTTGACACAAAACTTCAATGGCAAGTCTATGTAGTTCTGCCTTAAAAATTTTCCAGAAATGTTTCTCGGAAATAGGGGAACATAAATAAGGCAAAAGAGCTAATCTCAGTCATAAGTGATTTAAACCATGGGTGTTCATTATTGTTTTAAAACAGCTGTCACAGGGAGGCTTTTTAAAATGTATTGCCACTATTATATGTAATTGCTGTAATTGTATTTTGGGTCTGTAACCAAGTGAGGACGTTTATCAACACATTCTCCAAACACACCACAATCATGGTTGGTATAGTCCTAGGCAAAGAAGGCCAAAAGGAGAACGGAGAAGGAAGTTTCTGGAGAGAATAAGCAAAAAAAGACATTTTCTAAGTGCAAAAAGAGCATTTCCTGTGTGGATTCCACATCCCTGAATATTTGTTAGGTACTTAACAAAATGTGACATGCATCCAATGCATCCAATACTGAAAATGTCAACCTTAGCATAATTTGTCCCCCCCATCCCCAATTCACTTCCTATGATTTATAATTGAATTATTGCTTTTTAACTTTAATGATATTTTTCATAGAAAGGGTAGTAAGAATGGAATGGGGACTCCAGGATATGGCCTGCTGAAGACAGCAAATTAAAGGGCCTAATACATAATTTTGCTATTTTTCTATCCAGTATGCTGGTTTTGCTTTATCCTCTTTTCCATTTAATAGCTATTCAGTCATGATTGTGCTCTAGAATGTCCTTCCAGGGAGCAGTTAGACTTGCAAATGTGTAGTTGACCTGACTGTTAAGAATGCTATCATCTGAGACATTTCATTACAAAGAAATGTCCCAGTGGTTGTAGCTACAGTCTTAAGAAACAACATCTTTTTAACAAATTAATGAATCACTGTAAATAACATATATTTTCTGTGCTGGATTTTGACTTTGAAATATATGTGTGAGCAGTTCAGAGGCAGTATCCTCCATCTGCAAAATTGCACCGGCGCTAGTTCATATGCACATATTAAACAAAAAGGAGTAGATGCCTGGTGAATGGTATCAGGCTTGACACTGCAGTGTTGGCACAGTCTTCACAAATAGGCAAGATTTTCCATCCATGAGCTATATCTGCTCTCCAGTATGCTGATGGGAATCCAAAGCTACTTTTTCCAATACTCTTCAAATTAAATGGAAGAACACATTATCCTGTGAGCTTACCTTCAACATGAGCAGCATCTGTTGTCCGAAACAGTCTGAAAGAGGGCTTTATTATATTGTGACAAACACCACTAGGGAATAGGGATTCTGGGGTGATTTTTATAGAATTTGGACGCTCATAATAACTGGTTCTGAACAGGGTTATCATTTGTGCCTTATGTTCTAATGACTTGTACTTAGAGTGCAAACAACTCCATTAGTCATTCTTGAGAATGATGGTTCCTTTACCTGAGGTCCCTGTTGCCCAGCTCTCTGAAGAAACTGTCTAATCTTTATGCCCACTTTTGGGAGACATTTCCAGAATAGCCCTTGGACACCGGTGTGATGCAGTGTGTGCCAAACTGCACCTCACAGTGATCGTGTTTGGATAGGCACACTCAAGGCACTGGGATTTATGTCCAACTCCTTCAGACAAATATAGACTAGGGGAATGGCCTTATGACATTCCTGTGGTTTTGATGTGGCATGTCAGGCATGCTTTGTCTTCTCAAGCACTGTGTATGTTGTACCAAAAGTAACAGATCCAGACATGAGGAGTAACCTGTTAATGATAAGGCCAATATTAGATTAGCTTCAGAGGAAACACAGGAAGAGTCACAGAAGGAAAGATACTTCAATTCCTGATTTATTTTTCTGCATCAGATACAGTGAAGTTAACACATTAGCTCTTAGCAGACCAATATAAGGTCTGCATTTTTCCTCCAGAAAGCAGCTTTCACCACAACCACCCTCAACTGGCTGGAAATTAAAAATATGTGACACCTTTCAGAAATAGTAACTAAGTAGGTAAAAGAACATTTAGTCTCAGATGGGGGTTTTACCACTACAAGGGCTGTGCCATGTGGTTTAGGGCTTCAAATTAGGTTTCATTAAGTTGGTTTTTGAAAGACAGTAGGAATGGAAATATTGCCATGATCTGTGCTCATTATAAAGGGAAATGTTTTGCATTTGAACATTGCCTAGTGTTGTGAGTCCAGCTAACACTCTAGCAGTGCCTGAGAACCAGACTATGAACCTAGCCAGAAAACAGCTATAAAAACAAGCAATGTGGACCACTCTGTTTTCCATTTGCATTTAACCCAAGTGAAAGGTAAGAATAAGAAAATTGGATTTAAAAATATTTTGGACCCAACTCTGTCTGGCAATTTTGCCTCCTTGTACAGGCATATACTATGTTGTACTTTCCCCAGAATCTTCAGAGAGCCCACAGTCACTCCACAGAGCTCATGAAACAATCCTCATGCTGCAGACTAAGAGCCAGAACTACACGCGTTAGGGTGTGTACAGTCTTGTTTGTCACAGCTCCATGTAGTCTTTTTATATCAGAACAACTTGTGCTCCTGGAGAAGGGGCCTGTGCATGGCCATGCTAGGTGGATGGTGTCCCTACAGCTGCTCTTGTCAGCTGTGATGAGCTCAATGCTGTGATAGACATGGCCTAAAATGCCACCACCACACTGAGACCTGTGGCTTCACTTCCTCATAGCTTTTGGTACTCTTACTTGGGTGTCTAGGGACCAAGAGATTACTGAAAATGGTCTGCAACTGTGCCCCAACTACTACTGCACAGACTGGAACACGGGTGTTCTTTTCTCACCTTCATGTTAACAAGGTTAATTTGAAAGGAAAGCCATGGAGTCCTGAACTATCTTCCAAGTAGTTTTGGAGATTCAAGGAATTACTAATAGAACTGGCTCATTTTCTTACCACAAGGATTCTTCCTATCAGAAAGTGTAATTTTGTTGATCAGTCTGATTTTTTTCACGAGAAAATGGTTGTTTTAAAGCTTTTTACAAGAAAAGTATGAGGGAAAATATATTTAATTCCAAAATAAAATAAATTTTTTACATTTCAACTGGAAATGTTTTACATTTTCTGTTATTAAAAAAAATTAAAACCTAATGTTGTTCCCTGAAAAAAAAAATTATAGTTACTAGAGATGCAGAGATTTTTTCCTCCCTGTAAATACATGAATGTTATGTTGACAACTTCCCTATAAACATATATCTTTTTCTTATATACACTGTCACACAAAAGTATTGGGACTGACAGCTCTTAAATCTGAAAAGGGCTCAATAATGCAGTCTCAGATACATTTCTGAAATGCCAAGAGGACAAAATGCAACGGCATCCTGTTGAACATCTCTGGGTAGTAATGACACTGTGCAAAACTTTGAGAGGATGTGTCCCAATTAATTAACCTCTTTGACCAGCTTCCTTTTGTTTGGTGCCAGTTGCCATATGGAACCTCTAAACTCTTCCCTGATCATGGGTGGAAAATTTGCTGTGTATGCTGCCATTATTTAACTCAAAGGTAAACATGAATGTTTTTTAAAAAATATTCTTTCAGGTCCTACTCATTAACAGAATGAATCTTTCAGACACCAAGTTCAAAATAATTATCTATTGGCAAGGAAATGTAATGTATTTTACTAATACAGGTGAACCAGAATTGTCAAAATGAGAATAAATCTGAGCTTTTTTTGCACAAAGACCAAACTGAATGAACTATTTTCTTAAGAAAATAAATACATAATAACGGTGTGCCACCAGAGTTTTTCTTAGAGGATTTTTAAAGTCCTTGGCATTTTCACTTATGCTGTTTCTCTCTGACTGGAGATTTATCTTTAGAATAGTGTTCTGTCAGTCTTGTCCTCAATTCAGCCAAAATGCAAAAATATTTGTAAGTCACAGGAGAGCCAACCTGTTTGAGCCCTAGGGCCTGATCTCCCTGCTGAAGTCAGTCAGAGTCTGTTAATTGATTTCAAAGGGAGCTGGATGGGGTCCCAGTATCAGATATAACTGTTCGGAGAATTTTGTGGGGATAGGATCCGGATAAGCAGCTAAACATATGATTCATTATCTGAACCCAAATGAATTACCAGTGTGGAAGGTTCATCCATCACTTCTTTCTGCTTTCCAAGTTCAGAGCTCAGGGATTTATCTACTCCTCTTTCATCAGTGAATCACATTACTAACATGATTATTTAAAGCAATGCAGAAGCAGAGCTCTCCCCAGCGCTTTTTGTGAAGTTCCTTGCAATGCGGTAGATAGAGAATAATGTTGAAGGAATACTGAGCACATCTGACATAAAAGGAGCCACTAACTTTTCCTCTGGTTTAGCTGAACAGAGTCCATGCTGTCTAATATCACCACAGCAGACCTGGCTGAGTATTTAAGCAACGGACTTGAGACAATCCCTAGCCCAAATCCCTCAGAGTCTGGAAAAGTTCAGACTCATAACTCCTAATTTTCACTCCAGATTTCAGCCTTTATATGCAAGAGCTTTTCTAACAGGGGAAATTCTGAAATCTATTGCCCCATTTTTAGTAGTTAGATGAAGGAAGGACTATGTTTAAATAACACACCTTAAATTGCATTTTCAGTGAAGTATTTGTAATTTTTGATTGGCGATGTGTGTTCTGCTAGTGATCCAACGTTATAAGGAGCTTTATGTGTCACCCTTAGCCACAGCTCTTTAACACACAAAGATGCTGTTGCAGCTTCAGAGCTCAAGGGTCTTCAGGGGCTGGGGACAGTGGAGTTCTTTGAATCTGACAAACCAATAGTCAAGTGACAACACAGTCCCTAGCCCCTGCTACCCTACCTTCAAAGCATCTGTGGGTGCTCTCACACTGCAGTCACACTACACAGTGTAGCCATGGGACTTTTTCTTTCCCTGTTCTTGATGCCTCTTTCAGCTTTAAGGCGGCTACACAGTTGTCAGAAGTCTGGCTTCAATGGTCTGAAGGGAGACAGATACTGATAAATTTCCTTTTGATCTCTGCTCTGCAAAACCACTCAGTCAGAAAAAAATAGAGGGGTCTGTGTGCGTAGGGGTTGGAGGATGTGAAAGGCAAAAAGCACCCTCTCATGCCAGAGTGAGTATAACTCCCACTTCACATTAGATCTGAAAGAGGAATATAAAGAGTTTTGTATACATTTTGCAAATCAGGACAATGTGCTGTAAGAAAATGAAGCCAATGAGTAAAATGGGGGTAATGATACTGATCTGCTTTCTAAAGTGCTCTGAGATCAGTTGATGAAAAGGACTGTACAAGAGCTAGGTATTATTATAGTAAGATCATTGCAATTGCTTTTCTCAAAAACCTTATCTTATTGTTGCATATTCATCAGGATCAGTGTTGAAAGGTTACAGTTTATAACAACTACTTTGTTATACAATAAATGAGACTGAAAAAGAACTTCTGTTTTCATGGGGCTACAGAAATTTGCCCGTATCATTTGAGGATGCATATATACAGCCGTAGCAGGTGTCTTCCACTCAACTTTCTGTATCTGCCCTGATCTAAGGCTGAATGAACCAATGTGCCAGTGATCTAAACACTCTCAAGCGACGAACACAATATTTAAAATACAACTTCTTCACCTTGATTAGGCATAGACAAACAGTCATGAGCTTGGTAGGCACAAAT
The DNA here is from genome assembly GCA_027574665.1 of Rhynochetos jubatus. Taxonomy (NCBI): domain Eukaryota; kingdom Metazoa; phylum Chordata; class Aves; order Eurypygiformes; family Rhynochetidae; genus Rhynochetos; species Rhynochetos jubatus. Next base: position 55,198,094 of record CM050651.1, on the reverse strand, counting down.
CATGAGCAAGCCATACAGCTGCGTTAGGGATCACTATCCCCAAAACACTATACCTGCCTCCCAGCCAGTTTGACTAGCGGAGATACCTTGTTGAACTAACACAGCTAATCAGCTTTCTGACTAGAGCAGGCTTGTAATCAGCCATCTCAAAAGCAGGGCAGGGCAGGGCACACTCATGTCTGTTGTGTCTGTGAAGGCATGTTCATACGTTCCTTTACTCAATGAATTTTGAAGTCGGTAGAACTGACCTTAATTTGTCAGAAGTAGCAAAGATATGTATTCTTACATATAGAATCATAGTATCATTTTGGTTGGAAAGGACTTTTAAGAACATCCTTCTCCAAGTGATAGAGAAGCCAAGAAGGAGAGGGGTTATGCTGGAACTTGTTCTCACCAACAAGGAGGGGCTGGTAAGGAATGAGAACCTTAAGGACAGACCTGACTGCAGCGATGTGAAATGATGAGTTCAAGATCCTTAGGGCAGCAAGGAGGACACACAGCAAGCTCACTACTCATGACTTCACGAGAGCAAACTTCAACCTCTTTGGGGATCTGCTTGGTAGAGTACGATGGGATGAAGCCCTGGAGTGAAGAGGGGCCCAAGAAAGCGGGTTAATATTCAAGGATCACCTCGTCGAAGCTCAGGAGCAATGTGTCCCATCAAAGAGGAAGTCAGGCAAAAATGCAGGGAGAGCTGCGTGGGTGAACAGGGAGTTCCTGGACAAACTCAAACACAGAAAGGAAGCCAACAGAGGATGGAAGCAAGGACAGACAGCCTGGGAGGAATACAGAGAAGTTGTCTGAGCCAGGGATCAGGTTATGAAAGCTAAAGCCCTGATAGAACTAAGTCTGGCCAGGAACATCAAGAGCAACAAAAGAAGCAACTATAGGCATGTTGGTGACAAAAGGAAGACTGGGGAAAATGTGGGTCCTCTCCAGAAGTAAGTGGGAGACCTGGTCACCTGGGGTATGGAGAAGGCTGAGGTACTCAATGACTTTTTTCCTCAGTCTTCACCAGCAAGTGCTCAACCTGCACCACCCAAGTCACAGAAGGCAAAGGCAGGGACTGGAAGAATGAGGAACCACCCACTGTTGGAGAATCATAGAATGCTTTGGGTTAGAAGAGGTCTTTAAGGTCATCTAGTTCCAACCTCCCTGCCATGAGCAAGAACACCCTCCACTAGACCAGGTTGATCAAAGCCTCATCCAGCCTGGCCTTGAATACTTCCAGAGGCATCCACAGCGTCTCTGGGCAACCTGTTCCAGTTCTTCCATTCTTCCCTCTCCATGAAGAATTTCTTCCTGATATGTAATCTAAATCTACCCTCTTTCAAGAAGACCAGCTTTGAGACCATCTAAGAAACCTGAAGGTGTACAAGTCCATGGAACCTGATGAAATGGAACCACAGGTACTGAGGAAACTGGCAGATGAAGGTGTTAAGCCTATATCCATCATATCTGAGAAGTTGTGGCAGACTGGTGAAGATCTCACTGACTGAAACAGGGGAAACATAACCCCTATTTTTAAAAAGGGGAAAAAAGAAAGACTTGGGGAACTACAGGCCACTCAGTCTCACCTCTGTGCCCAGCAGATCCTCCTGGAAATCATGCTAAGGCACATGGAAAATGAGGAGGTGATTGGTGACAGCCAACATGGCTTCATAAAGGGCAAATCATGACTGACAAATCTGGTGGCCTTCTATGAAGGAGTTGCAGATAAGGGAAGAGCAACTGACCTCATCTACCTGTACTTGAGCAAAACATTTGACACTGTCCTGCATGACATCCTTGCCTTTAAATTGGAGAGACATGGATTTGACAGATGGACCACTCGATGGATAAGGAATTGGCTGTATGGTCACATTCAAAGAGTTGCAGTCAATGGCTCAATGTCTGAGTGGACACCAGTGACGAGTGGCATTCCTCAGGGGTTGGTATTGGAACTGGCACTGTGTAACAACTTTGTCATTGACATGGACAGTGGGATTGAGTGCACCCTCAGCAAGTTTGCTGATGACACCAAGCTGTGTGGTGCAGTCGACACGCTAGAGGGAAGGGATGCCGTCCAGAGGGACCTTGACAGGCTGGAGAGGTGGTCCTGTGCTGACCTCATGGAGTTCAACAAGGCCAAGTGCAAGGTCCTGCACCTGGATTGGGACAATCCCAAGCACAAGTGCAGGCTGGGTGGAGAATGGATTGAGAGCAGCCCTGAGGAGGACTTGGGGTTGTTGGTTTACGAAAAGCTCAGCATGACCCGGTGATGCGTGTGGCAGCCCAGAAAGCCAACCAAGAACTGGGCTGCATCAAAAGAAATGTGACCAGCATGTTGAGGGAAGTGATTCTCCCCCTCTACTCTGCTCTCATGAGACTCCACCTGCAGTAGTGCATCCAGCCCTGGGGCCCCCAGAATAAGAGGGATATAGACTGGTTGGAGCAAATCCAGAGGAGGCCACGAAGATGCTCAGAGGGCTGGAGCACCTCTGCTATGAAGAAAGGCTGAGAGAATTGGGCTTGTTTAGCCTGGAGAAGAGAAGGCTCTGAGGAGACCTTATTGCAGCCTTTGAGTACCTGAAGGGACCTACAAGGAAGCTGGGGTTGGACTTTTTATAAAGGCCTGTAGTGATAGGAAAAGGGGTAATGGGTGTAAACTGAAAGAGGAGGGATTTAGATTAGATGTAAGGAAGAAATTCTTCCCAGAGAGGGTGGTAAAGGCACTGGAACAGGTTTCCCAGAGAAGTTGTGGATGCTGCCCCACTGGGAGTGTTCAAGGCCATAGTAAATGTATCTGCATACAGTTCTTAAAAGTAAACTCCATTTAATAGATGCATTACTGGGACAGGGATGAACTTTCTGTTTGTTCATAATAGTTTTAAGAGGTCTTTCAACCCCTCCATGTAGGCAAGCAGCAGTCTCCAGACTCAAAACACAAATCCAAATAAAAATAGTGAAGCAGTTTTGCTTAGCTTGCACAGGCATGGATAGATGTGTATGTAGAAGAGGCTTCAAACTGAGATGTGAAGCAAAGCTCAGAAATAGATTTGTGACTGAAAAAGAACCAATGCTAGCATATTCCCCAGGAGAAGTCTGCAGTGCATTATTGTTTGGCTACTGACTGGAGGATGCATTATTTCTGGTAGCTTGAATTCTGATGGTTTCAAAAAAGCAGGAATTTCTTTCTTAGAAATGAAGCTTCTCAGAAATAACCAGAAATAAACATAAAAGTTACCCTATCAATTTCTCCATCAAATGGGAATAACCTGTAAGATCTCAAAATATGGCTAGTTGTTCAGATCAAAAAGTGTAACCATATGTTTCTCACTATCTTTAATTACAAAGAAGAGTAAATTACTCAAAAAAGGCCTTAAATTCAAACAATTCCAATAAAAATAGGAGTCTGGTTTATTAACAATTATGTTCATTTAGATACAGCTGTAATTCAGTTAAGCCTTTAAGGTATGTTATTACTGAAGTGCCTTAGTCATGGACTGGAGATCCCACGGTGGGAAGAATTCTATGAAGAATGGATAAAAAGCAGAGTATTGCCTGAAAAATCACCTAATGATAAAACAAAGGAGCAGATTCAGACAGATGAGTCCAAGGCACCTGGTTATATTGGATTGATTTAGTGAAAGTAATGAGAAGTAAATGTCTCTGCAGACCAGTAATCTAGAAATTGTCTGATTATCCACAGACATCACAGAAAGAGAAGAGCATGAAGAAGCTGTGTCCTGTTGATGTTTGTGGATAGTACCTCACAGGTGTGATGGACAAAGTAGGCAAGGGAATGAAAGTAATTGTTTTAAAATTTATGATGCAAATATACATTGCTAACAAGGCCATTATGTTCCTGTTAAAATCTGTGATCCACTATTTGAAAATGAATGTGAGAGACTAAGCAGGATAAGGATATGTGGTCTAAAGGTGTGAAGAAACTTTGGCAGTCATTGTTTTTGCAGAATACAAAAAGTGTTGGCTGGAAGATGTTCTCTGGTGAAACCAGAGGAGAGAAATTGAATTTTTCTTTCAGTGAATTTGAAAAGTAAAAAGTAAATACGGCAACTGTTGAAGAGACAAAGGTGGGGAGGCAACTGTGAAATAGACTGAAGCAGGATTGTACTGAAAGGGACAAGTGACAAAAGCTAGAGGAAGAGTAATAGATAAAATAGAAAAGGGTGATTAAGTGATGGAATGCGCAGCTGGAGAAAGCAGAGATCAGAGAGGAAGGCAGCCACCGTAGCATCTCTGGCTCAAGGGAAAAGGAGAGAAAGTTGGGGAGGAGAAGAGAAAGAAAGACAAAGCAGAAGCCTCTGCTGATTTCCTCTCCAAAGATGTCAGTGAGATGCCATCTGAGAAGAGAGAGAAGTGGATACAGGATGGAAAGCTTAAGGAGTGAGTCAGAGATGTGGGAAAAGTTACTGGGAGTAAGTAGTTTTACTCTGAAGAATATTACTTAGGGAAATGGCGAAACTGGAGGAGAAAATACATCTATGGTGCAGGAAGACACCAAGTCACACTGTGCTGTGCAAGATCAGGAGGAGAGGAAAGGAGTAATGGGAGTGAGTTAGAGTTCTGCCATCAGAGAAGGGAGAAAAACAAAATGAAAAACAGAGGACAGTGAATCACAGAGGTAGGAATTATCGGATCAGTGAGAAAAGGGAACAGAGCATGAGGCAGAGCGCCAGTTTCCTGTGAGTTTGCTAGTCCGGCTTACAGATTGTTCTGGCTTCAGCTCAAGAAGTGGTTCATTCCTGTGAAGCTAACCACATAGTCCAATCATGCAATCAGCTGGACCTTTAATTCTTCTCCCCTGAACACCAGCTTTCAGGCATGATTTCTGTTGCACCTTTAAGAGGTAAAAGAACAATAGTTTAGTAAATGGCCATTTGTCACTGTTTGCCTGGTCCAAAAATGTCTCAAGTAATACAGTTAAGCTTAAATTTGGAAGCAAAGTTCTTTCTTGCATCAAAACTTTATAGAAATACAGCAGAGAAAACATGCTTTAATAATAAACAGATAATTAAAACCACTTGAAATACATGCATGTGTTTTATTAGTGACTAAAATCAATGGTATGTTGCAATTTAGTTATGTGGGCTGATTTAGTATCATGTTATGTACCAGTTACATAGACATGTGCTATGGGCTTAGTCATAAAAGTGTGGAATGCACCACTAACAAATTCAATTTTTTACCCTTAACTATTCACAAAACTCCTCTTCTTCTAAAGGGAAACCACACATCATCTCTTATAAAGAGCTCAGTCAAAAGGAAAGCCAAAATAAAGACAGTCCTTAACGGCCCACTGGACCCTCACTAAAACTATATATTTTGGGGAAAAAAAACCAAAGAAAAGAAAAACCAGGAAGGTTCACTCCCCTTCTTAGAAGAATCTGCTGTTTTTAACAGAGTTCAAGTATTGCAATGAGATATCCATGTCCCTTGGGAAAGCTGAATGTGTTAAGTGTCTAAGAAAATGCTGACAGATACTTTTCTTGTCATTCTGGTTAAAGAAGTGAAGTATGTGGCTGGCTCAATAGTACATTAAAGATTTCCCTCTTTAGCTTTATATGGGAAATCATGTTTTCAAGCAACTTATTTATTAGGGCACACATCTGAAGAAACGGGCCTTACTTTGGAATGCAGTGTCACTAATGCCAAGAAAATTAAAGCATAGACATTTTCACAAATATGTGTCCAAGTGCCTCATCTTGGCCTGCAGCCATGTCTATCTTTCAACTGCCACACTGCCTGATGGGAATTGTAGCTTGAGTGACTCGAGCCTGACTCTCCTTCACTGGCTGAACTTCCAGTATAAATGACCTTGAATGCCCTATGTCAGACAGTTCCTACAATACCTTGCGCAGTGAGCCAGAAGAGAGATGTGACCTTGCTACGTCAGGGACCCCTGACTTTAGACTAGAATAAGACGTCTGAATTTTAACTCTAATGAAGCATTATGGCAAATTTATGCTAACTTCAAATCAATCTCAAAACAAAATGTATGGCTACAAGAGACATTCTAGGTGTCTGAATACTGTCCCAGGAGCATTTCATATAAAGGCACTGCATAGCTTAGATACTTGGATTAAAACAGACTCAATTCTACAGTCACTGCACACTGGTTACAGACCCCATCTTTCCCCACAGACCACCTTTCTCCACAGGAGAAACCAAGCTGTAAGTTTATGAGCAGTGTGTGAAAGAAGAATGACTTTTATTTTGCTTTAAAATGTATTTGCAAGTTAGAAATCTAATGGCTATGAAAAATAAGTTTCACAGGAAGGGATCACCTTGGAAACTAGGCATCTGCCTGCTGTTGACTTTTGGTGGAAACTAAGTAATCCAGAGCTATGCATGCATTTCAAAATCTATGATGTCATCAGTTATTACAAGTTTAAACTGAGACTGGCCCACACACTTCAGCTAATTCAGACCCTCACTGTGCAAAAATCTGTACTGACCAAAGAAATGCCAGACCTGCTCTCCTAACTTATTTATGAAAACTAAGCTTATTTTAACAAAGTGCACCAACACAACTATATAAATTTGTAAATATTTAAAATATATTTTGTAGATTTCGTATCTGGGCAAGGTATTATACTTACTAAAATTCAGTTACATTTGGGTTTCCTCAAATACATATAGGTGGTATGTCTGAAGATGGTTATAAGTCATGTTTACTCTGATGTGGATAATATGGACACCTTTCCTGTGAGCATAACTGCTGTTGAGATGCAGTAGCATGCAATAGAGCACAAGGAGAGCCAAAACCTAAAATGTTTAAACTCAATGTGTACTGGTGTGTGACATGTGCTAACCGGACAGGGTGTACAGAAAGCATATGTACCTTTTCCCTAGGCAAAATGTATGACCTTAATCTCACAGGAAGGTTGTGAGGAAGCTCACAACCTGCAGCATCCATGGGAAAAAAGAAATAATATAGGTTGTTAAAATGGCGTTATAAACGTCGTATCGTTGGTTTATTGCTTACTCAGGTGAAGGAAGGAATCCCTCTAAACACTAAAAAGATTTGGCAGTCCTTTGTGAAGAAGCTGGGATGTAACTTATGTGGCATTGGCTCCTTTCAAAATGCCGGTATTAATACTCTCGTTGTGATGGGTTAGGTTTTGGTTTGGGTTTTGTCCTTGAAATAATCATATTTTAGGGAATTCCAGCAGTAATACAACAATAACAAAAAATCCCGGTCACTCTGCTTTTAAAGGCTTAAATAAATGTGTTACAGTGAAAGCTAGTTTCATGCAGTTTCTTGAGTTTAGGGGACTGGTCAAGTTAGGGTTGTCATTTAATTTGGTGTTTGGATGACGGAATCATGGTATCCACTTAAATGTTTTGCTTAGGCAGCTTTTAGCCAAACTCTGATTAACATGTGTTTTGCATGGCAGTAGCAGAGTCGAATCCTGGAATATCTCGCCTTTCTGCTCTTCACTGCTTTCACTGCCAGTTTCTGTGCTGTGACATAATGGTTACCAGTAAGAGTGATAAGGAAAGACATTTCCTATCTTACAGCAAAGCCAGATGAGAGAACCAGTAGTTAGGATCTAAACCTGTGTTATGAGAAAACCCACATCATGCTCTGCTTGAGATGCAAAGGACTTGAATCTGAAGCAGCAGGGACAGTGTCCTCCAGCTCAAGCATCTCCTACTGTGCACAACCTCCCTTCTCCCTGCCAGCAGGAAAGCGAAGAAAGAATTACAAAAGCATTCTCCAGCCTGTGTCAGACAATATCAAAACCCCTACACTAATGATTTAATTTAACTTAAACGGCTTTTTCTGAGGCAACATGAACGTGATTCTTTCCTCCAGCAGAACCCTGGGCCAATAGTCTGCAGCCAAAAAGGAGTACTAGGATTTTCAGCTTGTCCTACTATATCCAGGTCCTGCCTCAGGTTTCTAAAGCCCCCGTGAATGACTCCATCATCTGCTTCTTTTGAAGTGAATCTTCTCAGTCTTTTTTATAGGAGCTGTTTGAATAAGTTTAAATAAATAAAAAGTAATTACTAGATCTAAATCCTGAACTTTATTCTCTCATATCCCACATACTGACTAGTCTAATGTGGGTGACTCTCTTTCTCTTATTTTGGACAAGAATTGCACCTTTGTTAGAACTGGTGCAAATATTCCACGGAGAAGTTTTGATTTTGACTAACTGACATTGATTGAAAATGACATGACAGGAAATCCCTGATGAACCCTAGGTGTCATGTTTGCTTCACAGGCACGGAGGATTCACAATGATTCAAAACTAGATGAGCAATCAGCCTGCCCCCAGAAATTGCTAGATGATCATTTTTCAAATTACTTGTCTAACAACAAAAGGAACCTGAACCCCACGCTCATTCTCAGCGCACCTTTCACTGAATGAACCCAGTGGTAAACAAGTTACAATGAATTAGTAAAACTCCCAGAGTATCCTAAATGGAATTTTTACTGACAAAATGAGGTGCGCTATGGATCCTATAAAATCCATAATGTAATTAGGGCTTACTTTTATGTAAACAGCCTTACGAACCTAAGGTGCTGAACAGCAGTATGAACTAAAGAGTAAGAGTGGGAATCAGAACACTGAAGCTGGAACAGTTTTACACTGGCAGTGTAAGAGAAGAATCAAGCACTGAAAAGCCTATACAGCTAAACAAATCTTTTCTGGACCTTGAAGTAATTTGTATTGTTACTGAATTGCATATAGCAAAGAAATATTAAAAGCAGTTTTCACTGTGCAGGGTGAAGTAGAATGCTCCCAAATTAGGGTCTTAATGCACCTGTGCAAGACAGGAGACTAATATATCACACAATCTGGCACATATACGAGTTATTTTGCCAAAAATGAGGCAGCTAGATTATGTCCCTACTCTTTTCTGTGAGGTCTTTCTTTTAGTTTTATTTTATCAACTGTTTTGCATGCCTTGGAAAGAAATCGGTAGGGTTAACTCAAGTGTTAAAAGTTGGATTGATCTGAAACATTGTAATTATGAACTCTACTATTAATTTTGGAAAAAAAAGCAGTAATTCCCCCAATACTTGTGGCATAGAAATGAAAACACAGAAAATCCCTTCAATGGAAAAAAAATCTTAGGCTATAATATTAAACTGAAATTTACTTTATATCTCATGATTATCATTCTGGGAAATTGAACACATGGGTATCTAATTTCAAAAATTCAACATACTAGTTAGACTAAAATCTAATATTTGAATAAAAGTACATTTGAGTAACAATGCACATGTATATAACCATCACAGTAAAATAAGTTTTAATTTTAAAACACTTAATAACAGTTTGACATCTGAAGTGCTACAGTGGTCGATATGGTTTTGTTTGTGTTTCAGGCCAATGAAAATTTGTTAGACTTAAGTTGCCATGTTTTTTGCATCTGGATTTTATGATGTTTGGCTTTGTAATGGCTGTATATAGAACTGATTCCAGTACTTGAGATTCTGGCTAAATGTAATTAGCTTAAGTGCCTGGAAGATGAAAGTTTATTTGCTTTATACTGGATTAAAATGTAAGTAACAAAGGTAGCATGAACAGACTGTGTAAGTTACCTCCAGCTATTCGAGTTCCAAAGATCTACATACTGGTAAGGGACAGTGGTGGCCAGGAAGTCTAGGGATGTTTGAATTTATTAAATTTGCTGTAAGAAAACATCAAATATGTTCACGGACTAAAAAGGTTAAGTGAAACCACAGCTTGCATAATGATTTGTCTGATCATATTTCATCTCAGAAATTTTATCACGTATGCATATCATACATCAGTGCTTGATGCTCGAACAACATCGTTGGTACATAACCACGCTGCCAGGTTTTCCTCACCTTCTCACCTGAGGAAGACAGCAGTAATTTTCACTGTCATAAGTGCTAAAGGATAAGAGGAGGGAAATGTACAGGTGACTATTAGCATTACATTCTACTGTCTCAGCAATGACTTATTTGAATCATTACTGCAGGAAAGCAGATAGCACAAAACTGATTTTTAAGATCCAGACCCTGGTGACCTAATTTTGCTTGTTATGAATCACATGTTAAAGTGCAACTGTAGCTAACTAAAAATAAGATTTAAATGAAGTCAGAATGCCAAACAAGTTCCACATGGGAAAGATCACTGTTGATTACTAGATGTGGAAAATATACAAGAAGATAAAACCCCAGCCTTTTAGTCAAAGGCTACTGGCAGACAGAACACTTATCTTTTCAAAACAGATAAACACGCACACTTGGATGTTATTCCTTATTTACAGAAGTACATTAAATCAGTTTTAACACTCCTGTGTTTATGTAAAATACATCTTATCTGGCAATTGCTTTGAATTTTCTTTTGAGCTATTAAATATTGGCTTATTTATAGCTTTTGTTTTTTTCCTCCCCACTTTGATATTGGAATAATCTGAAACTTTTGTACCATACCCAATGATAAGGGGTGCTTCAGCACAGCCAGTTGACAATAGGTTGTTTAACTATTTAAAAATTAAGAACTAAAATGGTAAGCCTCTGGGTGTTACATTGCACTGCAGATCAAGAGGTACGGATACCCAATTTGATACTAATTTTTCTCCATTATTCATATTTTAGAGCTCTTTCAGGGTGTGTTTTCAGGAGATGAAAGAGATTGGGTAGTGTCTTACGTAACTTCTGTGGTTACTATGGATAGACACATTCCATGCTTCTCTGTTAAATTAATGGCAGCATGGCAGCCTCATTAACCACTTTCAAGTTCCAGGTTTCCCCAGAACTGTTTCACAGTGAACACTATGAAAAGTCATAAAGATGAAAGGCTGAACAACATTATTGTTTCATATGTAAAAAATGGGAAGGAGCTCAGACATTTGGAGCTAAAAGTAGCTCATAGCACAAAGTACCTTTCTGGGGCTTTTGCAACAGAGAATCCGCAGGTAAATCGCAAGTGTCATATTTTAACCCTCCCTCCCATTGCCATAGAGAATACAAGAAACAATTTGGGATGAAGCATTTTTCAAAATGTGACCACATGCCTTAAAAGATGCTGACCTCTGACTTGGAGAGTCATCTATAGGAGTGAATGCTGTGCATCCCCAAATTTCTCTAAGATGGAGAATAGAAAGTGAAAGTTTATAGTCTTGTGGAGTGGATGAAGGAGTTAATAGTAAGCATAATTAGCATAACTGCTAGAGATAAAATCTGGGCCTCATAGGAATCAATGGGAAATTGACACAGAATCAGGATTTCATCTTAGACATTTTTTTCCCCCAAGACATTTCTATGCCTTAGTTTTTTCTTCACAAGTTACTGATTCCCTACTCTATTTTCTAAACAATTATGTAATGAGAGAGCTACTGTATTTAGTACCTTCACCCTTTGAAAGCATTATCTATACTTTTTTTAAATGCAGTTATTTTTTTCAATACTGGTGTATGCCTATTTTCCACAATATGTTGCCTGAAGAAACAAAAGGCAAGAAGTATTAAAATTACTGCACACAAGGATCACCCTTTAAAGCGCTTGAGGATGACCATTATATTCAGTAGGTGGACTTCATTTGCTGGTTTTGCAAAGCAGAAGTTTTGCTGAAAATTAAAGACCTGTTTTAGCTGCAAGCAACAACCAGAAGCAAAGACGTTGTGGCAGAGTGGAAGATGAAACCTCTCTGTCCCCCAGAGGGGTTGAAGTTGCAAGAAATATCAAAGATGTCTAGGGGGAAGGTCCTGAGAAGGTGTGAAATAAGAGAAATAAAACTTTTACACTAAAGGGAACACATACATATGCCTCATGTTAATGGAAAGAAGGAAGAAATACACAGGGTAAAAATTGGTCATACATCTTATAAAAATGTATCATGAAGCTGTTGGCCTCTAATGTTTTTTCCCTTTTTTTTTTGTGTCAGCTCTAACAGAGTATGAGATGGTTCAGTGAACTGATGCAACAGAAAATTATTCATTTTCTTTTTTTTCTTTTGGTGGAATACTTTTCCAGGGGAACAGCAAACTGTACTAACTCACCCATAGGTCACTTGGCTGTTAGGTCCAAGGCAAGTGACACAGCAGGGAGCATATGAAAGAAAAGATGCAAGAGCAGGACAACATCCTTTGAGGGTTACAAGTTCAGTTTCAGGAGATCAGATGTAGCATCAGACTACGAGTGTCATCAAACTCTCTTTCAACTCATAGTGAACAAGTACATGACAATTCAGCCTATGTAGTCACTTCCTGGCAAGTTAGATAAACAGATTATTTCTTCTCTATCATTTCAAAATACTAAACCATGTTCAAATAAATCCCTGATGATTTTACCACCCAATCCTGGGTTTATATTGCAGTGATTGCTCTTAATTTTGAAAGCTGTTAACAGTGAGGATTTCTAATTTTTTTCTTCACTGCAGCAACTAGAAGCTCCAGTCAAGGAAACAGGCTAGATGGTGTATGGCTAGGCAGTTACTGTCCCATGGAGTTAACCATGAAGATAAGCTTGAATAAAATAGCAAATTATATGGCCCCTTAAGACTACAGTATTTCAGGTCTCTCCTTCTCAAGAAGTGTTTGCAAAAACTGTGAATGTTTGTTACAGAAGGTATGGAGACTATAAAACCATTTAGTGATCTATGAGGAACAGACAAAAATAGCATGCTTTGGCAAAAAGAATAGTTTTCTGTAGAAAAATTCTTCTGCAGAAAAATTTCAGTCTGTCAGGGGAATGTCTTTATCAAGAAAATAACTGAAGGTTTTATCTAGTATTAAAAGGCAACCATATTCTAATCCCCAAACTGGATAGCTCTAACATGTCATATTGGTTTTCCCATTTGATGTTAGCCAAATAAGCCCTCATATACATATGTATTGGGTACCCAGTATGAGCTGAGAAGTGGTAATTAACTACTGAAAGCAGGAACAGCTTCTTAAACTGCTTCCTTAACCTGATACTGGTTTAAGTTCTAAAAGTAATTCAAGCTTACAGCTATGACTTGGCTTTGAAAATGTGAGGTTCATATGAGAAATGGTTTAAGGAGGTGCTGATTTTCAGATTGTAGCTCCTTAGCTGAGAAATTTAGCAGTCTCTGTGATGGCTCCAAGGCTGTTTAAGGCAAAATCAAGCAGTCTGCCTGAAATCACTACTAAGGAGGAAGCTTTAAGCTTACCTATTGGCCTGTTATTTTAAATACAATATAATTACTCATACAGACAGAGCTACGGCAGAGAGATGGATGAGGAAAATATTGCATATGGCCTCTCAACAGCTAGGTCTCTGACCAAACAAGAAAATGGAGCTACCAGATATCTGGACCATGGCTCTGCTCCACTGCCCTTGTAATCACTACAATCTCATGCTCAGTCTTCTGACTGCAGCTCTTCCTTGCCCCCCTTAGGAATTTGTGCATGACTCTAGCTTAATCATCTCATAGACTGTATCTGGTAACAAAGAAAATCAACAGGGCTTCTTTGAAGTCAGAGCATTTGTTGAAAATAAAAGCTAGGTAGGAAAGGCCATACAGAGCTAACCTCACAAACCCAGCAGTGTAGGAAGCATCCTGGAGTGAAGTGTTCTGCAGGCTTAGAAGAAGTTGGTAGAAACAGTGCATCCTCCATGACACTCTAGGAAAGCACAGCTATAGATTCATAGCCGTGTAGCTGTAATAAAGTCTCTGAGGTAGAAGGAATTTATTAGACAAGAATATGACCGTAGTTTTTCACTGGCTATACAGGAAGTGTGGGTAAGCGGTGCAGACTAGACTCCTAACCTTTTAGGCAGCTATATTTAGGTAAGATAAATCCCATCTGCAGTTTCTCACTTTCTCCAGGGAGCTGAGTGAGGTAGCTAAGCTGGGGGTAAACTCCTAGCCCTTTCGAAGTGACAAGAAAGTTTCTGAGTATATGAGATTCAACTAAATAAAACAAATAGGGTTATACAATGACTATTTCGGTCTTACCTAAACCAAGCTCAGCTACCATAATAAGGATAATTATCATATTACTCTCCTCTTCTTAGGTTAATTTTTATTTTCACATTCGTGCAGTCTAGGGATGTATTTTGTGCTTTATAATCACCCTGAGAGCTTTCCCAGTGTCTAGAGATAAGTGTGACCTTCATGAAGAATATGTATTTATAAACAAAGTATTAATTTTAATGCTATTTTGTGAATGCCTGGATAATTGTCCTGAATGGACTAGAAAGTGCCTGAAGGCAGGGACAATCTTGGTCTCAGACGGGGCTTTGTCTCAGCATAGAGTATTGGATAGGCTCAGGTTTTAGTTATAATCACTTGCTCAGCCATACTGTGTGTCCTCCAGCATATTCAAAACAAAACCTCTAAAAAAAAAGGAAAGTGATTCCTGGTGTCCAGTCAAAGGAAGCAATATACACATCACAGAAAACTCTTGCAGAAGCTTTAGTCGAGGAGTAGAATCTTATCCTAGCTTTAAGTATCCTTTGTTTCTTTGATATGATCAAAAAAGGAGCTCAAATGTTTTTAGGTTAACTCTAGAAGTACTAAAGTGAACAGAGAACAAGCAGCATGAACAGAGTAAATTGTTATTCAGTCATCACTCTTCCTACTACCGAATCACTTGTGAAATATTTCTGCCAAAATTAGAAACTTTCTCTATAGTTCAGTGAATTGTGTTTATTTAGAGCTTGACTTATCTTCCCTATCCTCCCTATAATCTTGAGCTACTTCTTTGTTTCCTTTTTTGGTTCTTATTTAGCAAAATGTCACAGCAAACATTACAAGCAGCTTTACGTCAAGCTTGTAGATGGTACCGTGTCTAAATTTCACTGGACTGAGGTTGAATTTCCTCTTTTGAATTAATGGGGCAACGTGAGAGTAAGCTATTGCCACAGGCTGGGTCATACTGAATTATCAATTGTTTTGAAAAGGGTTATGGCAAAAAACAAGTCCACATAGGGTTACTTCTAAGAGATTCTTGCTAATGGCTGTCACTGCCACCATCATTTTCTAAACTGGGACTCCCTGTTGTGTTATATCAACTACTACCACAACCTCCAGAGATCTTGTCAGTGGTTGCCCTCCCCGTTCACCTCGCATGTTTGGCTGCATGGCTGCAAGCTCCTTCCCTGACTGCAGCAGGACCTGAGAGCACTGTGACAGTTAAGCCTTACATTTTCCTACAGTTTGAGTTGACTGTGACTCCACATAAAGTGTTGCTACTGCCTATCAGGTCTAGACTGCCAGGTAAAAAAAGAAAAGGTATATCTAGGGCAGTTTTACATTTAAATCCTTCAATGACTTGTCATAAAAGTTCCACCTTTAATTTACTGCCTTTGCAAAATGCAGTGCTTGGTCATTGGTCATTCAACACTGATAACAAGCAAGGATAGCCCTCATAACCATAACGTGCAAAACACACACTGTTGCTTGTTCATGATCCCATTTCTTTACACTTTTAACAGCACCCCACTGATTTGTGGGTATCTTAGTTTTCAACTACATTCCAAATCTCAGGCTGTTGGTAACCTTGTATCTATGTTCTTATCAACCTTTACTACAGAGTGGCTTTAAGAAATAGATACAGTAATCTGAGGGTGGTGCTCCTCCCTAGATTTTGATCAAAGGCATTTATTGACAGAGCAATTTGTAGCAACATACAGAAAACTAACCTGTTTAGAGCATAGACAAGGTACTTCTAAGTTAAAGACATACATAAACTGCAATTTTGCCTGCTAGAATACGTACTTTCTGTGTTCTGCTCTCAGAGCTGTGTTTAATGAAATACGCCATGTGATCAAATTCCAGTATCACGGTAATAATGGGAGATTTGTAAAAAAATGAAGTAATGTGAAAAATTGTGTTAAAAGATTTTTATTTAAAAGCAGATATTTGTATTATACATGAAGATATATCTATTGAGCTACAAAGCTCAGTCATTTCCCTGTAGTAGCCTATTCCTAGGGTATTTAATTCAGCTTAAGTGAAGTATTCCCTAATAGTGTATAAATCTCTTAAAAAATTAGCTTCTCCATTGATCTAGGCACATAGCTATTCGTTTTAGAAATCAATTACTTGGTATGCCCTGATAAAAAAATAAATTAAGACAGTGTTAAAACCAAGAAAACAATTAATTTAAGGAAAAATATTGTACACTTTTGTTTCAATTACATCAAAGTCAAAGCTGGAAAATGCGATTAAACTTAAAAGAGATCCACTCTTTAAGGTAATCAATGAAGATTAAGGGTCTGAAACATCTTTAACTGGGTGGTAATTATATGATTATAATTAAAGCATTTTGTATTTGTGGTCCTGGATTAGATTATATTTAATTTTTCAAAGCACATGAGTTTACCCAATCCTATGTTTTCTCTACTTGTGGTATTACTGAAGGGAAGAGTTAAAGTTATTTGGGTGCCAGACTGCCCTAATCTTAATGTGTTTGGATTACCATTATGTGTAACCCAACTCAAAGAAAACACTGCCACAGATGCTAAATTTCTTGAAGGGCAGTTTTAAACAAATTATGGGCTAAATTAAGGTAATGTATTTACCTGGAGACTTAAAAAGTCTCATCCTTCACTCCAAAATTGTGTTGTAAATACAGGATGGATTTGCTGCCTGGATAATTCATTCTCTGCTTATGGTACACAGTAACTGAGCCTTTGTGGCAGAATTACAGCTAGCTTCTCTGTAAGTGGAATGACATCGACATGCTCTGACCTAGATGGGGTTTTGTACATGCACACACTGGGAATCAAGTGCTGCTGAAGACCATCCAAATCTTTCTGTTTACTTCAGGGACTCTAGACAAGGCCTGTAAGCAGAGGCAGACATTTGTTGAAAGGTTTTACATTCTACATAGAACAAAAGGCAAAATGCAGGGTAAAGGGAGGATTCCCATCAACGTTATATACAGGGAAGCTGCTTCCAACTTCCATCACCTCTCCTACCCTGCTTATATTGGCTTGAAGTCCCAGATGAAGACAAGCATGCCATTGGCGTGAAGTGCAGGTTAGCAACACCAAGCTTGGGCAAAATGACATGGGAAACACCTTCTGCATGGCACAAGCTCTCTGATGGCTTTCTTTACCTGGTTAGGTAAAGAAAAAAAATTGAATAGTCTGATTGATAGCTTTCCAGCAAGCTGAAGCAGTAGAGGTTTGCAGCCAATAAAACACCTGCAAGCAAAAGCAGTTTCTTTATACCAGTGTTTATAAATTATTTTAAGTGAGTCTGTTGCCACTGTTGTGTGCCACTGTCCACTTCCCAGATGTCAGGGATTGTTTATGCAATTGGCAAAATGTTTAGCAGGGAGCGTAACTTCTTCCACAGTCAGCTTCCACTTAACCCCGTTAAAGGGATGTCCAACTTTCCTGTGCTTTCATCACATTACACTCCGCATCTTGTTTTGTTTCTGTGTTAGTTAATGCTCGTATTTTGCACTTTCATTTACAACACAGTGAACTTGCAAACAGGAATTTCTTACAGCCCAACTAATTTTAAGACTCGACAGAAGTTGTGATCATACTGAGTTCTACTGAAGAGTAAAGCAAGTATGAGAATGAAATTAAAGCTATGGATAATGAGTGAGCTCACAAGGCACTATCAAATGAGAAGAATACAGACAGATGAACAGGAGATAAATTCTCTTTCTAACTCCTTACCAAGTTGGCGGTTTTTACAGCAATTACAATGTGTTAGAAACTCCTGATTAAATCTTTTCACCAAAGATTAAAACTCCAGTTTGCACTGACTTATGAAAATACTTTCAATTGTTATTAACAGACTTTAATTGCACCAATATGCTTTTCACTGCTTAAAAAGGCCTTTGTTCTTCACAAATAGTGATACAAAGGTAACAGCAATACTTTAGTGGCTTTTACTGCTTGGATGCAAAATAGGAGTCCTTAAGCTTTAAAAATCTTTTCTCTCAGAGATACCATCTTTTGCCTGGAGCTAAAGGAATTAGGGGATATTTACATGATTTAAGGCTAATTTTATAACATATTATGTTCCCTCTCTGCCATGGAATCAAATACTAGAGGATTTGATTTTTTTAAAAATATGTAAATACGGGTAAAATGTAATATAACTATTGTTTGTATGGTAAACCTCCATGTTAATCTGGAAACAATATGCAATATTGGAATTTTGTAACTTGGTGGTCAGCAACAGGAAAAACAACAATAACTCTGGGAAGATAAGTACATGTGATAATGCATAGATAATTCATACTAGAAGCTTGGAATAAAGTCAGAAATTACATTTTAGCTTTGAAACTCTATTGTTTAGGTGACAGGGAAAAAGAAAAAGTAATAACATTATGATAGATATGAGTGAAACATTACTACTATCTGATAAATATAGTGATTTAATCAAAACAATTAAACTCATAATTTCTAAAGATAATTTCCAAGTCATGTATTCCAGCTATGAATTCCATAAAATTTCAGCAGCATTGTGGTGATGGAAAATGAGCAACTAGTACAGAGGAGGAGCAGTTGTTACATTTCTCTGAAGATGTTTAGCTCAAGGCAATTGCAGGGGAAGCCCAAGCTGCCATTATATAGAACCACTGGGAGATGTGTTTTATGTAGATGGGAAAAGGGGAATTTACTAAAAAAGAACAAAAGATAGTTAAAGATCTTTGAGAATATAGTCCTCTGATAAATGTTTGGACCAGTCAGAGAGAGCAATGTGTGGAGAGAACTGTTGAACAAGGGACTGTGTGAGGTCTATGAAGAGCCAAATGCAGTGAATGGAGTGAAATCCCAGTGACCTGAGTGGGCAGAATATGTGGTTAGGATGATGGAAGACAAACCAGCAAGGCTTAATTTGGACAGACATCGTTAGGAGTTTCTGTCCTCAGACCAATGAAGAAGAACATGGAAAGATAATATTGAGCAAGACCTAATTGCTCGTAATATGAATCACCATCAAAGGGAAAAATATGCATTTGGCGAAAAGAGGTAGGAGAAAATCTGCCAAAGACATTTTGGGTCTACAGAGCTGAGGGATAATAGCACACAGATTCTAGGAAATTTCATGTGATTTCTTTCATCTCTTGTTTTGGAATGAATTCACAGAGAAATAATTGCCTTCACTCTTGATAGAACTTCTGAAAGAACATTTTGAGGAACATAGTAATGAAACGGCTAGCAGTTTTCTATGCACAGCTTAACTTTTTCCATTAGTAGTTAGGAATGAAACATGAAGGGCTGGAGCATCTCTCCTATGGGGACAGCTGAAAGAGTTGGGCTTGTTCAACCTGGAGAAGAGAAGGCTCCGGGGAGACCTCATAGCACCTTCCGGTACCTGAAGGGTCTTACAAGGAAGCCCTTTTTACAAGGGCCTGTAGTGACACGATAAGGGGTAACAGTTTTAAAATGAACCATGGAAGGGGCCATATGCCACAAGAGTGGGAATTCAGTCCTGTAAAGACCTGCAAATCTCCACTAGTAGGAGTAGAGTTTTTCTATTTTCTTTTCGATTACGGTGGGCCAGGCCACAATTGCAGAGGAATTTACACAAATAAGGATTTGTAAGAGGCTTTGACAAAAGACAGATACAAATTTATTGGTCCTTAGTCAACACACTTATTGAAATGAATGGAGGATCAATAAAAAAATTGCCAAGGCCTGCTGGAATTGTCTGAAACGATCTGTTTGTGTATGTATTTTCTCAGCACATCAGCAAAAGCAGACATTCTTCAAATAGTTAAAAACTGAAAAATGAAATTACATCTTGCAACTGATAACATGAAACATTTTCTTCTGTTTTAAATCTAGATTGGTCTGTCTACTTATGAGTCTCCCACAGTGTGTTTGTGTCCCCTAATCATTCCAACCAAACTCCTATCCCTCTCATTTGCTTATAGCATAAAGTGTTTTTTAACTGCTGTGACAGAAAATGTTGCAAAAGTAATATTTTACTGTAAAAATTCTTGCATATGCTTACTTTGTTAAATGAGACAAGTACATGACCAATAATGCCACCAGCATCTAAATGAAAAAGTTTGCATCGGAGTAGTTTGTGGATCAGATTTTAAATAAACCTCAAGTATGCAAGCTATAAAAACATGTGCCAAAGCACTCTTACTTTTGGTTTAAAATTCTGGTACTTAATACTAGTGCTTTCATGCCGCAGGCAGTAAACCTTTAACAAAATATACTGCACTTTCTGAGTGGTCAGATTTCCAGGCAAAATGTGAAGTTGACACTTATTCATGTGCATTTTCTGAGCTTAGGCTTGAACAGCAGCAGAAACTGTTACATAACACTATTTTTTCTTTAGTGAAACTTCACTCACACGTTTGACTTTTCTTTGAGTATCACCCTTAAAGCCCTGTACCTTATGCTTGCCTTTCAACAAAATATCCTTTCACATTCTTCATTAGTCTACTTTGTACTTTTACAATATTTTAATTGTTAAATAAAATTACACTTGTAGATGCAAATATCTTGCATCTTCAAAGCACAGCTGAGATTTCTCTGCAAGGAAAAGCTTTGTCAGAACTTCAGGATTCCTTCTGCCGAGGTGATTTTATATTGACAAAACATTTTTGTACATCTAAAGTTCATTTTTTCAAAAATCTTGGTATTTGACTTTGTCTTTAGATTCAGAGTTAGGGTATGTAAAATGTCTCTAGTCACTGCTGCAAGGGACTTCTCAACTGAAAAACAGGTTTCTCCTGTTACGGAGCACACACCTGCCGTTTTCAGAACAAACGCAAGAGGGGGCATTTAGATGATGTTGTATCCGTTCCTTAAATGCTGCTCTATAAGCTTTCAGTAAAACACTGAGTATGAGTAATACATTTATTGCTTTTGGCTCTCATTCTCTCTCACTCAGTTTCTACTAGTGTCGTCTCATAACTTCTCAATTAAATAACACCATTTTTATTTCGCTGCACGAGCAAGAACCAGACTAATTTATTCCCTCTCCAAGAAATTTTGACACACTGCAATGTATGTTTGATTTTATGTTGCACCCACACACTCTACACACACATACTCATGCACCAAATCTTCATGAACTTTGAGACAAGGTTTCTAAATTTCACAGCCCACAAATGAAAGCAAACAAGCAGTTAAATCATTCCACACCCCATTTACCGTGCACTGATCAATTTTTCTTCTCAACCCCAAGTACTTCCCTTCCATCACCCGCAACCCACATACTCCCACCTCAATCCAGAACTACCAGCACACAGCCTTGTACTTTAAACAATGTTTATGGGTTATAAGTTCCTATGTTGCAATGATTACTCTAGGGTTGGTGTGGCTTTCATGAATTACACTCTGAGTAATTCTGCATGTGGTTTTCTGTTGGGATGTTTAAGAAAGTGAGATACAGTGAAAAATGGTAGTTGTAAGCTGTGTTTCTCTAATATTCAGGGAAATGTCTCAATGGCCCATCTATGTTCAAATTATTTTTCTACGTTTGGTATTAATTTGTATGAGGAAATTACAGATTTGAAACCTGCCAAAGTATTTGCTTTGGTGTGTTACACTTATGGATGGAGTTATGATGTCTTTTGGCTGTCCAGGATGTGAGTGGAGATATATAGGCTGTAGAAGAAGTAGCAGAAACGAAGAAGAGGGTCCAGTTCCAGTGTAGGTGGAGAGACATGGAACTATTGCTTGTCTTTTTATGGGGCACACACTCCAGCTGCTGCAGCTGAATTTTACTTAAGGGGTTTTGCTGCCCTTGGATTTTCTTGAGTGGGACAATTTGACTATTTTAAAAATGATGTAGCTCTGCTGACAGTTGTTCACCTTGCAACTACTGTCACTGATGAGCAGTTTTCTATATTACCCCAACAAAAGTCAAGTGCCTTTTGAGTCCTCCCTTTCCATTACCAGGAATTCTTGAAAATCCCGCCAGGTCTGCACTCTTCCATCTTCCCTATAATTTTGAAATCATAGGGAGTATCTGCATTCCCAGCTATGAGATACTGCTATTGCTTTTTACAAGCCAGACTATGAATGTAGTCCACTATGAGATACAGGACAAGAGAGGATTGTACACTTACCTGCAATTGGGTAGTTTGCTATTCCATGGAGCTCCTTACCTTTAAATTACTTTACTTTACAAACATAAAGTTTCATTGGTTTCCAAGTAACCAAGTAACATTGGTTTCCAGATTTCAGAAAGTACTACACCTATACAAACAACTTACATCATATCAGAAGAACTGTAGTGGAAGGATACCTGTACATACTGGACATGCAGGAAATTCATGTTCTGGACTGATTTAATTTTGCTTTCTGCACTGGTTTCTTGCAAACCTTGGCTGGTCACAGTGCTGTGAAGGACACAGTCACTCTTAGCAACCATGCAATAGCTTTCTTTGCAGCTTTGTATACCCTTCAGATGCAGGTATGGATAAACAGGATTGTTTAAGAGCAGCAATAGGTAGCAAGATGAGACTGGTAGTGAAATTGACTGTCTGAGTGCTTGTAAGGAACTGGTCAGGCATGAAAATGGAAGATGAACAGGTGAACAGACTACACTGAGGAACCTCATTTCAAAATTAGTCAAGTTATTGCAGTGGAATGTCGATATTAATCATGAGTGCACTAGGCTTCTACCTCACTAAAGCAAAAGCAGGTAAAGGAAAAAGCCTCAGGATGTAAGAATTTTTTCTCTAAAATCTACAGTGTTATATGATCATAAATAGATCATACAATCATAAGACTCTGGACTTGATTCACTACCGTTACTATTCTGCAACATCAGTTTTTCTGAAAGTATTCAAATAATTGTCTATTTTCACTCATAATGTATAAACCAGGATGCAGGAAGATGCAATGCATGGATATCTCTATACACGTTACTTAGGACAAAACCAGGCTGAAATCTCTCTACCATATAAAATATGGTTTTTTACTAAGCAATGCTTCTTAGCCCCAAAGAAATTATAACACATAAATTATCCAGAAAATGCTTCTGAAACTCTTTATCTCCCCAAGTACAGTTTTATACTTTGACTTGGACCAAAGCATCTCAAGCTGGCAACTGTCTTCTATTCCCCTCGTCAAATACAATCTTTGGCTGACACACGAAGGGCTGAACATTCTCACAGATTCAAATATTTTCCCCCAGATAAAGACTCTTTCTAACAAAAAGCTGAGGTCACACAGTAGACTAGAATACATTAGTTTTCAGGTAAACTGATGATTTCTTATACTAATCTAGACACTTCAACCACTTACACTATTTTCTTGAAAGTTCAGGTTTTCAACTGATACCTATACTTATAAAGTCTACTAAATCCATCACCTGCTGAAAAAAATGATTAATTTTGACAGCAACTTCTCTGTGTACTTGATAGTTATTTCGACTTCTGAATTAATTTCCCTTCATCTTAAGGTAGCTCATGGTGCTAACACTTCACTCCCCTTATGCCTTGAGCTTTTTTGGTGAAAAGGCATAATTAGATCAATGTCTAACACATTTCCAAGTCACTGAATTTTCTCTTTTGATGTATTTTATGAACTACAGGAGTGCTACATCCAGCAACGATGATTCACTGGTAGTGAGCTACAACAGGCTACAACAGCCAAACAAACTTTTCAATACAGTATTGAAATTTTAACCTTAGACCCTCCTTTTGCACCTTTTTCTAAGATGTGTATGTTAAGCATATTACATAAAACTGTGTTGTTCTTCTGGGTAAACGCACAGCATTGAATAAAGGGTAAAGGCACTGATAAAGCATGCTTTCCCCTGATACAACCTGAAATGATGATATGATGCTTGCAGAGCATTCAAAGCTAGACAGTCCTAACAAAGCAGACATTTGGGGAAACAGCATGTGCTGTGAATCTTTGGACTGGTAAGTATAATAACAAACACTGCAGGCAAAGTTGGTAGAAAAGGAAAATAAATTAATCTGTCCTCGGTCTAGTCTGGAGGTGGCTCAACTGTGGAGCTCTGCAGTCACAGCTTCTCTGTGGCAGTTGATGGTGAAGTTGTCACACTGAAGGGACTGCAGCTGTGCTCAGACAGTTACCAGACTGCATGCTCCCAACAGGAGTTGTTCTAGTGTGCAAAATGTCTCTAGTTATATTTCATATGGTCAGATTCTGAGTGGGGGATATTTCTTAATCATGATTTTTTTTCTTCAGGTTTGCAGCCAGCAAATTCCTCATTCACATCAACATGAAACATTCCTTCCAACTGTGGATATTCATTCAGATCAGCCTACAGGAACGAGGTCTTCAGCTGGACAAAACACACAAATTTCTTTGAAGTACTGCAGCCTGAAAAATTCTTTTCCTTTGATTATATAAAGTTGCTGTCTCCTCTAACAGCACAATAGCAGAGGAAGCTTTGGGCTATGGAGGTGCTGTTGGATCCAAGTCTAATGTTTAGACAATTTCTTCTGCTTATTTAATAATAGACACAGTTGAATCAGTTCTTTGCCTCATTAACTTTTCTTTGACAAAATTTACTTGACATACTCTGCTTAGTGTTGTGCTTTGGCTCTCTTATAAACTTTTATTTCAGACTCATCAGGGGTTTTATGAGCGTGGGACATTAAAGCAAGAACATTTACAGTTGCATTCTCCCATTGAGAGACTGCTGGCCTTAGTTTTTATACCTCCAGTTTTAATTTCCTTTTAATATCACATATGGCTGGATACTAGACTCTATTGAAACTGTCCTTTTACGAAGGGGGAGCAGACTAGATGATCTACGGATCCCAACTCATTTCAAAATGTACATACACTTGAAAGTATGTGCACTTAAGGACATTGTCTCGAGAATGTTCTTGATTTATTCATGAGTATTGTGCATTACCAACAAGTAACTCAGTGTCAGTGAGCAGTTTGTCCAATGAAGTCCCTGGATTTGTTCGATGTCTAGGAAATTATAACTGAATTTTTGTTCGTTTGCATGCCAGGGTCAATGTAATGAAGATGGACACTTTTCTCCTGCATACGATATCTATGTAATCCTGAGTTCTATCAGCTATGACAGAATGGTATTGTGAACCACAATTAATTTCCTTTACAATAGTGTGGATAACTTCACGGCTCATTAGACTGATGATTTCATTCTGAATTGTTGGACTTGTGTAATCTTGTTTTCTCTTCAGCTAGCTTCCCAGGGTCTCATTGTCATTGCTGTGAAGCTTCAGTAATTCAATAAAATTCTCCTCATCAATCTGATGGCCATGAATTACCAAGCCTTGTCTACTCTAGTAATGTACGCTGAGTATCATTTTATACAGTGAGCAAAACTGATCTCCCATCTAACATTTCAGCTTGCTTTATCCTTCAGACATGCTGGAAAATGTGAGATTCCAATACTTCAATCAAACAAAAACAATTTGGTGACAATTTAAGCAAGTTTTTGCCTAGGAAGCATCCACGAATGGTGGAACTTTGGCACTGAAGTGGGTTTCTCTTCCTCTCCTCCACCATTACTGACTTGATTCCTTCTGCTGCTGTTTTAAGTAAAGCTTACTGTCAAGTGGTACAACTGTGGCATCAGAGGTAAGGCACTCACTGATCAGCTAACTCCTTATGGATGGTGAAGTTGTGATACCACATCAAAGGACTTAAGAAACAGTCATGGAGAAGTGGAACTCACCAAGGCACAAACATAAAAAATTTTTTGTGAAAATGTTTATAAGAGAATGGTAACAGCTATTTCTAGTAATGAGAAGTCTGAAGAGTATTTCCTTGCCTAAGTCTGCCAAAATACAATGTCATGCCATTATTCTTGGAGCTATACCAGAACATGGTACTTTCATGAATGACAGTAAGGCCTGTATTCAGATTTTTCCATCCATAAAAAAACAACATGAAAGAAAAAGGGAAGGGTGAGAAAAAGTGAGAACCAGCACAGACAATTTTCAAAACGAAGAATGGAAAAGCAAATACATGCTGTGATGAACTGCTGTTAAGCTAACATTCAGATAAGAGGTTGCGTGAATTTTTATTTCACACGTCTCATTGGAAACATTGAACTGTAGTTGGTAAATGGGACAACAAGCCTGCCATGCATAATTTTCTTAGAAATGTTAGATCTGTTAATACATGTAGAATTTAAGTTAGAAGTTGAGAATAAGACTTGTCTCATGTTTTCATTATTCATCTGTTTGTGTCTCAGTTGTCACCTATGAATGGAAACTAATTCATCATTACCACAGAAACTTTTAACAAAGATAAATAAATCAAAGATCAGAAATATTCACATGTTAAAATGAGGGGATGCTGATACATGCCTAGGGACAAGTCTAAAACCCAAACCTCATTTCACTGTCATTTGTGAAGAGCATAATAAAATAGATGTTTAATGGCAAAATGCTCTAGTTGATAAAATTTCAAATAAACCATCTTCTTATATGACGTGAATTGTGCAGCATGCATTATGAAGATAATGTCAATCTGGTATGTTTTGTGTTCTGACAACTTCATAGGATAACATCACTGTCTTTCACTGTCACAGTTACATACTGGAGAGCTTCCAAGAGGTATTGGACAAAAAGAATTAATGAATGAGAAGTGAGAAGGGTTTGGGCCACACACTTTACAGTTTTATGCCATAGATCAGACCATGAGCAAATACTGTTCATAATACATAAATTAAAAATATCATAATTACACCATATCTAGAATATTGTTACACTGTGCTGTGTGTTTTGAGTAACTGTGACTAATTTTCAAATTTATGTACTGAACATAAATACATTCCTGCACTTTCACTTTCATGTTTAACATGTATTTTTAAATTTGACTGCATTCATTATAACATTTATTTCAGAGCAAATATTCTAATTATAGATCTTATTGCTAATTAAATTAAAAATATAAAAAAGAATAACCATGCAGTGTAATCAGTGTATTAAAGACTAATTGTAGCACTCTTTGGCATGTGTCAGCTAAACTGGCATTATTTAAATATTCATTTGAATTATATCCAGTGTATACACAAGGCCAATTGCAACATGGCACCATCACGTTTATTAGAGCACCTGATTTCTACCAGACTCATAAGGCTCAATCTTGAACTTAGCTAGCATGTCTTTATATTGTATTGTTTATGTAAACTATTTCTATTGCTGAATTACATACCAGCTGGCAATTTCAGTTTGCAGAGGATCCTCTGATAGCTAAAGGTGGTATCACAGTCCCTGCACCAGTTTCATGTGTGGGGACACGCTGGGAGGAAATACAGAAGCCTCCCCTGAGTCCTAAGAGCAGCATGAGACTGAGAAGGCTACTGCTGTCAAATTACAGGCTGAAGCAGCTTTGCTCTTAGCCCAACCCCAAAAATGTGAATATACTTTCAGTGGCTGTATGTCTTCACCAAGATATCAATGTACAACACACAGCTGACTAAGGTAATGGAGGCTGGTTAGTAAGTTGTAAGATTCTTCATAATACCAATACCTGCACAGTGCTGGTGTGAGGAGGTCTGTGACCATTAACTCTAACATTCTGGCCCAAGATGTGCACAGAGTGCTCCCATGGAAGCTAGTGGGAGCTTGGGAGCTGCAGCACATCCTGAGGATAGCTGGCCAGAAGAATGTAAAAGGACTCCTTTTTTCTTTATTTAAAAACTAACAGCCATTCTTTCAGTTCTGCTGGTGCTTCTGCTTGTAAAACTGAATGGGCTTGATAATACAACCAGTGTGTTTTCAAGGTTTATTGGAAAAAGTTTATTTAGATTAGTTTTACTATTCTCTATTTGGTGCAGAGTGCTATGATAATCAATATGTGGTGTGTGAATTTACCAGCTTTGATATAAGAAGACATCCATTTCATTCACACAAGGCCGGTGCATATTTTTCATTCATACAACACTGGGAAGTTTTTTAAAGGGTGGTGGGTTTTTTTTTTTTTTTTTTTTACTCCTGTATAATTGTGAGTTTTAGAAAATAAGAGATGAAGGATTTGATTCATTTGGGACTTCTTCAATGATTTCTCAACTACTACCTCCACTATCTTAGTAATTTCAGACACTTTAACACAAGCTGTATAATGTTTTACTGTGATCTTAGTATCTCAAATTACACTCTCCATGGGCACAGTCTTTCAATACTGTACTAAATTTGTTGTTCGCATCAGGAAAAAGGGGTCTGTCTGTTTTATTTTATATAAGTGGACGATTGGCTGTGGCTTGCATTTCAACATTTGGAAATACTGGGTAGAATTACCAAGTTCTGCACCAAAAGGATCTATCTTTCCTTCCTTTCCTTCCTTCCTTGTAAGTTACAGGTATTTTATTTATCAAATAAATTTTTCACTTTATGCTTCAGTTCTGTGACAAATCCATCACAGGATTTTACTTTTTCATAGCAGGGAAGAGACTGGGCTTTACTACAGATTTCTAATGCAGATCTATATGCCAAAATGTCTGTTCTTATCTGCATTAGATCTTTTTGTAATTGTAAAGTCAAGTTTTACAGTCATCGTGCTCCAAAATGCTACATTTTATTTACTGGAGATCATAGTTTTTGTGAGCATGAAACTTCTCAAAAAGCAGTACAGGTCACTTAAGTTTCCCCTATAGCAAACTGTATTTGAGGCAATACTCAACACTCATTTCTAGGTGAAGTTTAAATATGTTTTTGAATTAGACAGTTTACAGTGCTTTGTCTGTGATTGCTTGAGATGCTTCCTCTAGACTCTCACTGTCCATTTACTTCTTCATGGATGGTCTTACTAAATTGTCTGCATCCTCCTATCTTCAGTGCCCCCTTCCACAGGGAAGGAAAGAGTTCACATATTTCTGAGCACCTTGAGTTACCATACAGCAACCCATTAATTTTCTACAGACTTTTTCCAAAATTCTTTTGCATGCTGTCTGTTCCACTCTCAGCATAGGCATGACAGTCATAAATAATGACTTATGGCTCAAAGAGAAGCAATGGAGTCTGTAGATGAGCAACCTGTTGATATTAGATCTTACTTCCTGTTAAATTTGGTAAGCAATGGTCTGGGCTGTGATGGGAAGCCTTGCAGGATGACTTTCAGGTCAGGCTTGAAAGCAGATACGGAAAATTTTGAATATGTTTACATAAAATTTCTCCCCAGCAAGGAAGAAAGCACTGAAGTTCTTGTCTGGGACATGTGCAAAGTCAACTTAGGTGATGAGAAGTGGTAAGTGAACTCTGGTACTGTATAGAAATTATATGAATTATGCAATATGTCATGAAGGTCTTTGTGACTGAGATAAGGAACCTATCTTGGATCTGTTAGAGAAATGGAAACCAACTGAGAGATGCCATTGGAGATGTAATGTGATCAAAGTGATGAATAGGAACTTCTTGTGTTGACATGCGTGGGACAAAACTCTGTTTGCTACAGTAAAAATAATCCAGGTGTTACATAAGAATTTGGATGAGGAATTACCAGTGTAGATAGATAGTTGAGTCTAAGAGGTTATAGAAGTAAAGAAACCTTGGAGTATTTAGGCTTGCAGGTGATCTAGAGATATGAACATATCTTGGAGAGCTAGGAGGAGATACCAGTTCAGATTTGGAAGATGAAGCATTACTGACTTGGTAAGAAAACCAAGATGATTTCTATGGAGCATAGAATGATTCCTACCTTATGGTACAGAATCCTTTTTAACTCACTTTACTGGATACATAATTTCAAAAACTTTTGCCTGCTAATGCAATAGTCACACACCACATTTCTTTTAACAAGAGAAAAATCTATTTTCATTTTAATAGTTTAATCTAAGAAGCAAAATCTTCTTTTCCAAGTAATTTTTCATACAGTTCCAGTTTTTAATTTCATTTCCCGTGTGATGGGGTAAAGGAAAAGAATTTGGAAATCATTCTAGTCAACTAACGAACCATGTATTTTCCAACTTGGGGCATACCATTCTCTCCTGTTTCTGAGTCTGCATTTTTTTCAGCTCGAATTTCAAGACGTCTTGCTAAGTGACCTAAAATCTTTGTCCACCTGTCAATGTTGTTCAATACAAACTGAACTGAGATCACTTCTGTTTACCTTAGCCCAGTCTTACAGGTATAAGAAAGGCAGTTTTTCAGGACACAGACTGCATGATATTCCTCTTACTAGGAGCATTTCCTATAAGTTGTAGCCAAGACATGTAACAGTGAGTAGTTCACATTGGAGTGGTCTGAGCTACATTTACTATATCACTGATCTTGAACCAAACTCAAGCAAAATCAACCTACCCATTTCTGTTTCTCAGAGTGCTACTGGAATACAGACTGCAGGTTTGCACAAGCGTTGACTTAATAGTTCTGATTTAACCAGTGAAACAAGATGCAATTCAGTGGAGTATTTCAGCAGAGAGATCATTGCTAGTAGACACGATGTGTAAGTCCTATAGCCATAACAGCAGCTCATATTTGCTTTAGGGAAATTTACATCCACCAGGGAACACGTGAACAGTAAAGTCAGTCTGAGCCGTGAGAGATAAGATTCCAAGTTTTGGATGGTTAAAAGATCTTTGAAGTTCTACATGAATAGAGTGTACTTTGAGACCAAATACATACTCTCCAAATTTGATTCAATAAAGCTGAAACTCTGCCTTGCCCTTGGCCTCACAGTGCACCTCACATTAAAACCTTTCAATAAAATTTGATATGTTGCCAACTGTTGCCTGCCTGAAGATTAAACTACTTAAGTTTTCAATTACCTATGATATAATACAACAAAGACACAAGAGTAATGTCCTTAACCCTCCAGCTGAGCAACTGAAAAAAAAAAAAAAAGGCTATTTACACTGGAGGAAAGCCTGAATAAGGAGATGGGCTTTGCACTGTGCCCTGAAGGTCAACAGAGGGGTACTTGGCCTACCCATATAGCTTTCTAGTAGAACTATGACAGTTTGGGGTCTGATTTTTAACATATATAACCCTTCACATTGATGCACTTCTGCCCGTATGAAAATGCTTGATCTTGGTTGAGCTGATACAGCTATTTCAATGCAAGCATAAATCGCTGGTGAGGGAATGCGATGGGCATGTCTCCACTGTATCCTGCTGCAGAGATACCTGAGCTAACTCTAGCTGATAGAAGAAAAAAATTGTAGCTGTGTTAAGATGACATTGAACCTTCTGAGAGGCAGTAATAGTAAGCGAACCACAGCATTGTGATAATGTGGCTGTGCTGTTTCTGGACTTTAATGTCTGTTTTAAATTAATGCTGCACTGTGCTCTGTGGACAGACCTGCACACTCAGAATTAATGGCCTGGTCTCTACTGTGGCTCTAACTTAAACAATATAGACTTAATCACTGCTTCCCACTGGCTGATCTCTGTAGACCTGATCCTTAAACTAGCAAGAATTTTCTTTCTGTTTCTCCTCACTGACTCTAAAGGAAAGCTAGATGATTTGTTCAGCTGAAAGAGTTTGTGTTATAAATACTTGAGATTAATCTTATTTTTAATATTTTGAGCTGAAGAGTAATATAGTAAAATTAGGATCTTAATTCCAGTATAGCGACATACTTGTCACTAGGATAGTGTCATTCAAGTGAGTGGATCTAATTAATCAAAATGGTACAATTTCTGCATGCAGAAGATGCAGCCCCAGCCACTCCTGGAATATGGTGATGAAAATTCCAGAGTTGAGCAGCCTGTTGAGAATTTGATATTCTCACCTACAGCTAAAGTGCTACTCAATCACCTGGTCCCAACTGTTCTCAAGAGACACAAAGCAGTGCATGAGGAGAGAAAGTCTATCTCAGGTAGTTAAGTCTCAGATCATGTAAGGCTCTCGAAGTGAAAAAAGCATGCTAATTTGCACTCTGAAGGGAAGCAGTAACTAATGTACTGGTGCAGTGGGATTCTTCTGACCAGTTTGACTAAAGAAGCGGGTCACTGCATCTGCACCAGCTGGAGCTTCTGAGTGACTTTCAGGAACATAATATGTTTAGCAAGCAGCATGGTAATCTAATCAGTGAATGGAAAAGCATGACTGTAGGCAAAATGTGGCAGAATGGGAAGAACTTACCAGTCTAAAAAGGAAAACAAAGTGAACTTTCCTCAGCATTTCTGAACCTACATTTGTTTATGTATTTCCAGAGGTTATTAATAATTTGATTTCTATATTATAAATCTCATTGCCAAACATTTCAATATCATATCAACAGCAATCTTAGGTAACATTATATCTTACCAGTTGTAAACTGCTGCATTGCAAATTGCTGCTTCACTGTGAGTTGAAGAGACGTGCGAAAGCATCTGGTCCTATTTGCAGTTAACTCCAGTCTGCAGACTCCTTATTTTGGGAGAAGTCTTAAGAGTGGTTCCTGCTGAAGTCATGCACTGGGATTGAATTTTTGCATTTGCAAAGTCTTAACAAGTTTCTGTTTAAGATGGCTGAAGTAGCAAGCTGACATCCCAAGGAAAAGAGACTGGCCTTTTATTCTGTGGAGAAGCAACTTAATATTGCAGAGCATGCCAACTTTGTGGAATAGTACTTTCAAATAGCTTTGATATGGGAACATTTGAATACTTTAATGTAGAGCATGACACTAGAGTAAGTTATTAAATTACAGCAGATGTAAAATTAGTATATTAATTAACGTGTCTTCTCTTTTGAAGAGCTATGAAATATCTTATGTAAAGACAGTAGACTCTGCCCTTAAGGGCTGTTATTTAGATTTTATCTTATTAGATCTAACAGAAAGAACAACATTGACAAAAAAGTAATGAATGACTTATATACAAAATCATATTACCTATCTATCCTGACACAGAGTGAAAAAAGTCCCCCTGCAGAGTATGCACACCTTAAAATTAATTCACTTTTATTTTGTAGTAATTTGTAGCAAATAAATAGAACCTCTGCTGAAAGTCTTGGACCAACCTCCACAGATGTTTACACTGGTGAAAATTTGGAATCTCTTCCTTGAAATCAGAGAAGTTTCAGTGAATGAAATTTGACACATGCAAAGTCTATTTTGACCCATTATCTTTTTGCAGAAAAAGGAAACTTCAGATAGTTTCCCTGTTCTGCACTGTATATTCCTAAATCATTCTATAGATTGTAAAGGAAGACAACATTTGTCATGTTGGATCGAACTGAAGATATAAACTGCTTATGTCAAAGGCAACAGTATTAGTTGCTTTAAAGTAAGGTACAAGAAACTGTGCAAAGAAGAGGTATGTAATAACCTTCCACATGTGCAGAAGTATGGGGAAATATAGGAAAAACTTCAGTATATATATAGAGAGGGAATAATATATCAAAAGCATCCAAGGAGATTAACTCTCTCTTTTCTAAAGATATCTCAAAATGCATCTGTGCTATATAAAGTGCCAACAGCTATCCCTTTTATTAAATATTTAGAGTAAATTCTCTATTTAAAAAAATGCAGGGTACTTCTTTTGCATCCAATGAATATTCATTGGGAAGTTCATTGGTGGGTGCCTATTCAAAACTGAAAGATCAAAAGGGAACTGTGTCAATTTTGTCCTTTTCTGGGTTGACTGCTATTTTTTGATGTAATAAATTGCCAATTTTAGAAGGGTAAAGAACAGAAATGGAAACGAGTATGCCTTTCAGGAGACTTTTGACTGTGCCATTATGAATAGTCTCCAAACAAACAGCTTGTTGCAAGCCATTCACATAGTAGATAGACATCCAATTGTTAGCCATGCAAATAGCCATATCCAATGGCCAGACAGCTGTTAGCTGGCTCTTAGAATGATTGGTAACCAGACTGTTGTAGAACTTACTCATGCCTACAGGCTGCTGGATCTCATCTTCTTCTAAAATCTTATTAATAAATTGAACACGTTTTATGGGATCACCGATGTCTATCACCTCCCTTCTCACCATTTCTCTCAGTAAAAAGTAGAAGGCAAAACCAGAAAAAGAACAAGAAAAATATGTTTGCAGGTTATCTTTATAGTCCAGAGATTTATCCCCATGCGAGTTTCACAGGTAAAATTAAAACATTTTTTGTGCAACCATTGCAACACCTTTGTACTTCCAAGTGCAAATGTGTTACACAAGCACACACATACACACAGAGACATGCTCATGCATGTTTCTTATACAGTTATGCACACATTTCTTAGTCTCAAAGCTATATTCTGAAAATGCATACACCAGGAGAAAATTTAGACTTTTAAAGGTTCATGAAAACTGTCACTGATATCTAGGAAAGTCCTTTACAGATGCTTTTCTAGAACAGCGGGAAATTGTGAACTCTTTTGACTGTGGATGGCTTTTCATGTCTTAACAAAGTTTTACACGTTGCAAGAAGAATTCATCTAATGTAAATTAATTAAAAATACTTCAGATAAATTGAAAACAAAATGGAAGTTGAAAGCTCAAGAGATATCATGCTCCTGGTAGTACCCAGGACTGCCCAAGTGTGGGAGAATTCTTTAGCTGGAGTATCCATCCTGTTTGCAGGACTTGATCCATAAGCCAGATTGTAAAGGATAGTGGAAGAAGGTGGGTTCCTCTCACATTTATGAAATTCAGCAGTTTCTGACATATTAGTAGCTGATACTCATTTAATAAAATTGGTGGCATCTGGGCTTAGGCAATCCTGCCAGTGACTTCCTCCCCTTGTTCTCTTAAGACTCTCATGACCTTATCTTCCTCTCCCCTGGATAAGGCCTTTCATGTGCTGCCTCTTCATTCTTGTTTCTCTTGCACCAGGTTGCTGGCGTCTTTCGAGCCCTCACACAGCCATCTCCCCTTCCAGCTCTGGCAAAACCCAAGCACACTAGCTGAACTCCACTACTTCTCCAAAGACACTAACATGTGTCTGCACTCAGCCATGAGTTGCTTCCTCAGATCTCTCACTTCTGGGGGAGCGATGCATATTCTCTATGGAGCTAACACAGCTTTGGGAAAACTTACCTCCTTGACTCTGTACTGAATCTTGTGATGATATCATCACTGAAACCCACAGCACTCAGCAGGAACGACAGCTCAAGGGTTAGTGGTGACACAAGTGTGTTAAATTTGATTTCCTTTTCTTTATGAAACAATTGTAGCCTTTGCTTTCTGCTACCTGAGTACTCAAATTGCAAAGTTTTAGGCTGAGATGGAGCCCAGCTGTGTGTCTTTTAAAATTGCTGATTGATAGCAGTAACAGGCAGCAGAAAGTTACATAGTATGGTTAAACAACCTTCTGAGTTAGGGTGCTCAGCTGAGGGGACAGAAACCAAAATTTCAGTCCTGCAAATGGTTACTGAAGATGGCTTTTGGATTCAGAATTAATTGTAAGATTATGTGGGTGCACACCTTACCCATCACAGTATATTTCTTACCTACAAGGTTATGTTGTCTTTTTCTTTATATACGTTTTCTCTGCTTCTTCTCATCTCTTTCTGGCTCAATGATATTTTAATTATTCCAAACAAATAGGAACAATATCATCAACAGAAACAGAGGAACAGAAGACACGTATATACAGCCAACTCATCCCCTGTTCGAGGCTCTGTGTAACCACCTAAGAGGGTCATTCACTGGGAGAATAGTTTCTTTTGAGAAGGTAGGCAACTCAGCACTGGTTTCCTATCTCTGAATGAATATTCAAACCAGACCCTGTTCTTGGCCTCTGAAATGTCCCAGTGGAATGTAAACAGGATTGAAACACTTAGTTCTATAAGTTGGAGTAGGTAGCAAAGGTTAGTTAGGTACAGCATTAAGTGGCATCATGACGTCTAAGTCCGTGGTGCCTAAGGTGACTCTCTGTGGAGCTATTTTCCCTATCTAAAGTTAGGACAAATACTGTGCTATGCCCACCAAGATGTTAGATTAAAGATCACAATAGTAACAGAATGACTGAAGTGACTTCTAGAACTACTTTACACTCCCTCAAAAAATAAGAATAGGTAAAACAGAATTTGGAGGGACTGGAACAGTTAATATTCCTCTTGACATTTGTCCCTGAACTAATTCTTTCTGAACATCATGAGTATATGCATTTAGGAGCATCTTGGAACATTGCTGCTAAAACTGTGCCTTGTCCTGTGAGAGTTCCAAACAGGCTTATGGACTAATAGGTTTTCCCTCTCACCTAGTACATGGAACTGCTTGCAAGTGTTCATCTTTTATTTTCCATAACTATTTGGAAACTAGAAAATGCTTCCTTACCTTCAATTACCTAAATATATCCATTAATCAAAGACCCTTAGCTGGTATTTTCCATGTTCTCCAGATTACTTAACTGTCTATCTTCTATTAATTACCTCA
Source organism: Rhynochetos jubatus (assembly GCA_027574665.1). Classification (NCBI taxonomy): domain Eukaryota; kingdom Metazoa; phylum Chordata; class Aves; order Eurypygiformes; family Rhynochetidae; genus Rhynochetos; species Rhynochetos jubatus. The sequence goes on along the minus strand of CM050651.1, from coordinate 55,161,988 downwards.
AAACCTGCTTTAATATTTCCTACAAGGTATCTGATTTTCCTGTTGCCGGATGTGAGTTCACTAGGTGAAAGTTACCATGAAACAATTTAATGGGAGCTTCGATCTCATTGTTTTTTACTAATTATTATTTATGTATCCAGTGCCCCAGGTGTCTATGGAGCCTAACAGGCAGTTTTAAAAAAAGCCATAGCCCAATTAACTAAAACAGTAACTATTAAAAAAAGGTGTAAGTGGGGAAAAGTGCGAGATGACAAGAATTATTGCAAGATTGAAAGGTCACAAATATGCTTACTGTTACAGATGAAACTTGCCCATTTACAGCAAACTAAAATAGAAATACTGGAACAAAGACTGAAGTGCTTAGTCCTGGGTGCCTAACTGGAAGCTGAGGGCTTGGAGAGAGATCTGAAAAAAGGAGAATCATTGTGCAGGGATAAGAAGCATGAAGCAAACAAAAGCATGTGTCCCTTGTGAAACAAAGAGGCTAACGGAAGTAGAATCTGTCAGGCTGCTGGGGGGAAACAGAGCAAGTCCACAGGGTGGTTGAGGCAAACCTTTCCTTGGAAATTGAGGATGAGAAACTATTTGCTACCACCCCTTGCTGTGCTTGGAACTGCTCACTACACATAGGACATTATCTGGGGCACAAAAGAATTTACTACCTGAAAGGCTGAATGTTTAGTTTTATCCACCATGGTTCTTGCAGCTACTTTTGCCAAGCTGCAGCTATGCCAAAGCTTAAGAACAGGCTGACTTCCAGCAGCAGAAATTGTTGGACTATCGAGGCAAGGTCTGGACCACAATTCACTAATTACTCCACTCTAGCAAATATGGATAACAACTAAACAGTGTTGCACAGGATTTGTTACCCTTCTGCTTGACTTCATCGTGGGTTCCATGAAGACACTTTTTCTCCTGAGTGAAGGTGCAAGGATTCAGTGCTGCTTTCCTGAATAATCCAGCAGTTTGCATTTTGTAGTTGCAGCTTGTCGAAATATTTCTCTCATGTTCAAAGTGCAGATTTTCTTTTTATGCAAATTGCGTCATTGGTGACGTGGGGAATTTACACAATTCTGTGCTATTCCAAACTTCTTAGTGCCAACAGCAGAGGTGGCGTCAAATCTTCAGCTAGTGGAATTTCTTCTTTTAACTTTACTATAATGACTTTGCTTAATCTTAGTTGAAAATGTGACTTTTGCCTTGATTTACTGGAATATGGCATTTTAATAAAATGTTTTTTATAATGATCTCTTGGTTCTGACTTGAGTATGTTAACTGAAAGACCAGCACTAAAAATAAAGCTCAATTACCACATCAGCTAACCTAAACCAAGAAAGACTGTTAAGGTTACATTTTTCTCACAGTAACAAAACATTGTAAAAATTCCTAGTGCTGCACCTATGTCTGCCTATTTATTCAATTGTGTTTCCTCATATTCACTAGGACTGTAATATATGTTTTAGTAAAACCATCAACGGAAAAATAAAGCTGTTCCTTGACTTTGGCTGCATGCAAGAGTCAGGATGCATTCCCTGGTAAACTGCTTTTAAGGATGCAGGTGTAGGCTGATCCTTCATGACAATGGTGCTGCTTCAATAGTCCTATGTCCAGAAGTGGATGGCTGCAGGCCAGTATTCAGTTAACTTCCTGGATACAAGGAAAAGCAAGCCATCTATCTCCTTTATTTAAAATATACCTCTCTTTTCCTAAGTAGAACCATTAGTTTTTGTTGATGGGACTAATGCTTTGCATTTAGCCCAAATTACAATAGGAAAGGAGATGCTTAAGGGTAACTGGGTGATGAAAGGACTACATTAGAGTACAAGTCCAAGGGCTGCTGTTTCCTATTTGTAATGCTGAATCCACATGCAAGTCATATTTAAGCTATAAACGGTGGCGCCTAGGGAGTATACACTCAGATTGCCTTGAGAAACTAAATACTTTTATCAAATCACCAGATGGACTTGTGTTCAAAAAACGTTCTTGAACAACATTGCTTTTCCTATATTCACCTTTAGATAATAAATGGGGATTTCAGGAAGCTAGACAAATTAATTAACATGTTGCCCGGATCTTTTATAGGTTTACTTAGAGATGCCTACTATATGTAATTTCAGACTACAGATAATTTCACACGCCATACATAATTTCAACTAGCCTCCACTGATATGCCTTGTTTTAATAATCAGAAATATTGTGCAGTTCTACTACCTTCAACTTTTTCATCAGAGAACCGTTAGACTATGCCTTCCATTTTCTCTCGTCACAGAAATATCATTTGCAGTTGGGTGGGTTTAATCGTTTGATGCTATGAAGCTTTAGCCTCCAGAAGTACATGGTTTGGGCACTGATTTGGAGAAAATTTCAGAATAAAGAGACAGGCCTTGGCTAAATGGAAGAAACACATCCAGTGTATGACTTTCATCATGGCAGTAGCAATAGGCAGGTTTTTGATGATCAGGATATCTCAATGGGGCAATAATCTGTTTGGGTGAAACCATATTCTTTGTAGTAGGAGGAGCATTGCTAAACATGAAGATGTTCTTGAATATACTTCAAATCATAGCAGCTGAATAGAGTTCCGTTAGCTCAGATGGCATTAGTTGCAAAGTAAATGGGAAGATAGGGTTTTCTGAAATAAAAGGAGAAGAATAGTAAGGATACATGAGTTTAATTACCTCCATATCTGTATATATATTTGAGGAATATGTCAAATGATCAAGAGGAATGATACAGCATCTGTCAATGATTATGGCTTTGGAGGCATAATGGAAATTCTGATGGGTGGATTGTGAAGCAAAATCTCAGTTCAAGTATAAGAAAGAAATCAATGGAAAGATGAGATGTCCTTAGTGTCATAACTAAAAGCAAGCTCACAGCTATAATCTGACAATACAAGTGGAATATATGATATAAAGCTGAATGTAAAGCTGAGTATAATCAGCAATAGCTGTAAAAATTGAAGACACCTGAAAACTGAGTACTCTGTAACTTGCTAGTAAATGTTGTGTACCTCTTGTAGGCTACCTTTGCACCAGTGTATCAAAGCATCCAGTGACACATGGGCACAGCCAAAGCCAAAACACTTTAAATGTCAAGATAGTTACAAATATGACCAAATCTGATCTGAAGAGTGTGTATAAGATCTGAGCCACTGTAAGCTGCAACAAACTATACTCTCCGTGAAAATTAAAAATTTGAAAATAATAAATAGATAAGATCAGTATTGGGTAGGGATGATCTGCAGTGATAAGGAGAAAAGGGAAAGAGGAGACGTAAATGCAATCCAACAAAAGGTCATTTAAAACTTACAGATGAGGAAACACAGTATTCTTCTAGAGGGATTCAGAAGAAAATACTTAGCTTTTACAAACGTAGAAGGAGAAGTGTTTCGTTCTAAATGAACAGAAGAGAGGAATTGATGGTAATCTTCCCAACATTAGCTATGAAACTCCATTTCCCTGATCAGAGATTAATAAGTAAAATACCACTGAAAAGGGAACTACAATAAATTTTAAATTATTCCTTAAAAACAATAAAGAAAACATACACAAGAATGAATTAGGGTGGCAATAAAACTGCCAACTTTAGCCTAACTTTGCTAACATTAAAGCCAATGGTAAAAGTAGCACCGATTTAGTTAGGTTAGGTCAGTGCTGAATGCTTTTGAAAATTCCTCCCTCCGAGGATAATTGAACCATCAACGACAATTGCTTGGTGAAGAGTAATTCTTGCCAGATGAGCTGTTTATTTGTTTTGTTTTGTTTTCTTTATAGGAAAGCATAACAAAATTAGTAGATGATGAGAAAAGTGGGGGAGGACACTGGAGAATGGTCAGTACAGTCTCAGGGATGCTTCCCGTTAGCTCAGTTTGGCAGGGAGAGCAGCCCTTCTCCACTGACTGCCCAATAGCTGTGATCAAGTAAGAGAGAGAGTTTACCCAGAGGCAGAGCAGAGCATATGGTGGTCTGGCTAGATGAAAATGGTGACACTTATGAACCTAGTTAGCTTTCTTGAAATTTACTCACACATAATGATGGACAACACTTCAACACAGTTCTGCTGTAATATCAAGGTTTTTCACAGGACCGACCATGCTGTCAGCACTTACTGGCAAAGTGGTGCTACTACTGAAGAATTACATTGCATTAGAGACTGAAAGGCTAGAAATATAAGCAAAACACATATTTACCAGGAGAATGTGATTCTACAATCCAGTAACATCAGAATACTTAATCCTTATATTTGCTAGGAGTTCATCCTGCATACAATTTAAAAAAAAACAGCTTTGAAAGCAGTTGTGCTGAGATCATGGGTAGAGATAATACTTAGCAAACTGGACATGATGTCTGAATTTCTAAGGTAATACGTCAGGAAAAGATCTATAATGAAATTCAATCTTAAGGTCCTAGGGTTTACTGAGAAATAACAATATTTGATAAAGAATACAGCAATAAAACCTTGTAAGGTTATAGGATACCGCATTGCCAAAAAGACACATCAGCTGCATAAAGCACAAAAAGAAGAATGATAACCCAAGTAGTGCGACCTAGGATACATTTTATAGAATATTAATTTAAATGTGCTAAGCAAACAATTTAATTTCTTTTATACTGGCATGCCCTGTCTTGGATATCTTACAGAAATGACTGAACAGATGATATAACAATGTATTTTGGTTGACATATTTGTCTTCTTTACCTAACAAGCTAACTTAAGATGCTAACTCAGTTAAAAAAACATTCCCTTGGAATGAAGAAATAGTAAAAACATTCTGGAGAATATCATGTTCATGATAGACTACCAAGTCAAGCCAAAAGACACAGTTAAATCAAGAATGAACAGTTATCTCCTTTTTCTGATCGTGAAATCAGAAAGGGAATTCCCTCATATTTAACCCCTGAGCTTTAGTAAATTCAAATTTCCCAGGATTCGTTCTGCTTGTTGCCTTCTTTTTGTCTGGTGACATGGGACAAAAGGTAAAAGAATACTACATGCAATAGGAGTTACCCCAAGGTGCTATTCAGATGCAAGCTTTTTCCAGCACTTGTTGGAGCGAGTGCCTTATAGCACCTTACAGTACCTGAAGGGGCCTACAAGGAAGCTGGGGAGGGACTTTTCATAAGGTCATGTAGTGACAGGACAAGGGGTAATGAGTTTACACTGAAAGAGGGTAGATTTAGATTAGATATAAGGAGGAAATTTTTCATGACGAAGGTGGTGAGGCACTGGAACAGGGTGCCCAGAGAAGCTGTGGGTGCCCCATCCCTGGAAGTGTTCAAGGCCAGGCTGGATGAGGCTTTGAGCAACCTGGTCTAGTGGAGGGTGTCCCTGCCCACAGCAGGGAGGTTGGAGCTAGATGGTCTTTAAGGTCCCTTCCAAAACAAACTGTTCTATGATTCAAGGATTCTTCACATGACAGTGGCTGGTCCAAGTCACTGAGACAATCTCAAGAGGTGTGTCTGCACTGCATTAGCTGTGTCCAAGTACAGATTTTTATTTATTGTAGTTTAAGTTAGTTGTGTCTGTACTGCTTAATCCACCCCTGAGTTTCTTTGGTAAATATGCTTCCTTGCTCCATATCTGAGCCAAAGTGTGAGCCAACTTATAGGAGCAGTATAGATGGCTGGGGAATTTAGTCTTGCATGCTAGCTTGAGCTATAAACCAACATGGCTGTATAGACTTACCAATAAAGATTGGTATTATGATGTCAGCCAGTTAGTAGCTAAGAATGGTGAGCCAAATGACCTCATAGCAGCCTGCATCTTGACACCACAGACACTTATAAATTACCAGTATGATACAGGATACACAAATAGAGCAGCATTTTTCCCATAGACATTTATGTCTCAGTCAGGACAGGGATAGCTCAATAACTTCTAAAGGCAAGACTATTAGGCAGAATTAATTTTCCCTCATCCCATCAACAGCCACTAATTAGGAGTATTCCCTGTTCTTGTGATTTTTAACATGGTCATGATATTTGATACTTCTTTGTAAAGCCTCTGTTCTGGAGTCATGTGATTACATCAGACAAAAGGTTTCCAGACCTTAAAGTTGTTGTTTTGTTTTGTTGGTTGTTTTTTTTTTTTGTTGTTGTTGTGGGGTTTTTTTGTTTTTTGGGTTTTTTTTTTTTAAGAAAAGTTATAAGCCAAAACAACAAATAGGAATCCTCCAAATTTTAGTTTTTCAAGCATCGTTATTTCTGTGGCCCCACATGACTTGAACATCTGAGGTTAACAATATGAACTTAATGTCGTGTTAAAAAAACCAAACAAACAGCAAAACTGTGTCCCACAAGGAACCAAAATAAAGTGCTCTAACTTCTGGTAACCACCAGCTGAGTTTTGATCTGAACCAGGGACATCTATTTACTTCCAATCTTTCTACCTTTCCTCCCTCCCCAGAATATTTCTAATTATCTCTTCTATTAAGACCATTTGCTTTTTTAAACAGTCCTCACAATAATTCAGTCTTGTTGACATTACACGGTATTTTCCATGTAAATAAAAAGAAATGTCGAGTACAGAAGAAACGCTAAGCAGGGTTGTTTAAAATATTTTATGGTGAGAAATATTTGAAACTTTCCTTGCTGGCTAGGAATGTGCAGTTTCTAAGCCAAGTGTCCATTTCAGATTATGTAGTTAAACTCTTGCTAATGTAAAAGACATGAAGATTTTTCTTTGGGAATTCTATGGCCTGTCATGCTGTTTTCTGAACTGAATGTCATTTTGTTTTGTTACACAATTACTTTTAGTGATTCACCTTTTTAATGAGAGCAGAAGGGAAACAGCAAAGAAAACATTTCTCTAAAATATTTTCAGAAAGGCCCACTGGAATTTGAAATGGGTCTTATTTGGTGTACTTTGCATAATTTGTTACACTAAATATGAAACAGATTTCAACTGCAGCTGTAGTGCATGTGTTATTCAGAAAAGCTGGAGTCTCCCAGAACACTACCATTGGTTTATTCAGAGTTTGTCAAAATTATAATCTCTGGGCAGAATGACACTAAGTAAAAATACCACACAAAAAGGAAACTAAATAAACAGGAGCAGACACCATCCGCTGGGGATTCACACAACATTTGCTCTCTCTCACCTTTGTCTTTTGCAAACTACATCATTACTTCATGTTAAATGTAGTGAGGGAGGGAGCAGCTAATATTTTACCGATCTGTCTCTTCAGCATTATTGTTATCACATGGGGACATGTGCAATGAGAGAAATGTACACCTTGTCCTACATAAGGGATTTCCCTAGTTATATCCATCAGGGACCAGTCACCACCAGTGCTCTGTCATTGCAAACCTCCTTTGTAGGCAAGTAAACTGTGTGAACTTCAATTGGAGCTAGTGAAATGGCTTCAATTAGGCGTTACACTTCTCAAGTGCAAACGGTGACTTCCAGTAGGTCTGTTCTGTTTTTTGCCAATGTGGTTTGAATTTACAACTCTAACAACAAAATTAACTAAAACTTGTATTGCTGTGTTGATAGCAGCTCCCTGGCATTCAGTTTCTGCCTTCTGAAGTGGAAGATGATCATTGGTGTCTGCAAGGAGTGCTCTGAGACAGCGATCACAGCTGCTTCGTATATACATATGGCTATAACAGCAACTAGACCTTAACAGTGAAAGCCATAATCACAGATGAGCTGTAAAATTGAAAGAATTTTCTATTTCTGAATAAAGATCTAGATTAAGTAATAAGAAAAGACTAGAAGATTTGTCATAGAGCTTTTAGGAAATGAGCTGTTTTTTAACTCTGTGTTTTCATCTCACCACCAGCATTCAGTAACGTATCAGGGTAAGCCTTTGCACTGCTGCAATGCAAGCACGTTATAGAAGGAGGAGAGTCATGACAGTCCTTACTGTTAAGATGTATAGTATTTCATGTTATAGACACCAAACTTTAGTTGTTCACTTTTTGGTTTAATGTTCACATCTAAGCACAACTCTCCCCGTGATTTTCTCTGCAATTCTTCTTGATCCAGTATGGACAGCAGTGATCCTGTGCACAAGAAGTACATGGGGAAGAAGGGTCCTTTTTCATGTTCTTACCTAGGTGTGACAGAAAGGGGAATAAGAAAGTAGCTTGAAGCTATACAGAGCGGGTATGGTCAGTGAAGGTTATGTTGTTCAAATGGACAGAGGCACAGGACACGGGTAAGGAGACAAAGTTCTGTGAGCACTTTAGAAAATGGAAAGTAATTACGTAATTAAAATCACATATATAAGTGGCTGAATTAAAACTGTAGGAGATGCTTTGTGGAATTGTTCAACTACTTTATTCATCTTTAATGCAGTTTAATGTAATTCTTATCTAGGTTCAAGAAATGCCTTAAGGAATGACATATGCTACAGCTAAAATTTTAACAATTTTTGACTCAAACTTCAGACATGATTTTATAACTGCTTCTTCCCTATGCTTTAAACTGCTATAAAGTTTACTAGTTAAAATCTGCTAAGTTTTACTCTGAATGGATTTCTAGAAGGTCCATTCTTGTATCTACTACTATGTCACAACTTGGGAATTCACAGTATTTAAACCTATGGTCTTCGTTGCGTAAAACATGAAACTCAGCTGTTGGAACTAGATATTGGTGACTGATCAGTAAGAAAAAAAAGCTGACCCACTAGTTTTCACCATAGCTGAGCCAATAGGAAAAGACATATTTATGTTTGTTGACAATGGTCCACTCTGTGAAGCATGAACAGGCATGCAGCTTGAGATGTAAATCTAAGAGCAAAAGCTTTTGTGGAGCTTTGCTATGCCTTTCTCCCTAGTGTTTTGGGGATAAGTAAGTATTCCACCATCTGAGAAATGTTTAAGTAAGGCCTGATCTTACACCAAAGGAATTCAGTAATAATACTCCTGAGTAAAATCAAAACTTTAATTTCCAAGCCAAACCATTAATTTCCTGAAACACCTTCATCTCTTCTCCTCCTGGCAGTTGTTCCCCTTTTAACCTTCCTTTATCCTAAAACCATCACAGTTGCAGTCAGCATTATGGAAAACTGAATTCTGTGATTCTGTGAAAACGAACTTGCCATTGCCTGGTAGGAGCAGCTGACATGCAGACTAGGATTCAGTCACCTAGGTCCTTAGATGAAGGGCCTAACAGAAGGGAAGCATTTTAAATGTTGGGTCTCAAGGATAAAATGAGGAACTAGCTCCTGCATATGACTATCCATATATAGTTGCACTCTTCTCACATCTAGATGACAGACCTTGACAAACGTTAAGAGGAAAGGCCTGTGAAGGAAGAGTTTCAAATACACAAATGAATCTTGCATATTTACTTTCCAACTAAAAATTTTAGGTCTTTGATTCTTATTTGCAATTATTTTTCATGTCTTCCAAATGTCAAGTGAGTATCTTTGTTCAGTGGGCTTTGTAAAAACATGAATCTGAACTTGGAACATCAGAAGTAGCCACTGAGTAAGAAAGGATAAGGTGATTAGAAACAAAAGGATTTTACGGGAAACTTGAAGCTAGACACTGTCTGCCAGATCATGATGACCCACAATGTCATGAAAATCGCAGGGGAGACAAAAAGATTCAGAAAGTGAAACATACAAGTATTAGTTTCTAAATGCAATTGATAATTTTCTTTCAACCTATAGAGGATAACACAGGATATGGTAAGGCTTATAGATTTCCAGTACCAGCATGTTTACGCTTGCACACATAATTTTAGTCTGTGCTGTCCTTTGTTTTTCTTAATTAAAACTTGGAAGCATAGATGAGAATTTAATATATAGCATTCCCAAATAACTTAGCTTGCCTCCCCTGGCCTGATACCAGTATAAAAATTAGGTGGATAATTTAATGAAGTTCCCCATACAGTTAGGAAAAAGAAGGTGCTAACTCTAGACAGTGATTCATTCCTTCCCAAAACAGGATGAATCACCTGGTGGAAATGCTCATCTCTTCCCATTGATGAGAGGATTACCAGGAATAAGTACCTAACATTTAAGCAATGTTAATTACTTACGGTAATGTCAAATACCTCTCGATTAGTAATAAGCAGAATTATGACCATGAAGTGGAGAAATAACAGGCATATCATGTACTGATATAAACAGGAAGTTCTGGCAAAATCAGTGACTGCTTCAAAATCACAATATGCCTTCTGATTTTATTACCAGGTACAAGGCATGAGAATGAGGAAGAACATAAGCTTCACAGAGTTGGATGTCTTTAGTTACAATGGTATGTCAGGAGTAATTTCTCTTGAAGTGAATGGAAATGCCTGAGTGTAAAACCTTGTGGAAGCAGAGAGGAATTAAGAAATAGGATCTGATCCAAAATTCACTGAAATCAATGCAAACTTTTCTTCTGAATACACTGAACTTTGGATCAGGCTCCTAGTTCCTTGGATAACAACAGCCATCAGGCTTCCTAGGGTTGCCAACATTTCTGCAATAGTCAGCCATATTCTGGTCCACTGCATCTAGAAGGGTATTGAAAGTAGTTCTCTGCTGAATGTGTCTGTACAAAACAGTTTCTGTCGACATCTTCTGTCTCTTTGCCATGTAAACAGAGGACTAAATTGTATATTAGAGCAACTGTGACTAGGACATCTCCTTTTATCTTTCTTTTATACGTTCCTAACAGCATCTGTTATGATGCAGTAGAAATGATTGACCTGCCCTCCTAAGAGAGCTAAGATTTATACCTTCCTTGTGGTTATAAGACCTAGGTATCTGTTCACTTCTCCAGGCTTTAACAGTTTATAAACTGAAATAAGTTACAGTGTCTGTATGAATAGAAGTTCTGCATTTGCTTAGTATTTATATTTAGGACTGATCTTCCCTTTTTGTATCAAATCTATCATCACCTTATTTCCTGACTTTTACTGTAAAGCTTGAAGTTGAAAAACATAGTGAGCTTTCTTTAAAATTGATGTTGACCTAGTTTGATCTCAATGAGCAGGCTAAAATATGCAATAATGCGTAAAGCTGGCAACAATTATAGGGACAAATAAAACATTTTTTATTCTCTTAAGACTTGGAGAAGAGAATAACAAACAAAATAAGCTAGAAATTTCAATAGTTTAATATTGTTTCGATGCTGAGTGTAAGTATAAAAGAATTTCTGAGGCTCTTCAGGATATGCCAACAGGTCAAAGCACTTTCCAGTTGCTCTAACTACTTCTTAATAAAGTGGAACTGTTTGAGGATTTGACAAGTCCCATGGGTCAGGAAACACATATTAAACAGCCTTAGAGAATTTTTCTCTTTCAGTATTGAACCAATATTGTATGACATAAAAAGCAGTCCTCCATTCTCTTCTCTGCCATACAGAGATCTCTTTCAATGTCTTTGAGTGTTAGGGTAGATGGACATTCCATTTTAAACATAAATCCCAGTCAGTTCCAAATTAAGAAAAGAAAAAAAAAAGGCCTTTTGTGAGGAGGGAGAGTTAAAAGGAGGAAGTGAAGAGACATAGAAAAGAGCAGGAAGACTGAAAGAACAAGGACAGAAATCAAGCAAAGGAAGAAATGTTTTCTTTTCCTCTTTTTCTTGCCTTCACTATTGGTTTCTTCCTTCTTTTTTCTTTCATTCTCCAGTTGCATTGTTTAAACTATTGGCACCCCTTTTTCTGTTCTGCAATCTCACATTTTTTTCTATTCATTATCACTCATTTTACATAAATGCCTTAAAACAGACATATACAATCTTTTAAGTACTTGTTCCTTGAATCCGAAGCCACCAACACAGAATGTGTTTTCCGGTGAGAGAAGATATTTTACAATTTTCTAGCATCGCTACCAGCAAAAGGCAGCAGAGATCTAATTCACAGTCTGTCATCTGAAGAACTTCATCTCACCTCCAAACCTCTGTATCACTCAACAGTCATCTCAGCAGCCACAGGAAACCATCATTTCACCAAACTGTCATATCCAGAGGTAGAATAAAAACTCAGAGAAGTTTGTTATGATATTTACATTCTGAAATAGCTGAGTAAGCATTCCTCTTTCTTGCCAAGCCCCTTAGTCTCAAGCATTTTATTTCGTTTATGTTCAAGATCTTATGTTTTGTTTCCCTTGTTTTTCTCTTTCATTATCAACAACTTCCCATTACATTTTAACTATTTTTATAATTTCAAGGGATTCTTCTCCCTTTTTAGAAAAAGAATTATCCCCCCATCAATGCTTTCCCATTCCATCTCCTCTAACACCCGCAGCAAATAGTCCAGACACCAGATGAAATGTCTTTAAAGTCCTTTTACTTTGCCAGTCACTAAGAAATACTTCATTTCTGACTGTGATTTTTATACAGTTATGTGCCTGCTACCATATGGCTGAAGCTATTGCGTTTTTACATATGTATAATGATATTCACAGGCCCTGCACTCATTCTTCTCCCTAAATTCTGCAGCAAGAGCTTGTATGTATAGAACACTAGAGCCAAATGTGTGTCAGAGTAGATGATCTAAAGTTATTCAGTTTTAAGATCTGTGAGTAATTTGTAACATAAGGTAGGAATAGTAAAAAAAAAAAAAAAATTACTTTTTTTGTTGTTACTTGAAGACGACAGAATATTCTCATGTACACTACAAATAAGTTCATTTTCTGAGCTAGCTTTAAAATGGAAAGGTTTTAAGAATTCTTAGAAGAATCCTGAAGGCAACTGATATACAGCACTGATTTCATATTTCTTCCATTTTTTTCTCTTTTTGATATTTTGAATAATTTTGTATTGAAAAGCAGCTGATTTTGGCTGATGAAACCCTTGCCACTGTCATCACTCTTGAAAAACAATGCCTTCTTTCAAATACATCTCTTGTACATTGGATGTAAACCCTGCTAAATTTTAACATAAGTGATCCATGTTCATTGAATAATCATATTTGTCATTATCTTAACCATGTCCCTTCTTGTGACATGTCACATAATTGTGAAATAAATGAACAATAGTATTTTCATTAATTGACATATCACATATTAATTGAATGAAATCAGTGTGTTTCAATTAGTATCATCAACAACACATGCAATAGCTACTTGTTGATATGACAGAGAGGAAACAATTATGAAAAAGATAAAAAAGTGTTTCTGTGTTTTTATTTTATGTGTGCAGTTATAGCACAGACACCTAACTTAATCCTATTAATAGAATGGTCCTACAAATAGCATGTCAAAACCATATACTTTATCAACTTTATCAACTTTATCAAATGTACCAACACCTTAGAATGATCAGGTAATTTGCTGATGATTCATATTTTCCCAAATTAGCTAATTGTTAGAAATAACTATTTAGCAAGACATCAGCTGCTGAGGGAGAACCTTATGCTTACCTATGCCACTGTACTCGAGTCACTGAGTCTGCTTGTACTAAAGATGTCACTAATTAACGTAACTGGATTTTATCTTTCTTAAAAGAAAATCATTACCTCCCTAAGATTTTCTTTTTGTGTTTCTCGAAATATCACAAACAATCAGCTTTTCACACCTTTTCAAGACTGACTCCCCAGTTCCTGATAGTCTGCTCTGGCATCCCCCAAAGCCCAAAGAAACCTGCAAATACAATCCCAGAAAGCTGTATTTTATTTTGACCTGTTCCTCTTTTCCTTTGGAAAAAAACCTGAAGAACAGACAAGCAAGTGTAATATATTACCTCTGGTGGCTTAGCTGGACAGCAGCAGGGGCTTGTAATAAGGATGTGGTAATACACCACAAGGAATCTGTAGACTCATAAAACTTGACCTTATAAATCTCTACGTTTATCAATTCCATACAGCAGCCACTCCCTGTGGTGGAAGTCTCAGACCAATAAACCTGCAGTTGATAACCATACAATTTATCCTCAATTTTTCCCTCCAGGCCAGCTAATCATGCTACATTAATAATGTCTGTTAAAAATTGGAATGTCACTTGAAAATAAAGATACCATCTGACCATTCTTGTCATTACTTTGCATATAATTAAGATGTTAAGAAAACTAGTTTACAGTCAGGAGTCCTAAATTTTTTTTCTTGTTCACATTGCTTCATTTAAAGTTCCTACTCTCTCACCTGAAAATGGCTTTCTTGTTTTTAGAGTGGGGTTTTTTGTTTTGTTCTGTGGTGGGGTTTCCTGTTTGTTTGTTTATAAATTCACTTGGCATCCTGAAGTAGATGACTCCTCCTTTCTCTGGACAGTAAACACTTCAGAAAGAAGATATTTCTTCTGCACAGACCACTGCAGTGCTTTCTATGGAGAGGTATATCTTGTACATCCAGCATCTTCTGGGATCCTGCTTCATGTAGAGGGGACCCAGATTTGGTGCTAAAGACCACGGTCTGAATTTCTTTTGTACACAGGTTTGTATGAACTAGTGCTTCTGACCAGCGTTCTATATTTGCCTGTAAAAACACCTACATAAGCACAGTAATTCCTTCATCTGATTCTCATGCCTATTTCCTCCACACAGTGCTTCACACTCTGGATACACTTAGTGACGTGCAGTGAGAATTATTTCAAATTAATTCTGACTTTCAGTAAGAAAATTGATTTAGAGTCAACCCCCTAAAACTGAATGAAACAGATTTAAGATATCCTGATTTATCTTCTGATGCAGTGTTTTATCTGGTATGGAATGCCTGCATATTTCCACTTGATATTTGTCTCCAAAGAATATAGCAAACTGGTTGTGAAGTGCACCGGGATGAAACAGGCTGTAGAAAATTAAGATAGAGCTAATACGAAATTAGTAAGTATTTCCTTTTTGAAAGCTCTGTTTGCTGCAGAATGCCTACAGGAACTCTCAGCTGCAAGCAAATTAATTAGCATTATGCAAGGCAAAGTAAGAGAGGCTTGATCCTAAAAAGTCTAACTTTAGTACATGACTCCAGAGAAGTTAATGGATCCATCAGCCATCAAAAGGCACTCAAATCTGCATGCCTTACATTAAAGATGGGATATGAGATCATCAGCAGATTTTACCTTACTATGTTTTGTAGAAAAATAAAATTTCTTCTATCAAAACCATTGCCAGAAATATAAAACTGAACTAGCTGCATGTTTGATCTGCATGTCATCATGAGACAGATCCTACATCACTGGACAGTATCCCATATTTCTTGCCCAAGGGATTATGTAGCCAAGGAGAAGACAGGAGGAACGTTGGCTCACCACCATTTCAATGCACTTGAAAGAGAGGAAAAAATTATACTGCACTGAACAATAAGGAAATACAGCTTATTTTCTCCTAGGAGCAACAGAGGAGAAAGGAGGAATATGGAACGATTCTTCAAGATATAAAACTTTCTTGGACTTTGGTTGCAGGTACACTCACATGTCACCTCTTATTAAAGGCAAGACACAGCTCATAAACCAAATTCCAGAGAACTGAGTGTATTTCAAGCTTGATTTTGGATTTGAGGAAACTTTGTTCCGCATACATAGGCTAAAACTTTCACAACTTGCATGAACACTCAGATTGACAAAACATGAAACAAGACAATGCATTTGGAAGGAAATATTTTAAGGGAAAAAAAAATTGAAAACAAGCAAATAAAATATCCAAACATTATTAAGTTCGTTTTGATTTGACTCACTTTCCTTTTACTCAGAAAAAAAAAAAAAAAGGTTATTTTCAGGAAATCAGTTCTCCTCAACTATTTAATCACCAGCAAGAACAACTAAAGGAATAATAATGAAAGCCCAATATAGGGGTTTTCTTTCCAGTATTATCTTTGTCCTAAAGGCAATGTAGAAAACTAGGCAGACTCTTTTTTCCTATAGCTGGGCATTTTTTTCCAGGATTTATTTTCCTGTGATACAAATTTTTAGTAAAGATGTACTTATATTCTAATCTTTTAATTATGTGATAATTTTAAAATGTGTTTTTAAAGGTAAGTTAACAAATTCACAGTTCTCCTTACAAAAATAATGCTGTCATAGCCTGACTCCTTCAGTCAGCGACAGTTACGTACAGATTTTATTGGAGCTAGAAATTTTCCCAAAGAATTTTCATATACAGCATCATAAAATAAAGCAGTTAAGATGGATCATAGAAACATAGAATCACAGAATGGTTTGGGTTGGAAAGGACCTTAAAGATCATCCAATTCCAACCCCTCTGCCATGGGCAGAGACACCCTTCACTAGACCAGGTTGCTCAATATTAGATTATATTAGTTTTTACCCTTTATCAAGATCAGCATAAAAATGAGTTGGTATTCAGACTGTTTATTCAAGCTAATGTGATCTTTTATTGTATATAATTAATGAAAACGGTAAATTACAAACACTGGATCTGATTCTGCAGTGACCACTAACCACAGAACTTGTATCCCTGCTTTCTTTCATAGAAAGTCAGTCTGCCAGTCCTTCAGAAAGTAATCCTGCCTCATCAAACCAGTTCCATGGAGGAATTTCACATCCAATTATTTGAATGACTAGGATTACATATGTAAGATCCACAAATTCAAATGCTTGTCATCATCCTATACTTTTTTGCCAGTTGATTCATGCAAATTATGTCTACACCACATAAAGGAAGGGAGTGAAAAGATCCTGGAAGTACTGCTAGCCTGAGAAAATAAAAGGACTATCTAGTGTAGAGTATTGCTGGTGGACATGCCAGTTCACCCACAGAAGGATTATTCTCCTTAGCAAGGTGCCTGGCAAATTAGGTAAGATTACTTTTCTACCTGAGCTGGTTTATGCAGAGCCAGTACAGGTACCAGTGCACTATGCTCACTAGTCTTTCCAGTGCTCAGGTTAGCTGTCAGAGACCCATCTCTGCATTGCCTTGTGGTCAGACTAAAGCAGCATAATCATCCAAATATTTAAGGAGTCCAGGGATAATGGGCTTTATGCCCTCCTGAATCACACTTCCCTCTCAGCTGCACTTCTGCAAAAGTAGTTAGTATAAAATGCTACCATTTCCCTGAAAGGGGCATTAAGGCCCTGCAGCAGCTTATACAGGTCCTCAGAAGACCGTAGGAGTTTAGACTGCTGAGGTTAATTAGTTCCCATAGGGTGAAGAGGCAGAAGAAGAAATTTGGCAAGAGTCCTTTTATTTGAAAAGTCCCATGTCATTGTAGCTGCAGCCTTGTTTTCAGACATTCCCAGTCTTAGCCTTTGCTTTGGAACCTCTCCAGTCCCCCAAACTCCACCAGGGCCTGTCTACATAGGAAAACCACTGAAATAGTTATGGTGGAATGGCTGCTCAAGGATAGTTTGTTCCAGCAGAAAAGTGATTTAATCCTGGAACAATCACTACTTTTCCAACTAAGAGTCATCATTCTAGAATAAAACCCCTTATTCCAGAAGAGAAAGTTCACAATGGGGAATTATTTCACTAGAAATGCTGGTCAGTACAATGATATTGACAAGCTCAGGTGTCACATCTACAGAAACAAATGCATCTCTAAATATTTTGACTTTTTTTCTTGTCATGTTGTTTATAGTTTGATTCCTCTATTAAACATTTTCTTAGCAGATCTTGTAGTGAGATTAGGATGGCATTGTGTATGCCTTTATATAGTAAATACAAACAGCCTGGAGAAGTGGGGAGACCTTATTGCAGCCTTCCAGTGCCTGAAGGGGGCCTACAAGGAAGCTGGGGGGTACTTTTTACAAGGGCCTGTAGTGACAGGATAAGGGGCAACAGGTTTAAATTGAAAGCAAGAAGATTTGGATTAGATGTAAGGAAGAAATTCTTCCCAGAGAGGGTGGTGAGGCACTGGAACAGGTTGCCCAGAGAAGCTGTGGATGCCCCATCCCTGGAAATGTTCAAGGCCAGGCTGGATGAGGCTTTGAGCAACCTGGTCTAGTGGAGGGTGTCCCTGCCCATGGCAGGGGGGTTGGAACTAGGTGATCTTTATGGTCCCTTCCAACCCAAACCTTTCTGTGATTCTCTAAATACAATGAAATCCTAGACAAAAGTGAAGCAGTGTCTAAGGTTTTATGCTTTTTACAGAGAAACTGACCTACTCTCCACAAGTAGGAAGAAGGAAAAGCTTTCTGTGTGTACCATGATCTTCTGAGTTAGGTGGTGCACGTGTGTGAAGCTCTGTTTCTTACAATGGACACCATGAAATATGAGAATTACTTATTGCTCATCAAGTTGCAGAGGGGCAAGGAAACAGAGCAGATGGCAGATGGAGCAGGGGGCTGACACTGTGGAAACAGATTCTATTTCTGGCTCCCTCGCTGACTTGCTGCATAGGTTTTGTGATAACTGTTATAATTGCTTTTGCCACATACTCAAAGACTTCATATGGGATGCAGATAACTTTTTTAAAACAAAACCTATGCAATTTATACGTTCAGCAGGTCTTAAAGACAACATTTTTAGTTCTGATTATCTTTAAATATGTCTATAGTCATTAGGCATTTTTTATAATCATTTCCTATAATAATTAGACACTTTCCTTGCACATGGGTCCAGTCAATCCCAAGCACAAGAAGAGGCTGAGCAGGGGACAGCTCCGAGGGAAGAACTTGGGGGTACTGGTGGATGAAAAGCTGGACACGAGCCAGCAGTGTGTGCTGGCAGCCCAGAAAGTCAGCAAGTTGGAGCAGGTGATTGTCTCCCTCTACTCTGTTCTAGTAAGATCCTACCTGGAGTACTCCATCTAGTTCTGGGGCCCTCAACATAAGAAGGATATCGACTGGTTGGGGTGAGTCCAGAGAAGGGCCATGGGGATGATCAGAGGGCTGGAGCACCTCTGCTACAGGGACTAGTTGAGTCAGTTGGCTCCCAGGTGATCTGATAGGAGCCTTACAGTACCTGAAGGGGCCTACAGAAATGCTGGAGGGGGACTTCTTCCAAAGCATGTAGTGACAGGACAAGAGGTAGTGGGTTTAAATTGAAAGAGGGTATATTTAGATTGCATATCAGTAGGTTCTTCCTGATAGAAGAACTGAGACACTGGAAGAGGTGGTCCAGAGAAGCTGTGGATGCCCCATCCCTGGCTGTCTTCAAGGCCAGGCTGGATGAGGCTTTGGGCAGGCAACCTGGTCTAGTAGAGGGTGTCCCTGCCCATGGCAGGGGGTTTGGAACTAGATGATATTTAGGGTCCCTGCCAACCCAAAATGTTCTATGATTCTATTAAATTGGTTTCTGTAATAACAACTGGCAAGTGCTTCAAGATACCTTGAGCCTTCCTAAAGCAGGATAGTTTTTTCATTTATGTTTGTGCAATGGAGATTATAATGACTCTAAATTCTCCCATAACATAGCCAACTAATAACAACAGCGCAGAATCACTATTTGTACAATCTCTTGATGATCAGTTATAGGAAATACTATTTTCAAGTAATTTGCTAATAAAATAAATAGATTTGTAGAAAAAGTTAACTAATTATTCCTTTCAGGCTTTAATGGCTTCTGTGGTTGGGTGAAGATACTAAATCTTGAAACACAACTTCTTGTTACTGTTGTACAGAACTCTGTTCTAGGTCAGGAGAGCACTTAAATGTCTGTAAGGAACTGCTTTGGACCTCAGTGAATAGAATAAAGCTTAAAGTTAAATGTATGTTTAAGAGACCTGCCTTCTAAATAGACGTTAATTCTGAGCTGGTTCATTGGTCTGTAACTAATCTAGAGAAAAGGGGAAATATATCATCTCTTTGCACAAGGAGGCAACATGGGAGAGACCCCAAATTGTTCTCTCCTCCTCACAGAAGAGGAACAAGGTAGTAGGGGAAGCACTCTATACCTGTTACAGCCATGATCATGATGCAGCAGCAGAACAAACACTACGACAGATGGCTGGTACAGACCTGCAGATCATTGCACAGCAGTGGTTTGGTACATTGTGGCAAGAGAATAAAGGGACTCTCACATCTTCTGTATCTTAGAAAGAATGCAGAGAAGTCTAAAACATGTCTTTCTGTTAGGAAACACATTGGGCTTGCTCTACAGGGCAGCAAATAGTGGTGTGAGTATGGTTTATGTGCAAACTCTGCATGTTTTCTTCACATTTTTCTCTCTCTCTAAAAAATATAGAAAAAACGTGTAATTTTTTTTCCTGACACACTTCTGAGGAAGGCACATTGGTTTATTTATTTGCTTTTAGCACAGGGTTACAGAAAAGTATGGTACCAAAAGAAAAGAGGCTAGGCACAATTCATGAGGGAAAGTATTTATTTTGGGTGAATGTAAAGTACTAAGTTATTCAGCATATTTTTTGGGCCTTGATTTTATCCTTTTTTAATTAACTCATTTCTAAGCTTTAAACCTTGTACAAAAATATTTTATTGGAATTTCATTACTATTGTTTTCCTTGGGAAGGCAGCTTATAATCTTCATGATATTATTGTAAAGCCATCACTAAGCAACATGCTTTGGCATTTGTATAAGCCTTTGTCCACCTCCTTCCCTCCACCCAAATGCACACATTTGCATTTACTGTTAAAATATTATGGATGCTGACACCAGTTTAGCCACAAGACCTGGTGTTAGACTGTTTCTAATTGATTTAATTATTCATAATTGCTCAGCTGGGGCTTATGTGTACTTCAGCATGATTAAGGGAGAACATACAAGTCTGCAGCTAATGATGTGTTCCATCATAATTTACAACCGTGAAGTTGCTAAATTGTATAGGCATAGTACATTTCTAATCCTGTTTAGAATCCTTTTTCAGACCTTGCCAAAAAAACAGAAGAAAGAAATAACCTAATCACACTTTTGATGCTCTTCATAAAGGAATTTTAAATAAGTATTAGAACAGCATGCTGTCATTTTTTTTTTAATTAAAATTATCGATAGAAGATCAACAGATTTGAGTCAATTGCATGTGATTTAATTGCAATGCATTTCTTTTTGTTGCTTCCTTTCTAACTGCACTTGTTCATCCTTCCTTTCTGTTTCCTCATCCTGTGCTAAACATGACGAAGCTGTGAAAAAAGTTGTCTTTTGTGATTATTCAAAAAAAAAGTTGCTTCTGTCAATATGATGCATGAAAATGATCACACAGTGGTTTCCTTAATTGTCACCAAACATGTTTTCCTAATTAGTTCAAGACAAGCAATTCTGACAATGCCATGTACATTTTATGAGACAACATCCCAGAATACTGGTAGTGAGGGATGGTCCCTTTCTTGTCTTTCAACAGTTCCTTACACATGGTGAACACAATATGGGGGGGTGGGGGGTGGGGGGTAGGAAATAATAGCAAAAATACTAAAAATGAACATGATTTCAGTGTAACTGGATAATTTCAGATAGGGCCTCTTTTTTGCTTCTGATTGGAAAAAAATACCGTATTTGTTGGAAGTGTATGTGTCAGGAAAGAAAACAGACGTGTGGTATGCTGTGAATGGTGAATGTTGCTGAGATTTCTATAGTCTTAACATTGCTAGTATGAAGTTCAGCATAGCTCAGGAATTCACTCGGACCAGTGCTTTAATCAGAGAGGGAAAGAACAGTTTGCAGGATTACATTTGGTTTAATGTTCAACTGAATGTTAAACCAGACTGGCTAGTGATGCAAACTAGAAAATGTAGCATCATTGCCCTGATAGTAAAGGAAGTGTGGTTTTGTCTGAAGCCAGTCTGAGGTGCTGCTAACACGGCATTAACTTTCTGTGGTACTTTGTATTTCGGATCCCTCTGAACAAAGAGGGTTCTCCCCAAAACCTGGTTCCTAACACGCACTTTTCTTCTTTGGACCTTGGAGGGACACAACATGCAGCATTTAGAACTGCAGCGTATTATCAGAAGGATGTAATTACAATTATTTATTTAAGCTGGTTCTGAACCAGGGAATCCTGATATGAAGCTGGAGCCAGTAAAGGCTTGAAAAACTACTGACAATAAGCAATTCTTCATGGAACAAAACTATTACAATAGAGGGTCTTTGATCTTGCCTGTCTCCTGTTGCCAATTGAACTTTGTCACCATGCACTGTCATCCACAAGGGAGCACTTTTGAATTAAGCAGTCTACAGCAATTTAGTCTGTTCCAGCTTTGAAGTGCCAACATCAGTCAGGCCAGTACTAACTTTTTTCATTAAATTTTTTTTGAGTTCTCTTAGGAGTTTAGCAGTCCTGGCATTTAGATAACTAAAGTCAAGAAACTAAGGCACTAAGACATCAAAAGCAAGAGGGGCCCCTAAAATACAAATGTGAACAATCATTAGGCTCTAATGGTGCACTTCATTAATGTCCACTTCAAAGCAAAAGTTTACTGACTTTGGGATTGACTAATTTACACATTGTGGGAAATTGCTGCCAGCCATGCATGTAACCACTAAATGTTTCTGGAATAAATAGAAACGCCCTCTTCCTTCAGAAATCAGGAACTGCAAACTGAGCCTTTAATTGCAAGATGGCCTTTCATTTGAATCGGAATGGAAAACCTGTCTAGCGCATAAATCACTAAAGCTGTGTGTAGTTATCATACAGACACACAGATGTCAATCAGCATCTTTTTGCAAATTTCTCTCCCTCCCCCACACTCTGCAGCTAAATAGGAATGTTACAGCGTAGTCTGGTTTTCTTTTGAACATGTTCATCTATTTAGAGTCTTCAGAAATTCTCAACTTACTTTGAAACCCAGAGCCTGTTGAAAAGTCAGTCTCTCCTAAGCAAAACTCGTTACTACACTGCTGAGACTGAGTTGCTTTGGGAGGAGGGAAAGAGCTGTACTACTTTAACTGTTAGTGGTAACTCTTACATGAGTAAGCGCAGTACCACTGTGTTAACAAACTCTATTCACGTTCAAAGTTGTACTGGTCTGTTTATAACAATTGAAAAAAAAATAATCATAAACTCATCAGAATTAAAAACGTAATACAGATAATCAGAATGAAAACCTACCGTACTAAGAAACATCTACAGTACGTGAACTGTCTAAGCAACACCCTAACGCAGAAAAGCCTAAGATGATGTGGGCCAGTTTGTAAAAGAACTGAGCACACACACACTTTCTTATGCTGTCAGTAAGGATTGCCTACACTACAAAATGTGGTTGTGTTTGAATGGAATTGTGATAACTGAGGGAGAGGACGGGAGGCCAGTCACAAGTTAGAGGTCAATGGAAGCCAGGAAAAATTGTGTTCAGCTGATGCTATGGTGAATATAATTTGTCCTTGTCTAAACACTAACCACTAAGAGATGGTAACATCCTGCCATCTAACTAGATTGCTTTCAATCTTGTTCAAGCACAATCAAATCTTTTATCTAGACAAGCCTCACTGTGGCTGTAAAATCTCAGCCTCCTCAAAAAATCAAGCTGTTGGCTCTCAATGCATAAAAGAGCCTAGAAAACATTTTGCTTAAAATGGACCTGTATAGGATTGCCAGAAATCCACACTTTAGTGTGAATGCCTAGAAAAAGAAAACTATTATGGATATGTATTGGGCAAAATACGGAGAAATGGTTGCCAAGAGTTATGATGAAAAATAGGGAAAAGTTATAATGTTTCTGCTTTGTATTTCAACTAACTTCCTTAATTTTTAGCAATTACCTTCTTGTTGCAACATTTTAATAAAAGTCTGTGCCTTTATGCCTGGTAGGGAAGCTAACTTGCCATGGGCAAGAATGGCAAAAAAAAAAAAAAAAAGAAAAAAAAAAGAAAAAACCACTTAGCAAACCACAAATTTCAGAGACCTAGTCACATCTGTGTTTTATCAGCTTTTTCCGGATAGTATTACACCAAACAATTGTCTGCAGATCGGTAGACAGCTGAGACTTTAAAGTGCTGAATTACTGAGAAAATGCTAGAGATAAAAAACAGCACATGTATCCTATCAATGTAATGAAACCAACCTGCTGCTAGCGCCATAGTGCCTTAGTTCTAAGTACCCTGTAGAGGAACGGAAGGCTTTCATTTAACTCTTAAGAGGAAAGCAAGGGAAAGAGGAGTAAAGGTCATCTAATACCAGCCTTAATCACAGAACTGAAATACTCTCAGATATATGAAGGGAGGAATGCTTGGTGTTCAAAATAAAACACCAACTGCAGACAACAAGAGTGTGTCTGATCATACTGGGGGAAGCATTTCCTGTTGGAATTTCCCAAGACTTAGGTTGATGTCAAGTGGAGTTACAGACGTGGAGCATAGCAAAAGCTGAAACTAAAAACCTGGGTACTCAGGCACTGCCACATGAAGGCCAATTCAATCCAGTAGAAAATTTTCCAACAGAAGGTTGATTCAGTACATCAGCCAGAAGGTACACTGGAAATGAATAACGGATATTTCCTGGACGGAGCATGGTTATTAACCATCAGAGCTACTACTCAATGACAGATGTAAAATTTGAAGTTATGTTTAGAGCTCCAAAAAATATTCCACATTGTACTGTAAGTATAAATAAAATGGAGAGATTCAGGGATTCAAATAAAGGTCTTCAGTCACAAAAACCTGATTGTTGAATTTCACGCCTTTTTTTTTTTTTTTTATTACATTGTGTTAGGATTACATTGCAGATTAGATATCAGGTTTACTTGGCTGAGCATGATACTCAAGTGTCTGTAACTCAAAGTACTTGACTGTACTCACTGAAGGTAGTGATAAAACTTCAAGGATGAAATATTTTTATTAAAAAAAAAAAGAAAAAATCAATAGGACTTTGTTAATTATTTCATTAAAGTTCAAATTTTACTCTGCTGACTTCTACTGGCGTAAGAGGTAGTCTAAAATGACTGCATAACACAGGAGATGATAAAGTTATCCTTACTGTTTCATCTTACAGTTCCACTCTAGCAAAGCCCAGAATTTCCAAGAACCAACCCGTGGTACCAGATGCTGTGTAACAGAAACTAAGCATGGCCCCTTCCACAAAGAAATCTTAGAAAAAATAAAAGGTAATGAGTGAGGAAAAAAGCAGATAGTCAATATAAATATTTTTGTATTCATATGAATTCTTATATATGCGAATATGTACCAATATCAACTAATACATTCATATATATTTTAATCAGGTTTTGATTAAATGTATGAAAGTATTCTTTCTCCCTTAGTCCCTCAGGATCCAAATGATTCTCAATTAGCCATTTAAAGTTAGCTAATTTTTGTCTGTTTTGTGGTAAAACCATAGAAGAGACACATGAAAGAAGAGCAATATTTACTCCAGGCAACAAATTCCTAGCTTTAGGAGTAGTGCAGGGAAAAGCACAAAGGCCACAGAACATTTATGAGCAAATAGAGAAGATGTCAGCTGAAGGCAGCATGGGGAAAGTGTGAGAGATGAGAGCTGATAAGCAGAAAAAGTAGAGAGGGTCTTTTTTAATTAAAAAGTGACTTTCCAGGCTCTTGCACTAGAACATCTTAACATACCATTAGTGTCACAAATAGTCCTAATGCCCAACACTTGAATTTTAACAAGTGTTTTAGATAAACATTCTTACAGGAACACCCGTTTTGTATGTGTATATGAATATTCTAGGAACTGGGCGTACCATGAACACATACTTGAACTGCACTTTGACATGTGGTATGAAAGAAATTGTGAAGTACAAACCACTCATTTCATGCATTTCCAGTCAGTCCCATTTTAATTCACTCTACTATGTAATCAAGTGTAAAAGTGAGAGCAAACTACTATGTACGAAACCTATAAATTCACCTTATTGTTACCTAATTTAATGCATTCTCAGGGAAACATGGTGGAGAACTGAGTAATTTGTAGCTTATTTTTGTTTTTAAAGACCCTTAATTAATTGTCCAAATCCCACAAAATTACATGGAAGTATATAAAATGGACATTCATACACCAAAATTCTTACTAAGGATTGGACTATGAGATTGAAATGTCATGCATAAATTAATTCTAATGAATTACTGGGCTCTGTCTGTGCTGAATACTCTTTTCCATAAACCTACAAGGACACTCTGCTACACTTTATAGGTTAGTGTTCATCAACCAACAGGTAAACAGAACTACTTCCAAATTTTATGTCAGATAGATATTCTCTGTTAAGAGCACAGAATATTTAGGTGTATAAACATTGGCCAAATATTGAAAGATGGGAGCAAATTTCAAACAGCTTTATGAACAGAACATGACTGGAGTCACTCTTTATATTATGGTTTCAGGGAATGTAAGTGATGAAATTAGTCCCATCAATATACAAATATAGAAGATTTTCTTTTGTTTACAAAGCTAAGATTTCAAAAGTTTCCAAGCAATAGCGCATGTCATTCACTTATTGTTCCAATTCCTTTCTTCTTTAATGTTGATTGATTTGAAAAGATTGTCTTTAATTCAAAAGCTGTTTTCATTTTAGTTTTCATCTTTCTGTCATGTTCCAAATGAGATGAAATTGAATTACCCTCAAGTATAAACAAGAGAGTTTTGATTTTCTCATTTTCTTTATCCCCCAAAGTCTGCAGAGATTGTGTATAAGCATCTTTTTATTTCTCCTACCTCTAGTCTAGAGAACACCACGAGTGGATGAAAATTCTCCAGTATCAGTCCTTTCTTACACTTTGTGCATCAAAATGCTAGTATTTCTTATCCCACAGGAAATGTCTATGGCTTACATTTTTATGGTCAGAGTATCTTGTATCACAGTTTGTGTGCAACCATACTCAGTACTGCGTAATGTCATTGTGATATCATTCTGATATGCAGAGACTGTTCCCTCATTCAATTGTTATAATTCAGCTGTTGCCTGTGAAGTAGCTTAAAAGAACAATGTTAAGGTTACTAGGCCAAAAAGTTGATACACATTGTCATGCTTTTGTCTAGATTGCTCTTTCATTCTCTTCAGGGCTCTACGGAGGATATAGTTCTTTTAGCACTCATCAATGCTGAATATAGGAAAATATAACAAAAATCTGATTTTTGACTACATGGCCAAACATGATTGAGATCCTTCTCTACAGGTTACACAGTTTGCATTTTAATGGAAAAGAAAGAAGGAAAAAATAAACCCAGGAAGTTTAATGAACAAAATATGGGTGAAGTGAGGAGTGAGAAATCAAATCTTGGGAATTCTTACATAATCGGTAGGTCACGTCCAGCAAAGGGATAAGAAAGTCATACCAGCACATGTGCACTTTTCCCAGCTTCATACCAGGCCTCATGGTGGGGGATGATCAGAACAGTTGTACTTAATACAAGATAAGAATAACTTTTTGCTCACTTTCTTTTGGTGACAATGTCTCATAGTTCTCTGTAACTGCCTCTGTTTTTACGTTTTGCTCTCGTCCCCACTTAATTTCACTGTCAAGACTCTGTTGTAACTGCCTGGCCATTCTCCAAAGCTATGCCAATCCTAGCATTACATTACCTAGCCACACCGCATACACTGGCCAACTCGTTTTCATTTCATGGTATTTTCTTCCATCCGTCACACTGGCTGAACGGAATAGTGCTTGGGCTTGCACAGGAATAAATGCATATAACTATCTTTTGCCTGACAAATCAGACAGTGGCTCAAGGTAGTTACATTTGCATGTCAGCATGGAGGGGAAAAAAAATACCCCAAAACCCAAAAAACCCAGAAAATAAAATCCCTTCAAATAAACCAAACATTTTAGTGGCCCAAAAGGTCAGTCCCGTCCCCTAAGAACTAATGTAAAGGTGCTGTAGGTCAGCATTTCTGGCTTTATAGCCTTGAAAATATGTATTTCATAGTACTGAAATATCTCTTTCGCTCTTACTCCAGGTTTAAAGGCAACCTAGGAAAATATGAATTAGCAAATAAGACTCAAGAAGACAGATGGGTCTTTCAAATGTTTAGTGCCTACAAAAGCTATTGCAAATTCTCCGATTAACACTTTTGACTTTTGCACAGTGGCTAGATCCCAGCAACGATTTACTGGGATTGGCTCAATCACCACACTGATGACACGCAGTGCTTGTTATTTTAGCAATTTTTTTTTCTTCCAAGACAATTAATTCTATCCTGATTGAATAGCATGCACGGAGCATCAAAAGCTTTTACAGTCTCTTTTTTTCTTTTCAAATCATGCAGAGGAAAGGAGTCAAAATTAATCTGCAGGATTTTGAAGTTGCTATGCACAATTTTAATTTATTTTACTTTATTTTATTTACTTTTTAGGCCTGTGTTGAGGAACTGCTGGCCTAATGGTTTCTGTGTGACATTTAGCTTGATTTCTTCCAGGGGAGGAAAAGACCAAATGTATGTTTGCTTGTTTCCAGCTATTTATAAGGTTCATAGCTATTGATTCTAGAATACATTCTTACCCTGAGATACTTTTAAAGTGCAACAGCTAGTACAGAAAGCACAGCACAGATTACTTATTATCTAGACACTGTGAAAGTAAAAATTATTTCAGTGGTATATTCTCATCGCAGAGAATGGTGTATATATACATTATCTCCTATTAAAACATAATCCCTGTTAACAGAAATAGAAGGAATTTCCCCTTGATTGAAATGAAGCTAAGAAACAAAAAAGAAGCAATCCATTCACATTTGAGAGTGCTGTTTTATTCTATGACCAGCCAAGTATCATCAGACAAAAAGTTTCTGTAGATTCATTCACTGCCCATTTCAAAGGCTTGATTGACAGGGAATTATGAAGGCCAGAAGGAATAAAAATGAAGGAGTGGTGATTTAAATTACATGGTGACAGGAAAAGTTACAGGAGGCACAAACCCTCAAAAAACAAGCATAACTGTATTGGTGCTAGAGTCCACAAAAAGTAGGCTTTCATACAAGTCGTAATAAATGTTGCATAAATGCAGCAACTGTGAAGAGGATGTACACAAGCTCAGGAAACAATGTAATCTGTCCTCTCTACCCAAGCCTAGGAAAAAACCTTAAATTAGTAAACAGTGGAGATGTACTCAGTAAATGTAGTTTAAAGTATGCCTTTCTGTCTCTTTACACTGTTTGCAGAAGCGTAATATTGCTATTGTGATTATTTAGAAGAAAGGACAAAGGTAAAAATCAACTATTTTATTGTCAGTATTTGCATTAAAAACATTTTTCCCAGATTTGCTGTAACGTGTCACTCACATCAGACATTGTCTTTTCTGTATCACAAGCACTGAATATACTAGGTGAAAGAGAGAAAACAATATTTTTACCAAAATATTTGGGCGATATATAGTTTCTACAAACCCTTTGATATTATCAGTCAAGAGCTGTGATATTAGGCTTGAAGATTTAATCCTACAAATTTACAACTAAGTTATTTTAATATTTCTTTAAAAAAATTAAAAACTGTGTTGTAGCCTCCATGTATTTACACTGAGGACTGAAGGTATCTGTATCAGTATCTAAATTATGATGCCTCTTTATATGCATACAGTGTCAGCTCTGTCAGCTATATATTCAAATAAAACACTCTGTAGCTCTCAGTACAGATACAGACATAGTCTTTACGTTTTTAATTCTATAATCATGGTGGACTGTTTTGTTGGTTTTTTTTTTTTTTTTATTAAAGTGTTCAGTGTTGCAAAGAAGCTTTCCTTTGGTTAAATTAATAAATATATATAAAACACTGTTTT
Source organism: Rhynochetos jubatus (assembly GCA_027574665.1). Taxonomy (NCBI): domain Eukaryota; kingdom Metazoa; phylum Chordata; class Aves; order Eurypygiformes; family Rhynochetidae; genus Rhynochetos; species Rhynochetos jubatus. Next base: position 55,132,608 of record CM050651.1, on the reverse strand, counting down.
CATAAGACTTTGTCTCTTAGGATACTCTCATGACCACAAAATGCAGGATGAAAACAAGATATGCATATTGTAGCAAAGAAGATAAATGATAATTGAATTGATAATATACTGAAGATTTATCTTGAAGTAATGGTAGTTACTTGGGAATCTTTCCTGTGAGCAATCTGTTTAAAAATGAAGCAATATTAACCAAAGATCCGTAACTGTAGAAAGTTTTCCTGATTTTCTTTCTAATTTCTGCTTTTTCTGGTGTTGACTTGATTCTTCATTTTCATAATTATTTTTCATATCTTTTCCCCACAAACAGCCTCTGGTTCTTCATTGAACCTGGATTTGAAATTGTAAGTTGGAATCAATCAGCAAATCAAACTCTGAGTTTGATTATTCCAAAGATTTAACTCTTGGAAGGAGTCAAATACAGACACAAATTTTATATGTTGTCCCTTTCGAATAATTTCATCCAGAATTAATTTGAAAAAAACCCACTGTTTGGATAATCCATATTACTCACATGTTCAAACCTGAGAGCTTTCAGTGGAATACCTAATTGAAGCACCTGAGCAAATATCTCTACAGAGACTCTACAGAGAAAGGTGCCTACATTTCCTACTCTGCAGCCAGTTCTGCACTGTGAGGGTATTGCTATTACAGCAGAAAACAAGGCCTCCTTCTGCTTAGTGGACATTAGTTGTGAATTAAAACATTGAAAGTAAGCAGCCTGCCAGTTTCACAGACCTTAACACGTCACTCTCCATGACAACATGGAACTCGGAGGAAGGAAGAATATTCCTGAGGGAAAGCTGGGAAGTGTAAAGGATTTTTTTTTTTTTTTTAGATCTGGGATGTGGTGTTTGTTTTTGTTAGCTGAAAACTACTGTTTGAAGTCCATTTGTGTTGGTAGATTATCTACTCTTCCTCAGGGAACAGACACTACACTATCACTTTGTATACACTACACTGATAATGCCTTTACGTTTGAGCACGGAATTGTATGCCATTACGTTCAAGTGCTTTATTTTCCCCTAGAGCTCTGCAATGCTAGAGGAAACTTGCCTGTAGATGGAGGGGAGCCTTGCTTTATTGTTTTTTCTTTTAAACTCTGAGTTTGTGTGTCAAAGGATTGAAGAAGTTTTTAATACACAGAAAATGTAAAGATGTAAGAGGGAAAGGAGTAAAAAAAAAAAAAGTACTTAATACACAAACCAGCAAAATTTTCTAAATTATATTGTAATATATACTTATAAAGAGCACTACAGAGAAACCCACTGTAGGAAAGCTATAAACACATAAGAAAATACACAACATTTTCAGGAGCAATGAAGTTGCCTCAGACCATACGTATCCATAGCTGTCTGTCAAACCTGGTTTCCAAAACCATTGAAACGTCCTTGAAAGTTTTATCTAACAGCAATAGCAACCATGTTTCTGCATCCAGGTAACTCCTTTCATAAGGAAGGACCTCTATCCTTTCTGAAGAACGAAGTGCCTCTCAGTGGTAGCTTCAATCCCACTTTACTCCCAAGGTGTTGGTGCACACCCACAACTACCCACCCTAGCCCCAGTGAAAAAGACTATTATACCTGCTATTAGGTTTGTGTCTAGCTCAGCTGCAGTTCAGATTCAGGAAGACAAGAAGGGATAGGGTTAACCTACAGCTTGACGGGACAGACAAAAGCTGGATAATAGAAACAAGTGAAGAGTAACCCAGATTTGAATAACGTGGTGAAGGAGATTTCTTCCATGGAAATCAAGACCCTACTTCACACTGTGCAGCTACTGTCTTGTAAGTGTGCAGAGCCACAACTCAAACTCAGGCATCAAGCCCTATATCCCCTCATCCAGGATACATAAAGTCTAAGTCAGTGACAGGACAGAGACCTGAGAGGATTCGTGGCACTTTATAAATGCTCTCAGTTTCCCTAGCGGTAAGTGATGAAATGAGGAAAAACCATATCCATCTGCTTTCAATAAGGGACACAGGATTTGAGACTGTAACATCTCACATAGGACATCTAGCAGCCTTTACAGGCAGCTACTGAACTGCATCCTCAGGAGTGAAATAGGACATGTTTTTCCACTGTTCAAGACAATATGATTTAGAAAAAGATCCCAAGAGAATCAGGCAAGCCTAACAAATGCCTCTATTTTCACATTCACAGATATATGTTACGCAGCTTGAACTGTGTTTAAGTCCTCACTTGCCTGCATTAACATTAGCATTGTCCCAGAACTTTATCTTGGAACAGAGCCCACATTGTGCCTAAACAAAGCCCATGGGCATACCTGCAATGTGGAAGCACCGGTACCATGACTGCTGTTTGCTTCTGTGGCACCAGCACACAGCCACTGTCAGACAAGTTGACTTGGTCCGTGACATCAAGTGCTAACAGGAAAGATGGTGGTTGTAGGTATGAACAGGCTAAGGTTGCCTGTAAGTGTTGAGAAGACACCATGAAGACATCCTACATGCTTGTAATGCAGTCCAAAAAGTTTGGTTATGGAATGTACCAGCTCTAGGCTGCTCTGTAAACCATACTACTAACACACAGCACAGACACTGCTAGCATCTTGTGCTGAGAAGCCTTTGGGAAGACAACTTTATTAAAGGCTGTACTCCCATCAGAGTTCTCAAAGCGTTACAGAGGAGCACCCTTCTTATTAGCTTCAACATAGCTAGCTTTGGTAACATCCAAATTTAAGATCAATAATATCTTTTAATTATCATTCCAATGGTAAATTCTCAAGTATCTCTTTACTACAGTAGATCTCAAAACACCTTAGAAGATAACACAACATGGTTTACAGGTGGAGAAACTGAAGCACGCAGTAGTTAAAGTAGTGTCACCCATAAAGGCAATGGTTCAGTCATGAAAATTACCCACAAAATTACCTGTGCTGCAGTCCATCACAGAAGAAATTAAAGCAAGTCTTTCATTTGCTATAGAAAACCATGAGTCAGGTATAGAACTTCATTTTCTTCACCTGCTGTATTAGAAACCAAGCTTTAAACTAAATGAAAGCAAAGCCAGGTTTCTTCAATAAGCAGGTTTCTAGGGGTACTTGAGAACAGGTGTAATTGCTTTAGCAGGATTTTTTTTAAATTTATTTTTATTTTTAAATAGGACAAGGCTTTTAAGGCAATAAAAGTGTAAATCAAAGATGGGGTAAGTATGAGGATGTTAGAAAATTCACAAAAATTTATGGAACTGTTTTAGGGTGTTATTTTCTTTTCCCTATAACATTCATTTTTCATTCTAATACAGATAGGGTCATTTTAGGTCTCATCTTCCTAGAGAACATAGTTTCACTTCTGAGTGGAATTTATCCCTAGGGCTAGGTGTTAGAAGAGAGATCAAACTCTCTCCTGAGCTTTTTCAAGGGTTAGCATCTCTCTAACGGCTTCTCTCTATCTATCTTTGCTGCATAAATGGTAAAAAAAGAGAAAGCCGTGACACAGGGAAGTACACTTTTCTGTGAGACAAAAGCCAGATCATCTGTTGGGGTTCTTACAAGCCCCTGTCTACTGCTGCAGTGTAAAGAAACTCTAAGACTCTTAAAACTCTTCTAGGGTGAAACGTTGTACTCAGCACAGGTCCAATGGGATAGCTTATATTTATAGCTAAGGAACGAAATTCTACTTTCCATTGCATCTCACCATATTCACATACTTCAGTGGTACTAAATGAAAATCAGTGGGAACTAAATTTGTGGGGTAACATGTCTGCTTAAAAGGTAATCTGCTGTGCAAAAATGATCAGATGCCCTGTTACGTGATGGGAGAGTCCTAGCACACATCCCTTTAAAACCCCAGAGTCAATGATTATTTTTCCCTCAATCCAGAAATATCAGTCATCAAATGTAAGCACTGCTCGTGATCTTGAGAGAATTAATAATAGAAATATTTCTCATCAATTTTGGAGATACCCTAGCTCTGGAAATTTCACTATCCTTACTTCAGCTTTACAGACCTGTAACTAGGCTCTGAATATCAGCCTGTATCATTTTCCTTCTGCTCTGTTTAGCAGGCTGGCAGTAAATGCTTAGGTTTTTGATCATAGGAATCTACTGTAACAAGAATCTCTTCATCCATTACGATTTCAGGCGGGATTTTTGTCTGATCACTTCCGTTTAAATGCTGTTACAATTTGGAAAAAAAAAAAAAAGTTTTTTTTTTTCCAACATAAAACTATTCTTTTGATCACCCTGCCTTTTAGAAATAAAGATTCATTGATTCATACACTTTCTGGTCAGAAAGGTTCACAGTGGATATCTTCTCTGTCAGTCTATACATATAGGTTATATCTTTTTTTTTTTTTTTTCAGAAGCTGGATTAAAGCACTTAAAACCAGAAAAGCTTTTATCATACAAGAGGCCTCCTAGTAAGGTCCATGATCTCCTCTTGCAAGCAGCAGTAAAACATACATAAAATATAAGGTGTGATAAAGTCAACCTAATATTCCTGATCTCATGACTTGCTGGCTGTTCTTTTCTCACGGAGGATGATAGCTAGCTATCTAATCAAAATGCATAAGCAGTGTCTGTTCCTTCCACCCCCAGACCCATTCATTTTCTACTCAGAATCTCTGCTTGGGGTAGTATAATTGATTTCGACATAATTTACTGCTTACTTGGTAATGCAGCATTGCAGTCTCTGATAAAAACCATATCAAGTCTCAGCACTGGTCTAGAGCTTGAAAGGGAGGCAGTGTAATCACTTTCTTACCCTAATGCACCTCCATCTCATTTCTGCTGGGCAAGGAGCTGCAAAGTAATCATTGTTAAATGACGCAGGCTCCAGAGAGGGTCTTTCACTTCTCTGCCTGACCACTTCCCTTTGTCTCTCCGCTTTATTTCATGGGGAGGCAGCGGGGAAACTTTTCATTGCTGGTTTGTCATGGAAATAAAATACTATGATTACAGCTGCCTACCATCACACACCTACCTCAGGCACAGGGCAAAGATACCCGTTCCTGAATTACCCTGGAAAGAAGCGGTAGTTCGGGAGAATGTGGAAGAGAGAGTACTAAAGAGGGAATATTTTGCATTAAAATTGTTGTGATTCCACCTTTTCTTCACACTGCTAAATACTTCTTATCGCTCCCATTGCTCCCTGTGTTTGGCAATGAAGCGAGGGAACCCACTGCCTCTCTGTGCTCCTGGCCCCGCGCAGAGCCTCGGCAGGACCGCGATGTGCAGAGGTCTATCTGCAATGACCACTCACCTCTGCCACTCCCGCCACACCAGCACCAGCAGCCGCTTTCACCAGGCCCACCCGCAGGACCCCACAGCCTGGCTGCGCAGCACGTGCCATGGCAGCATAGGAAGACAGGGTGGTTTTGAAAAATTACGGATGAGTTCAGGCCTGCCATGTACTTTGAGGGGGATTGTGTGTTGCTGTTCATAGCTAGCCAAGCTCAGCCATTCTCTTTGTAAGGACATGAAGGTCTGTAACTTCATGGAGACCTTCCTCCAGCTCCCCGGCAGCCATCTTCTCAGACTCATTTCTTACAGGGGCCAGGCTGCCGAGCAAAGCTTGCTGAAAAGCTCTCTCTGATTGGCTATTTTTCTTCCATTTCCCCCTCTGTGGGGACTGGCAACCAATGAGAGCTGCTGTAACAGATGCACTCTGCCCCAACACGGGGCTCATTTCTGAGTGGAAGAGAATAGTGGGATTCCCAAATGGTGGCCCTGCCCCTGCGGCATCCTATCTGAAATGGGACGGCTCTGCCACCCCTCTGCAGCACCCACCTGGGCTAAATGGCATATTCTGCATGGGGAAGGAGGTGGAGATCCCCGGGAGGGGCGTCAGTGGTATGAGGAGCAAATGCCACCACAGCTAGGCTGGCAGAAACCTCACTGAGTGCACTGGGTATAACTGGCAGGGAGGTGAGGGACGTGAGAGGGAAAGGACTGTTCGATTTCAGTGCCTGGATTTCCCCAGACTTGTTATTGTTCGCTGTGATTTATATATCATTTGCATAAGTGGCTAAATGAGCACTTGGTTTCAGCAGCTCAGACCATCCAATTCACTGAGTACCAGTCCGCCTAGATCCTGGGTTGTAATCATCTGTTCATTCTCTAGGGACAGCTAGTTAATTATGTTCTACTGGTCATTCCTGCAAACATGGCTAGCAGTTTTGGGGAAAGGCTTAGCCCTGCCCCTGGCCAGCTGACTGTACAGGGCTTGTCTGAATCACCTACAGATTCTGCCCTCTGTCCTATGATCATGTTATGAAAACAAAGGACAGAGAAGGTACCACTTGTTAAAAAACTCTTACATTATGCTTCCTACAACAGAAGATTTATTTTTTAAAAAGACAACAGTAAACATACTTGCAAAGGAAAAGGTATTTTCTTTGAAACTGAGGTTTATTGGGGAAACAAGTAGGTTTTTGGGATGAGATTATAAAGTCACTTTTCAAGACACAAAATATGCTTTGCTTGACAATGAGAGAAGATCAATTGATACAGCTTGGGGTTTTGTTTGATTTTTTGGTTGGGGTTTTTTTTTGTTTGTTTGTTTGTTTTTGTGGTTTTGTTTTTTTTTTTAATTGAATAGTGGTAACCACTCAAATAGTTTATACAAAAAGAATTCCCTCCACAATGCCATCCACCCAAACTCACTGATGGCAGTGGTTTTCACACTGATTCAGTCTCTATACTTAGCTTTGAGAGTAAGGAGAAGAGCTCATCTAAATGAATCACTTGAGCCCAGTCCTGGAAGATGCTGTACTTTGACGATGACCAGCATCTAAGCTGGAGGTCTGTGTGAGGGAAGTTGTGCAATCATATGCAAGGCTGCTGTGTCTGATGGCCAGGAGCACGCATGTTGTACCAGTCCTTCTGGGTCTCATTGATGTGGTGTCCTTGATAATATTTGAATGAAAGCAATGGCAGTTTCTCACCTTGCAATGAATCATTTAGAAAAGACCACATTTCACAATTTGATATCCAAACTTTAAATGAGAAGGAGCTACCTGTGACTGTAGACAGGTAAGCATTCATGCCAGCTGGCTTTTGGTTGTTGATGATCCCATCCAGACCAGTCTTATTCTTTGATGTTGTAAAATGGTTTACTTTGGCAACAAAGGGTAGGATTTAGACCAAGCTACTACCTCAGGAAGAGACAAGAAGCATGAAAACAATGTTTACAGGGCATGGAATGATAAAATAATAGGTAATCTATAGTAGCTAATCTATTAAAAAAACCCCAACAAATATTTATTACAGCTGGGAATCAAGAAGCCATGGCACTTTTTAAAATAAAGACTTTTCTGGTACCCACTGAAAGTAAAATTCAGGCCTATGCAGTCATTTCTGTATTTAAGACATAACTCAAAATTCTTTGCACATAGTACTATGACATGGGAAAATTTCATCTATTGAAACAAAAAAGAGATAATAAATAATTTCCCTGGCTTCGGTTAGTGCAATATTCTCCTCATATATGGGGAAAAAACACCCCAAGCAACTTGACAGACTATTGACAAACCCACAGAAGCCAGGGAGTCAAGACTGAAGCTGTTCTCAGCTTACCCTGTTGTGCTCAACATAGCACCTCAAATGCTGGATACAATCATCTGCTCTCTTGAGTCTCCATATGTCAAAAGCGTGCCAAAGAAGAGCAAGGTGAATTTGAAATGAGATTTTAACTCTAATTATGTAGTCCTCGAAAACTGTCCTGAAGTTGGCAGAATTCCCACTGAATTGGGTTAGCTAAAAATGGCCTGCTTATTTTGCTTTGTTTTGGTTTTGTTTCCTTAACTTGTTGCCTTTCCTACATATTTAATATAGAAGGTGAGTATGCATGTTTATTTATTTAAATAAAATCTCGAATCCTGGGTAATTTTTCCATTTGTCTAATACATTCTAATGTTTTTAGCTATTTTCTTTGTTCTGAGACCTTATAAGCACTAAGTGATGGAAAAATCTATGTTTAGGAAACTCATAAAAGGGAGACTTGTGTTTTGGGGGGTGGGGTGGAGGTGGCGAACAAAAGGATACCTGTCAGAAAGTACACAGGAGTTCAATGAAGTGGACTATGCTCTTTTGTATGCTCAGGTTCTAGCCTGGAGTTACTCATGTGCTTGATATTAAGAACATGCAGAAGCCTGTGCACGACTGGAATCCATTATTACCATGTTGACATACATTTGTTAAGGGTTTGATTCTGCTAACATTTCTATTGGCAACACAGGAGATGCAGTAAGGTCCTGCAGTTCAGGAAGGTATGAGCAAGATGGAAGAGATTTCGGCGAGTCGCTAATACACTAAACTTTAGAGACCGTTCACAGTAAACCACATTTTAAATACATTTCCATGGTCATGTTTATTTCTAAAATACTCAAAGACATCAATCAAGTTGTAGATTAAAGAGGTATGTAAGTATCCAGCCCTGAGAACAAAACCATTAAAAAAGATTTATTAACGGTTATTTATATATTTAAGTCCGGTTCTGTAAGTTCTCGGTAGTGTGAATAAGTGGTTTAAAAACTGTTTCTTATTTACTTGCCTTCCAGCTATAAATAAATATTTGGCCTCTGCATGTTTTTGATAACTTTAAAATGTTTTTTGTCTGGATTGAGGCCTAATAACCCAAATTTTTGTCCAAAGCGAAAGTTTTGAGAAACACAGATTTCCTACCATATCTTCACCATGGCAGCAGCTGTTATTTAACTGACAACATTCTGGTAATTTTAAAGAACTCCTACCAGGGGTATAAACCCGTACTTGTCTACTTTGTCTTGGGACTTGAGTGTTTTTTCCTGGAGTGTTTGAACTACGTGCCCAGGCAATCTTAACCTTCCGGTTTAAATCCAAATGTTTCAGTTGCGGGAAGCACCTCATTCTGTTTACACATCCAATACCCTGGAGAATTTAATATGCCATTTCCATCACAATTAGATTTCTAGTAGCTGAACGTGGATTGCTTTCTTTGGGCACAAACTTGTACAACTTGGATTTATGAACTGAATTTATGGTCCTCATTTCAAAACAGTGCTGTATGGGAATGTAATGAAATATGATGGATGAAAACGATGAAGTCACTTTTCTTAGGCTGTGCATTCTCTGCAATGAAGTTTGGTGCAGGGACAGGACCTTGCTTCCGTCTGCTCCTCCCTTTCTTCTTTTTCTCCTAACAGCTTTGGCTGAGATAGCCTGCTGGCTGAAAGCAGTGTCGAGTTTGAAAGAAAATAGCTTTGCTGGGAAAGATGATTACTGACTTAGGTGCTGATGTGGCTAACATTGCTAATGTGGCTATGTCGGACCTCTGCACACCACGGCACTGTGCTACACCCAGTTGATCAGAAGTAGCATAGGCTCCCTAGCAGAATGCAGACATGCACATAAGTAGATATTCTGCGTTTTCGCTGGTGATGACCAATCTTTTAAAATAGCTGCCATCTGTCAACAACAAAAAATCCCTTATCAAATAAATATTTCTTTGCAGAAAGCCTGTGAAGAAAAATTCTAGGTTAGACACTCCTTGCTTGATGGTGTATGATCTGTTTATAAAAGTTATCCTGACCCACAAACCTGGGAATTCTCAGTGTCTGCAATAGTGATTATATCCACCCCTTCCTTCGAGTTCCAGCTGAGTGTGCTGATGAAGTGGAACCTTCACTCCATCCCTCCCCACACCACTCCCCAGGGTGTCCCACACAAATGCAACCCTGCACGAGTATTTTCTCAAGACTGTAGTTAATCCATAATTTCTATCAGAAATTGTCTTTCTTGAGATGAAGAGGTTTTACTGGGACAAATAAATCAGTCACTAGAGCTAAAGAAAAAGCTAACTCAATGTCAGTTTGCTTTCTGATTCTCAGCCAGGTATTATAGGTTAGGCTTTTCCTGCCAGAAAAGTTTTATGCAACGAAGATTGTTCCTCTTCGCAACCCCTCCTGTTCCATGCACCAAACTGTAATTAATGTGGTGATTATTTCATCCTTGCTCAAAACGTTGTTCAAAAGGTGAAGAAGAAGAAAAAGGTATGAGAGGGCCAAAATCTCTTGCTGCTTCTTGGCAGGAGCAGTTTATTAATATTGTTTGTTTGGGAGGCAGGACAAATCTGAAACAATGTTTTATCCCTTCTTTGTTTTCTGTATCCATCTGACCATTGTGCTGGGAATGATAATGCAGACAGATTGCTCATGGGAAAGAAAATTAGTTCCTTAGATGGTTGCACAAGACAGAGCCACAGGAAACATTCAAAATGGTGAGCGGACAAGTTATTTTCTGACATGATCTGTTTGTAGAAACATCTCATATTGGCCAAGAAATATTATTTAGAGAAGGATAATAGCTTGGCCTATCATCTGCTTCAGCTTTCCTTGGCCACACTCTTCTGCTGTTTGGTTTCTTATCAATAACAGCTACATAGCATCATGTCTCAAGTGTCTAAGTTAAGGGAACATGATCGTGTCAGCCTTGAACTCTGTATGGGGAATATGTAGAGCAGATGTTGGCCTCTAAGGACCATGGAATGACAAGAAGTAGATCTTTCCTCATGTACAGAATTTGAGTGTACTTGCTGCTTCATCTTGTATCAGTTGAACATTTGATGAACCTAAGCTTCTAGACTAACTCTGTCTTTGCTGGTTTCCTAAATTTGTTCAATTCAATATAGAAAAAGACAGCCATTAAAGAAAGGAAGTGTGATCTTCTTTAAGGTGCTTTTAATTTAAGGTCTATTATGTTGGATACACCACAACACTGCAATGAATTCACAACTTTCAGACTGGAGTTGCCTCATTTTCAGTGAGCTTAAAATATTTGACAAGATTGTTCAGGCCTATCAGCCACCAGCCACAGGTGTCTCTCAGGCCTGTGATGTTTCACTCTAGTTCATGGGGATCTGTGGCTATAAATGTGTTTTAAATGCTAAGATACCTAGCTCAGCCACCTCCTGCTTAAAGCAAGTTGAGAGCTCACTAATTCAGAGACCTAACACTAAATCTTGAAGTACCTGATCTGGTAAATATGCTCATTGAGGAATACTGGTGTTAAATAGAAAGCTGTCTGGAACACAACTGCAACAATTTTTATTCAGAAACACTGGGATGGGGAGAATACTGATCTCCACCTTTGGGTAACAGCCCAGTGACTTGGGACATCCTGGTAAGTGAGATACTGAAGACTTTGACCATTCTCAGTCTGCCATTGGTTCAAACACTTGTTTTAATGTTTAACTGCCTCATAATGGTTAGAAAATACTGGGAAAGGCCCAGAACCAAGCATTCCCAGTTTTCTAGCATGCTTTCACCACTGCTGCAGAGTTACATTGTCTGTTTCTTTGACCATACAAGTTTTATGTACCTTTCTGCTTCGTTCATCAAGGAGTAGGTGGTGTGTTCATCACAAAGTTACCTGTGGCTGTGAGATAAGCATAGTATACTGAGCTCAGTCTTAGCTGTACCTTTTTACTCATGTTACCTATTTCCTGAAGAATCTGTACAACTGTAAGGTTATTATACAATGATAGGATTCATTTCCATGTTTTCTAAGAGCTACCAATCATGGAGAGCAACTCACCAGGATGATTTATATACCTTTCATCTATCAAGTCCATTAGACTAGCCACCCAATTCATGTGCTTAAATCTACAGCAGATTCCACACATCAGTCTATCATTTTCTACTGGTACGTTACCTGTCAGGTGCTTTGAATCTCCTTCTTCAGTATCTAACTTTGTGAGTAGTTTATTAAGTTCTAGAATTAAGATAATTAAGATAATAGGACAAGAGGAAATGGCCTCAAGTTGCACCAGGGTACGTTGAAATTGGGTATTAAGAAAAATAGCTTCACTGAAAGGGTTGTCAGGCATTGGAACAGGCTGCCCAGGGAGGTGGTTGAGTCACCATCCCTGGGAGTATTTAAAAGATGTGTGGATGTGGTGCTCAGGAACATGGTTTAGGGGTGGACTTGGCAGTGTTAGGTTTATGGTTGGACTCAATCTTAAAGGTTTTTTCCAGCCTAAATGATTCTATGATTCTAAAAGTGTTAATCTCCATAGGTGAAGGCCCCTACCATTCAGCTTAGCAATGGCTACATCCATTTTAAATGTAGGCTTTTCAACATACATTCACAGAGCATCAATAATTCAGTGTCCTGCTGAAAAAGAGCTCTCAGCGTTCTTGTTGTTTAACTTAAAATCCTGAGATCTTAAACATTAAAGTTTTGAAGACATGCAGCTAAAATATAGGATCATTGGGAACTCTGGTCTGAACCTAAGCATATATTCAGCCATGAACAGAGAATTGAAATATTTTTTTTTATTTCCGCTGTGTTGCTTTGTTTTACCCAAATTCTTTCTTGCAAAGTGAAATAGACTCTAGGACTTCTTTTCTGTTCCACCAGTCCATCAAATGCAACATTCTAGAGATTTATTAGGAGCAGGTGTTACACATTTTATTCTCTTTATCTCATGACTGTATCAATAACTTACTATAATATTATGGCTTGATATTTGCTAAACTGTCTAATGTCATTAGTGATGAAAAAGGGATGCATAGTAACCACCAGTGCAGTTCAAGTACATGGCATAAATTTGTTTCCCATTTTTGTTCCAAATTTCCACCTTATTACCTTCGCTTGTAGAATGTCAAGTGGTGTTGCCTTCTGACAGATCTTGTGCAGCACAGTGTAGTCCTTTGCCACCTGGCAGCTCATCATTTTTCACTAGTATTGATTCAATGCTTTTAAACTACATTTTACTGTAGTAAATCACTGGTGTCAAACATGTGATTTGCATTTTGTTTGCCACCATCTTTTAAGAAACCTGAATAGTTCAAGGGAATTTCCAAAATCCAGATCTTGGTAGTGAGCTGTACTCCTGGATTCTCATTGAATTACAAGAAGAACAACAATGGTATTGGGCGTATGCAGCTACAGTTTGTTTAATTGAAGACTATCTGTAACTTTACTTATTCGTTATCAAACATGTTAATCATTGTTGGCATGGCAAAACAAGGCATAGTCTTGCTTTTTAAAAAAAATTACTAAAATTAAGGGTCACAAGTAAGGGTGGGACCATGGTAGTATGTGGTAATACATTACCTCATTAACATATGTAATTAAAGAATGATTAGCATTCTAGCTTTATATTATTTTCTGAAACTATTGTTACAAAAAGTGCATTTGATTATAAAACATATCTTGTTGTAAGGTTTCTCCAAGAAACTTAGGTTTGAGACTCTACTGAGGTCCAGCCAAGTGACTGTCAAACCATGCCTACTCAGTGGTGATATAGGGCAGTCAGCTTCCCCTATTAAGGAACTACTTTATGAATTATTTGCAGGTAGAACAATAATGTTGACATATAGGCTTTTATGAGCAACGTTTTCCATTTAGTCTATGGCTTTTTTTCTTCTTCGATGTGTAAGAACATAGCTCCAGAGGACAACAATTTCTATTGTGAGCATGAAGGTTGCCTCTTACTTCAAACTGATAGAATCTCTTGTTTATTATTTCAGAGGCCTGTGATTTTGATTAACTATAGAGTGCTTTTCTGTAGAAATATAAACAATACATCACTATCTTCTCCTTGGACATACTCCAATCTGGTGATCATCAGGGATAACACTGGCAGGTCACACCAGCAAGTGGAAAATCCCCCTTACTCTTTACAGTTGTCAAGTTTCTACAGCTGGGCTCAGCTCAGAAACATTACTGTCGGCTCACTCATTAGCAAAAACTTTACTCTGGTGTGGAGAGAAAATCCAAGCAGCAACTTGCTAAAATCACAAGGCTTCATTTAATTTCCTCATATAACATATGTGATTTAAATGCTGTGGAAATTCACAGTTACAAAAAAAAATTTGAAAGCAGGGTCCTCATATTTTATCAAATTTCTAATGTAGAATGCTGTCACCATTTTCTCCCTACTATTTTTTTGCTACATCCATCTGCCACATGGCATTATTTGTAATTCCTCTCCCAGATAAAGAATCAACACAGCATCAGGTTAACATCAGTATTATTACTGTTCTTTAAACAAAGCAGTTAGCCAAAGTGCAGAGCTTCACAAACTGTTTTCATTAAAGGGAGTGATAATTGAGTCTGGCATCTCTGATGCTATCCTGCTCATTTACAATGTACAAAGCCCTGTTTCCCTAAGCATAGAAGAAATCAAAGAGGAGACAAATTCTTCACAGATAGCTCCAAACCTCTTTAATCCAGCCTCTGGCTAAAAAGTTCTCTCATATTTTTGCACTACTGTGGTTACAGCTGGTATTTTATTCTTGTCTTTTCTCTCATCTTCTCTGGCCAATCTGCTGTGACTCTCACACCTTTTCAATGTATCTCCAAGTTACATTATTTCTCCCACATATGTGCTTGCAAACACCTTTGTGTTGCCTTTTGATCTGTGTTTATGCTTAAGGTACAGATAACAGTATTAACTCCTTGCTTCTAAAAATGAACTTAGTGACTTTCTTCAGCTATGTAAAATGAAGGGAACTTCATTTAACTTCACCTTAAACTTCATCGAGGTTAAATTCAATGCATATTAAATTACAAGGCAGGTAAGACTAGCTTTTGAGTATGATGGAACAATTTGGTGGCTTTGTGGAAGAACATTAGAGATAACTGCTGACAAAGGATGTGCAGGAAGGTTCTTCTGAAGCCCACACAAGACCTCTGAAGTGATCAGATCTGCAGGTGCCCGATGAGTTTCAGCCCATTCTTTTCTAACTTCGGAAGCCTGTGTTTATCCCTGCAGTTTAAAAGCTGTGGTCTTTATCCTGATTTCTGCAAACAGCTCAAAAAAATTTTGAATGGCATTTCAAATGTTATTTCTTGAGGCAGCAACTAACTCTAGATAAGCTTAATCACCATTACTCAACGTCCAAAACGTGAACTCTGATTCATGTTCTGTTTATCTTTTTCCTTCCACTCGCATAATATTTTACAACAGGGAGTCATGTGAGAACAGGAAAACATATTTGGAAACATAAAGCCAATCGAGATCCAAAAGATGTAAATTAGCATGTTCTACCCCCATTGTGAAGGGCAGTTTTGGAAATGTGTTGAAACATTCCACATTATGGACCTGATCAATAAAACCTAAATATTTGAAGTTAAACTTTCTTCCAATTCCATTATTTATTACTCAGAAATTATTTCTAGCTGTGATGTTTTCTTTGTATTTTATTTGACCACAGTTGTTCAGCTTGTTCTTGTACGCATAGTTTTTGGATTTGGATCTGCCTTTCATCATACAAACCTTAATATGCTTCCAGAGAGATATATACATTCACATGTAATAAGGTTAGAAATGTTAACCTGCTCATGCAATGGCGTATGTGCAGTACTTGTGCATAGAGATGTAAGAATATTTTAAAATATAACAAAACCTTTTCAGGGAAATGTTATCATAGATTGAAGAAAACGTTTTTGAAAAAAACACTGATTCGTTTCAAACATCCTATGAAAGACTTATTTCACAAACTCCTTGTTGACGATCACCCTGGGGACTACTGTCCCTTTCACCATCACCACAGTGGGCTGCAGAAGGAATTGAATGACTGACAGACTGATACACTAATTTTCAGAGTATTGTGTGAGTTTTTAAGGCCATCGCTCTCTAATCCGAAAGATTGCAAATAAAAGGAAAAGGCAGTATCACATGACCCAGGCACAAGTATTCTCTTAGCCAAAGCAAATTTAAATCTTACAGACCACCTAGGCTTGGCCTTAGGTTGACCTTGATGTTTACAGATTAGAGAAAAACTAGTGATATGGTATATATAAATAGGGGACAAAGGATGTGGAACAAAGAAACCTAATAGGCTAAAATATATGTATTTTAACAGACACCAAAAACAAGTCTTGGCTTACATTCCTGTTGTACAAAGATACTGAATGTTGCTCTTTTTCTCTTCTCTAACTAGTCCAGCTGTCTTCTGTTGGGATCATTTTGCATTGTTTTTCTGTCTCCCCCAAGAGAAGTATGCATAGGTTTTTCAAGTCTGACTACATCCTCTCATTCTGAAAACTTTTTTCCTGAGTATCTCTACCTCTGATCCTAACATCCAGTCACTAGGATGTTGTCTAATTCTAACTGGAAGACTTCCCTTGAAGATTTTCAGGTCATTGGCCCAGAGTCACACAGTAACCTTTGTACTTGCAATGATTCACATGGACTGAAGAGTGCCTGAATTATACAGATGTGCTCAGTTACAGCAGTTTGCATTTTGATCATCTCAGGGAGGCATCCATAGTCATATGACAGATGATGGCACGACTGACACAAAAGTATGCCTTTCTTGTGGTCTGATGACGGGGACAAATATGATCATGTGACGGTATAAACAGTCCTACAATAAAATCGGAGACATGAGGGCTACTTAATGAATGTATGTCCAACCATCTGATGGGATACATTCATGCTGCCTTTTTGTAGCTTGCTCTTCTGCAAGAGTTGTCTCGTGGGGTTAGAGCACTTATCTTGGATTTGGAGGGTTGGATACCAATTCCTGCTGTACCAGACTCCTTGTTATGATATTACACCCAACTTACTGTCCCTCTACTTCAGTTCCATGATTTTTAAGCAGGGAAATAATAGTGCTATTCTTGCAGATTGTAATAACAGGGGTCATCCAAAAGCTTTAATAGAAGTCACTGAAAATGTGTATGTGAGAATAAGGAATTAGATCTTGTGTTTTACATCTTTAGGGATAGCATTTCATTCCCCACAGGGAATTGATGAAGTCTGAGAAGTCCTTTAGACTGTGAGAAATAACTGAATGAAAAAGCGAAGATTACATTACTGCCCTTGATTGAGTGGCCATTTCCAATTCACATTCAAAATGCTTGTGAGATATCCTACTGCCTTTGGATAGGTTGTTCCCAGCTTGTGTACTCATAAGGTATTTACTACCTTTTCTTTTTTGATACATCCCTCCCTACAATGGATGTTGTGTTTGATGCTTTGATGTTACACTTTCAAATTGCCCAGGAATTGCAGCTGTTACAGTGTCTGCTTGTTAAGTGTAGCTTCACACAAAGTATGCTGCTACTACTTGCTGTGATCTCTATCAGCTCTCAAGTTTTAAGGTCTGTGTTTTTCCAGCAAAGCCTGGTGTAACTTTGACTTGGGGTGCTCATATATACCAAGTACGTAATCCTCCAAAGGTTTTTTGTGCCTAACTCTCTTTGAAATCACAAGAACTTAGAAATACATTTGAGAATCGGGGCCAATTTTTTTTATCAAAATGTTCGTGAATAGGATTTCTAAAAGTACACAAAGGAATTAGGAGTATAGGTCTAATTGAAAACCATGAGTCCTGGGCTTTTAACTCTCTTAGGTTACTCCTTAGGATAAAATTTCCAAAAGACTTGAGCATTTGGCAGTATGTAATAATTTATTTTTATTATTAAATTTATTAAGAAGTTGCTGAGTGTTCAGCACATATGAAATTCAGACCATTGCATGGATGATTAAAAGAATTTCTCTCTAGAGTTGATGTTCTTGGTGTCTCTTTTAACATGACACCTTGGTGATTTATGATTAACCACTCCTATAAAACCTTGAACTACAAGCTTTAAAAACCTGGTTAATCCAGGTTAAGTGATTGCTGAATTTTTCAAAGGGATATAGTCAATTGTCAATTGGAAAAGGAAGAGGAAAGATATAAATATATAAATTTATGTAAATGGCACGTAGCTAAAGGGAGAACACTAGGCAAATGGGTCATTATTTTAGAACTTGTAATTACTGGATTCAAAGATCTTCAGAATAATACACCCTCGAGGCTTTTCTCTTGTTACTAAATAGATTAGAAAGGTGAGGATGAAGGGGAAAAGAATGGCTTGAATAGTAAGGGAGATGATTGTTTTGAGATCTTTGACCAATTTTAATACCTAGAATCAAAGGCAGGCATCAGACAGGACTACCAACATGAGAAAGAAGGTTTTGGGAAGGAGACCAGCCTCTATTCCCATCACGGCTTTGGATCATTACTGAAACCCCCAAGTTCTGACATAATTTCAAAACTCTTGAGCTCTAAATTTCACTGTTCAAGAAGCCTCTCTACTTTCACCTGCTGACTCTCATTAGCTCACTGCCCATGTCACTTGGTAATCCTTGAAACAGTTACATTGCCTTATGTTATAGCTGGGCTTGTTGTGTTATTGAACACTTGCTAATTAATTTCCCCGCCAACTCACTGTTTGCCTGGCTCTCACCTTCTGACTGAGTCACTGACAATACCCTTGTATTACTTTTCTGTCAGACTCACTACTTCCTTCAGTTATTATTAGCTCCCTTGTCTACTCTATCCCTTTCTATACTTCTGTCTGCTTTGTTGTACTTTTTCTTTCAATAGGTGGTTTATTCTCCTTTCCCTTTCTGTATCACTGGCCAGACCTATTTTTCCTTTTCTTTCAGCTTTTTGATTCCACAACCTCACCACATTATGTGGTTTTTATTGTCTTTCCTGTGGTAAACACTCTAAAATCTGTTTTTCTGTTATCTTACTTTCACCAATATCTTTTGTCACCTTCCTTCTATACTAAGTCTATCTATCTGTCCATTTACATATGATACTTTAAAACCTATCACTTAACATGTTGTTATGCTTGTCAGAATGTCAAGGGGTTTTCTTTTCCTTTCTCCTCCTTTCTTGTCACAGATGATGACTACTATATGACAGTTGTGTCTATAAAAATTGATGTCAACTGTGATTTCACTTCCTTTCTGGAAAGCCATTCTGGACTTCAATTTTTCATCTTCCCTTATCAAAAATCTTGCTATTTTTCTTTCTCTGAATTCTTGACTTTTCTTCTTTCAAAGTCAACCATAACAACTTGACAACTGTAATCTTCTCATCTCTGACTTCCTTGGTGTTCACATCATGCTCATATATCTGTCCAGAAAGATTTTTTATAACAGTAACTATATTTACCATGACATTCTGATCACATTTTCTCTCTCTTTGAATCCTTCTCCAGTGCGTTACATATAACCTTATTACACCTGTTACTGATCAGCGCTGTGGGCAACTCACACCCCTCTCAGTATTGCATATACTTTTCTTCTATACCATGATTTATGCACAGAACATGTTAAACTGCTCCATAAAGCCACTGGGTCCTCAAAACTTGCTTCTTCTGGCAGGATCATAGGGAAACTGAGGATTGGTAACTAAGGAAATCCCCAGGAGATTTATTTTACTCATGCTACTCCTGATCAGCTATTTTAGCTAGCAGTTGAGTACTGTCTTGGTAGATATTGGGGTCTTTGGCACAAGATCTTTCAATTATTTAGTTTTGCTTATATCTTAGCATGATGGGTATGCTTTTCCTGAATAATAAACACAGAAACTGTCATAATATAAACTCTCTTTTTCCTTAAATATGGGGTCCTCCATCAGGATTGCAAATACACTTCCTGAAAGTCGTTCACTTCATTTTATTGGAAATGAATAACATTCAGCAAGAGCAGGGTTTAAATTATGGTGAGTCCAAGCTAATATTCAAATTAAGGTTCTAACTATAGAACCTTTTCAGAGGTCTTTGGAGAAAGAGATAATGGATGTTACTGCTTTTGTTTCTTTCACGTACATGTAGTGCACTCCTTGAACTAAGCCTTTAAAAAGGAGATAAACTTTCCCTAATCAGAAAAATCCTTTTTTGGGTCTTAGACTTTTAGTTTATTAATCTACAGATATATTGTACTTTTGAGTGTGAGGTCAAATTAATGAAAATCCATTCTTCAGAAGATTCTGAAACTGTGAGAAAAAGTTCATCCCAGACTTTCTTTTCTACAGAATGAAATATTCTTTAAACACTGCAACTTAATCTGAAGTGTACTGTATTATATCCTGCATCATGATAACAACAAAACAAAAGTTTTGCTTATTTCTAGTAGGAAATTCTGACTACTTTGATAAATTCCCACAAAGAATTGTAATGTATTCAAGAAACTATATCAGATGTAAAAGGTGTCATCAGCAAATCTTTGACCAATCTTACCACCGCTTATTTTTTGGCTAACTACCCAAGACTGTGTATTTATACATATAGTAATTGTCCAAACCATACTTTTTCTTTCCTTTTTCTGTGAGTTTTGCATATGTAATTCTGATGTAATTCGGTTCATTACCGTGAAGTTATTCCCCACTAGATTAACCCACATACTCAAATTATATTTCTCAGTTTCCAACATAAACACCCTGCTTTGCAGCCCTTACATTTCTGGTTAGTATTTAGCCAAAGAAGGAATCCAACTGATGCCAACACAAGTAAAACCCACTGAAAAGGTATATGCGTGGCAGAATCAAGACCTCATAAAGTTGAAGACCACTATAGAGTTAACTAATCCCTATGCTTGCTCTCTGCAGAGGTTTAGAATCCTCCTGAGCAATCTCTCCGTATTGTAATATGCAATTCATTATGGAGACTCAAAGTAGGATTATTTTCAAGCCTTTCTTTTTCTTTAGCCCTAACAGGATTTGAATTTGCGTTTCATTTCTCACTCATATCTTTCCTGCTTGCTTTCAGGTTTCCCCATTTGTTCTCCTTCACAAATGGATCTTTGGACAAACATTTTGTATGTGGGATGGGTCGCCATGTTAAAAAGATTATCTCACCATGGAGTCCATCGGCATTTAGCAACAACAGCACTTATATTTTTCTCAGATTGCCTTTATCTCTTAATCATTATTAGCTGACTGAGATTTATGACATCTTCTTCATCCAGAGATAAAATCAATTAGTTGAAAAATCTTTAGCTTGTTAGCTATAGTCAAAAAACTAACTGTGAGCTTGGATGTGTATAATTGTATTTTCCAGTTCAGCGAGCATGTGCGAAGGAAAACAGCCACAACCCCCAGCAGGGAATGGTCAGCTGGTCCCAGCCTATTCAGGGCTCTTGGTGCTAGTCAGCTTTCAAAGAGGGAGGGGTGGGTCCTAAGGAGCCCAAAGGATTTTCCCGATCCTCTTGGGTAATTTACACCAATCTTAAACATGTATGTTTGTCTGAAGTCTCTTTTATCAGCGTGGTAATCCCATTACTGACAAATGAAGATGTAATCACAGTTTATTCAAATCGTTTGAAAGCTTTATCCCCTTTTGAGAGAAAGGAGAAAGTACAATTGGCTGCAACTGACTTCTTAGACTCCTACTGGGACACTAGCAAAGCAAAAATTATTTTTAAAAAGCATCAGCACTTGGACATAGGATGAAAAGTATACCCCACATGGTCCCTGAAGAAAGGAATCTTCCCTTGCTCATGGATTTTGTACCATCCTCAGCACTGTTGCTACTAATCTAAATCAGGGAAGGTGAGAGAATAGTGTTCTCTCCTCGGTTTGTCCTGCAGAGATGTTCCCTACTAATGCCATCTCTGCTTAACTCCATCAGTAGCGGTGAGGATAGGGATGCTGGTTGAACTGTGTTTCCATCACCAGGGTAACCATCTGCTAACACACAGAGATCATCTCCTTTGTGAATTGTACACCCGTAACCAGAGAAGGATGGAGAGAAAGCTGGAATAGATAACCTCGTACATTTTCAAGGGGAAAATTAACTATCACAGTGCTTCTCCATCACCCTTGTTTGTAGCAATGGGAAACAGAAATAAAGCCTCAGGGAAAAATGTTTGTGCAGAAATGAAGCCTTGAGCACTAACAGCCCCACTGAAGTCTCTAAGGTGATGAAGTGCCAGAGAGGATCCACAGGAGGTCCTAGGAACCTCTTGTTAAAACTTCTTCATGTGTGGAACAACTTCCTCGTCCCGGGTACAATCCTTTCATGCTGCTCTGATGTGCTGATATAAAGGTTATAAAAATAACCTGAAAAATATATCTAGCTCTTCCTCCTCCCCAAATCACACCAAAGAACAGTTTTAGTAACTTTATGACAAAATGTATGCCCAGATAGGCTAAAAAATTAAATTGCAGAGAAAAATGTTTAGATTATTTTACCTTCTGAACAACAACAAAAAAATCTGTAGCATTTCAAATGTCAAATATCATGTTAATTTTAAAGAGATTATATAGAATGTGAATTCCTATATTAGGCAGATGTCTTTCATATGAATTTCTTGACTTCATGATGAAATTTGGTCTCACTGATAAACAGAATATCATGTTCTGCAGTTTTCAGAATAGAGCAGTACTGCGTAAACTGATGATTGCTTTGCATTTCCATTAGCTAACGTGAATCCATGAGGTAAACTGCTTTCACCCTCAGAAATTACTATTTTTATTTCTTTTTATTGCCACAGTTCCCCAGTGTAGACTAGAAATTAATTACATGAGTACATAACAAGCAAAACATTTTGCTTTAAAGAATATATAGTCCAAAGAGAGTGGAATTGGGAAGAGAGACTTGGAGCAACTAGCCTGACACCATACGGCAATTTGGTTTTGTAGCTGGGAGTAGTCACTACTTTCACAGTTCCATAGGATCATTTTCAGTTAATAAAATCCAGCTCTTCCAGTGTCATGGTACTTGTTTTTTTCTTTTTGCTGAGCCTTTCCTTTTGCTGGAATAAGTATTCTTGCGGCCACACAGTGAACCAGATTTGAGAGAGGGTAGCAGTAATACAGCCAAAGAAAGGAAAAAAAGAAATATAATTCATTTTCAGTTGGATCCATTCCCCACTCTGAGTCATTGTTCAGCTGTACAAACTCTCCTGCTGGCACAATGGAAGGAATGACAAAGGCATGGAAAAGGCCTGCCAAGGCAAGGGAAGGGGGATGTTCCACAGTGAGAACAGCAATGTTAGCAGTAGTGCTGGCTTCCACCAGCTTCACGTGGCTGAAATGGCGGCCTGAGTTTCCTCATGAGTTTCACCTTAGTCTCACATTGTACTAGGGCTGCGTTAGTAGTGGCGATGGCATCTCCTTTTGGCTATGCACTGTACGTGCATGTGTTCAGAAGGAAGCATTCAGCTGTGTAAGCAATACCCTCCTCCGGAGGACCTGCATTCTGTGACTTGGAAATGCCATCTTTAAGAGAAGAGTTGCAGAATATAGGAGTAAGAAACCTCCACAGAAAAGGATGAAAAAAGCAAAGGATATTATCCTGCTTGTATAGAGTATCCAGAGTTGAGACGTACTAGGAATCATTGTCCAACTTCTATATTGTTTTGCTGGGTTTTGGTTGAGTTCTCTGTTTCTCTGATGTGTGAAGTGATAAATTTCAACAGGTATATGGAATACCAGATAACATCTGACTGGAGATTGGTTATCGTATGATGAAAACACGAAGTCATTAAAGCCAGCCACTTGTGCTGAAGGGATGACTTTAATCCTTAATGAAGTTGTTCTCTGAGAAACTTCGGTTCATACTATCAAAATGCTGCCTGTTGCTGATCATTCAGTGACGTGTCCAAGAATACTGGCAGAAATGGTCTGGTAAGGAGATTTCTGTGAGTCACTAACTACAATTTGCATTATTATACTTCACGATGTATCCAGAAGTGTTTGTGGGTTTGGGTTTTTTTCCTAATGTTAGAAGAATAACCTCCGTAGGCTGGATGTTTCTAGTTGAAGGCAAACATGAGCACTTCCTATCCATTTTCTGCTGGATACATCATGTCAAACCATATTTTGGCCCTGTGTACAATTTCCTGTAGTCGGAGTAAAAAAAGGAGTTTTCCAAATTCTCTTTCTCAACTGGGAGTTCCTTTCCAAAGCTATTGAACTTGTGGGTTGAGACACAAAGCAGAGATCCAGCAGCGAGAGGTTCAGAAGAACACTGAGACTACGTAGAATAAGCTGTGGTATATCATGGGAGATCACATCACAAGCAAGTCAGACCTTTCAAGAAAGCTCTGACTATTTTGCTGAGCTCCATCACAGCCTTTGCACCTGTCAGACAAGAGCCTTGTGCACTATTGAGCAGCACAAGCAGAAGGAAGGACACAACCGATGAGTGCATTGACCTGTCAAACTGGATGTGAGAAGTGCAAGAATTAAGTAACTTGGGCTCCGTTTGGGTTTTGGAGATGGGTTCCAAAGCTTGCTGCAATCTTTCAGTGGCCTTTGGATTTACTGTACTTGTACTTCAGCGTCAGCGTAATTTCTTATACTTTCAGTAGATGACTTCTTTAATATTTTTAGCTTGAAGAATGGTTATATGTCCTGACCTTGTTATAAATAGATAGTATGATCCATCTTATGGATCACATCTTGAGCAGCAGACTCCATTGCAGTTTTATGTTGATCTATGATGAGCATTACAGATCCCCTTTTTGTGGTGAGGCCCGTTTGACTTTGCAGTGTGATGGTACTCTCCCATAAATGAATTATAGTGAGATCTAAACATGAGGAAAATCTAGCCTAGAGTCAGACTATTGGCTTTGTAATATTTGTGCATTGTGCTGCCAGAAAATAGTAACAGATATACAGTCTTTTACTCTGTGATTCTAATATTGGCTCCCTGATGTTTAATAATCAGCTGGTGAGTTAATGCTCTCCCTAAAGTATGTATTAGGATTTCCACGTAAAGCCTTACTTCTGAGTCTGTCCTTTTATCATGCACACACACAAAGTCAATACCATTCATATCTTTTAATTTAGTGCCGATCCATAATTTGGTAATCTATCATAAAGCATTTTTTATTTTTGTTTTCAAACAGAAAATGTCTTTTCCACCACATAAAAGTTTTCATTAAAATATATGGTTTGGAAAAATATTTTATGTGTTTTGGACTCAAACATGTATTTTTCTGAAAGAGGTTCACTATGGTGGAAAAAAGTTTCATTAAAAAGATCCATCTTTTCTTTAGACGGGTGAAAGGGGAAAGGTAAGAAAAAATTTATATCCAGTATGAAAGTTTCCACTTCAAAAAAACAGTACATTGTAAAAAAAATATTTTTTGGCTGAAAGTGCTTACTAATTTTTAAATTAAAAAAATCATATTTATATGCAATACATTTGCCAAAGTGAAACTCTTACAAAACCGTTTATTTAATATTTGTTTTGAGAAAATTATGAAAGTCTTAAAATACTGAAACGTACCATTTTGACAGCTCTTGGGCAAAGATATTAAATGTTTTGATCATGAAAGTGCTTTGTCTTTTAGTTAGTACTGTATAATATATATCTGAAAAGTCAAAATTAAAATGAACAAAACTCCTTATTTTTAAATTAAAGTTTTGACTGACACAGATTTTTTTCCTGGCATTTTCTTTTATGCATTTTGTTTTAATTTGGAGGACTTTCTGGCCAATCACTTAGTGAATATAGTGAAAACCTTGCGAAATAGAAATTCTAGGTTCTCCTCAATTCTAATACTTATCTATTCCTGTTAAAGCTCAGAGGTCTGCCAAAGCCTACATACCCGCTCAGGCTAGTGCAGTTACAACATTTCAGTTTTGCAGATGATAACATACAGGCTACAACAGCTCTCCCCAACAATATCTCCCCATCTCTGCTTGTAATGATTATATTTAGAAACATGGACATACAGAAATTCTCTGGTGAAACTGCCTATTAATATAAGAAGTTGCATGCAAGTTGGATGTTCTTTCTTTCATAACTTGTCATAGCTAGAGAAAAAGCATATTTTAGCTGTTGGCCCAAGCTTGAGGATAATCTCTACTGCTCTGTACAGTTATGATTGTTATCAGGTTTACCTTTGCTGAAAAAGTTCATGGTGGGCATCTGATTAGCTTTAAAATGGTAAAGCTTATCGTAAGTGTTGAGAAATATTCTGACCGTTAGGCTATGGGATAATGTCCTCTAGCTGTATACAGTAGATCCTAAATTAATCTTGTTTTGAATACTGGGTTATTGTTCCCCCTATGAACTACGCCAAAGAGTAAGAGTCATAAAAAGTACAACGGTAATTTCTTAAGGTGCTACTTCTGCTTCTTATAATTTGTTACTTTTAAAATATTTTCTAGAAAAACAGGGAATCTACAACAATCTCCATGGTTAGAAAGTTCTCCGTAGTCAGATCTAACATGCACACGGAGTGAACTCCAGCATGTATCTAAATCCTTCCTTGTTCAAGACTAGAATGCAAAGGAGCCATGCATGTGTGGGCAGCAGTCCCCAAGCCTGCAAAGCAGAGAAGAGCTCAGTTACCACTTTCTGGTTGTTTCTGTACAGAAGTATCTTTTGTTTTAAGGCTCCTTAAAAGTTTTCCCTAGTCCTTTGCATATCCCTTATACCCTCCCTTGAAAATAACTGTACGTTTGCTTCTCCAATCTTGGCAGCAGAGCTAAACTAATCTAAATAGATACAAAAACTAATAATACAGCTGTCATTTGGCAGAATTTTTCCAAAAGGACAGGAAACAGACTACCTGATGTGTGCCGGGGAATCTGGAATCTGCAAAGGGTGTGGGATCATTGCTGACAGTCTGACATTCCTGATTCAATCGGGTAAATGCTAAGTCCAGCTTTTCCTTCCTGTTTCTTATGAAAGGACACATATGGCTGCAGCCATACTGCTCTTGGCCAGGAGCTCCTCAAATGTTTTATAGTATTCACAGCTGTGTTTGGTCATTAGAATAAGCACAGGGATAAAAACAGGTAAAAACATACAGTTGACTAGTTGCTTTGGTGAACACACTGAGTAGTTCTCATTCTTCTGAGCAATGAATTCTACAGTGATGCTGTATTCCTAAATATGTCTACAAAGAAGACTGTGCAGCAGTGTTTGTGAGAATATGAATCTGTTCCAATATTTTAGCTATATTTCACTTCCTGTATTTTATGAAACAGAGAAGAAGGGGACAGTGAAAGTATCCAGAGTGAAACCGTCGAAGTAACAGCTAGAAAAATGTTCTGTACAGAAGAATTTTAGATATTTAGGTGTAAGACAGACCTTTTTCTAATCAAGAGGAAAGGATATAACTATTGAACTATTGGAGATACAACTATGCTATAGAATCGTATAGTTCTGTTACATGCTCTGTAAGAAGAAAAAGAGAAAAATTTATACGGATTATACTACAGCAAGAAATCTGGAAGCTATCATCATTTAATAATGTAAAAGAAAATCCTGACACTCTGACCCAAAGGCCAAGAGTTTACATTGACCTAAGGAAAAAAATAACCCATTCTTTCCCCCCTCCTGCAGATTCAGACATGCTGATTCTCCTGGGATAAAGCCAACAGCTCTATCTTCACCTCCCTGTCTTCCCCATCTAGGCCTGTGTCATGCATCCACAGGGCAGTACCACAGCCTCTACACTACTCCACAACCTTTTATACAAGATAAGGTTGATTGGTCACATCTGCCAGCCAGCTGTGTCTGCCGCATGAGATCACTGAGCAGGAGAGAAGCCACAGCATCATGTTCAGAACAGAATCCCATCCCGGAGCCTTCCTCACCACAGCACATCGCTGAGGCCTCTGCTATGTCCCTGCATGTGCTGTGACAGGTGTGTCTGCTGGTACACCATTGGCTCATGTCAAATGTATAGAAGAAATGTCAGCTCTGAGTAAAAATGTTAATTTTGCAAGGTTGAGGCGCTAAACTCAGGAATTGGGAAGAACTGCTCAGCTTCTGGTGGATTGCAGCTTACAGTGAAGATGCTGCAGCATCTATCTTGAATAGTAGTACGCTGAGTAGTTTGAAAAGCATAGGAGATTTTATTGGCATTTAGTGTCACCTAAGCCTAATGAAGGCTTTGGAGCCTCTAAATTTTAGATGTTTGGTGGCCAGGATGGAGTCTAGATTTCATCTACTCAGCATATAAACTGCCTGTAAAGCCTCAGTGGAGCGTTAGGCAGCTCCTACTTTAGCAATCAGACTGGAGATACTCAGTTCTCTCTGTTATTAGTTGACTCTGCCTGATAGAAGCTGCACAGCCACATCAGCATGGCACAGTGCTTGAACTAATATAGCTTCTAGACAGCATCTGGCTCAAATCCAGCCATCTCACATAACAGGCAAAGCCTACAACCAGTTGTGTGGCTCAACCTTTCAATGGATGGCATACTGAAGGAAAATTATGAGGTGAAGGAGAAGGGAGAGGGGGGAAGTGTTATTTTCACCCTTCTCTGAAGTGTAAATACTATGCTATGCATAAAATTCTATGCTTACATCTATAGAGAGATGACTAAAGATCCGCATTGCAAAAATCATTCCTGAGATGATCGCTTGTTTTGGTTCAGGCTTCTGTTTTAAAATGTGGCCAAGCATGGAAACACAAGTACCCCTCTGTTGATCACTGCTGCAGTCAGCAAAGTATGCAAGATTAATGGAGCTGGAAATCAAGCACAAAAGGAATCCTCACCCTGTAATGATGGTTTGGGCACTCAGCAGGGATTAGGGAGACCAAGGTTCAGTGTTTGATGTTGTATAGTACTTGTATTCCTGGCTAAGTACTCATACTACTAGGCTGCTACACAAGGTGGAGGAGAAAAGAAGAGGGAGCATAAACCTCATCTCGTTTTGTTTTAAAATTAAATCATTCTATAGATATCTGGTTCATCTGCTGTGAGAGTATCTAAGAGATCAGGCCCTGCGTGTGCACAGACCCAGAATTTATATATCTGATAGTCAGTGAACTTAGCAGGATGTAGAAATACAGCAATACATTTTTTGGATTACAACTTTATTGTCAAGCACCTTAGTCCCCCTCCTATCCTGATTTAGGTACCTAAGTCCTTTATTGGATTATTTATTTATTTATTATTGTTCCAGAGTAGTCAAGTGATAGAAATTAGGTTTTTGACCAATTATTCGGAAGACTGTGTTCATTGAAGCATCGGTCAAATTTCAAATACTGTATCCCATAAAAAGCAACAGAATCTTTTAGGCAATGAACATTAAAAGGAATAAAAATTACTTTTATTTTTAGCTGTTTAGGAATCAGCTATTGCATAATTGCTTTCAGAGGCTTAAAAGAGAATAAGAAGGAAGTTTGGGGCTTTGTATTTGTTACACGCTATGGACTGAAAGCCTTCTTTATACTTACCGGTGTAAATCAGGAACCATTCCAATGAAATCAATAGTTACACAATTGTAAAATTGGTTAGTGATCACAGTCTGGCTGAGTAGACCTATGGCATTAATCAGTTTTAAAGATCAGGTCCCTAAGTACTTAATTTCTAGGAAACAGCACAATGTGACATTACAAGGATCCTATTTAGAGACACACACTCTGTAGATCAAAGCAGGAACTACTGGAAATGCTTTCTGAAGGTATGTGTAACTATAAAATGTTTTGAGTGGCTGCCAGTATTTTGTAATCAGTGTTGTAAAGTTTTGTGATACTCTTGATGTCTGCAGATGTTATGTGGCCCGTGGCACAGAGCTGATGTTCTGAATTACCAATTATATACCTAATGGAGCCCCGAGAACTAACTCCTGCCCTCCTTTGGGTACTGGGGCAGTCTTTAAATGCTAGCAAAGGACTGATGCTATAAATAAAACTCTGTCTCCATAGCGACAGGCAGTTCAGTGCTCAGCTTTCAACACTTTAAAAAGGTAATTACTGTCTTTTTTCTTTATATTTTTCTATTCTTGGTTTATAACAGCAGTAATAACCTCCTGAGTTGGGCATTTCCTGGCAATTAATGACTGACAGTGTTAAGAACACTTGGCTTTACCTCAAGCCTTCAAATCCTCCAGCCGGTCATTAACTGCCAGGAAATGCCCTTCCTCATAGTCATTATTGCTTAATTATGTAAACCTGGATTAGAAATTTAATTAGATGACTTTAACATTCTCTGATTCTCTCCCCCTTTCTTCCCCCCTGTCCCAGGCATCAGTATTTGCCACAGTTGTTAGCTGGCATGGCTGATGTTTACACCATAATAGTGCCAGCATAGCAAATGCTACACAGAGTTTGTGAAACAAGACTGGTTTCCTTTTTAGCTCTTGGTCTATAGAATTTGTCTGCATACCTACTTGTAAAGAATATATTAGATTATGTTGAAAAGTATCTCCACTTCCTATCTGGCACTGCTTTTAGGTGGTAACCAAGAAGAGTTCCCATCGGGAACTGGATGACTCTCTGGTCTGACAAATGAAGGAAAGCTTGTGATGGAGGGTTCTGAATCTCTGCCTTAGTTTTCAGATGCCAGCTGTACCTGTTTCAAGAAAGAGTATTCCAGGTATGTCACATGTTTCTTAAAGGCCCAAGTGGATAACTGCCATAGGCAAATGCTAAAAAATAAGTTTAGTGGCTCTGGCCCATTTCTAACCAGACAACCCTTGAAGCTGCTTTCATGGAATTGTTTCTTTATCTGGACATGGGGCCAAGGTTTAGCTAAATAATAGAAGCACAGAATCATTTAGGTTGGAAAATACTTTAAGATCATCAAGTCCAACTGTTAACCTAACACTGCCAAGTCCACCAATAAACCGTATTCCTAAACACCACACCTACATGTCTTTTAAATACCTCATAATGAGATGGTGACTCAATCACCTCAGTGGGCAGCCCACTGCAATGCTCAACAACACTTTCTGTGAAGAAATTTTCCCTAACATCCAGTTTAAACCTCCCCTGGTGTAGCTTGAGTGCATCTACTCTTCTATCACTTGTTACTTGTGAGAAGAGACCAACCCCCACCTCTCTGCAACCTCCTTTCAGGTAGCTGTAGAGAGTGATAAGGTCTCCCCTGAGCCTTCTCTTCTCCAGGCTGAACACCCCCAGTTCTCTCAGCCGCTCCTCACAGGACTTATGCTCCAGACCCTTCCCCAGCTCCGTTGCCCTTCTCTGGACACGCTCCAGCACCCCAGTGTCTTTGTTGCAGTGAGGGGCCCAAAACTGAACACAGGATTTGAGGTGTGGCCTCACCAGTGGCCAGTACAAGGGGACAATCACTGCCCTAGTCCTGCTGGCCATGATATTTCTGAAACAAGCTAATGCAGCTTCCAAAGGAGGGTGCCATATAAAGCTGTTTCTCCCTATTTAACATGCCATTTTATTTATTGATTGTTCTTAAAGAACTCCTGCCTAGCACAGTTACTGTAATACCAACCCTATCACACTACAGTCAAACCGGTTGGTTTCCAGGAAGTCATTACCTCTGTAGTGCCTGCGCTACTGAATACTTGAGGCACATTATTATCACCATCATCACTGCCTTATCAGTACATTACCAAAATCACCTGTCTATGCCTTCTGATTTTTAGTCCCAGAAGCTTTATTTGGTCACTAGATAAAAATAGCAACTAACATGTACCACTCTCTTATATTTAAAAAAACTAGTAGCCAACCCCTAAAATTCATACTTGTGATTCTAGAAGATCTCTCCTAAATTGTTAATTTGTTTCTGACTTCTGTGCAGGCTCTATGGCACCATTTAATGACTTAATGTCTCTGACACTCCATACAACTGTAACTACTCACATGCTTCATAAAGTATTTCAGTGTTAATTGTTTTAATGTACAAAGGGCATATAATTTGGATCAAAGGGCACATTCTATGAAGCCTTATGCATTGTAGCACTGGTACAAAATATTACTTCTTGACATATAGGTCATGTTCTAATAAACAGAGAAACAGCAATAATGTGGACATGAAAAGTAATTATTGTATTACTGAATCATCTCTTTAATTTGAAGTCCTTTTAAGAAAACACACGATGCCTGACTGCAGCCTCCATCAATCCCCAATAAAAACAAAAGCACAAGTGTCTTTTGAAAGGTCTTTGGTTTTAAGCATTCCTTTCATTTCTACTGTGTATTAAAAAAAAAAAAAAAACCCACACCCAGAACCAATATCCCCACACAAACACAAAGCTCCTAAAAACAATGAAAAACTCTTAAAAAAAAAAAGAGTTTACAATTTTATAGAAAAATCCATTAAAATCCATATCCATTAGAAAGGTGAACTCCGGATGGTAGAGCCAACGTATTTATATATTACTTTAATTGAGCTATTAAAGTATAATATTTCTTTTTCTGTAACATATTATGCTAAGTGAGGTATGTACATTTGTATCATGTAACTTTTTTGGTGGTAATTAACTAACTAAATAAAGCTGAGGCTAGCCTGTTACGCCGGTGGAGGAGACTTGCCCCCACCCAGATGAAAGAGGTAGACAAGGTAACTGATTTTCACTGCCCTTTTTAAAAGCACACTGCAGGTGAGAAAGGTGGTGTAGTGTGGAGTTCTGGTCTGTCAGTCACATGCTAGTGGGAAAAATAGGATGGGTATAGAAAGCTGAATACTTGCTGTT
The DNA here is from genome assembly GCA_027574665.1 of Rhynochetos jubatus. Classification (NCBI taxonomy): domain Eukaryota; kingdom Metazoa; phylum Chordata; class Aves; order Eurypygiformes; family Rhynochetidae; genus Rhynochetos; species Rhynochetos jubatus. The sequence goes on along the minus strand of CM050651.1, from coordinate 55,100,502 downwards.
TGAGGTCCTCTTGTTTTTCTGTCTCTCTCTGCCCATTCCTGCTTTTCTCTGTACCTGTTCTGTACAGCTGTAAGGCTGTGCTCAAGAGGAGCCCCATTCATTTCCATAGCATTGCAGGTGCACAAAGTCAGGGCTTCCCAACCTAGCTACTTCTGGAAAACTAATACAAAAACAGAAGTGGCTCTAAGGAAGCTTTTAAGGAATTCATGTATGATCAAGGTAAATTGAGACAAGGTGTTTTATTAAGCTAAAATATATAGAGTTAAAGAAGCATTCCTTCCTTTCCTTAGATAGGGTGAAGCAGAGAATGGACCCAAAATCTGCAACATGATAGATATTTATTCATATCTTGACTTTACTATTGACCTGAGGCTTCCATTTTGTGCCTCAGTTTCCCAAATATATAATTGTATTTGCTTCCTACGTAGCAGTGCTGTTGATGCATACTAACAAAAAGGATTAAATAAACATTGGGCTTTCTCATCTTCAGCCTTCAAGGGAGTCAGTCCACTCTTTAACACAGTATGGAGAGCAGCTATTTTTGGTGATTTGCATCAAGGATTTGAATTTAATTGCAGAAATCTCATCAGCTCAGTGGAGGGAATGAGAAGGCAGAAAAAACCCATTTAGTTTACACACCAAAAGAGGTAGATCCTCCTCTGGTGAAAAGCTACAACAGCTGAAGAGCTGGCACCTCAGAAATACAAGTTTAAAAAACAACTGTTAAATTCATTGAAACAGTGTATATTTTGCAATTTGATAGTTTGCTAAGACATCAGTATAAAAATGTGAAGTAACACTTCCTCATATTTGCCTTCTATGTACTTTATTTTAGTTACTAAAGAAAACATAAACCCATGTACTTTAAATAGTGACTAAAAGTGTTCAGTAAACAGAAAGAAACTTAGTACATACTAACAGGTCATTGCCAAACATATCAGAGTAGAGAGACAAATTCAACTGCTAATGAGGTTGCTGGTCTAACTTGCCACTTCAGAATTTAGAGTAAATAGTAAAGATTAGCAAAAACAGAAAAGGGTCTGAAAAGCATTACTGAAAACAAAGATTTCTTAATGAATAACTTTTACAGAAAAAAATAATAAATATTTAGAATTAGTTTTGTTTTCTATGGTGAAAGACTGCTTTTCCTCCTGTTCTCCCAGGACAGGTTTTGAGCTCAATGACAGCAAAGAGCTGTTGATTTAGCAAGGATTACAAGACTGATCCTCACATTATACAACAGAATTTATCCATCTCAGGAATCACTTCAGTCTCTCTTTTTGCGAGACTCAGCGATGAATCAAAAGGCTATTAGCTGCTGTAATTTATATAATCTTTTACCTCTCTTGTGTTGCAAAAAAATGCATTCAGCTAAGACTATTTAAGCATTTCTTTACACAGAGAAGTATTGTCAGCATAACTAATATTGCTTTAGCTGGGTTGATACTGCTCCAATTAAGTGCATTCATGCTGTTGTGTCGACGTCCACACAGCATTAGAGTATAATCTTTTCACTGCAGACAAGGTGTCTGAGCCTTGCTGGTATTGTTTGGATTTGATTGTGCTGTGGATAGTTTTTATGGTGTACTGTGGGATACCTCTCGGCGTCTGAAGGAGCAGTGGTTGCGGTGGCCACTTTCTAATCTAAATTCACTTGGAATGTTATTCTGTTTCCAAACTGCTCTTTGCTTCTATGGTTGAAACACAGAAGAACGCAATACTTGTCCTTTATCTGACAGGAAAACAAGCTGCTTCAGCAGAAGGCTGCAGTGTTCACGGATAGTCTTGTTTCTCAATCAGTCTTTAGATTCTGATAGTTTGGGGGAGAAGATTTACAGCTGGGTAAAATGAAGTAATCCATGATGTGAGACTGTCTTTATGTTGTAATCTAGCTGAAAATTCACAGAAGAGGAGTTTTCCTGTACAAAGACGCTGGTAGACTTTAAGGGGTAGTGCTGTCACATTTTAAATTTTTCCGCAGCCTTCATTTCTTTGATGTTTGATGTCCTCCACTGACAGGCCCAGATGCAACCACAATGTATGTGCAGAAGATATGAAGCCAGGTTTCATAGCCTCTGCATCAAGTAACCTAGAATACATGTTCCCCATATGTGGAGATAACTAGGGAGCAGCAAGGGAACTGGAGCAGCTTCTTTAGCTTTATTGATAAATTGCTGTCTTATATACTGCAGAAAAATATGGAAAAATATTTCATGGGGTCTTAATACTATTTTAAAATTGAGTAACACTTTGAGGAAATATTTATTTTCTTTTACTTTCACTAGGTAAGAATGGAAAAATTTCTGTAGCGTTTCCAGTGTATTTTTCATCATGTTTTCGTGGAAATGTTATTGGGTTTGTAGTTCTAGAGTTATTTTGAAAACATTTCAAATTCTCAAAGAGCAAGTAACAGACTCATGGAATTTACAATTTAAGCATCACCTTAAACTGTCACAAGAGTTTCAGGAATAATATTGACCTCTGTGTCTCTGAAATGAAAGCGAGCTTCCTATTTGTTTTCCTTCCTTTCAGCACGAAGGAAATTTTCTGTAAAATGTGAGTCATGTAGAGAATGAATGCTACGTTGCACGAGGCCCATGCGTAGGAGCCAAACCCAGTGTGAAGGAGCAGCGTGTGAGCAGGGCTGTATCCTCTGAAAGGCAGGCAGAGAGGGATAGGAGTAATGTCATGAATAGTGAAGGAGCAGGAATGAGCCAGCTGATTAAACTGATAGGAGCCAAACAGTGCCGTGGAGCCTTTGATGAGTGTCAGAGGTCATCTCCATACAGTTCCCCAAGTCCCCAGGACACACAACCTTGCTGACCTAGTCACTAGATCAGACAAGAGCGTTGAGACTTCATCAGCAAACAACAGCCTAACAGATTTAGATAACTGATAGACTACTAAGCAAAGGCTGTAAAAAAGACTGAAGAAGCAGCTTGTCAAGAAGGAAGAAGTGGTGGAGAAAAGGAAAGAAATTGTTCAGAAAATGTCTACTTCTGTGCCTAAACAGCAGTACCAGGATGTATGAGAAACCCAGGGTAAACATCACTGACACAGAGGTACCAAAACTCCTGCAAATTGGTGCAGTCCATATTCATGCTAATTCTTCATCTGCTGAAGAATTTATGGAATTTTAGGTATTTCTTTAGCTGTCTGGGGGGTTTCAGTATTTACATACCTTTTTAAAATGAATGAGATAGCAACCTAAAAATATAGTCAGCTGCACTGTAAGCACTCTTCCACCCTTTTATCCCTAGTGCTGGTTTGCTTTGCATTTCGCAGCGTGGTTCGAAGGAGATGAAGGCTACTTCCAAGCAGATGTTATGCACAGGTACCAGCTTAGATCGCTAAAGCTGTGTAGCTGTATTAGTATAACACTGTGACAAGCTACTAAACTCCATCTGTCAGAATGGTTAGTTATTTTGAGCCCAAAATAACACTAATGTGACTACACTGTTTTATGGTGTGATGCTTATGCATGGCATAAACACTCCTTGAGACTTCAGTAACCTTGGAGTCTGTGCCTTCCCATGTGTCTGTGCAACAGTCAGTGAAATAAATGTTCACCTTTTTTGGGCTGGTTCCGATATGACCACAATAATAGATACACCTGATCTCAAAAGCTCACCATAATTAAGAAGCGATAGAAAGCAATGACAACATATTTGTGTTTTAGGCATCATCTCCTATATTCCCCTGGGGTGCACTGTGTACAGATAAAGGTGTGAAGGGCTACGTGAGACATCCTGGGAGACATTCACATGAGGCTAGTGGATACAACACAGGACCTGTGTGAGACCCACATCCTTGTGGAAGGGTGACTGAAGGCTGGAAAAAATGCCCTGTGTCACTTCAGGTGATCTTGGGAGTCTGTTTTGGATAACCTAATCACTGGGGCAGGAAGGTTGTCTGTGTCTTCTCTTCAGTATCGTATTGCCAGCACCACTGAGAGCAGAAGATCCACTCAGGTGGTATGAGCTACCTCTCTCTCCCCTGTGAGCTGACATACTGCAAACCAGATGTGAGCTGGAAGCCATTTAGACAGGTTTGGGTCTTGCTGAAAGGTATCGTAATGTGGAGAAGCAGGAGTTATTTGCTTGGGCACAGTACTGAGCTAACACATCTAAATGGCTTCCAGAATACAGCTGGCTCGCCGGCAAGCCTAGCTGGCAATTGTTTGCACATGGCAATGTGGTTGGACCCTAAGAAGAAAAGATCAGTCCGGGCTCTGCTCCACCTTCTTCATTGCCACCAGAATCATTCACGGAGTTCATGTGTCAGATTGTGATCGTGAGCGAGCCAGGAGCAACTTCACTTGCAAAACTCTGCTGGAGCTTGCAAGGGTCAGTAGGAAGAAAGCAGAAATTCTCATGTATAAAACAAGAAGGGCTGAAACAAGTATGTGGAAAGAAAATGAATGGGATCCTTTTTACATTTGCCCTTTATAAGACACCATGTAACAGGAAAATTTGAAAAGTGTTATGAGTAAAATGAAATTGTACAGATGAGACACCCAAGCTACCCTGCACAGTCCTTTCATTCACCATCATAGATAAAGTAATACTTCAGAAGCTCATGTGGTGTGTTTAGTTAAACAAATTCCCTTAGAGACATGATTGACTATTTTTAAGCTGAACACTCACAGTAACAATTACCTGCGTTCTCAATGTCCATGAGCCTCAATAAACAGCCCATGGATTTATGTCTTAGTGAGAACCAACCTATTAGTTTCAGCCATAAATCTCATGTGCCTTGTGTGCAAAGTGAATTTTAATAAAAATCATATAAGGAGCCAGACTTGCTAGGCAGGGTTTCACATGGCTGCCAACATTTGAAAACAATTAATAGAGACCTTTTGGGGGAGGGTAAGTAGAACTATGCCTTTAGCTCCTGTTGAAATACAGTGGACTCAGTGAACTTGCCTGAAGGACAGGATAAAGAGAGGGGTTTCTATTAAAAAAAATTAAAAGAAAGAAATGGAGGCCATCACTTCTAAATAAGGGCAGAAGAAACAGAAAGGGTCATTCCTTTGAGTTTGCAATCCCATCCTCCCCGACCCCCTGCTGCCAGGGAAATGGCAGTAAGTATCTTAAAATTAAGCAGCAAAATAAAATAAATATACCTCTGCACTCCCTGGTCTGAAAATAGATTCTGGCCCCTAATGAACAGAAGTAGCATGTGTTCTGTTTGAAAACCCTCGCCATCAGTGCTCCTTGTGCACTCCCTCTCTCAGCGTACAGAACGTGTGGTGTCGAACAGAGTCCAAAACACAAAGCTGAGTCACTGTTCATTTTTATTCTGCTGGCCATATTAGTTTTATAGGCAAATAGTTCAGGCATAGAAAAATAAATATGGAAAGTTCAAAGAGAAAAGGTTAGGTCCCAAGCTTCAGATGCTTTGTACTGTCCCCACGGTGGTGAGGGCAGAAAGGTTGCTCTAAAGCGGAGGCCGGGGATTTCTGTAACATGCAAGGAGCCTCCCAGGGTCTTGCTGTTGTGTCTGCCCAGTCCATACAGGACTAGTTCACCTGGTGTAAATTAACCCAGCTCGCAGGCTATAATATACTGAGAAATGGATGTCTTATCACCAGGCTGGTAAAGGACCTCAGAATTGAAAGGTACCATTTATACCAAGCTTAACCAAATACAGCTGAGGGCAGGTCCGCATCATGTCTAACACCAATAAATATGCAGGGTTGGACCAGGCAGGGAACTCTTGGCAGTGATAAGGGGACAGCTACACGCTACCTGACTGCTTTTAAGAAACACGTGACATATGTTTTGAGTTACTGAAGTAGCATATACCAGTGTCTGTGCTGCTACTCACAGACGTTTAAATCCAGGTTTGGATGGTTATAATAAAATTTGTAGTGTAATTGCAGATGGAGTCAATCTCTTCCCTTTGGAAGTTCTTGATGGAAGAAAGTGATTGGCACTGGTTTTATGGCCTATTTTCTTAGTCAAGGGGTGGATCCCATTATCCACTGCTGTGCATACACACGTATCACACTGAAAACACTGAAACTTGAGTAAACGATTCAGGAGCAAAAACCTTGACTCTAAACAGATTGAATTTGAGCCAGCTATACAGTGTCCAAACACAAAGAGCTAAGTCCAGCTAGCATGTCACTGTGGCTGCAGGTATTGTTGGTCAGACAAAAAGTGCCTTGAGTTTGCGTAGTCCCACTCAGAATATAGGAAGAAGGATCAAACAGCTTTCCTGTGTGATAACTCTTCTGTGATACTTCCATATCCTTTTAGAAGTATAATAGGATATTTGGTTGACTTTGATATTTTCAGATAGTTGCAATGAAGATGTCTTCACAGCTTAAGGCTGTCTGAAGACACACATAGAAAACCTGTACTCCTCCCTGGTGAGGAAGTATTAAATACTAGTTTCTGCCTTCAGATATGGGTACACCAAGCTGATTTGTTTACTGCCAGCCTGGTGTATGTAATTCAGCTCAAACTGGACTGCAGTACTGCAGTGTTGGCAGACATGAGGCAGACAGTGGGAGCAGAATGGTCAAAAGCACTAAGAAAGTTTGATGAACGGAGTTGAGAATTGCGTCCCGTTTGTGTCCCAGCCTAGGGTTTGTGTAGTATTGTAACGTATACTTCAAGAACATAAAAAGCTTGATTGAAAAAAAAACAGGGGGTGGTTTTCCATCTACTTCTGTGGTCTTTTGGACTTGGGGGTCTTTTGCTATCTTGCAGTAAACGCTCAGGTATAAGCTGTAGTTTCAACCTTCCTTTTCTTGTCTCTGGAGATCCTACAGAGACTGCTCAAATTACCCAAGAGAGTTGTGATAGTGTATTGTTTTCTTGGACTTAACTTAGTGTAATTACACACAGGTAATCCTGGTTTATTTCTGTTATCCCTTAATTGAGCCATAAGGTTTTTTTAAGCTTAAAAAATGCCACAGGCTTTTTAAGGGCTCTAAATTAAAATGAAAGACAAAAAACCAACCAGAAAAGAACACCCCCTCTGTTAATGCTGTTGACCGATAATCTGCCAAATTTAATTGTAAAAGAAATGTGGGGCTTTTAATTACAAAATCCCAAAGAGATCCTTCAAAACAACTATATGGATTTTATTTTATTTTTATTTTATTTTCAACTGCCCTGGAGTGCTGCGTCTCTATTTTCTCACTCTCCGCCTGAGGTATGCTTTTATGACTAAAGTATCAAACCCCTGCAAACAGAGGTTCATAAGAGAAATCCTGACAGATCTTTAGCTGCATGGGTGGGCGCAGCTCTAGCCATTGCATCTTTAAAAGTCTTACCCGCCCTATCACTGTTCTAACTGTGGCACCTGTTAGCAGTGCTGCTGCAGTCTCTCACTGTTTCCATTATAAACCTCTCTTTTCATGAGTTCATTTCTTAGCTAATAAAAGTTTCCTCACAGCTGAAACTTGGCTGAAAGTGACTTTGCCTGGGAACAATTATTATTAATATTTTTTTAATATAAATTTCCTTTTAAAAATCTTTCTGTTATTTTTAAATTAAAAGAGAGAGAGGTTTACAGGGTTCAGATGCCTGCTCCATGCATATACGACCAGGTCTGGTGGCCCTATTTACAGTTAGATGCCAGCTAGAACTGAAGGGGTCTGATTGTCCTGGGGATGACATGGCACAAAACTGACCGAACTGCTGGCGGTTGAAGAAAGGGGTGATGACAAACTGCAAACTGCACGGGAGGTCTGTGGATCCTGTCTACTTGGATGACACTGGTTCCTAGGAAGAGTGCAGACCTTAGGCCAGGCTTTTTGGAAATAAGCATATCCAGGAATTTAAGGTTAAGTAAAGGAAGAGCACAATGGCAACAGGTTCTCCCTCTCAGAACTGGGTTGTGTGCATTATGTTGCCAGAAGAGAGTAATTTAGAGTAGCCTAAAGAGCGTGCCCTTTGCATGTGGTGCTCACCAGGTGCACCGTGCTTTCACTGAGGGGGTGATATCAAGTAGGGCCAAGTGCAAAGTGCATCCTGCTGTCTTATCACACATTACTCAGGGTTTGCTGCTCTGTTTTCACCCTGCTGTTCCCACGTACCCTTATCAGACACTGACTTTCCAGCAGCCCTCTTCTCCCACCAGCACACTGATTTCCTCGTCTCTTGCTGCTGCACAGCACTGGGTGAACACAGCCCGGCTCCCCCCCTGCTCTCCCGTTCCCCAGCTCCTCCCCTGCCCTCCCGTTCCCCAGCTCCCCAGCCCTGTGTGCCAGTGACAAAGCTCCTGCATCCAGCATTTCTCATACCCTTGTTGAAGGAAGGTACGCTCTCTTCCCCTTCCAAAAAGCTGGGCAGGAAGAGGTTGTCATATTCAATAGATGTGTGATGTAGAGTGTGTATTTGGGAAAACAGTATCTCCTTCCTCTCTCCTTCTCCTGTGTGATCTACTCTAGGTGATCCTGCTCTGACAGACCTAGAGATCCTTTCCAACCCCTACCACTCTCTGTGTGCAAATAATTCTAAGATAGATCATGTAGATGGTGCTGAAATATTTAGCCATATTGAGAAGCTCTTTGTTCCAGGCTGGAAAGGATACATAAATTAGAAGATTCCTACAAATCCAGAAGGGCAGGATCCTCACCAAGGAGTTCTGGACATCCATACTTTGATGACCTTAGAAAATAATCCCAATTTGAACTGGGGTATGTGAAGAAAATCTCTGACATCACCTTATTATATACAGGATTTGGGTAGTAAACAGGCCTTGTGAGGATGTGGTTCAGCTCTGCCAAACTCTTAGCAGAATAGCAACGCTATTCGTCTCTGCCCCATCCTTCCCTGGCGCAGGTTCATCATCAGGGTAGCAGCAGCTCACTGGGCAGGAGCAGGGGTAGGCATTCGGGTGCTGGGCCTTGGGGGGGGTGAAGTAGCTCACGCACATTCCCTGCGCACACTGGGGTAAGCAGTCCCTGGCCTGCCGGTGGGCATCCTGACTGCTGGCCGGAGAGTTGCTCTCCTTTTCTCTCTGTGGTTGGGTTATACCACATGGAGCGTGTGGGGCTAAACCGACCAGGTAGGAGGTGGAGGGATGATGTCGGAGACCTTCCAGCCCTCATTAAGGGTGGATATTTGAAGTGAGGTCTCAGAGCCAAAGCACGTTAGCTGTTCCTGCCCTACTGGAGTTATCCTACTTGCTGTTTAAGAAAGAGAGGGTGAATAACGCCCTTGCAAAGAAACAAGGATGCTTTTCCATGAACTAGGACACCCAGTCTCTCCTCAAATGCCAAGTTAAGTACACACTGACACAGCATAGCGTCCTGGGCTGCAGGATCCTGCACATCTAGGCAAGGAGAGGTCTTAGAGCCTGCAAGAAATCAAATTCCCCCAGCATCTCCTCACATCCAAACTGCAGTCATACAGCACCCAATTTTCCCCTCAGTGGTGTGAAACATGCCTGTCGTTCCTTTGCTTTCCTGGCTCACCCCTGAAATACAGCGTGTCAGGTGCAGCCATTTAGCAAAGAAGGAAACTCAGTTTTCCCATTTCTCGTCTTGGCAAAGAAGAAGGTAGGTACTACCTGAATTTTTCATTCCATCTTCCTTCCCATCCGCCTTCCTCCTCCCCCCTCCCTGTTCACTGTAAACTGGAAAAAACAACCCAAGGAAACCCTGTTGCAACAGTATGCCTCAGCTCTCATAAGCTCTCCTCTGCCTTGGTTCCCCCATTGCTAAAATGAAGGTTATGCACGCCACAGGAGAACTGTCGTCCAGAGGAATTTGCTGATTGTTGTTAGATGATGTCTTGGTCCTGGTGTCTGCAAAATGTAAATCCTGTATTGCAGTTTTCTTGAAGAAAAGGGGCTGAATCCTGCAATGCTGCTGAGAAGAAGGATCAGGTTTTTTTGAAACCTTACCAAATGGGATTCTCTTCCTCTTACACAGACACCTCTCCTGTTCCAGCATTACGGACATGGACTTCCTCAAACTTGCCTCTGATTTACAGCTCAGTCTGTGGAAGAAGAGGAATCAGGCCCAGAGAATTCAGATTATGCTATTTTTAACTACCAACAATTAGATGTTATGCAGTTAACTAACAACAGGGTGGAAAAAAACTAAGAGGAATTGTAAATATATCCTAATAATTGTATTGCAGCATAGGATTTATAATTACTAAATGTGTGATAACTGCTTCCTAAATGCCCATGCTCTTTAAACAACCTAATTTATAATTTAAAAAGCTGACAACTCTTAAAGTGTTTTATTTTATCTTGTCTGAAATAATTGAAGAGTAAGTTATTGAAAACCTTTATTTTTCATTAGCCTTAAATTCAGCTACAATTAATGTGCCCAATTTGATTATAAACTGCACAAATTAAACAATAAAGAGCTGTCTAATGAGAAATTAATTATGAGGAACAGAAGAGGAGCTGGGCTGGATAAAAGCAATAAGTTATGGCCTATGGCAGGATGTGTCAGGTTTTAAAGGAGACAAAGGGCTTTTTCCTCAATGTGTGCCAGTGCTGATAGGGCTCATCACAGATCAGTAGATCCAGAAGCCATAACAGCACGGTAATTGAAACTGCCAAAATCAATAGTGCTGACAACCTTAATTAAATTAAATATGTCTCTGATGAGCTCAAACAGCATGGCAGCGGACCACTTGACCCTTTCTCGGAGCCCCGCTTGATAGAGTGCAGCATGCAGCATGATGGATTTCACCCCCGAGGACGGCTGGAGCCCTTGCGCTACTGTAGAAAATTGCTCCAAGAGTGATGGTCTCCCCAGCGCAACTCTAGCTTTGATTCCGAAGTGCAGCCAGGAGTTCATTGCTTGGTCCAGCTTTTGCTGTGCCGGGAAGGCACAGGGGCTACTTTGCTGAGCGCAGCCCAGGGAACTTTGTCATCGCGTCAGCTTTCCACTCTCCTCCCAGCAAAATGAACAGTTTGGTTTGCGAAACAGGCAAAGGACATCCATCACAGCCGGCTGGCTGAGAAGCAGTTCTGACGGTCTTTTTATTAGCAGCAGCGTAGCCAGGAGATCCACTTGAAATTGGGTCTAATTCAGGCTAGGTTTTTAAACTGTGTCTTTCTAAAATAAAAACAAATTGGTCTGAGACACCCTAGAATTGTCTGAAAGATCATCATGGGATTGTAAGAGGAGAAAAAATGAGCTATAAATGGACAGGAGACAAAGAAAAATTCTTGTTGCTTAAACCACAGGGCTGGATTCTCAGCTCAGCTGTACAGTCAGCAGTTGTTTTTCTCGCTAGGAAATTGCATGAGTAAATGTTTTTGCAGAATGCTGTTCTCTTGACCATGTACCGCTGACTTCCTAAACAACATGAAATAATTGCACCTCTAAGTTTTCAAAATGTTTATGTCAGCATTAACAAACTGCTCCTTCATTATAAGCCTGTCAAAGATCAGAGGCTTAGATTATTGAAGTAGATTCCTTTCAAATGCTGAAGTTGTTGCTGTGACAACTGGGGGAGAGAAGAGATTGTTGGAGGTGGACAAACTGTGAGTTTTCCATACCAAAAGGGTTTAAATAATCCGCCTCCCTGTTTAGAAAAATACCTCAATCACAGTAAACATCCTCCAGCTCTGCACAGAGGTCTCAGAAAGGTAAAACATAACATTGCATCTAAAAACCTATGGGTTTAAATCATGCTGTTGTGCTTCATATTAGGCTAATGTTAAAGAAATGTGGTCCAGATACTGTAATTCTGTTCCACGTGTAACATTTCATGAAAGACACCTATTTAATATATTTTGGAGCATTGCTATTCTGCTAAGAGCTCGGGCAAAAATTTATGATACTGGAAAAATTATACAAAAGACGATGTCCTTGAATCACGAGGAGGCCCTCCCTCGCAGTGCGGTTTATGGCACTGCTAATTTAAATATGGTTCCATGTCAGGCAAACTGTTTTATAGCAGCCTCTTTAATCCAGCCTTGAAAATTCTGTAATCCAGTGCGTAAGAAAGCGGTTTGCAGGGGGTGGGAGGACAGCTTGTGTTTGGATTTTGGAAATGTCTCAGCCCAACTTCTCCTTTTTTTCCTTTTTCCTTTCCCTTTTTTCTTTTTCTGTTTTTCTGTGTCCTTCTCCTTCACCTCCTCCTTCCCATTCTCATTTCTATTCCCCTTTCCCTTCCTTTCCCTTTTCCTTTTTTTTTCTTTGAATTAAACTAAAAATAAAAATAACCTTTTTATCCTCTAAGTGCTGTGTATTGTTTTCTTTATTATTAGTGGAGGGTTACTATGCTGTAGGGGTCAGATAGATGCCAAACTCCCCATAAAAATCTGTAGGGGCTGGTGCAACCTCTGCCTTTGAAAACTACCAGCTTTTTAGAGACAGCGTCAAATAATAACAAGTTATTAGTAAAATAATATTAGTAAAAAAATATTAGGAACCGTGTCAGCAGTAGCCAATGCCTTTACCTTCAGTTCTCCTCAAAGGCCGGATGAAGACCCTTTTGCCTGTGATGGTGCTGTTAACATTCCTGGGTTATGAAGGGAGGAAAGAACCTCTAGAGCAAAAGGGACTTCCAGGGAGTGAAATGGGGCAGAAACCCCATGTACAGTCCGAGAGCCATGACTGCAACTCTAGAAGAACAGCAGAGTGGAAAACAGATTTTTTCCAGTGGTGTGACAGCTGAGGGGGCTGCTCAGCCTCAGCAGAAAGACAGCAGCAAGCCCAAAAGCCGTGGAAGCTCATATCCTGCTTGGGTGCCTCCTTCACCGTCCATGGCAGTGTTGGCTTTTTGGCCAGCTGACTGGTTATCTGCTTGCCGCCCGAAGAACCTATTGCCTCATCCGATCTCTTCAGGCTGTCACCATTATCTGTCTTCTCCTTGTTTAACTTTTTTAACACCCTTTTCTCACTGGATCTGTGCCCCTGTAGATGCTTTTGCCCCACCATACTGGGTGGTGGGCATACAGTAGCTGGCCCCTTTGCTAAAGAGGGTGCTGGTGGGATGCGTGCAGGCAGTGGTGGCGAGGGCGAGCAAATGCAGCCAGCACAAACCCTCGTCTTCCCAGTGTTACTGGTGCTAGAAGCTGGTCGAGTTTCACTGCCAGAAAGACAATTTTCCAGTTCAGGAGACTTGAGATACACTGCTTTTGGCACACTGACGTAATGGATGAGAGGAGGGCAAGGAGCTGTGGTCGCCGGTGGCTTTCACCTGAGGTCCCTCTGCAAGGGGAAAGGTTCTCTGAGGCTTGGTTGAAAGAGCTGAAGGACTGTGTTCTGTGACCCAGTGCGATGTGTCCCCGTTACCCTGGATGCCTCCATGTGGCTGCGTGATCTCAGCTGCCCCATCCTTCAGAGGCAGTGAGAAGCCCAGCCCCTTAGACACAACGAGAGCATTTGAAGTGGGGAGAGGAGGCTGCTGTATGTTTCTGGAAGGACTTGTGAAGTTAGAGAAATTCTCAATGCTCAGATCAGAGAACAGTGTCAATTCTGCTTTTTCTGGAACCTCTGAGCTGACAAAACAAGAATTTAAAAGCTTTATCCTTGAGATTTTGCCTTTGGTTTCTCTTGAACAGTACATCTGTAACAAGCCAAGCATTCAAAGCTCACTCTTGTTGGGAAGCAGTTTAGAATAAGTGATTTTTAATCTGCTTATTCAAGATAGAGATACGCTCTGGAGCCAAACTTTTCTGAATGTTCTGTTATTTTTGGCCAACCATACTATATCTCCCTAATCTTAAAGAACCCGAAGTATTTACTTGTTGCCAAAGAAACACTTCATGTTTAGGAGAGATCTGATTAGCTACAGACACCTTCAACATTCAGTTTTCAAACCTCCATTCTGTCCCCTGGTAGCTGACCTCCAAGTGACCATGGATGGTGGCCCTTGTCACCGAGAACAGAATACATAAACCAACTAACTGAAAGCAAAACTGGGGCTGGAACTAGATGATCTTTAAGTTCCCTTCCAACTCAAACCATTCTATGACAAAAAAGTAGAGCAGCATAAAGGTTTTGAATTGAATCTCAGTTTTCTTATTCTACTAATAATTTGCCCTTTTATCTCCTGTATTGTTCTCTGTACTGTGAAGCTTCTGATTAATCTCAAGTGATGTGTCTGAGCCAGTCTTGTGTCACCAGCCTTTGCAGTGGGGAAGAAAACTAAGATAGCAAGACAGATAGCTCGGAAGGAGCAATTTGTATAAGGAGGAGAGCTGCATTGATCATGTCATAGCATTATTACCCATCACAAGTAGAAAAGATTCTCATTTTCACAAAGGAGCCTGGGCTTGAATAGCTGTAGAGAGTAAAAGCCACGCAAAGTAATTTCCGAGAAGTACAGTTTCAAGAAAACAAGAAAGAAGAAAATCTCTCTGAAGGGGTGCAAGGAAAATAATTTACATAACATACATAAGGATGGATTTCCTGGCTGGTTAAAAGAAAAGACACTGTGAGGACTGTAAGATCCAGGTCATGGCACTAAAGTGAGCACAGATGTATTGCTGCACATCCTCTTTCATAAATACCCTGGCTGCAGCTGGCCTTGCCAAAGTCATTTAGTGGTCCCAAAAACTCTTCTTTGCCTTGACACCAGCAGAAGCTGAGCAATGGCTGGCAGCTGGTGTTTCAGCTGCTGTTTATTGTACTGATTTCAATCACCCCATGGCGACTGTTGTATTTTTCTTACCCATGAGCCTGCCATCTAAGCGTGTATGTGTTATGTTCTGTTTGTACAGGACCAAGTTCCTGAATTACTGACCTTCAAATCATAGCTCTCTATTTTCAGTCAGTGCTTGAATGTATTCAGATCTTGGGTACAGCTGCATGGAAAATGAACACTTCTGTGTTGGGCCCAATCATCAAATATACCATTAACATTCCACTCCAAGCAAAACTTGGCTTGAAACACAGTTTTAGGTGCTGATGGAAAATCATGCAGGTGGTAAGGGTGATCTTGCAGTCTTACATAACTGAGAAAGGTGCTTGCACATCACACACATTGTATGCCATCAGAACATGTTCTGTTCCAACATTCTTAAAAATTAATACCACTGGGCCAGAAACCTTCAAGTAATTATAAGATTGTTGAGTGCAATATAAGGGACTGCTTGTTTGAGTAGTCTCTCCTTAACACTTTCCTAGTTACAAATGGAGCAAAAAGTCCATCCTCATCCAAGCCATGTGTGACATATGCACTCCAGGGGATTTGGTGATTTTCAAATTTGCTGGGTTTTATAAATTTTCACAAACCACAGCTTTGCTACCAGCTTAAAAAAGGTGGTATCACCTTAAAGCAGAGGGAAGCCTGACAGGATACAAACTGGGAGAGCCAGCCCTTCCTTAATACACCTTTGGTATCACACAGGTGAAGCCTGCAAGAGCAGCTGTGTGCCCTGCTGGGTATCACCGAGTTAGGGACTATGACTGGACTCTTGCACTGACTGTTTAATGAGGTAACAAAAACAATGCTGCAAAGTGAAAGATTTCATTCGTTACATCAACAAGAACTAAATGCATACTTTTGGCTGAGTTTTGGTGTTCTGTTTGTTTGGGTTTTTTTAATCACAATTAGTATATTTTACTGCAGAATATCATGTAGTTTGATTATTCATTGTTTTGTTGCAAAACAATGGAACACACTATTCTCTTTTTTCAGAAGGTAGAACTGAAATGTTTTTTTAATATTTCTTACTTTTCTGCTTTGAAATTGCTGCATAGAAATGGCAGATTATTAATATTCTTTTGTTATTGCTAAGATATGCTTTCATTTCACTGTCCCTAATTAAAGCTTATTATTGTCTTTAGTTTTGTCTGCATATAGACACAGTTCAATAATGTCACTTTTGTCCTTTCGTTCCTTTTGATTTAAATTCTAAAAACTTTTGATGCCCTGATAGTATCTTTTGACAACACAGAAATGTAATGAACTGTGAATGCCCTGAAGCACAGACCTTCAAAATTTAGAATAACATGAGTTCACACTGAAGGACATTTTACTGCCTTATTATTATACTATTATGAGAAATAGTCTTAGGAGGAATGGGAATATTAAGAAATTATTGTTCATTCGAGTCATAGGTCAAATCAGAGACTTTATTGCAAATGTATAAAAATTATCTTTACAGCTCCTACAAGGTTAGATGGAGTTCAAGGCCAAGCATTCGTACAACTCAGAAAGGTCAAATTATACATATGATAATACTTGGTGACAACAAAGCCAAAGGTCAAGTCTGAGGCATTATTGTGGCACATATAGAGAAAATTACCATTGAGATATCATATGGCATTCCTGCTGGCTCCGGGGCCAGATTCTCATCTTGTTCTGCTGTTGTAAAATGAATGATCTCAGTTATGCACCTGTGCATTTAAAAGACTGGTTTTATTCTCAAATCTTTAGCCATAGTTCAATGAAGTTTCCAGTAGAGAAAGTAAACTAGTTCCCCTTAATACTCTGCCGTTTCCATACTTTAGGATGCATAGATGACTTCTAAGTAGATAAACCGGCCTCAAGAATTTCCTTTTTGTTATTGCAATATTTATAAATCCTGAATTCCTACAAAATTTTAAAAAACCCAAAGCACACTCTTGTAAAATCTATGTAGTTATTAAGAAAACTACGTGTTGTAAGTTACAGGAAAAATACAGATATGCTTATATACTTTTTGTTCTGCATTTTAGACAACTTCTTATATTTTCGATAAATTGCAAACTGATTTCTGTTTGTTATCCGAGTCAAACTTTTCAGTATACTCATTTTGAAAAGGTTTAAATTTAAAGTTCATTGCCTTGGATAAATGGAAGAATAAACAAATTGTTTTTAAAAACATTTGTTCTTCTAAGCTGTTTAAGATCCTCTGAAAATAGCCCACTCGTCTAACCAGTTGGAGAGTCTAAGGAAGAAGTTCAGCTTTTAAAGCAAACTTAATTTTGTTATTGTAAAAATGTAGAGTGTCAGCAGATTAAATAAAATGGTCCTCCCCAAACCAGCAGGAGAAAAATTTTAATGATTCAGGGTAATGCATAAAAGAAATTACTATTTGAGAGCATATTCAAACAGCAGGATAACTTGTATATTTACTCTAATACACTGTTCTTGGCAACTGGAAGTAATAGAGTGATATTTCTACTGAAGCTCTTAACAACGGCCCAGAACGGCAATGCAGAAAGAGAAATATCTGTATATGCTTCTTTTTCATCGTGTCCTGTACACAGTACCACAATGTAAATGCTTAATAATAATAATAATACAATGCAAAGTAATGTTTCTGTTAAACAGAAACGGATTCCATATTAATGATATTGTCATTTATTCAAATGTATTTCTCATTAGGCTGGGGAAAGTCTTAATGAGATGGCTAAAGACAGAAAAATTCAGTTGCACGAAAAATGTGACATTTTACTTTGCGCCTGGATGCACGTGTACCCTTACAGGGATAATATTCTCTAAATTTGCTGCACAAAGCTGTATATTCAGAATCGCTTTAAAAATAGTGTCTGCTATATACTGTATGTGAAAATGGTATGGATACAGAAAAAATGAAGCTACTATTTCTGATGTATGTATGAACACATACACATACGCCCAAACATATGCAACTGATGTCAAAATCTGTATGAGCCACTTGTTCTAGTTTTAGTCATTGAATTAATAGTAAAATACTCTTGATCAGAAATAGGAATACATCTTCTAACAATGAAAAAAATTACAGCATTAATACAGTTGAATCCAATATTTTCGATTGTGAGTGATTGAAATGGTGTGTCCCAGGAAATGCATATTTTTCCAATCTGTTACGTAACATCAGCTGGTCCCTGTATTCTTGTGGCTCTCTATAATTATACAGAGATGATGATCATACAAAAGCACTCAGCAATTCTGGTCAGGGTGCCATCAGAGACCTTAGTGGCAGTATTCAAATCACAAAGGATGTATCATTCTTGGAGAGGGGGGTTTTTGGCTTTTAAATACAATACCTTAGTGCATCTTTGGTGAGGGAATTTGTATTATTTGGGTAAAAATAGTAAATATCACACCGCGCAAATATTACTCCTTGGAGACACGAAGAAAGTTTTATGAAAACAAGAAAGATTGTTACAAAGATAGATTCCAATATTCGGTGCCTGAAAACAGAACATGGAACTGTTTGTTCTTTCCATGACTCAGACTTGCCAGCTCTGGTGTTTGTACCTTGAGTCTTTTTTAAACTCAGCTGTTGCTATCAGTAGATGGTATGGGAATCTCAGCTTCCAGTTACTTTGAGTCCTCCTAAGAAACATGAGGGAATATGATGCAAGTGTAACTTAAGGCTTCAGAGGCAGTATCTCATGATCTTAACATGAAGGACAACTTCCCTCTGCTTCAGATGGGCACCCTACGTCAGTCTGCCAATAGTTATTGTGGCCTAAATCCTACCTCCAGCGTTGATACGGTTTAGTCCCATTTCAAATGCTGAGTCAACCTAGTGGTGAGCTAATTGACCAACAGCTCTGCATTCATAGTGTCACAGTACAAATGACTCAGTGCTTGACCACCTTCACCAGCAGTCGTTGCCAAAGAAACACCCCATCCAGCAGACAGTGGGCCTGGTGCAGGTGCTGATGCCATAATCTGGTGGGCACAAACGTCACATTCAGCTGGGATGTAAAAATTCTTAGGATCCCAAGGATTTTTATTTTTCCTAGAGGACCAATATTTGGATACGATTATTCAAATTCCAGCTCTGCCCCCAACAAATGGTCCTCAAGTTTCAACTGGACCTTTCAGCCAGTTTCTCCCTCAACTCCAGGCCCAAAATGGTGCATGTTGTTCCTGACTGTTACCCAGTAGCCTGACTTCCAGGACAGCCCAGGCACGGGGAGCGAGGAGAACAGGGAAACAAACCAACAGGGACGAGCCTGCTTCCCACAGAGCAGAGCAGCTGTCCCCTTCTAATGACATCCCGGTTGCTGCAGCGCTCCTCGCCCACTGCCCCCCGTGTGTAGGGGAGCAGGACAGCCCAACACCCGCCAGCTGGACGGCTGGGGTGCGCAGCTGCGCAGAGGGGCCCTTGCAGGAGACCTGTGCCTGGTGAGGCTCAGCTGGGGGTTTCCCTTTTGTCGGTGGTGCTGCTGGCACCAGCCCACGTGGCCCTTGCTCCCTGTCGGCCCTGCGCGGTGCTAACGCAGCTGTTTGTGCAGCTGTGCGGCCCACCAGATGGGAGAAGCTATTCTGGCTGGAAAGAAAAACATGTCGCTTTTTGCAGTGTGTTTTAACTTTTTTTTTTTTCCCAAGCCAGATCAATTCCCTGATCCGGCTGGTCAGGCAGACACAGAGAGCTGTGCTTGGGCAGGATGGCAGGAGGGGTGAGCCAACAGCCTCTGCCCTAAGTGCTTTGTACCACTAGGGATGATACACTCATGGGACGGATGCTGCCAGTTGATAAGCATTTATGTCGACACTCAGGAAAGCACTCTGTCTCCTGACTTCTCTTTCTTCCCCATCTGAGCATTTCCAGCTCCCGCTGTTGCCCATGCATGGGGGTGCTCATCCAGCCAAGCAGGTGAGGGGACAAGCAGACTGACTGACACACTGAGATGAAAAAATACCCCTTTTCCCATGGGATCTTCCCCCTCCTAGGTCAGGTTTCCTAATCGTCTCCCTGGCAGAGCTGCACAAACCCTTTCCCCAACAGCAGGGTGGGCAGCACAGGGAAGGTGAGGAAGCGCTAGTTCCTTGCCAGCTG
The DNA here is from genome assembly GCA_027574665.1 of Rhynochetos jubatus. Classification (NCBI taxonomy): domain Eukaryota; kingdom Metazoa; phylum Chordata; class Aves; order Eurypygiformes; family Rhynochetidae; genus Rhynochetos; species Rhynochetos jubatus. The sequence goes on along the minus strand of CM050651.1, from coordinate 55,080,855 downwards.
ATCCCTACCAGGTGTTTCCCACGGTGTAAACTATTAAAAATGGGGCTTACTAAAACAGTGAAGATGCTGTCTGCTGGCCAGCATGCGGTGTTTTCACAGGCAGGTGAAACAGGTTTAGATTAAATCCAAATCAATCCCAGAAAGAGCCTTCCTTCTCTTCTCAGATCTCAGGGAGGTTTTACAAAGCTGATATAGATTTAAAATCAACATGTGATACCACACCTTACCCAATATTTAGCATTCTCAGCCTCCTTTGAAGACAGTGATCTGAAAACACACTTATTACCGTGTGAGGCTGGGACACTGGACTGAGATGGGTAGAGATTCGGGCTTTCCACACACTTCATGGCTAGGTATTGAAATGCCTTACAGAAACCTCAATAGTCAGGAAATATTAAGCACCTGCTGCCTGAAATTTTATTCTTTGGTACGGATCACGTCAGGTTCCCAAAATCAAAGTATTCCTGAAATCACCTGTGGATTGAAGGAAAGAAAAGGTTGATTTTGAATGACAATCAGCAAATCATATATAAAAGCCACACAGAGAAAAAAAAAGCCATTTTTTCCTGATTACTCTCATGTATTTCATGCAAATATTTAATATTCCTTTAACTCTAATTTACCGATTTTTAAGACTAATAAACATCCAGTAAAGATATCTGAAAGCTCTCTCCATCTTTCTCTAATTGAGTATTTTGAAAGGGGCTTATCCTATATCTAGCAAATTCTAATCCCTATGAGCTAAACTTTGGAAGCGAGAGAGGAATGTAGGTAGAAAGCTTTTCTCTTTCAAAGTCGAAGGGTAATAGCACGTCCTTTCTATTCCAAAGTCAGAGTGAAGACAAGTTCCTCTTGATGAAAGCGCCACAGTTAATCCGTCTCAGGATTGGTGTCTCCATGTAGCACCCTGGGGAACTAGAATAAAAAGAAGTGTTTTTTGCCTGGTGAGCTGTAGAGTTACAGTGCAGGAAAATCTTTGTTGTACAGTACGCTATATTGTTTCGCTAATGTATTTTTTCTGTGCTCTGAATGAAGCACTTATACGCAGGGAAATTGGCTTTGAGGCAGCGGATGAAATTGTAATGGTGTCAACGATCTGCTTTGCAGCAGAACAAGCGATCAGCTGATGGATCATGTTAAACCGCAGAAGACTGGATCCCACAACCATTTCTCATGGTAGCAAACTCGTAAACATTGGGAGCTGTTCTGTTACATCTGTGAGCCTGCTCCCAGAAAGGAGGATAATTCCAACATATTTATTAAGGAGTCAGGCTCCATTCCTGTTGATTAATTGTGAACATTTGTTGAAGAGATTAAGCTTTTATTTTTCTCCTGGCCTATTTTTAATTACATGGCAAAATGCTCCCAAACCCCACTTATTTCAGTTCATTGCATGGTTTTTAAAATGTTCAAGGTAGAAAAAGACAAGGTTGGTGATTTTGGTGGAAGCCGTCTGATAGTGATTTTTCTCTCTTTTTGCTGCTGTGTTCTTCGAACAAATTGCTTTTGAAGGTGGTACATGATTTATTTCCACAGTTCTGAACAAGCAAACTATTTATTTATCGTATAATCGTAGAACGGTTTGGGTTGGAAGGGACCGTTAAAAATCATCTGGTCTAAACCCCCTGCCACGGTGCCATGGTCAGGGATGTGCTGCAGTTTTTGCTGCAGTGCTGTGAAAGGTCCTTACCAGACACACAGACCACGGTGCAAGGGACTTGCGCTGACACACACAACGGGACAGTTCCCGTTTCGCTGCTTTTATCACTTCATTGCTCAATGTCCTAATTCCTCTCCACTCCAAATGAAAGCTGACATTCTGTTGTGCGTTTTTGTTGTTTGTTATTTGTTATTACAGAGCTGTTCAGATGTAAGGAGTGAGGGAGAGCTACAATTTTAAAAGACATAATTGCCACAAGGTATTTGTGTGGTCAGAGGATAAACAATAGCCAGGCTGTTTCTTCCAACTTCAGAAAAACATTTTCTTTGAATACTCTCTTTTGCTTTCCGAAGAGTCACCATTATATCTAAACCCAGACTGTATACAAAAAGCTCGACACCAGATGATGAAAGATTTTTCACGATGCAGTTCTTGGGGACTAATAGGAGAGTACTTCACCAGTGTTCACCGCTAATCAGTTTAATCTGGCCTTGCAACTGGTGTGATAGGGTTTCCAGTCAGCTGATGCTGTGTATAATGAAACTTCATGTGAGGCTCAGACTGACGATATGAACTGTCTCCTTCCAAAGCAAATATGGCACATGAAATTCCAAATTAATGACCACCCGACTTTAACTAACCATCTTTAAATCAATTGCCCTTAAAAAAGATGTTTGTCAGAGCATTAATACAGTATAAACCAGCCCGTGCTTTGGCATGCTGATGGCTTGTAGAAAGGCTGCTCTTTGCCTTACCACTTGATGCTTCAAGGAAATATCAGGCTCCAGCCAACCTTTTCTACCTTTCCTTCCCCTCTAAGACTCTCGTTTGCCCAGTTCATCTTTTCCATCAAATTGTTAGACTAACATTCATTCTGATGGCAGGGAAAGTTAAGTGGCTTAATTTGTACTTAAAAATGGGGAATTTCCTCATGTTCTGGGCCTGTCCTAGCAAACCTGGCTCTGTCTCAGAAAAACTAGGGTTCTCTGTTTTAAAAACCTCCTCACATTCACCGTTCAAAAGAACAGTCTGTGTGCTGGCTGGTGAAATCCACTACTCTTACATTTCATTACTATAATACAGCTGTTAAAGCAATTCCTTTCTTTTCTGTTCAAACCTTCATCCTCCAGAGCAGAAATCTGCCTGGAAAAGAATTTTGTTACAAATGTGTTTATAGATGTCAATGAGCTGCTACAATATTTGATAATATTTTTTATCACATGCGTTATCCTGAAGACACAGTTGTGCTTACTCTCACCTGGCAATTACTTCCTATACATTTATTGTTTTAGTAATAGTGTCCTCTTCATCTTCTTATGATTGTTATTCCAGACTAATTCTCAGCTGGTGTCAATACATTTAGGGTGAGCAGTCAATAATGTTTTAGGATCAAGCCCCTAGTGCTTCTAATCTGAGGATCTCAAACTGCTGGAAAAATACCCACTGGTTTAGCTGAAGAAATATTCCAGCTTTTTCTGAAATACTCAAGTCTAAGCCTATTTGATCATCCCCCTGTTACTGACACAGCTTGCTGAGCCAGTCAAATAACACACAGTTATGTTAGGTGAATATCTTAATTGTTTAAATATTGTCAATAACATATCTGAAGGCAGAAAATAATTTGTTTTTTATTAATTGCCTAACAATTAGGACTCCCTGAAATAGGAAAATAGGACTATCAGACCTTTTGAGGTCATCTTTATACTTCTAGAGTCAAGTCCACTAATTTCCTTCTTTTCTGCAAATGGGAACTGCTATGAGAATAAAAACTGATTTCTATATTCTAGCATGTGTTATGAAAGCACCGTCTTATTCCATTTTTTAACAATTATTTTTGGTTGAAATGCAGCTATTTGACTGCTAATTAACAAACTTGGGTCTTTACAGTCTCAGTCTGGAAGCAATACATGGCATGTCAAGGAGGTAAATGCAAAGGTTAAAGATGCTTGGTGTCTTTCAGTTAAAACAGTGCCAGAATTAGTTTGGTATCTTTCTGAAGAGGAGGTTGCTATTTCTTTCAGAGCAGCTGTATGATATTTTTCTTTTTCATTACAAATCTTCATGCATTAGTCTCCTACAGGGCTAATTGCTTTATTTAACATGCCACAGAAAGCTACTGCTGTTGCATCAGGGAGATGGAATGCTTCTCTTAAACTGTAACGCCAATAATTGCCTTTGGACTTCCACACAAAGAAAGTTTTGGTCTTCAAACTGTCTGGAAGGGTTTGTCTGTAATTGCTGTAATGTACAATCACTCCTAGAATGAAAAGGAAAATGACACATATTTAGAAAGTTCAATAAGAACAGCGCAAACAAGCAAAGCTATTATCCAAGACGGTGAATGAACCCCGTGGTCTGAGGCTGAGCCTCAGAAATTGTTTTATTGCACATGGTGAGCAGACACACTGTTAATATAAAAGTATAATGAAAGCAGTTGAAGTAACCACAAGAACACCCTCTGAAGCATCCGTGTTTGGTTAAACACATTTGGCTGAAGTCATACCAGGCGACAGGGCTGACAGATTATTTACGTCTGGATGTTTCCTCTCCACGCTGATTCACAGCAGAATAGGTATATCCCATTTACACATGGAAAAGTGTATTGCCATTGACCTTCAGAGCAACTAAAAGGCAAAATCATACACATTTTCTAGGCCTCACAATTGTTAAAACTCTGGATACACTTGCAGCGAGATACTTTGGCCAAATCTCTTAACATTTGTTAAGCTGCTTCATGAGTTTGACCCCCTTCCCAGAATAGTCATGGCCCTGCCACCGACCTGAAAACCTGTGGGCCCTCAGCTGTCTGCATTGTCAGCGTAAGCAAAGCAGAGAAAGAAATTGCTGGTATGGATGTAAGACAACAGTGGCCTAAAATGCTTGCTATTGCTCAACAGAATTTAATATAATATCCTCCGAGCAGTGGGAAGTTGGCTTACCGGTCATTATTATTGGGGTCAGCCTGCAGGAGTTAAAAGTGGAGGAGGATGAAGACTTCTGCCCTGATACTGTGTAGCTGCAAGAATAAATGGAAACTCTAACAGGAGGAAGGAACAATTCATCCCTTTTTATTGAAAAACTTCACAGGGCATGAAAACAGTTGTCAAAACCCTCTGCATAATAATCTTTTGGGCAAGGAAGAAAATTCTAGATCAGATGTCTGCATACAACTTCTGTTCCCTTGTCATTTACCTGCACACAAAATAATTATTTTCTTGTCATCCTATTCATTGCTAAGAAAAAAATAACTGTGTTGTCATGAATGACAAGCTATGTTCGAATACAGAATAATTGAGTGAAGAATATGAATTCCAAGACAGAGATCGGTCATGTCTTTTCATGAAAAGAGTGTGCTTAGTCTTAAAACTAAAGAGAGACAGTAAAAAGCACCCTGACAGTATCAGGATTCCTATGAGTTTTTCTGCCATGCACCCTTCCAAACCTGACTTTTTCAAACAAAATATTTGTTTAAAAGATGGCTAACTTCATCACAAGATGCATGTAGCCCAGGCTAGCTAATTAATAATTCTCCTGCTAACTAGCATTCCATTTCTGTATATTTTCTGGCTTTGCTAAACCAAATCACTGAAAGAAAAATATAGTCTTGAGGGATATTTAAGTATAAATCTTTCCACACTGCACTTACATATGTGAAACAATATCTTTTACTGATTCTTCTGAGAGTGTGTGATAGGGGTTTGTGTCATAAAAAAGATTCTCAAAACCACAGTATAGACTATGAATCATAGAATGGTTTGGGTTGGAAGAGACCTTAAAGATCATCTAGTTCCAACCCCCTGCCATGGGCAGGGACACCCTCCACTAGACCAGGTTGCTCAAAGCCTCATCCAGCCTGGCCTTGAACACTTGCAGGGATTGGGCACAACCTCTCTGGGCATCTGCCCAGAGATATAACTAACTACATCTTCATTTGGATTATTAAAGAAACTACAATAATCTGTATAAAAGAAATTCAGGCCTCAGTTTGAGGCGTCATTGCCCCTGTATTTTACATAGGAAAGGTACAGCTTGAAATACACTTATGGAAGTGCTGTAGTTCATATCTACACACATTCTATAAATCATGACATAGCAAGATCAGAAACACTGAAAATAATATGTCTCTCTTTACTTCTTTCACTTGCTTGGATTCACCTTGCCCCACTGCACATCTGTCCTGCAAAAGGAAATGGAGAAGCAGCTAAATAAACATACTGATACTTCAGCTCTCCCTAATTCCAACTTGGAAGTTCCCCTTCCCGGTCTCTGCCATACCCCAGCCACAGGTCAGCATCCTCATCTTCCACAGCCAGAGAAGACCCTGAACCTCTGCTGGTGTTTATTGATTACAAGTTAGAGTGTTTTGGCAACTGATAAGGCACATTATGCCTTTTGTAAATTATGCTGTAGGTAGCTCTGTTTGCAGTTTTGTCTTTCTAACTGTCCATGAGGTACAGGATCAGATTGCAAATTACGGCTTTGAAACGTCTTTTCTGTTTCCACATCTGAAATCATCAGTGTTTGCGTGATCTCTGGTAGAGGGACTGTCCTAGCAGCATGTGTTTGGGATTTCATTATAGAAATGACAGCACTGAAATCCAGACATGTGCTCCTAAATTATTTGCATGGTAAAGGATGCACACCAAAATGGAAGTTATTCTGCAGGAGGAAGGGTCTAGGGTGTTGTGAAAATAATTTATGTTTTGCTGCAAACACTCAGAGGAGAAGGAAGAATTTTAATTTAAAATTTCTCTTGGCATACAAAAACGATTAAAATCTGCAGTTTGTTTAAAACTAAAATTAAGTTTAGTTTTTTTGTTTCTCTCATGTTAAAAAAGTGACAAGTGTTAAAATAAAAAGTAGTTTTTAATAGCAAAAAAACTCCCAAATTCTGATTTCTTCTGAATTAGAGATACTTTGACTGAAAAAAATGAAGCTAATTTGAAACCATTTGATTTTGGCTTATCCAAGCATACAGTTTTCAGTGAAAAAGTGTTTCACACAGCAGCTAGATTTATTCAGAGAACTATTACCATATATGCAGCTCTTTCCATCTCAGTTTCTTCACTAAAATAAAATTTCTACAATCTACCTTTCCCTTTTCCTCTTCCCCCACGAAAGCAAACCTACACCACATCCATATTAATCTCCTTATTTTTTTCTTTCCAAAGTTCTGCTCAGTCTGTCCTAGTCCTGCCACAAATTCTCTGTTTCTGTGTCCTCCCTCCATTCCCTCAGATCCTGCACCCCAGTTTGCTCCAAATTCCTCATCCCTCCTTCATAGCCACCCTTCTTCTCTGTTCAAACAGAGCATCTGGGAGAGCAGAACAATAGAAAACAGCAAGGCAGGCTTGGAAAACCTGAAATAACTTATACATATATATATTGTTCCAAGAGGGACAGTTTTTCATTTGATTTAAAACTGGATAATTCTGCTGACATGATAAAATCAGCACTAGTTTAGAAGTTCACAATTTCATATCAGCTCACGCTTGGGATGTGGACTACATGTGTGTGAGAGAGAAAAACAAAATCTGGAACACTGAAGATTATCGGTCCTTTTCTCTCTAAAATGTAGGAAAGTCAAGCATTGCCAATGTGGAACACTGGTTTTACGTTTTATCTGAAAAAGCTACCAGTCACTTCACAGCACAAAAATCCCACCCCCCAAAATAATTGTTATTTCCTGGGAAGGAAAACCATATCAAACCGGAACAAAAAGTTCCAGGCCTGATATACAGCTTTAGTCTCCCCTTAAAGCAAGTCTTGATGCATCCTGACCTATGGTGTTGTGACTGTTGTGACTGACACCTACATGAAATCAGCTGCTGGGCACAGTTATATCCATCTGCTATGTTTGCCAACCCTCTGTATCTCACACAATTGCAATTGCCTATATGCAATATGTTCGTGCTGTACCTAGTGAGGAGAAGAACAGACTTCCTCTGGACTTGGCAGCCAGAATGTGTCACACTATAGACCTAAAGCCACTTCACTAGAGCTGATACAGTGATGTGTAAAATAATTTCTTCAGCTCGTGTGTTCCACAAATACACATTTTGACTCCTGTTTTCTTCTTTTTATTTGCTAAAAGTACTTAAGTCCCTTTACTTCTCTCCTAGGATTATGCTATGAACCATTAAGTGTTTTGCAAAATCGCACCCATACTTGAAAACTTTCTTCCCATACTCCCCTCCTTCCCCAAACTTACATAGATCAAAGATGATGAAAGAGTAGCAGTGGTAGTTCCACTGCTTGGTTAGGCACTCTGATCTGCTAAAATCTAGATGGGGAGCAAAGGAATAAAAAAAAAACCCAACTATCCCAAAGAGTGGTTCTCAGGCAGCTCTTTTGTGTGGGGATCATATACTTGACACCATGCCTTATGTGGAATGCACATCAAATCACCTGGAGACTCCACATCAATGGTAGTTATGTGCATGCATGTACCACAAAGAGAATAGACCTTTAAACCAGTTGGGTGCATGAGACAAAAAAAGAAAAAAAAAAAAGGTCTAAAGAGTGTAAATCTAGAGGAGTACATCAACTTTTTCTTTTGATTTACCTCTCTGCCCTGCCTTATGCCCTTTTTGGTTTGGTTTGGTTTTTAATGGATGCATTTTTTTAAAAAAAGGGAAAAAAAGGATTTAGTGCAGCCAGTGCTTTATTTTATAAGGTTCTGTCCTTAATCTAATACATCTGTGTTATCTGATCCAACACTGCCCATAGGATAGAGGGCCAGATTCTTAGCCCCCTGCACTCGTCTCATAGACTTCAAGGGGGTTAGACTAACTGCAACAAGTCGATGACTTGCTCTTGTTTGTTGTTGAACTCTTTTAAGTGTTACCATATTTTTCCCTTAACTGTTACTGAAGCCCACACCAAGTACCACTCAGATAAAATGATTTCCTCTGTGCTGAGCTGATATTTGCTCCAGGGTGGCATTTACTAATTTCAGGCAGGTTTTGCTGTCACAGTGAACAGGACTAAAACAAGCCTCGTGTAGGAGTCAATGCGTCTCATTATTTAGAAAGAGGATTTTTATACCTCAGAACTGAGTCCTAGGTTAACATTCATTTGCTCTTTTCAATCTAAGAATGGCAGGGATGTTATAAGAAAAACATTTCGAGCAACCAAACAAATGAAAATAAGAAACTGCCTGTTCGTACTGGGGGATGAAGTGGGTAAACTCTTGAGTTTATGTTCCACTACACATTCAACACTGAAAAGCACTGCTTTTCCCTGATCCTGGCTATTCTTTCAGTGATGAGAATAAGCCCAATGGACCTGCCCACTAAACTGAGTAAAACCTCAGTAAAGCCAAGCGTGTGCTCACAAGCTCCCTGCCTTTCCTGCTGCCCCTCCACCAGCTGCTACACCACCATTCCAGGGGTTTTGCCCGTCCTACCACCAGACAGCCTGGCTGTCTTGGACAGAGATTTTTGACCACGCCAAGGATCCATGTGACATTGAAAACTGGGCTCTGCTACTGCCAAGTTTGGCCATTCCCTTCCCTCTGGGAGTCCTGGCCCTTCCTCCCCAGACTGCCTTCTAAAATGTGAAGAAATATGGACGAAGGGCAAGGGCAACCAATTCCATATTTCACACACCAAACCCCAGCTTTGTTTCCGTCCTGCACACATGGGACCCAGGCCCAGGGGACAGCAGCCTGTGTGTTTGCAGGACACCATGATGGCTTTGTGCCTGACTGGGACAAAACCCCCACAAAGGGAGGCTGTGGAGACAGAGTGAAGACGTGGTCCTCTGCTGCCCTGGGTCGTACACCTCCAAATAAGGTGCTGGTCGTAAATGCTAGGAGGCAAAAAGCAAAAGGAAAACATGAGGCCTGCAGTATGCTTCCGCAGAAGTGGGTAATATGTGTAGTGTGCTGTGTGGTTTTTAATCAGAATCTCTAGTATTACAACCTATTTAAGAATTACCGTCCACTCACTTGACAGGTACACTAAGGATACAAACTGCTTGCACATGTTAAATGTAGGGGGAAAAGTGATGGGTAACTCAGTGCAGGGTGTGAAATCAGCTGTTTACGTAATAGATTAAGCTGTTGACGTTAGCTCAGAGATCTACAAAGAAAAAGTCCTTTCATATATCTGCGAGTTATGGTGTATCCCATGATTTTTTGTAGACATGCATGTGGAGCAGAAGTGACTCCATATCCAAACATGGCCTACAATTGCTTCAGGGTGCTCCCCTTCAAGGCTGGTCTCAAGAGCAGAAGAAATGCCCATCTGCAAAGAACTGGCGTGCCTCTCTGCCTCTCAAGCCCTATGGATGACTGCAGGAAGCCCTGCAAGCCTAACTCCTTGAGTAAATAATGAGAACACCCAAATAATTCATAAGTACAGTCTGCATGGATGCTCCTAGGAGGTTGTCCTTGTTTTGGGTAACAAAACAACTACTCAGTGATAGACCTGAAGTTTACTAATGCTGAGACATGGGCAGCATAAGCATGGGGTAGCAACAGCCTCAAACTACACCATTTAAGTAAAGTTCACACTGTAATAGCAAACACAGGTCTCATGTCTGTACTTTAAGAAAGATACTATGATGTTGGAGTGGTTGTCAACAAGACCCACACAGATGGGTCTAGAGACAGAGGAAAAGGGCAGGCAGCTGAAGAAACAGCTCCAGGTGGTTATCCATACTGAAAGGAAGCATGAGAGAGGGTTTTCTCTCCTTACAGGAGGAAAAAATCATGCACCACTTCATTTAGCAGGAATAGTCAAGGGAATAACAGCCAGAAGCCAAGGATGAAGAGTTACACTGGAACTGCAACAAACTTCTTACTGCACGGGTAGTTAACTACTAAAACAATCTCTGAATTTCAATGATGACTTCTTCATGTTTTAGTATTTCCAGCTTAAGACCAGCTACCTTTTTGGAAACTATCATCTTTTATCCAAGCACACACTGTTTGTGAACTCAATACTGTTGTAACTGGGTGAAATGAAATGGCCTGTAATGTATATAGGAAGTCGTATTAAGCAATCTGATGTTCCTTTCAGTCCTTAGCCATTATAAATGAACCCAGAAACTTCTCAGGGTGATGATAGATGTGGAGACTGCAACTCCCAGAGAGAAATCCTCCATTTCAAGCAATGCAACCCGAAAGCTGTGATCAAGCCTGACCATTGCATGGTTTCACTGCCTTCTGCAAGATAGCATCATCTGCATGCTGGTCTCTTATATGCAAATTAAGAGCAGTCCTTGGGCCCTGGCACTGTGCCAGCTCCAACCTCCTTTGGGCAAAGCCAGGCTCCGGGTTGGAATAAACGCTTGGTTCCATATGGAGAGAGTAGCGAGTGCTCTCGGTTATTTGGTTCCCACTGATCCAGGCAGGAACTTGGAGTTCTCTGTGTTTAAGCATTGCACCCCACAGAAGGGGTTTGGTTTTGGTTTGTATTGTATTTACTTCCATAAAGTAAATACTTTACGGAGGTTGAGTAATTTCACCAGGTCACATAAAGACACCTGAAAAATGTCATTACAAGATAATCTTTAAGTAACACACTGTCCTCACTGCGCTGAACCAGGGAATGCATCCTGGCTGGTTCCTACGTCCTTGGGTCTGGACAAGAATCTGACTGATTCTGCTCTCCGTATCTCTGCCTCTCCAGTCTGCTTCAACATGTTCACAACTTTTTCCCTCGCTCTGTGAGTGAATTTTTCTCAAACCTGCAACCTGATAGCACTGCTAACTGAAAGATCGAGCACTTTGAATGTTCATATATCGGTTCTTTTCAGACATAGTTTAATTTAAAGAATCACATAGAAACAGCACGGAAGACCTAATCAGCACTTTAGGTCAGTCTTCCAAAGCATGACACAAACATAAATAAACTAGATCAAAGGAAAAGGAGGAAATCTTCTGTATCAAACAAAATTACTAAACATAGATTTAATTCAGGAAGAAGTATGTTTTATTGCATCTTTACAACTGAGGGTAAAAGAAGGGTTAAAAATGGTAAAAAGAAGAAAAACACTAGAAAATATGATATTTCAAAGGTAGTGACTATTTATTGTACTTAATTTGGTTTTCTCAATGTCGTAGCAGTTCTGTATATACTTTAGCAGATAATTAATTTTGTCAAGTCACTAAAGATAAGATTATTTTAGACTCTTGGAACGGGAAAGCATAAGAATACTTGAAATCCCCAAGGCCTACTTTGTATACTCCACTCTAAGTGTTTCAATGAGACCTACTCCCATGAAATTATCAGAAAGTTGAAAAAGTCCTTTACAAGCAGCCAGGGACCAATCTGAAACCTGACCAATGGAAAGGTAGGGAAGGGTTTGCATCACTGCATTTTGGGCAAACAATTAGAAAAGCCTGTTGTTTTGATAGATCTCCTTTTCCAGTGATTTCTATAGCTAGTCCAGATTCTGTATCTCATCTCGAGATGGTAAAAGGCTTTGCTTTTCCTCTTTGCGGTCCAAATGGTTGGTTTAGCAAATCTGAATGCAATGCCCACTGATCCTGCTGACCTCCATCAGGTATTCCCTTGTGAAACAGTGTGGGAAGGAGAAGCCAGGCCTCTTACCTCGTGGGTTCAAGCTGGCCCAGGCAAGGACAGTGGGGAGAGGTGGTACCTTTTGCTGTGTCTGGGTTCAGAAGCAGAGCACTGACACCTCCTTTGAGCTGGGATGTATTCAGATCTCTGTCATGGCTGTTCATGAAGAAAAGCAAGGGGAGCTGTGGGGTGAGACCCCAAACCAACCTTCTTCTCCTTGGAATGTCTGGCCTTACAGTGGAGGGCACAGCAAGGAAAACTGGGATTGCAGGTCTCCAGGACAGCTGTTACTGCCAGTTCCAGTGTGTTGTAAACATGGGCTGGATGATGAGCATCTGAGGACTGGCTGCTTTAACAAAAGCCTCTCTAGTGGATACCACCTCCAAGGTGGCCAGGACTAACACGGTCGAGCAGGGTTGAGAAGGTGAATGCAGTGGAGACAGGACAAGAAGGGGCATGAAGCAGAGCCAGGTCAGGAAGGAGGGAACAGGTGGGCTGGGCCAGGAACAAGGGATGTTGCAGGGCCAGGCAAGGGGTAAGGATGCAGCAGAGTTGGACAAGGAAGGAGTATCACAGAATCATAAAATATCTCAAGGTGGAAAGCACCCATAGGGATCATCAAGTCCAACTCCCTGCTCCTCACAGGACTACCTTAAACTAAATCGTATGCCCAAGAGCATCATCCAGATACTCCTTGAACTCTGACAGGCTTGGTGCCGTGACCACTTCCCTGAGGAGGCTGTTCCAGTGACCAACCACGTCTCAGTGAAGAACCTTTTCCTAATGTCCAGTCTGAACTTCCCCTGACACAGCTTCATTCCATTTCCTCATGTCCTGTAGCTGGTCACCAGAGAGAGGCGATCAGCAGCTTCCCCCTCCGCTGCCCACCTTGAGGAAGTTGTAGACTGTGATGAGGTCTACCCTCAGCCTCTTCTCCAAGCTGAACAAACTGAGCAACCTCAGCTGCTCTTTGTAAGTCTTGCCCTTGAGGTCTTTCACCATCTTGGTTGCCCTCATCTGGACACACTGTAGTAGTTTGGTGTCCTTCTATTGAAGCACCCAAAACTGCAGAGATTACTTGAGGTGGGGCTGCACCAGTATAGAGTGGGACAACCACCTCCCTTGACTGGCTAGATCTGCTGTACTTGATGCATCCCAGGACATGATTGGCCCTTCTGGTTGACAGGGCACACTGTTGACTCATATTCAACTTGCCATCAATCCAAACCCCCAGATCAATTTCAGTGGGGCTGCTCTCCAGCCTTTTGTTCCCCAGTTTGTATGTATAGCCGGAATTACCTCATCCCAGGTGGAGAATCCAGCACTTGCTCTTTTTAAATTTCATACAGCTGGTGACTGCACAGCTCTCCAGTCTATCCAAATCTGTCTGTAAGGCCTCTCTGCCGTGCATGGAGTCCACAGCTCCTCCTACTTAAATATCATCAACAAACTTACTTAATATACATTTGAGTCCTGCTACCTGATCATTTATAAAAAGATTAAAGAGCACTGGCCCTAAAATTGAGCCCGGGGAACCCCACCAGCCTAATGTAAACCCATTTACTAAAACTCTTTGAGCCCAACCCATAAGCCAGTTTTTCACCCAACACATTATGGATTTGTCCAGCTGTGTGCTGGACATTTTGTCCAGAAAGATGCTGTGAGAGACAGTATCAAAAGCTTTGCTAGAATCCCAAACCACCATATCTACTGGCTTCCCTTCATCAATAAGTTGGGGATGCAGCAAGGCCAGCACAGGATAAGGGTTGATGTGGGGTTGGACTGGGAAGGCAGATGAAGTGGTGCCTCTGTGAGGGGAACAGCTGTGATGCTGGATGGGGAAGCATGGTGCAGGGAGCCCAGGCTGGCAAAGGGACTTCTGCAGGGCCAGGCGGGTACCAGCTCAGCAGCAGGGTCAGTTTGGGTGGGCAGAGCTGGAGGAGGATGCTGTGGGATGTATACCTGGCCACAGGTGGGTTTCATGGCCAGCTGGACAAGAGCTCAGCTGCAGGGGACATTGCTCCTTCACCCTTTCCCCACTGTGCCCAGCTAGGAGAGACCTGGGGGCAGCCGCCATCACCCAGCTCAGGGCTTTCGTGAAAACCCTTTTTGAACTCCGCCAGGTGAGATTATAGGAAAGTCTCACGGTGCCTGTTTAAACAAGTGTGTCTGAACAGTAAAATAGAACAGACAGGGAGCGACTTCAGTTTCTCTGCTTATACGATGTTTGAAATGATAAGCAAGGATATATTTTCACATAATTGGGCTGTGTCAAGGTACTGGCTGTTTGATCAGATAGTGACTCTCTGTGTAGGCTCACATCAGAGGGCTAGTAAACTACAAATTAAGGCAGGCTTTAGATTTTGTCTGCGAAGTAGCCAAATTGAATTTTATCCCTAAAGGTCATAATGAAGGGCAAGAGGGAACACACAGAAAGGGCAGAATAATGCACCAGGATAACTGAATCAGAAAGAGTAAGGGAACAAAGTTGCTGGAAAGGGTTCAATCACACATGAAAACCTGTAAGTACTGGCAAGAAGCTGATTATCAGCTTCAGATCCAACAGGGAGCTTTAAGAGCTCTTTAATCACACTAAACGAGGTCTGCAGAAAGGCAGGGATAGAGAGGGAGGGGAAATGTACTGCACCATGGCTTCATTGAAGGCTTTTGGTTTGCTTTTGTTACATTGGTAATTTTTCATTTCATTTGCTGTTTGCCTTTGCACCAATACTTTGGGGAGGGTGTGACACCCTTGACACCTCGCCTAGGCCAGCTGGGTGAGGACCAGAGAGAATTGTCCAATCCTCTTCATCCCACCCCATTTGCTCTGTCATCTTGGACCTGAGGACAGTCAGCCTGTACTTCCTCCTGCTCCCTTGCCCCCTCACCCAGCCCCAGCCTGCCCCCAGCTGCACCCACAGCAGAGGGAAGCTCTCCTGCCCAACCACCAACCTCAGAAAAGGTTTCCCAAAGGTCTCTTTCCTCTATATGGCCGCTGCCTAAGCTGATCCCTCCTGCAAACCCAAGTCTGGTCCCCCCAGCCTTGTGCTTCAGACAGATTCCCAGGCTCCTGACAAAAAAGCCAGGGGGACTCCAGGGGACCAGGCTGGCTCCCAGCCAGCCTTGCTGAAAAGGAATCACAAGAAGCCAGATTTACTCCTAAGAACAAAGTTTCCAGTGACTTTCCAAGATGCTCATCATACTCCTTTATCCTTTTTTGATTCTCCTCCCTCCCTCCCCTTAGTTTTCAAAATCTCAGCTGGAACAGGGGTGTTTCCTGTCACTACCAGTGAACCTACTTCTCCCCTCGTCAGCTCCATGTATGCTCCTGAGGCATTTCTTTTTCTGTAACTGGTTTTATACATCACCAGCATTTAGCTACTTGTGTTGGCAAGTGAAGAGTACCTGAATTTACCTGTGAGGCTGCTGCACGTCCCTTCCTGATGTCAGAGCATCCTCTTTATGCCTCTGTGTTATTAATGTGGCACCATTAGGTCATTATCTCTCCCTTGCTTTTACAGAAAAAGAAAAAATATAAGAGCCTTTGTTGCTATCCTTTAGGCTGTCTCAGAAGTAAAAATCAAATTGACCCATTCCATCCCAAGTGTAATGGGACCCTTAACAGCAGGGGACATACTGAACCTAGCGCCACCCCAAACCAGTGGAGTTTGGACCCAATGGCAGGACCACATCCAACTCTGCAGCATGTTGCACACTGCTGATGTGGGACGAGGTAGGTGGGCAGCAGCCTGGGCATCCTGCAGCCACCCATGGGCCTTTGTGAGCCAGCCTGGGCTCGCCCCTGAGAGGGATGCTCTGTTGTATGGAAGGTCTCATACCTTCAAGCCATGGATTGCCAGAAGTCTGATGCTGTTTGAAAGCCTGAAGTTAGTTCTGCTTTGAGTGACAGAAAAAAGCCCAGGTGTTGAAAAGCAAAGTGACCCAACACCAATAGAGAACCCACACTTGCTACATAAATAATGTCAAAACCACACATGCAGGGAATAACATGAAGGGAGCGCAAGGCAGACCAATGTCTAGAAATGGTATCTCTTCTGTTCCAAAAGCTAATCAGCCCAGCAGCGGGCAAGCCAGGAACATTTTAGATTATGTCTATGCTTGCGGTTGATGGAAAGTCTGAGAGGAACATAAGCTTTCTAAAAGACAAATTCAGTTTCCCTACAAAATATTTGGGATTGTTGTCCCTCCTCCTCTGGCAGTGAAATTGTTTGGTTACACTGATTTATTAAAATGACGTAACTCCCAGTATCATATCTAGCCATCGGCTGCCACTCAGCAGAAGGATGTGGTGAGATCACATTGCCAAAATAATAAGGCGCTGGGGCTTCTAAGCAGGAGGTTACATATCATCAGGACAGTTTCAAATACTTGCGGATGGCTTTGATAGTTGCAGGAGTGTGATGTTGTTTTGTTTTTCCATAGACAGAGTTTGGAAGATACCTGACACCAGTTACTCCTCTGTTCAACTGTAATTTCCTTTGCACAGGGAAATTAAAATCCTTCTATGTGTATATGCATGAATATGTTTTCCTAACTGGTAGGTTTCTGTTTTAAGGCAATCACTTTTGAACCATCTTAGCTGAGGAAGAAAAGAAATATATCGCCCCAATCCTGTCCCTGGTGGGTTTAGGAGTATACCTTTTGGCCTCGGGTTTTACAAATGCAAATTAAAGGTGGGGAAAGGCAGTTTTGCCTTAGAAGCAGTGTGAGACGGGCAGGAAGATCTAAAAAGGGGCGCTGGAAAGAGGAAACGTGCCAAGTTCAGCTCCAGTACCCGCAGGTTGAGCCGCTGTCTGCTGGCGGGGCCGCGGCTCCCGGCCCTTCTCCAGCTGTGCAGCTGGAGGCAGCAGCTGGAGGAGAAACCCTTCTGCACAGACACAGCCCTGCCGCACACAGGCGTCCACTTTCCCTTGGATTTTCCCTCTGTGAACTTTTAAATTTTTTTCCTCGGGAGCTGATCATTATCTAGATGAAACATATTTCCTTCTGAGGTTTGGTTTGGGTTTGGGTCCCCCCACCCCACTCGCATAGACCTTGCTATTGGGAACAGACTTAGATCGGGACTTTCGCAGTTTGCATTGCTTTTTCAAAATGTGGTGACATGCTTTTCTTCAGCTCTGTATGTTTTCTTCCCGTCCTTTCCATCACATACTTTCCAGAAATTTAGAGAGATGTAAGGAATAGCTTTTACACAATAGGCAAAGAAGCTGGGGGGGGGGAATTATTCCCATGGTCTTGCAAGTTTGGAGTATTTCATCTTCTTCAAAATGCGAGGGGAAAAAAAAACCAACAAAAACTAAAACTGTGTCCTTGTGAGCAAATGATTAGAAGAAGACTGGGAATACAATAATTACCCCAAATGGAAACCCAGACCGCAGTCAAACAATACAGCTTTTGTAAACCGGCTCCGCCTGTAAAAAATCTAGGAAATCTCATAACTAGAGCTGGCGAAATCCTTTTCTTATGCAACGATATGTAAAAGGCTCCTGAGAAATGAGGAGTAAACATGGAAACGCTGTAAAATAGCATGATAATGAACTTGCTCCGAGCATCGGAGATCGCCTTGGCGGTACCAGCATGGATTCCTTCAACCACAAAGTATTTTCTCATGCTAAAGAATTTGGGACAAATTACATTTCGTGACATTTCGCCAATAAACAAGCACGTGAAGACAAATAAACCGGGACTCGCCATAATCTACCTTGATCGTTGTGGAATTCAAGGGGACCAAAGGAATTGGGAGCGAGACAGAATGCGGCTCTGAATGAATGTCCTTTATGAGAGAGCGGAGAGAAGATCATTTATATCCATATTTTATAGTTTTGCCTCTAGGAAAGAAAAGACCAGCGGAGCCCCGACTATCATTTACTCATAATGATCGCATTCAATCTAGTGATTCACAGTGAATCATATAATAAGGTTTCCATTTTGCGCATGGGGAGAAGAAGGAGGGGTGGTTAAACTTTGTTTAGTTGGCATTCATGCCCCCGGCCTTCTGTTTCCCCTGAACTGTCCAGTTCAAATGACTAACCCATGCGGCGATGCCTTTTTCATTCGGTTTTGGGGTTGGATTTTTTAGTGGGTTTTTTTTTTTTTTTATTTCTCTGTTCCCACCCCCCCTCCCCTCTTCTCGCTTACCCCCCAGCAGTAAAAATCCCTGGAAGGAAAGCTGACAGGTTAATGGTACGGCTATTCATTTTCCTACGGCAGCGTTCCATCCGAGCGCGGCTCTGCTTTCGCGGCCTCCCGGGGCCGGGCCGGGCCGGACCGGGTCTCTCCGGCGGTGGCTCTGCCCCAGCGCGGCGGGCGGAGACCCCGGGCAGTCCCAGCCCCGCCGGCCGCGGCTCCGCGCAGCGCCCGGCCCGGTGCGGCACGGCGCGGCGCGCCTGCGGGCGGGGGACAAGCAGGAGCAAGCCCTGGAAACCGGCTCGCAACGGCACCGGGAAAAGGGGAAATGCTGCTTTTCGGCGTTTTGGCCTAAATCTACACCCACAGCCCCGGGACACGGAGGGAGAGCCCGCTCTGCGCGCTCCTCCTGCGGGTTTGGGTCAGGACGAGGGGATTTTGGCACCTGGGACCCTGCTCCCCGTCTAGATGTTATGGCAGACACCCCCCTACACACGGGTAGGCACCTAAACCAAACGGCCGGGTCGCTGTTAACGCAACCGGCGGTCGGATGCCCTCCTGGCGCTCGGGACCCCTGCCATCTGCAAGCGTTCCAGGTAAAACCGAGCCGAGGGCAGGGGGAAGGTTTCGGGGCTGGGAGGAGACGGCTGCCTAGCAGGGAGCTCTGCGACGGGGCTGGGAGCCGCGCACCGCCCGGCGCGCCCCGCCAACGACCGCTCCTGCAGAACCCCCGTGAGCAATAGTCGGAATCACCCCAAAAAGCGAAGGAAAGAAAGGCAGCGGACGGGGGGAAGGCTCGGAGAGCACAAGCATCCCGGAGAGAGCAGGCGAAGAGGGGCAGGTCGGTGCTGGCGGGCAGGGGCAGAGGTGATGCCACACCAGATACCGGCCCCAAATGCGCCTGGAGGAGCGGTGTTCTTCTCCAGGAGAGCCGGCACCTTTGCAAGAGCTTGAAAAGATACATATTAAATGAAATCGGCGTGTTGACACCGAAGGGAAACCATTGCCTTAGCCATGGGGCTTTCAGCAAGACAACCGAGTTCCCTTTTGGGCAGAGCAGAGTCTCCAAGTCTGCTTGACATCTTGAAGCTTAAATAACCGTAAGGCATTGTTGCTCCCTGGCAGCAAAGTGCCTCGTTACGCCTGATTGAGCTAATTGCTTTGAAATAGGATATATTATCTATAATTATAGAGATCTTGGAGGAGACGGCCAGCCTTTTCTTTCATCTTTTCCAAGTGCATCATAATGTCGCGATCAAATTAATTTAGGCCACTTGAAATAGTGCCTTCCTTTCAGCCCGGCTCCTCCGACCCTCAAAGAGCCGGGGACGCCGGGGCGGCTGGAGTTTGGCCACCAAATCACCGCTCCTGGTAACCTCCCGAGGACCAGCCCAGGTGCCTGAAGGCTTGAAAGTAGTTTAGGTTATGTTTAATCTGGGCAGAAAGGGAAAGGGGAAAGAGGGGCGGGTGGGGAGGGGGCAGAGAAGAAAAAAAGTCAAGAACCGAGGTCTCTTCACGTTTTCCGACGCTCAGCGAAGGAGCAGCGACGGGAGCAGGGAGGGTTGAGACTTGAAGGGCTTTGAGGGCTTGTAAAGCCCGCGGGACATTTTTAGCACTTGCGAGAGGTCTCTTTGCCCCCGGGGCTGAAGGGCGCGGAGGGGGCCAGGAGGGAGCGCGCAGGCGGTGCACGGCGCGGCAGAGCTGCCCCCGGAGCCGTCAGTCCCCAAAGCCTCTTCGTGTCCTGCGGGGCTGTCTGGTCTCCTAAGAGCTGCTGTCTCGGGGGAAATAAAATAGAAACAAGGGATACAACACCACCCCTCTCCTTTCTGAGTTCTGCCTTTAAGTCAAAGATAACGTTTACAAAAGGCAGACAATGCCTTGAATTGGCTTAGCGCTGCCTCCTGTCCTCCCTCCCCATCCCCCACGCACTCCTCCCAGCCCTTGTTGTTGTATTCCCACCGAAATAAAATGCTATGGGTAATGGCTTTGCCGAGCACATTCATTATATTGAAACGGGACTGTTTAGGATGCTAATTGCCCAATATTGTTATCTAGCACAAGTGCCTTCAGGGAAGCGCCGCAGTTCCCAATAAAAACACTGGACTGGAACAAGCACCAATAAAGTCACCTATTCGCCCCCCTCCCCACTTCCCCACCCCCGCCCTTTCACTTCGGTTTTCCTTACAGCCAGGGAAGAAAATAAGAGGGAGGCACCTAAAAGCAAGACAAAGTATCGACATAACGAAACCGATTAAAAAAATAAAAGAAGAAAGTTCCTAAAATCCAGTGATATTTTGGTCACTCAGAGCGCAGCGACCAAGGCGAGAAGAGTTTGGATCCTAAAAATTTCCCGCTAAACAAAGAAATACATCTTGGGGCAGATTTCGTTTTGTAAATTTGATTTCTCCATTCCTAACTTAGAACTTGTAGATTTCCTTAAAAAAGAAAGGAAAGAAAGGAGGAAGAAACGAAAGAAACTTTACTGGCTTCTCGTTTTCAGTCCAAGAGCTCGCCAGCATGTGGATTAGAATCAAGTCCTTGCACTGGTACAGTGATTAAAATACCACCGAGTATGACAGAAATGTAAACACAAAGCGTTCATTGCTGAGAGATAAATAAAGAGCTAATTATCTCATTCTGTCAGCTCTCAATGAGAGCGGGATCTCGCTCTCAGTATGGGACGCACACTCATCTCCTCAAACCTCAGCAACATCCCAATGTTCAAACCATTCTGCAAAAGCGAAGTGGGGGCAAGAAAGAAAAAACCTAGCAGTTCTACTTTTCCTTTCATATTTCCATCAAAACAATAAGATCGAAAGCAGCCTAGGGGCTGCCTGGACGTCTAATAAACACATCACTTTTGCGCGGTTGCGTTTGGGATCAGGGAAAAAAAAAAATGATCCCACCTGTAGGATCGGGTGGAGGGGACACCGTGAAACACAATGCATTGATACATGCGCGTGTTTTCTTAGCCGGGGGGTGGGGTGGGGGTGCATCTTCGCGTCAAGCTCCTGGCTTTGGGAAAATGTCGTGTGATTGGTAGAGCAAACTAATTCTGTCAGGCTGAATGTGCCGGTGTCCCAGGGCTAAGGCGCCTTGCTCCCTTGATGCGGGTTAACGTCCTCAATAGTCCCCCTCCAGCTGAAGCCTTTGATCAGACCGCTGCTGGCGCCTAAAAACAACATCACTTGTCTGCCTATTAGAGGCACTGACTAATCGTGACAGATTGTTTATTCTCGCAATTAGCAATGCAGCCGCTTCTCCGAGCACCCACACCCCCGCCCCGGCGTGGCCCGGCCCGGGACCCCGGCCCGGCCCGGGACTCCGGCCCGACGGGGCGTTGGGGATGCTGCGGGCAGGGATGGGGGATGCTGCGGGCAGCGCGGGCAGCGGCGGGGCGCGGAGCCGGGCTGGAGCACTCACCAGGGCGGCAAGAGTCGGGAGGGGATCTACCTATGTGAGCTATACGTCGGGCTGTGCAACGTGCGTCCATCCTAATCTATAGGAGCCCCAGGGGGTAGCCTGCAAGTCGCCTATAAATCATCTTCACCTGGAGGGATCATATATGAGCACAGCACAACACGTGCGAGTAAGACACGCGTGTGTACATGCAGGACGGTGCCTACAGTAAGCACACGGACAGGGTATACACTCACGCGTGTGGGTAGCTGCGTGCAGGACAATTAATTTCAATCAGGTCCTGTTGCTTATCAGTTAATAAAATGTCTATTATATCAATTCATTTCATAATCTATATGCTCCTAATCTACCATCTTTATTGGGTCCAGTTAAAAGGAAAGGGAATTCGCTGTCCCTCCCCGTTTGGATAATTACCCTTCAATGACTGCAAGAGCCTCTTGTGTTTCGAGGAGATTAGAGCCCTGCAGCTATCAATAAACTTTTCCCAGCGAGCGGCCAATCACGTTATTAGAGAGCGGCTCCGTTTTACTGCACATCCGTCCTGGGCGCGGGGATAAGGGATCGTAAAACGAATTTACAAAACAAAATAGCCGGGACTTTAATGGGTCTGAGGCTTAGATGTTCCTTTTTACGTGAAGGAACATTTCATTATCTGGAGACACGCACACATCTATGCCATGAAACGCAGCACGATTTATGTGTGTATGTATACAGACGCTCAGACCTCAGGCACGTCGAACACAGTGCCAGGTTTGTGTTCATTTAAAAACAAAACAAACAAAAACACCCCCCTAAAACACCTTTTTCAAGGCGCAGCCAGGCTGTGGGACAGGCAGGGGCTCCCGCTGCGAGGTCACACTCAGGACAGCCCGGTAGCTGTTGGTTTTCCACAAGAACACGGCTCGGGACCGCTCCCTCGCGCGTCTCCAACAGAACGGCCGGCTTTTCTCCGACGTTAGTACATTTTTTCCACGATTTTTGAGACTCAACCCGCCCAGCCCCGTCCCCACGGCGGAGCGCTGCGCCGGCAGCCCCGGCCGGCCGGCCTGCCTGCCTGCCTGCCTGCCTCACTCCCGCGATGCGCGCTGGGGCGCGGAGCGGGGCTGCGGGGAGGAGCGGGGAGGAGCGGGGAGGAGCGCCCCGACGGCGAGCCCGGCTGAACCCCTCCCCCCCCAACCAGCTCCCGGGGCCGCCGCCGCAGCCAATGGGGCGCAGCCGCTCCGCCCCCTGCGCCCTGGTTGGCGGTGCCTTCCCCCGCGCCGCTTTATCAGGCGGCGCCGCCCGCCGCGGGGTCGGAGCGCGCCGACGGCTGCCCGCGCCCCCCGCATCGCCCCGGCCCCATGAGCCGAGGCGCCCGCTCTCGCCCGGCGCTGCGGTGGCGACGGCGGGCCCCCTCTGCATGGCCCCGGCTGTGGATATGACCACCGCGCCTACCGGCGTCCGCAGCGACGAACTGCCCGCATCCGCCTTCAGCAAGCCCGGCGGTGGCCTCCCCGTCGCGGCGGCGATGGGCGGGGAGGAGGAGAGCGACAAGCCCAAGGTCTCCCCATCCCTCCTGCCGTTCAGCGTGGAGGCGCTCATGGCCGACCATAGGAAGCCGGGCGGCAGGGAGGGCCCCGAGGGCGCAGGCCCCCCGCCGGGCGCCGGGACTGCCACCCGCGCCAGCCTCAGCCCCCGCCTGGGCGCCCTGACTGCGGAGGCGCCGGCATCCCCGCTGCCCCTCGGCGGCCACTTCTCCGTCGGGGGACTGGTCAAGCTGCCCGAAGATGCCCTTGTCAAGGCGGAAAGCCCCGAGAAGCAGGAGCGGAGCCCCTGGATGCAGAGCCCACGGTTCTCGCCGCCTCCCCCGAGTAAGTAGGGTCCGGGGAGCGGGCGGCCTGGGACCCCACCCCTGGGGCCGTCCGTGCCCTCCCTGCGGGGCTGGGCAGTGCGGGGGCAGCGCTGCGGGGATTTCCTTTCGCTTTCACCCAGCCTGGCCCCTCCCGGCATGTTTTTCGCTGCGGTTCACGCTCTTTGCCGGGCCGCTTCAAGCCTATTGACCCGGTTCGAGTGTGCGCGAAGCCGGGGCAGCGCCGGAGGATGGCGGCGAAGGCGGAGGAAGAGCGGCCGCGCCGGGGCGAGGTCTTGTACCAAGTGTTAACCGGGGAGGGGGGAAGGGAAAAAGACAGCCGGCGTGCTTGTTAGTTTAACCTGGGCCCCGACCTGGCTAGGCAAAGCCCGACTGAGTCTCAGGGGTGTTTTCTCTGATACTGGCTCCAATGGTTCCGTAAGGACCCGCACAGACCGGGCTCCCGGGCGAGGCGCCTTCGGGCTTTGCGGGCTTCGGCCTCACCGGCTGCTGTCTCAGGCGTTGCATCGCGAAAGTCCGAAAGGCCGCAGTTACTGATGTTTTCCCGCTTTACTGCGGAGGGATCCAAAATAATAAAAATAGCAGCAGGAGGGCCGAGATTAGAAAAGCCCGTTAATCCTCTCCAGCGGCTGCGCTGAGCCCGGGGCTGCGGCGGGCCGGGGCCGGACAGCCCGGGCCGTCTGCCCTCGGCCGGATCCTTCTCCCACCCCGCCCGAGCTCCCGTGGGAAGGGGCCAGTTTGCGCTGAGGTTCCCCGGAGCGTTTGGGATGCTCTTAGCAGAACTGCGAGCAGAGCTGCTTTCTCTCTCCCTTGGCGAAACGCAGGTTTCCCGAAAAGGCTATCGCAGTGGCTTAATTTATTTAAGTTGCAAAGTAAAAGGCGCTGTTGCTAACTAAACCCGGGGCAGACCGAGGCTGAGGACCCTCAGAAAACTTAAATAAGAGGACAGGAGCAGACTGAGGAACAGTGGTAGATAGAGGCTGAGTGTGAATTCAGAGCTCGTAATTAATTACATGCTTAATCCGGTTCCCAGGGGCCTAATGAAGAGGGTGTGAGTCTGAGAAGCCAGTCCATTTTGTTTATTTTTTTCCTTAATCCAATAAAAAGGACAGAACATACTTTTTTTTTTTTTTTGAGGGTCCCTCGCTTAATGTACGTCTCCCCTGCATGAGCTGAGAGCTGTGGAGGGTGTGTTGGTGTCTGACTCGAGTCCTGCCTTTTGCCGAGTTTTTCCATGAAGGGGGAGAGCTTCTTCCTGGGAAGCAATGCGAGTAACGTTGGTCCCGGGAGCTCAGAAAAGCCTAATTCCTTAGTAAAGCACTCGCTTTCTTTAGTGGGACGGGTGATATCACTTTGAAGCGTGCTCCTGGAGTTTTTGGGCCACTTCACTTTGGGTGCGACCTGATCTTTTTTCCCATCTCTCCACCTCAGCTGCTGTGGGATGGGGGCTTTTCGGGGCAGATGTGTTCGGGCGCTGCTAACTTGAGGTGTCTCTCTCCTTCCCCCCCTCCTCCGGCCGCTCCTGGGCGCAGGGCGGCTGAGCCCCCCAGCCTGCACCCTACGCAAGCACAAGACGAACAGGAAGCCCCGGACGCCCTTCACCACGGCCCAGCTGCTGGCCCTGGAGAGGAAGTTTCGGCAGAAGCAGTACCTGTCCATCGCCGAGCGCGCGGAGTTCTCCAGCTCTCTCAGCCTCACCGAGACCCAGGTGAAGATCTGGTTCCAGAACCGCCGCGCCAAGGCCAAGCGGCTCCAGGAGGCTGAGTTGGAGAAGCTGAAGATGGCAGCCAAGCCTATGCTCCCGCCCGCGGCTTTCGGCATCTCCTTCCCACTGGGCGGCCCGGCTGTGGCCAGCGCCTCGCTGTATGGTGCCTCTGGCCCTTTCCAGCGGGCAGGGCTGCCCGTGGCTCCTGTGGGACTGTACACGGCACACGTGGGATACAGCATGTACCACCTCACATAGAGTCCAGCCGAGCCCTGCCGGGCCCAGGCTGTCTGCTCCCACCGGCTCCGAACACGCTCCCTCCCCGTTCCCTGCTGCGGACTTCCCCACTGGTCCTATGTCAGACTTCTGCAGCCTGGCTCTGCTTGGCCTCTCTGCTTCCCCCTGTGATGCTGGCCTCCCTGTCCAGCCCCGTCCTGCTCTCTGGCTGGCAGATACCTGCGGCATCGCCCCAGCTCCTCTCTGGCACAGGGTGGTGATGGGCCAGCCCTGCCTTGCTTCCCTGGGTCCCACTGACAACCTGGGGGGAGCTCCCTGCCGTGGAAGAAGGAACTGTGGAAGAGAAATGGCAAAAAGGGGGCTGAAAGACAGGACATTTCTCTTACTTTCTGCAAGGTTAAGAGGCAGAAGTGTAGAGCTGCCTCTCCCGTCCCTGTGTAACAGCACCGTCTGTTACCTGTGTTTGTTCCTCCACCAGCTCCTTTGGAAGGGGCTCTGTGTACTATGTAATATACTGTATATTTGAAATTTTATTATCATTTATATTATAGCTATATTTGTTAAATAAATTAATTTTAAGCTACTGTTTGATGCGGTTTGTTTGCTCCTTGCCCTGCCAGGGGTGACATAAGAGACTAACCTTGTCTGTGTATCAGTGGGACAGGAGAGAGGGGACTGGCTGTACCAGCCTTTTTCCTTCCTGCCCAGGAGACTTCAGCCTCTGATAGCTGAAAACTCATCCGATGCCTCACTGCTGTGCATCTCAGAGCTGCCCCATCCTCAGGGCTGTCTGAGGTTTCTTCCTTTCCCACTCCAACTGCTCCTTGCTGGCAGCTCCCACCGCATCCCCTACCCCAGGGTGTGGGTACGCGCTGCTGCTCTTCCCCAGTGGCCCAGGGACCAGCCCAGCCTGGGCTTTCCTGGCCATAGGTGGGAGAAAAGCTGATCCTTTCCCTGCTGGTGGCCTTTTTGCCGGGAAGCTACCGGCCACAGTCCCAGATGACTGCTGGAGGCTTTGGGAATGGGATGACTTGTTTCCCCCACCTCGGTGCCAAGCCTAGAGAGAGACTAACGGCTTCCCTCGCCGCAACTTTGGCCAGCCCGCAAAGGAAGGGAGCATTGGGGGTGGTGGGGAGGAGAGGGGTCTGCCGCGGTCGGGGTGGTGCGGGAGACGGGAAGCAACGGGCTGATAGCGGGGCAGCGGCAGCGCCGGAGCCGATGAGTCGGGTGATGGGTGCGGGGGTGTTAGGGGACGGGGTGATGGGTTCGGGATAAGGAGCACAGTGACGTTTGGGGACTGGTGTGGTACCGCGGCAGGCAGCCGGCGCGACCCGCGGGACTGACGGTCGGGACCGCTCGGCGCCGTCTGCTGCCCATCCCCATGGCTCCGGGCGCCCCGCAGTCCTCGGCGGCTGATTCCACTGGAAACCCGTCCCGGTCGCCACGACCCCGTAGAAACCGCCGGCGACGGCCGAGAGCCGGGCGGAGGAGGGCGGCGGGCCGCCACGCTCCGCGCAGCCCCAGCCGCGCAGCCCCGGCCGCGCCGCGCCGCGCCGCTCCGCGCAGCGCCCGCTGACCCCGCCGGCGCCGCCGCCTCGCCGCATCCAGCCGCCGGCTGCGGCCCCGAGTCTCGCTCAGTGCCCCGCTTCGCCCGGTTCCGTTTTGCCGATCGGTCGGGTAAGGGAGAGCGTTTGTTCCCTCTCACCCCTCCTTTTTATTATTATGATATATTTCGTGCTTTATCTTTGCGCTGAAGGAACCGGCGCAGAGAAATTTGGACTCTCTATTTTTCTTTCTTTTAAGCCCCCCCCCCCGCCCCCCCCCCCCCCCCCCCCCCCCGCTTTCATTTCCAGCAATTTAAAACGTTAAGGTTGAAGCAAAGTTAGAAGGAAAATAATTGCTGTAATGAGGCTAGGCAATCTTCTGCAGGCACCGTGGCTCCAGCGAGACTGTAGCTGGGGGCGAGGCGGGACTTTTATCATCTCCTAAATATCAATGATGCTTTAATAACTCAACGAAACAACATACCTGAACCCAGGCACTTTCTCCAGAGCTCGCTGCTCTAATCCCCCTCTTCTCATCTCTCTGACTGCCCAGTCCTTTCTGGGCTGAGTTTTGGGGTTCTGTGGGATTTTTTTTTTTTTTAGTTATTGTTGGGTTGGGTGTTTGGTTTTTGGTTTTGGGTTGGGTTTTTTTTTTTTTGTTGTTGTTGTGGGGTTTTGGTTTGGGTGGGTTTTTTTTTCGGTCTGGCTTTCTTTTCCGATGATTTCTTTTCTGTGTGCAGATGACAGTGTCTGTGATCCTGACCCCAGCGCCCAACGCCGCTCCCGGACCCGGCGAGAGCGGTGCCGGCTTTTTTTCCCACGTTGTGTCTCTGGCAGAAAAAGTCTGGAGATAAACTTAGCCTCTGCGCGATTAGATCGCGGGCTTGGGGAGAAGATCTAATCGCGCAGGAGGCCAGGTTTATCCTGTAAAGAAGCCTTTAAAAAATCGAGAGGGGTTTTGAACAGGACGAACAGCCTTGAGCTGGCTCCCCGCGAGCCCCGCTTCCCTCCGCCGGCACCTCTGGGCGCTGGGCTCGGGGAAAGCCGGGACCCTTTCATCTCTTCGCTTTGTCTGTGGGTTTTATTTTGGTTTAGGTTTGGTTTTTTTTTTTTTTTTACATTATGTCAACTCTGGATGGATATTCGAAGCGCAGGATTCCTATTGAACATGTCTTTGCTTTAAGTTTTCCCCCTGACCCTTGGGCTAAAGTCCTTGGTTGCTCAATTAAACCCAGATGAGAACAATTAATAACTAAGTAATGACAATAAGTTGGGAATCACACGGATGAACGCTCCATGTGAATAGGAAAAGCTCACACAAAAGAGCAAAAAGGATTTGTCGGCTCTTTTTAAGGGGGAATTGGCTTTTCTTTTTTCTTGCCTCTGGCTTACCAGCAAATAAAACTCACTTTTGTGTCTTTGTCGCCTTAAGGATCTCAGTGGGCAGTTGGAAGTGAGAATGGCTGTTTTCCTTTCAACTTGAGGGTGCTGGCGCCACGCAGCCCCAAGGATAGAGAGTAGCCAAAGCAAAGTTTCCTAATAACTCCCCTCTCCCCCGCCACCCCTCCCCAGTCACTCCGGTCCTCGGCCCCCCCCCCCCCCCCCCGCATATCTCCACACACACCCCTAGAGAGCCTCGGCAGACAGACGGGGGAAAGCAGTGGGGCCCCGAGCACATCCACGTACCACGGCGGACTCCCAGACGGGGCAATCCTCTGCCGTGGGAAAGCGATCGCGCCTGGATGCGACACTTTCCACGGCGGGTAGGAAATAAAGCACACAGCAGCAGCCAGGGCACGGAGAGGGAGCAGACACCCGCAGAACCACACACAAAATAAAAGGGAAGCCATTTTTGCTACTCTTATTCCCACAAACGAGGGCAACGGCTCGGTAATCCGCCCACGACAGCATCCTGCCCGGGCGCCTTTGACCGGCACCGGCACCGTGCAGGCGCGGAGAACCCCGGCTCGGGAACACCGCGGCATCGCGCCCGGCTCCGGCTTCAGCACAGCTCAGCTTGGGGCTGGGCAGCCGGTGTCTTGGCCGTTAGAGGCTAAGGAAAGGCTCTCCTTCAGTTTGATCTCAGGAGAAGGGGGCTACCACGAAAATCTGATGAGAAAAACCTTGGGTTTGTTGTCTGCTCTGAATTTCTGGTCTTTTCCAGTGTTTCTTTCAGAACTCGCTCGTTAAACACGAATCAGTGCCCTGTTGAATGCTTTGTCTAACGCTTTCCGTAATGCTCGTGTGAATTAGGAGCTAGACGCCTGTTTTGAGAGGTGAGGGCAGGATTAATTCAGCAAGTGCGTTAGGCTCAGCAGCAGCCTCAAGGATGTGCCGGAGAACACAACCTTCAGAAATCAGAGGCAGAGCAGGGAAGCTGCCTGATTTATCCATTGTAAAGGCCAGGCAGAGGGGAGGGGGTAAGTCTGCTTCTTAGCAGTGCTTGGATGCTTAAATCCAGGCTCATCATCTTGTGTGAGTCTCCTGAGTCACGTCAGACTTTCTTCCTAAAGATGTGGGAAGTTAAAGCTCTGTGGAACAAACTGGCTGGACACCTTCACGGAGAAACGGGATACTTACCCCTAATTCCTGGTACTGCCTGGTTTCAGGTAAACAGCTGAACTCAGGTGTTTTGTATGCAAAATGAAAATCCCAATCACCGACTTAATAGGGACTCAGAAATAATTGTTCTTCATCTCTCCTCACAATACATTTGGTTTTATATTAGTCACTGAGGTGGCTAGAGAGTGGAAGAAAAACTGGCTGCTTACATAGCCTCGTGGCCAGGACACTCCTCAAAGCCGTAGGGCCGTTCAAATTAAATCCAGCAGAGCGGTGACTGGCAAGTAAGTCTCCCATTGCTTGTGACATAATATCCTGAATATCCTGTACCCAATAAGCTGTTGGATGCAATGAGGTGGTTCTCTCCCTCCCTAGTTTTCCACAAAAGCAGATTTGATGTGGTTTAGGCACTTAACTGCAAGGGCGTTTGTGGCAGAAAAAGACACCTTCTTCCTGCCTATCACAGTGCTGGGTCCCGTTGTATACATATGTTGGAATACATATATATTCTAACCCAAGGAGTGTGTGGATTACTCAAGTTCCCTTTCATCAGCTTTTAACTCTCTCCACACCTTGTGCGAAGCATAGTGGTGTCTGTCCCCGGCCTGAGCAATCTGTTCCACAGCAGGGAGCCTAAAAATGAGGCATTGCGATAATGGGCATTGCAACACACAGCTCCTTGGGGCTGGCCCGAGGCCCCTCTGCAACACGGACCCATTGTCTGCACAGCTCTGCGGCAGGAGAAGCTGGGGGCAGAACCAGAAGCAACAGCTCTGACGTATTTAACTACCAGTAGTAAATTGTAACATGCTGCACAAGAGAGATTTGGTAGGGATTTGCTCACAACAGTAAATCGGT
The DNA here is from genome assembly GCA_027574665.1 of Rhynochetos jubatus. Lineage (NCBI taxonomy): Eukaryota > Metazoa > Chordata > Aves > Eurypygiformes > Rhynochetidae > Rhynochetos > Rhynochetos jubatus. Next base: position 55,050,341 of record CM050651.1, on the reverse strand, counting down.
CGACGTTAACTCCGCTCCATTGTACTTCATCTCTGAGACCTTTCATCCCTCCAGGCTGGATCCGGTTCCCACCCTGCAGTGATTAAAGGGAGAGCAAGAGAGGGAGCTACCTGGACACGGTCTCCGTCGTGTGACCAGGAATGTGCAATAAATCCACCGTGCAAAGCTGTCCTTTTCATGTGGGGAAGTGGTTGCAGCGAGGAGCCCACTGCAGCACAGAGTAAAACTCCTACCGGGAGGTGAGTCCCCGCAACCGGCTGGCCTTTGTGCTGCTGGTGTGGTATGGAGTTCCCCTGGCCAACAACTGCTTCTCATGGTGGTGTGAACAACCGCGGAAGAGAAACGAACCTCTTTTGTAGGGTCACACAACAGTCAAAGCTACTCTGTTAAATAGTACAGACTATAATAGATATCCTATTCCATATATTCCAGATTTGAGTGATTTTGTGTCCATGGCCCACTCCCATCAAAGCTGGAGCAGACAACGGGGCAGTAGGGTCAGGATGATCAGCATCGGGCAGGACTGCGGTCCAGGGACCCAGACATAAAAAGGTGCAGCCCAAACTAAATGCTCTTTCAGCCTAATCGAGCAATGCTTTTGTTGTAGGTGTTTTGTATCAGACACACCGCAACGGGCAGAGCGGGACGTGCACTCGATGTACGCTGAAGAAAGAGGTACCATGCAATGACAAGTACATTCAAACCCCCTGACCATCACTGTCGCTGCCCGATGTAGGGGTGGAAAGAGAAGGAGCACCCAGGGGAGAGAGTATGCAGAGGTTTCGCAATGACTCAGGCTCCCTTCATATGCCAGAGAGAAAGGAAGCGGCAGTGGGAGGGGAAGAGGTCTGGTAGCACAGAATGGCAAAAATTGTGTTAGCTGGAAGACTGCAAGTGGTGAAGGGGAGCTCTTGGGAATGGAGGAAAAGAGAATTATTTTCAAAAGGCAAGTTTGGAGGGAAGGAGCAACTTTCTTTTGATGCAATGTTTTGTGTGCATTGGGCATTATTATGCAAATATCAGCTAATACAAATACAGAAGTGAGGATGGGATGCTTTAAAACTCCAGGGCTGATTGTCTTACATTGTAAATGCATTTAGATGTAAGCCAATGGACCTGTTCCCATTTACATCAGCAAAGGACTGGATGAGATTTTTCTGGGGCTCTGAGACCTGCTCTCACATTACTCCAAGCTTGTGTGTATTAGTCCTGAGGAGCATCTGCTCCTCACACTCTACTCACTAGAAGACATAAATGCTTTTCAAAACCTCGTAATGAGCTTTGGACTTTGTGAAAGCCATGTCCGTGGTACACCACAAGAACAGACAGTGGGATGTTGTAGATGTTGTCAGTCTGACCAAATATTTTTCTTTCTGTGACACTGTCAGTCCTCTCTTTGGGTAGGAGGCTACATAAACAATACACAGTAAATTCTATTTATAAAACAAAAAGCAGGGTTGCAAGATAGAATATATGTGCCGTGGGACTGGAATAAACACAGAGAGAAACAGGAGTCAGTGGTTTTCAAAACACTTTAACACTTAATTACATTAATTGCCTTGAATTAATTGCTGCCTCTGGAGACACCTGACTGACTATGCAGAGACTGTAGCTACTGAACAGAGGTGCTTGGGTGCCTCTTAGCCAGGAGCCCAAACTCAAGTACCCCCAGCAGCTAAGTGCCTCTAGCGCCAGACAGCAGCATGATGTCTCTGCAACAGCAATTGTGTCAGATAGCAACTGTATTGATATAAATAGTAATGCAAATGCAAACTTTCCTTAGTCATAAGCACAGATAAATGACTTAAGCCACATCCTTTTTATAGACAGGCTAAGTATTAGCTGCGTATCCAACATCTACGCTCAGAAAGCTTAGACAAGCTGTTAACTCAGAATTTCAATATAGACATTCAAAGGAGGACTGACAACACCTTTAGTCAAAAGACTCTCCAAGAGTAATTTCTTAAAAATGAAATGTCTTTAACTGCATTTCTGTCAGCTATGATATCTGAATTATGATGAACTTAACAGCCTTATTAGCTAGGAGTTTAAATGCAGATCTTTAGACAGCTCTGCCTTTAATTCAAGAAGCTTGGTGCATGCACGTTAATTTTCTCTCTAAATAATTGCATCTTTCAAGTACATTTTCAAAATCAATCCAAGTCGAAAACCTGGAAAGAAAATAGAAAGTTGTACAGGGCATATAATAAAATGAGAAAACTGAGATGGACATGTAATCCTAAACTATTCTTACTTTCTAAAACACCAGGCTGAATTTTTCAAATGTGAATTGTTTTCCCTTACTCAAAGATGGCTTTAATACCAGCCAAGTTTGAAGTTCCTAATGACATTTATTTCTGAGCTATGTATGTATGAGTATTCCACTTTGGATACTTGGAGACTGTGATCTTTTTCAAGCTTGCATAATGTTTAACATGACTGAATCAATTTTCAAAACAAAGAAACGCGAAAGCATTGAAAAATGCCCAGAACAAGAATGGGCATTTCCATTCCATAAGGAATTTGTTTGGAAAAAATTATAGAGAGTTATTGGAATTAGAATCTAAGTTTATCTTAAGTTTGCTGGAAGGGAAAGTTACATTATATGAGACAATTAACCATTGGCTTCGGGTCTGGTCTAAAGCCCAATAAAGTCAGTGGCGTCTTTCCACCGGCTAACTAACAGGCTTTGGGTCTGACTCATAAACTGCAGAGCTCCACAGAAGATAATAGGTCTACACTGCTTATGTGAGAGTTAAATATAGCCCGATGTTTGTAAGGGTGTGTATGTATTATGATTAATTTAAAACCCTGGTTAAGATTGGGTTACAGTTTCCATTTAATTCACACGCATGTGTTTGTATTTGTGTGCATGTACATGCAGAGACAAACATCTGTGAATGTGTAAGCGCACATACAGCTAATGTCATAGAGATGATTGAATCAAGCATACACACATGATGGTAAATATCAGCGTTTTCTACAGTAGATATCACTGCTGCAATATATATGCTCTGACAGATCTGAACATATACTTTCAAAACCAGCAGCATCTGTTTACACTGAACTGCAATAAAACCTGAAGGAGGCATCAGATAGTATTAGAATTTTATCTTTTCAATGTCCAGAAACAGTTTCTGTGCCTTTGATGTAGACTGTCAAGCACTACTGGAAAATTGCATCTCTGTAATTACCGCGTTCAGTGCAGAGGAAAAGGCATGACTGCCTGGCAGCATTTGTCAGTGGGGACCTTGCAGGGACTTGTTTTTTGGGTACTGATAAGCAAAGTTAGCTCACATTCAAAAAGAAACCCAGTAAAGCAATCCTTGCACAAAGGGGGAAAAAACCCAGAAGGGGCATTATTTTAGATAAACTAGTAGAAAGCACTACAGCTCTTCTCTGTTCCAGCTATGATTAACTCTTATGTCTACTGGCTGCTCCCTTCAGACAGAGCTCCCTGCATCCTCCATGGGACTTTAGCTGGAGTATAAACTCAGTGGCAGCAGCACTGCTGCTTATACAGGTATATGCATGTTCCAGCAGGTAAGTGAGCACTTGACGAACCCGTGCAATAGTTGTATCGTGCCTGGTGATGTGGCTTCACATTTTGAGGCATTTAGAGATGGTACTGGCTTATCTGGGTCATGATCCCTGTTCCTCATTTTTCCCTTTATGTGACAGAGGGGCCTCTTGGCTGTGTGTCATGAAACGTATTATGGCATTTTGAAACCTGTGTCAGGATTCCACAAACTGGTGGTTGATATGAATAGGATTTTTTATTTTAAAGTTTAATTACAAGTGAGAAATAAGGGGGTACTAAGGCTTGGTCATGATCTTCTCCTCCTGTGTGAACAGAAAACAAGCATTTGTATACTTTACATATTACTTATATGAACAAAGGAGCCAGTCGTCATCAGTGTGCATCCCAAACATGCACCAGGAAGAAAGGCCTGTTGAAATAATTGCCTCTTTTGTAATATTTCTACCATACTGTGGTAGCATCCAGAGCAGAAGTACTTTCATAAGACGAGCAGGATGTATGATAGCCAAGCACACCCAGAGGGGAGAGTCGTCTTGGAGAAACGGTTCTGGAAAAAAAAAAAAAGCAAAGGAAAATTAGCCAGCTAGCATGCAGTGGAACTGAACTGAATATCTTGTGGGTGATCACGTCTTCCATGTCGAGACTGCCAAAGCACAGGTTGGAGGCACGGAGGTGAAGAGGCAGCAACGCATCCCTAAAGATGCAGTTTACAGTGAAGAGCAGCAAGAACACTGTAGAAGACACTGGCTGCATTGTATTGTGCCTGGCAGCAGCTTTTATTTCATCTGTGCAAAGTAAATGCAAAACATAAACATTTGCAAATATTCTACTTTACTGGCAATTCATAAGGAGAACTTGCAGAGTGCTTAATGCTTCCACAGCCCGGCCCGTGGGGACTGAGGTATTCAGGCATATTTTAGTAAGGAGGACAGGCCAGAAAGGGAATTATTCTGTCTTTCCCAGCTGCAGGGTTTCAACACTGTGGGAGAGCTGTTGGCCATTGGATTTGGCTTGTCCTGGAGCACAGGTAAACTACAGGTGTCTGAATCTCAGAGAGTAATTTGGCATGCTCTCTGCCATCTAGAACCAGTTGGTGCTCCTGTGTTGGACTGTGCAGTTTTCTAGAGGCATAACAACACCTCCTGAAAGTCGGAAATTCAGAAACTAAGGAGCTGCATAACTCACTCCCAAGCAAGTTCAAGTCAAGTGAGGGTGTGGAAGCACTCCACCTGCACCCAGTTGCTGGGAAGCACTGAATTCAGCATAAGGTAGGTCAGTCAGCATCACTCTTAAATACAGCTGGAACAGGACTCAACAGCCTAGCTCAGGGCAAGCAGGGTTCCCCTCCATGCTCTCCTGAAGTGGTCAAAGCCAATCTACCCACCTCCCAGGGCAGTGTCCTCTTCCCCTGTGAGGTCTGAAGCATTGCCCTCCATCTCTCCATGGGAGCCATGTCCCTCTGTGACATGCAGTACAAAGCTACGGGGATCACAGAGAGAATGTGCAACAGGAGAAACCTGGCTCTGCTTTACTGTTATAGCTAGTGGTTATCTGATACAAAATACATAGGTAATTTCAGGGTCCTGAGTGTGGTACAAGGGTTTTTTTAAATTTAATCCTTAGAGGTGCCTACTTCTCACTTACTTGCTGATCACACCCGGCATCTAAGCATCTGCCTTAGGTGCTCTGAAACATCCTGAGAAACCAAAACAAGTGCTCTTCAGACAGCAGAACACCTGCATTTGGTGTCCAAACTTGGTAGTTGACTGTAACCCTTTTTTCTGTTTACATATTTCCTGTGTGTACTTATTGTATCTAAGAAACAACTCAATTACACAGAAACACAGACATGAAGATTTACACTGTCTTCGCCTTTCCATTTCATTCTACCTCTCCATTTATTATCCGTCAATTCTAGGTAGACCCAATGCATCTTTGAATCTGTATTTGTGTATATGCACTTATTAGTGAATATACAGTTGTTAGAACATTCAGTAATGTGTAATTGCCTTTTACTATGTATTCATTTGCCTTTTTTCTAGATGGGATTTTGTATATGTGTTATATTTGGCTCTAGTCCTGCAAACAGTTGTGCCCATGAATAACTTTACCCACATTAGGAGCTCCACGGATCACAGCTTCTCTCTCACCCACTGAATTCTATGAAGTTACTCATGCAGTTAAATTACTCGTAAGCATATGTGTTTGCTGGATCAGGGCCCCTCTATTTAAGTTTGATCTTTATAATTAATTTAAGACACCAGTACATTTTTTTAAATAAAGGAAGTAAATCCTTCGCAAGTGGTAATAAATTTTTAGAGCTGCACTTATTAGAGCAATAAAATGCACCTTGGTTTATTAATTAATAACTGTTTTTTTAATTTGACACTCTGAAACCAAAATAACATGGGCATACTACCACACCATTTAATGAAATAATATCTTGAATATTAAATAATTTGATATACTAAAGCAACAGATAAGTTTTCTTTAAACAGCATAACAGGTGAGAACATTTTCTTACATGCTATGTCAGCAGAAGCTGCATTTTATGCTAGCCTGTTAGCCAATACATGAACACCTCAGGCTTTGATCCTAAAACCTTAGCCAATTGGGCATGGTAGTGTCCCAGAACATAATAAGTGTTGGATCAGGGCCTTAGATCTGGAGATCCACTGGTTTTAAAAGTGCCAGTTTAAAGCAATTTTCTGTTTTCCTGTCCACTAGAATCTGCTGCAGCTCTCTGTGGACACAACACTAGTTCAAGCACCTGTAATAACGTGTGATTGATACATGGTTTGTTTTCTGGAAGGGAACAGTTCATCCTCTCAAAAGAGTTCTCATTATTTTGTTCTAACTTTTATACATCGTCTTAATTTTGAGCATGAAAATAAACCCCAAGCATTTCTACACATTTATAGCTATAAGGAGGAACAGAACTGGCAAGATCTGAGCTGTGGAGCTGTTTAACGTCCTCACAGAGACAGATGGAGACTTTACTTCGAATCACAGCCCAACTCCAGAGGGACAGTTCCTGGGGATCTACCCACTCTTGACCTGAGTGTTTGCTCATATGTCTCCTCTCCTGTTCCTTGTGCTTGACCTTGTGCATGCCCTGACCCACTCCTCTTCACTTTCTCTCCCCCATCTTGGGTATTGCACTTGGCTTGGTAGATGTGCTGTTTTGGTTCTTCTTGGGGGATTTTACTGTTGTGAGTGGCCATGGGCACTGCCTCTAAGTGTGCCTTCCCTTCTGCAGCCTAACCTTGGATAGATCTCAAGGGGAGACTGGCCATGGGACTTCTGCCACCCCTTCTCTGCTCGAGGCTCCCTGGTTCTTCCCTGCCTGTCTGGCCAGTGTTACCATGTCCCCATGCCATGTCATGGGCACTAACCAAGGCTGCAGCCTTGACTGGGCTGCATGTCCCATCCCCGGTTTGTTCCCCAGTCTGTCTTTCCAGATCATCCTCTTCTCATAACCTTGCTCCTCCGCTGCCCTGACACTTCCACACGTGAGTGGCATTTACCTCTGTCAGTGTGTGCAAGGGCTGTGGTCATGCTGCGGTGGCATGGCTGCTGCAGCACCCGACTTGGCTTTCTGTCTTCTCCACCTGCTTGCCTTCAGCTCAGGGACCGCTCAGTTTTACTGCTTGCCAGACCAGACCTCCCTTAGCCATTTCAGCCCTGGTAACACCTGCTTTTGCCTCAGCTCCATTTCCACTCCTGACTCCTTAAAATTACACTTCTGTCCCCAAAACAAACATTTCCAGGACTGATTTCTTTTTGCTCAGCTACAAAACAGGTTCTTGTTTGCCTCCTGTTTGCTTGTGACACCAGCACCCCACAGTCTCTAACACCTGACATGGATTTCATTGGGGTCTTTTGTGAATGAAGTGGTCTCAGAAACTCTGCAGGAAAATCAGATGAAAACAAATGTTCACAGCTCTCTAGAAATTGGTGTCAGTTCCCTGATACAGAGAGTTTTACAGCTCTATAAATCAGGCTGAAAATGTAACCAGAAGCCCTGTTAGCTTTCTGTTTCTTTTAGCACATCCGTTTCTTGTAAAATTCCGATTAGAGGGACTGGTCTCTGTAGAAATCATTCACTCTGAACCCAACAGGGCTATAAATCAAAGCACTACAAATCACCGCAATTTGCAGATTCTGGGTTTCATCATTTTATTGCTTTTGGAGAGGTTATGTAAATGTTGTTGGAGAATATTGACCTCTTCATCCCCTGTCATATCTGGGAGGATGAAGAAAATAAAAAATATTTTCTGAAAACCAGGTATCTCAATCAGATGACTACTACTATACTATTCTCTAAGGGACGAGGTCAAGAGTGCTTTCTCATACGAAGAGTCTCACCAAAAGTCGCTATGACTACACCCATAACCTGGGGCTAGAGGGACAATTATTTTCTTGTGAAAGCAGCAGAAAGAGAGTAGAATTTTACAAGAGTCTTTGTGAAAAAGGAAAAAAAAATGTGATTCAGTGATAATCATGCAAATAACACCATTTATGATTCCTCTGCCCCGGCCTGGGTTTGGCTGTACAAGATGATGATTATCTGCTCTAGCAGACAAAGATTTCATCACCTCCTGGTATGAATGACAAAACTGTTCCCAACAAATTTTACCCTCCTAGTGACAGTAAATTCAATCTAGGCTTGCAAACTCCAGATAACCCTGAGCTGAGTCACACCGGCCTGCTCGGCAATGCATCAGACCCTGCAGTGGCCACAGCTGTGGTTTGGTAAGTGATGTGAAAGGGGAATTGCTGGAGGAGACCAGGCTTAGTCATGAGTCAGGTTCTGTGCAACACTTTGATGGGCTCCAAGCGTGTGAGGTTCTCTCACTTTTACCTTCCTACTTCTTGAAGTCCAGTGTCATCAGCAGACTTGTATTTCTGAATGTAACAGATTTCTGCTCACCATCCAGTTCACCTCATTCGTCAAAAAGTGCTGGGAGCTTGTGCAGATCCCAAAGATCAGGGAAAAAACAACCATAGAAGGAAAAACGGCTTTGGATGCAGACTGAAAGCATTACATTATTTCCTTTAGATTTAGTATCACAGCAACAGTATGTCATTTATCAGGGATAAATTTAATACCTATGGATTTTTAATTGTACTAAGTTGATATCTGAGAGTTCCAATGAGAACCAGATGCCCACTGCACAAGATGTTATACAACACAGAAGAAAAAAAAGTGGTCCTTTTCCATGTGAGCTCATAAGTCTTTGCATTGCCTTTACCAGAACCACTGTAAGTTTAGATTTCTCGTTATTACATGCAGGTAACGCATACTGCAAGGAGAACATTTTCAAAGGCACAGATACGTGTGAGGCATCTGACTCCTCTGGCCATCAGAGGGATTCTTAACACTTATTTGCCCTTGGTGCCTTTGAAAAGGACCACTTGGATACCGAAGTGGTATGATCATATTTTTCAAAAATTCCTTTAAATGCTGGAAAATACTCTCAGAAATGAGACCTATGTTTCAAAGTCACTGTTTTTGACATGCTAAACTGTTTAGTTGAGCCTAATATTTAAACAGACCCATCAGTGTTATTCTGTAGTCTATAAAGCCAATTAAAGGAATTAAATGGAAATTGGAGAGTATTTTAAAGGCTGATTGAAGATTGCTTTCGAGCACTGCAGCCTAGTGTTACAGTAGGACACCATCTGCTGTCCAAGCTGAGCCCGGCTGCAGCTGGCTCAACAGCAGAATGCAATACCCTAGCTATAAAAGCAATGTGACTTGTATTATCTTGGTAATGCTGTTACAAACTAAATTCCCTGTCAGGTTTGCGAGTCTGTGTTGTATTTTCTTGAGGACAGCTGATTGAATTTGGTCTTTTTTGCCCTTATGTGGTATGAATACATAAAATGAGCATTTCATCGTGAAGCTGGTGTTTTCCTTTTTCGGTGAAAATGCCTCGCAGGTACTCAGGGTGTTGAGAAAGAAATGTTATAATAAATAAATAATAATACTTCATATTTTGCATTTTCAAATAAATTGTATGAATGTTACTGGTTAGTTTACTAAAAGACTAGCAAGGCAGAACCAGCCAGGTGCAAGCTCTCTATCTGGGAGGTGTTCTTCTCATCACTGCCTGGCTCTCAGGGAAACATCTGAGGCCTTGCTGGTGTAGATGCCAATTGTTAATTGTAAAGAAGATTTCACCACTGTGGCCACCTTATAATTGGAAACTGAGCTGAGACCATCCACTTATTTTGCACAGGTTGCTGAATCGATTGCCTGGTGGTAATGACTTGGGGTTACTGTCAATATGGAGCACTTCCGAGATGACCTCGCTGTGGGAAACTCCATATTCCCTTACAGATCTGCTTGTTCCAAATTAATCTCAGGCTTTGAAGGTGGATTGTCAGGCCCAATTATACCTGTTGACAACCTATAAAAAAATGTTTAATTGCTTAAGTAATTGGTATGTTTGCATTTCTTCTCTCCATTTCCTTTTATAAAGAGGGAAATTGTCTTTAAAATGTTTTCTGTTTTCCTTTGTTTCAGAATTGTTTTCAGCTCATGCTGCTCAAAATGCCAACATTACTGCAGACAGAAAGTGTTGGATTATCATATTGTATCATAAATGCAACGTAGTAGAGACACCAGTGCAATGGGTAAGCAGCAGTTTGAGTCAGTACAGTAAAGCTGTGGCCAGGGATTGAAACAAGATACGCAGGAAAAGATTGTTGGTGTCACTGTGTGTAGGGTAAGCGCATCAATAGTGTCTGTAGGAGATCATATTCCTTAAATTCTTCTCTTAGGGCTACATAATTAGAGATTTGGGTTAGCTGAAGTGACAAAATTAGGAATAAAATTGCCTTTAATTCCTCAATTAAGCCAAAGGGCAATTAGTGAGTGATTTTCATGCTACTCTCTGGAGGGCCCTATATTTCTCTACTGCCTACATAGGAAATCTCAGTTTGACGATTCAGTTTGTGGTGATGAATCTAGATCTCAGTGTGCAGCACACATAGCTGAGCTCCTAAGAAGCTATGGCAAATTAATATTTTGCCTGATTTTGGGAAACATCTAGGCATTTTCTATCAATAAAACACTCTCATGGGACAAAAGGCTTGGCCAATGTGCTAATCACCTCTTCTATCTTCATGCCTGGCTCTAGCAAAAGTAGCACATACAAAGCTGGATGTGGAGCAATAGTTTATCAGAACTAAGCATTGCCATCCTTAGTGCCTTTAGCTGTTGGTCTGGGAAAATACATACAGGACAAATACTTTAGGCTTTCTCATGCAATTTATGCCTATTTTTAGAGTATTTATAGGAAGAGTTAAGTTAAAGAGAAGATTGAAATAGCTCAGGAAAGTAGTATACTAAAGCATGAATAAAAAATTTAGAAGCAAGGGACAATGGAAAATGCTGTAGCTGTTTTGCTGTATTTTTCTTTATGAATGCCTATTAATAAATTTGGTATAATTAATGTCACTGATCAATTTCCATATTATCTGGGGATAAGCTTAGATGAGTAATGATCATAACGCCCAGGTATGCTATTGAGACTGAAACAGATGCCCTTGATTCAGTGTTCACTGCTGTTGAAGATGGAATGGATAAATATATGTGTCAGAAAATACACATTACTACTTGGGTTAAGAAGTTACAGATCGTACACCACTGTTCCACTCCCAACAAACAGATAGATTCTGTAAAGAAGGTTGTCAGTTCTGTAGCACAGAGTTCAATACAATGGTGGATTTCTTCTCATTTTTACCATGTGCTCAATTTCACCCTTAAAACCATTCTTCCTAGTACCCAAGTATTAGTAAATGACTTTCTGCCTGATGGATTATCCTGATGTCTGTGTTATATTTACAGACCTGCATGCAATGCACCGATACATAAGATTTCTGTGTAAGTCATTTGCCGTCTGCCTGCCGTTCCCAGTCTTGAGTAGAGGAGGCTTCTGGAAGATGTCCTAGAGGTCTCAAACACATCAAAGGTTCCTCAGAAAGGAAGGGGAATAGTGCTTCTCTGTCTGCTGTGGGTAATATCAGAAATGATAAACTTAAATTGCCAAATTTAGGTAGGGTATAGGGAAGAAATGCCTAACTGTAAAGACTGAAGACAGAAATAAATGTCAAAGGAGACCATGTACTCTCCATAATTAGAAGGTCCTTAAGGACAGGGAGGCAAGAAACTATCATGAGTAGGTTTTAATTTGATCCTGCTTTTGAAAGGGGGAGAGGAGGGTGAACTAAATGACGTTTTAAGCTCCTTTTCAGTTTTGGTGATTCTGTGATTTCCCCTTGACCCCGTTGCTATGGCTACAACTGTGGTTACTGCAATTTCCCCCCTGCTCTGGATACGCTCTTGAATTGAAGATGCACTTGCAGCTGGCAGGCCCAGCTAACTACCATCCTCTTGCCAAACAGCAACAACAGGCCCTGGAAGGAGATGGAGGACACGGTGCCGAGGCAGCCCCTTGCTTCTGCCTTTCCGTGGGCCTCTCCTTCCTTGGCTCTCCTTGACTCTCCAGCCATGAGTGCTTCAGAGGGAGCATGAAGCCAAGGGCTTGTCATCACGGGAAAGCTTTGCCAGTTATTCCAGTGTCACGGCTCCAGCATAGCCGTATTGCTACAGTGACCTCTGGGGATACGCTTGTTCTACGATAAGAGTCAGTTCCTTTTGGCTGACTTTACATGTATTTCATTTCCAAAGTGACATCAGGGCCCAGTGTTGGTCTGAACATAGCCAGGGGATTGCACGGGTCGAACCACCGTTGTGGGATTTGATTCCCCTCATGTCTTGTGGCCATTGGTGTTTTGCAGTTATTTGCCTTTTCACTCTTGGATCAATGGCAGTTTTCGGCACAGGGGCCTGCATTTGGCCCTCAGTTGACACAGCATAAAATGACGGGGTCTATCTTGGAAAAAAGACTCTTCTACAATAAAATGAACAATACAGTAATGGATGATGTCAGGTAATGGTGTGGGTTTGAGCTCCATCCTCAGCTCACCCTGTGTCACTCTTCGCAGGCAGCAAGCCCTCTGCTCATCATTGCCAAACCCACACACACCCAGTCCACTGCAGAGGCTCTCCTGGGACTCAGCCAAAAGCCCTTCATCCACCTTCCAGCTCTCCTCTCTGACTCCAGGAGAACATAGGGTGTGATCACACCCTCAGAGGGTTCACATAGGATGGCTGCTGGTGACCCATGCCTGGCATGTTTCCACCTTGCCTCACTCTGGTTCCTCTTGCCTCCATCCCCATGATGTCCCTGCTGCATTCCCCAGCCTGCAGCTTATTCTCAAGATTTAACTGGAATTAACGCAGTACATTCACTTCACATTAACCCTCTCTGCAGTGATTAATTTTGTCCAGGTCTGGTGATAAATTCAAGTGAATTCTGTCTTTCCAGTGGCAGAGACCAGGTGATTTCACTGATGTTGATGTGAGCCATGTCCCTGTTACCTTCCTTGATGGTGAATCCTGTAGATGAGAAATAGGAGTAATATACAAAGCAGGAGTGGTCATGGAGTTAGAGTTTGGAAGGGCGATTCTTCTTTGGTTCTCAGCGTGCATGCATGACCACACAGCGCCTGAGTACACCACTAAGGCCCCCCACCTGGATTTGTTACCATCAACAAGCATATGCAAAGCTCAGAACCAATGTACTCATTTTCCATAGCATCCAGTATAGGCTATGTGAAATATTAAAATATGTAATTTTAAATGCATGCCCTTTATTGCTTTATAACTGAGAAACCAGATCTTTTCCCACTGACTTTCCGTGCAACTTTTCCCTGTTCTCATATCCCATGTGGCTCTTAAGTGCGCAAAGGCACCAGTATTAAAGTTTATAAGATATTTATATAAATCAGATGGTTGGTGAGTATTAAATCTGATTTTTCTCAATAACCCGAGGGGGAATATTAAAATATTAAAATTGTTTGAATTTTTAAAACACAAATGGGCTTTTGAATAGTTTAGGCCAAAGCCTCAACTCTTGTACGCAAATATATACTGGCTGAGGATTGAGTCCTTGAAGTTTTAATCTTGTTATTCACATCTAGCGAGACAAATGGCAGGCTTAGTAGAGAGTCTGTTCTCAAAAATCACAAACAGGCTAATATGGAAAAATGAATTTTATCTTCTGTTTTCATCATATGATTTACATCTTGAGAAGGGCACATATCTTGTTCTAAATAACTGATGTCATAATGCAAAAATTACTGTCAAAATTGCCTCATGACATTACCAGCTCAGGAACTATCTTCATTTTCGTATTTCAATAACTTCAATGTAATTGTGAACCCTTTGAAACCTTACCGGAAGTTCCCGTTCTAAGAAACCTTCTTCTCAGCCTCGTGATATAGCACTTTACAGGATCTCCTGGTTCCATTTTCTGTCTTCCCCTGCTCGAGTTATGAACGCAACACTTACAGTTGTGGGTTGGTACAACCGTGCTCTCCCGGTTCTTTTTTTTTTTAATACACGAATACCATTTGCCTTCGGGAAGATGCATTATTGCTTTTGAGTTGTGCAAGGTTGTGTGTAGGATAGCTGGAGGAGAGGGAGCCGTGTCAGCAAAAGGAATGTTTGCTCTTTGCTTTAGGCTCTGATTAGGTCAGTTCTTGTGACAGGGTTATACCTGCAAACCCACAATTACTGCTAGGCTGAGTTTTCTGGAAAAAGGGATTTCTTTGCATGCTGCTTGACCATCCTGTTTCAGGACTGGTGAGTATAGGTATATGTAAGTAAGTAAGGCAGATTGCAGCAGGAATGTACTTAGGCTCTATACCACTGCCTTTTTCCACAGCTGAGAAATCACCCTCTGACCCAGATGTCTGTGCTGAGAAACAGATACACTGCTGTGAGAAAGGAATATGGGGAATGGAATAAACAGCATGCAATATTTTGAGAAAGGTGATGTTTTTCTTATAGGTGGATGTTTTAATCTTTGTGCTTCAGGCTTCATTTCGTACTTTATACCGTAAAATTAAGAATAAACATATTCTGAATGAAAAAGAGAATTGAGTTCTTTGCTTCTTGAGCTGATAGTTAAATGAGTTCCTATTATAGTATTTAAGAACTGTATTTTAGGGAATGTAGTGAATCCTAACAAGTAAACAAATACATTTTAAATCCAATCATTGAAATATTATTCCTGATATTTATAATATCTTGTCCTTTAGGTTTTCTGCTAGAACAGCTGCAGGGCTTTCATGGGTGATGGGTAGTCCTTAATCAAGTGGCTGAAAAACTCCCAAGAAGTGATTTGTCTTCTTAGACAAGAGGTTTTAAAAAAAAAAACCCAAAGCACATGAAATAAGGCTTAAATACCATTACAATAAAAACCACTTAAGCTACTGGTAATCATCCTATGTGTATTTGCACTCCACATGTTTACATGAAAGACAGATCGAGACTTGCTTCAATTACCTTTTCAGCATATTTCTGAATACTGTTAATGCTATGAAAAATGTTATATATGTAAATTACAAAAATCCTGTAAGTGAAAAGGGTATGTCCATCATCATTATTGTTGGCCCTTGTCAAAAAAGCATCTTGCTAAACTAGATAATGGACTTTTTAAAATTAGAGGTGAAAGAAGCCTGTTAGATTGTTTTGTTCACCGGGACAAACTGGGCATGCTGCCATTATATTTTATCTAGAAGGAAATGCTAATCCACTGATTCATGACAGATACCCTTTTTCAGCCTCAAATGATGTTTTCTTTTCAGTAATGCTGATGAGTTCTCAGCCTGGTTTGATCACCTGTAAGGTGTCCTCAAGAAGCATTCTTACCCCTAATTATCATTATAGGTCTACCTAGATTACCCTTTAGTCAAGATTCTGGTCTTCATGCTGATGAAAAAGGAAGATCTTGCACAGAAGTCATTTGGCTTCTGGAGGTCTAGATTTTGTACTAGGTTTGGGTCCAGGCTCTCAATGTAACTCTGAAACACTCATTGAATTTCCCTGTTCTCTAGTGTCATTAATATGTTATTACTGGCCCTCAGTGAAGAGTCGGTGGGATTAATTCAGGTGCAGAGGATCTCAATAGAGGCCCTCAGAGACCTCTCTCTGTTGGCTATATGGAGACTCTAACTCTTCACTGTATAAAAGCTGGTAAAACCTGCTGCTTCAGCCCCAAGAGGAAGACACCTACAATTTATACGTATCTCAACACAAACAGGCTCCTTTCCTACCTTATCATACTTGATCCTGCTTTACCAAATCCAAAACAAAAAAAATGAATTTAACCCACTTATGTCTTAAAAAATTCATTCTATGAAGTCAGCACATACTTTAGACCCAGGCAGCCAGGCTTTGTTCTTCTTTGCAGCACTGTAGATTGTTTCCCCAAAGGAAGCAGAAGAGTTTGCTGACTCACAGGGTTTTCAGAGACTCACAACTAGGACCTTCAAAATATCAAAGTGATGGGATTTGAACTGTAGTCAGAGGATGGGAGTAATCAAGGTGGTTGTAGTTTACTTGAACATTCCTTAACGAGCAAGCATATTTAACTGGTAATACTCCATACAACATCAGATACTTCATTTTGTTGAGAAACAAATACTGACTTTTTTCAGTTAACAGTGCCTGAAATCACATGCTACAGCCATTAGAGAAGTACTTCTGTAGCATGAAGCTGAGGATACGTGTTGTACGCCCACAGAATGGCTTGAAGAGTGGTTAGGAGGCAAAGTCTGCTGTCATAGCCCTGGAGAGTATGACAGATGGAGGGAACATGATGAATTTTGTCCATAAATACCTTTTAGGAGCAGTCCTGTCTGTCCCTCACACTTTGCCTGACAAGACTAGCTGGCACAGCCATGCCTGGGAGCATGTTAACAATTAAGTGTCATGGACAACAGTGGTCTAGTGATTGAGTTTAGTCCCTGTCCCTGTTTTATTTAGCAGCATAAAAGCAGCTTTTTCAACCAATGCTTTAGTGATATATCCATCTGAAGAAGACAAAGGCTATGTTCTTCTGTTCTTCACATTTATTTGTACGCAAATGTGTCTCTGGCTGAGGTATTTGAACAAAATACGTGGGATCCTAGAGTGCTAAGAGAGGAAATTCAGTGATAGAAATTACAGTGAATCAGGCAGGCTGAAGCTAATGTGTTGTCACTAAAAATCTAGGAAAAAGCTGTTATAAAACAGTAGTGTATCCTGTGCTCACAAAGATTTATGGCTCTCATTCTTCAGAAGAAGAAATCCTATCAATAACATCTTTACATTTGTACAGAAACCTCTATTTGGGCTTCTTCTGTGACACTTTCTGGTCTGTGCAGGTTTGAACGGGTCATGATGGTTCATTCAGCATCTCTGTGACAAAGACATTCTAATCTCAGCTGAAATAATCTATCTGTGTGTGGTAAAGAACATCAGTGGATTAAGAAGTCAGTAGTACACCCTGTAATGGCTCCCTCAGAAACTTTATTCCTATACCAACAAACACTAACTCAGCTTAATTTATTGTATGTTATCAAATATTATCTCACTGCCATTTTTCCAAGACGGACAATACACCATCACTGTGAGCATTAATATAGACACAAGATATATGGGCATTAATAAATATGGGGTTAATTAAAACTGTATTTATTTTTTTTATCAGCTTTTGCTGCTCTTACCAGAATCTGCCGAAACTATTTTTGACTAAAAAAGACTGAATCATTTTAGGCTTTTCTGCAATTTGGGTGTGTTAATTTTCATTTATGTCAACGTGGCTCCTGGCTTCTCCTTATTATTATACATTCAAGCTTGTCATCAGAATAAACAACTGACCCAATTCAGCTTGGTCTTCACCTTTCACCCACGTAAAATTTCAAAAGGAGACTCATTGTTTTTGCATGTGTCGTAACCCTATAATTATGAAGAAATTCAGTAGCAAATTACTTCCATGGCTTTTCCCCTCCATTCTCAGCAGTTGAAAGCATTCCTTCAAGAGACATTAAATAGTCCCAATTTCCCTGTTCTTCTGAGAATACCATACTAAAGGAAATATACACTAAATATTTTTCTGAGAGAGAAAAACTGGTAAAGTCAGTGGAATTAAATCATTGTCTGTTATCAGTTACAATTTGACATGCATTCCTTTTATTGCTCAACATCTCATTAGTGTTGAAAAGGTACTCACTGTGGAACATCTCACAACTTTGAAGAAGTCCTTGTATGAGGAAAATATGTCTAACCGTTTATTGCAATGATTTTTCTGGGTTCCTAGAACTAGATGGTCATAGACTGTTGTTACTCTCAAAGTGTGGGAAAATAGAAGAAAAAATAATGAAGAAATTAGGGAATATGTCAACATATGTCCTATGAGATAGTGATGTGGTAAAAAGCTATTAGTTTGATGCCAGCCTTTACCATATTTTGTCAATCAATCACCCAAAGAAATTAACATAAACCTAAATTTATAGGCTAGGAAATATATCCTGTAGGCTAGGCGAGGTCACCGGGTATGTCTTTCACAACAGGGCTTTTTCTGCACTATGTGTAGAAAAGGCTGTTGTCCAGCTTCTCCAACCACAACAGCTAAACCACGTAGTGGACTCGTGATATTTGTCATCTAGCTGAGCCTCAAGTAGCTGGCTTGTGAATGCAAAATCACTATGACATTTTGGAAGGCTGCTTTTATTTGCAACATGTTTTCACATTCTTGCCAGCTCTAAGATGAAAAACAACCTGACAGTATTTTAAATAATGAGATCTTTGGTCTGACAATATATAAAACAACCTTTTTTCCCCAACATATTTTTGGTGAATTAGTCTGAATACCAGAAATTGTGTATCTAAGAAACAGGCTTCAAGCAATTCCTTTGAGTTCCTACTCGTGTTAATAACAACCTATTCTTATTGACAGGGTAGAAACGAGTTAGCCAAATGCTGGAAAACTGAGATGACAGTTGATGTTCTTCTTTTCATCAGTCCATGATTGAAAGCCATTTTACAGTGGGATGGTCAGAATAATCTAGAGCCTGATATTGTCAGTGAGTTGGTTAGACCTGGAAATACTGGGCTAAATATTTAATATTTGGGTTCTCTGTACAAATATGTCATAACTTCTTTGAAGCCAAAGAAATAACACTAGAAAAGAGAAATTGCATAAACAATGTCTGTGGTACCTTATTGAATAGCGTGTTTGTCATATGTTGTTAAAATTTGACATTATTCTATTTCCTTACTTTGGAAGACTTTGCATACCTAAAGTTTTATATCAAAGCTAGGCTTTGTCTTAGCTAACATGGCTGAGGTTTAAAATTCTTGTTCTACTGCTGTCAGAAAGGACTGTTTTAAAGTGAGAGATATTTTAATTAATTGTTTTGTGATGAGATTTAATAATGGGATTATGGAACACTGGTAATTTGGATTCATGTTTAGTTTAGGTGTCATAGCCTTGTAAAAACAATAAACAGCAGAATTATGTGGGTTAATCTATGTTCTCATTTCTTTGCAAGTGGCTATATTGTATTCACATGCTTATGGGGATAGAAGAGCATAATTTCCAGAACTCCAGCTGACCCAGTGGCATACCAAAGGCAGATAGTCTTCAGCTTCCTAAAGGTTCTTGTCATCTCACTGACAGCAGAGATGTGCTCTATCAGACGGTGTGCTGTTCTGGAAAGTTGTGGGGAAAAAGGGGATGCAAGGAACCTTTTCTTCCTGAGGAATGCTCTACATAGTGACGATGAATGAGAAGGAAGAAATAAATGGGAAATGGGCTTGAGGACAAGCCCAAGAGTTTAGCATCCAGAACTGTCTTGCCCTATTGATCTTTCTTTGTCCTTCCTGACTTTGGCTCCTAATCTTCACTGTAACTCCTGATTCCATGACCACAACCCTATTTACAGCAAGGGACTTACAACTACTCTGTCCATAGCATCTTTTTATGCAGTTCAAAGTATCATATAGATGACCATCCTTATTATACTGAAATATCATGCAGTTACACTCAATCCCTATGCGACCTGGAGCTCCAGGAACTGCTCCCAGCCTGCTATAAGGAGCACTGCTAATCTGAGGTATTCGCGCATCTGTGCTTTAGTAGTGAGAGAGACAGCAGCAAACCAGAACCCAGTTAGGTGGTTTTGCTTCATGTCAGGTGTCCTCACTCTTCAGCATTCCTTTGGTTTGGCTGAGCTCATATGCATCTAATTCAAATCAGTCACGTGTATCACTTTAGTGTTATGAAGTTGCCCAATTTACTTGAGAGATGCTAGAATCCCAAAATACATATTTTGGCAAGGGTTAAACCTTAATCTCCAAAGCTACATGCCAATTCAAAGTGTATTTTGTGTGCAGATTTATCTGAGAGTGGCTTGGCACTAAAGGATTTTCCATTGGCGCTAGGAGGGCCACTGTATGCCAAGAAAGTAAATATCAAACAGAAATGTGCCAGTATTTCCTGCCAGTCTCACATTTTTGAAACTTTTTCCATCCTCCATGCCATTGATTTCTGATATGCTCCCAGGCTTCCTAGGGAAAGGCTTTTGAGTCTCACCCCAGGATGCTGAAAGTCTTCTAATTTGAATACTAAAAATGTTACATGAAAAAGATCCCTTCCCCCTCCAACACCCCCAAGGAAAATCCCAGAATCTTTTCCTGTGAAATGCTGGACGACTTCAAGGGGTTTTCAACCATCCAGAATACACAAGCGATGGAAAGTGACACTGGCTCAGGATGGCAGACATTTCTTCCAACTTCTGCACAAACAAGTCGGTAAAGCCTCTCCGTCTCTTTTTGGAGTCATTCATGCCATACATTTCTGATCATACTTTGTGATTGATTCCCGTGTCTCAGTTTCTCACAAATGGCTTTTTAATTTTTTTCTTACTCATTCTTACAGTTGGAGCTTTCAATCTACTCCTGCCTGTGAAATTCCACACTTTTAAACTGTTCTTTGAAGGCTTCTCTTTTCACAAGTGGTCCCTCCACCATTGACCACTCAGTCACTTGCCTGAACAGCATTTCCTTGTGCCTGCAATGCGTTCTTTAGGACTCAGACCAGGAGTTCTCTGTTAGGTTCTAGTTCTGGAAGCAGATGGCATTGATCAACCTCCCCAGCACTAGGTTTCTTGCAGGACACACTCTGGTCACAGTGGGATCTTGTTTAACAATATGCCATGTACTGAAACAGCAGTAATAAAAGTATCCAGATTATACTTTTTAGCCAATTCACTGGAGGAAAAAAGGAAATAACATAACACACAATTTACCATATTTTATAAAGCATAGACTATTTTGTTTCTGTTTCGAGTTTGGTTTTTAGGCATAATAACATTTTTCACTATTGATTATAATATTGTGTATGAAACCGCTACATTCCTTAGTAACCTACTTGGCTTGCCCAACTTCTGTGTTCAAACATCTGTCAGAGATATCCAGTATCTCCTAAGTTTTGGACATGGTCCAACATGGGAAAACGCGGTGAAAATCAAAAAGGCTCCTTACTAATAGTGATTTTTCAAAAAGCACTTTTCTTGAATTTGATGCCAGTGACAAATGGTTTTGCTCTTAAAAATAATTTGGCTGATGAGAATTTTTTATTTTCTCGGCTAACCAGCAAAGCCTGAAGATGGGACATGATGAGTTTCTGAGAGCGGCTATGTGAGGCAGGTAGTAGTAATGACTGCTGCCATTGTTCCTGAAGTCCCTTCTCACCCGACATTCCTAATGCTGCAGGGAACATAATCAGGAATAACTCACTTCTCACAGGGTGGAGGAAATCTCTCTCAGAAGTAACTTTCATGTAAAAGAGAAAGAGAGCGCTCTAGCTCCTGAGACCCTGGAACTGGGCAAGAGGAAAAGCACAGCTTGGGAACCTCAATACATCATGGCGAGGGTGAACGGAGGCTCTGTGTGTGTCTGCACAACCCTGTGCACCCACATTTGGGTTTACTAAGAGAAAGACAGAGACAGGAAGGGTGATGTTGAGTAGGAGCTGATGAGAATTTTTAAAATGAAAAAAACCCAACCCAAATTAAATGCTCTACAAATTAAACGATAAATTAATGATAACATTTTGCTCCTGAATCTGAACTGCAATTCTCGATTGCACATTCTTTGCATCACTAGTGTGGCAGGGATGATGGTAGTGGGGAAATGCCTTGCTACATGTGGGAGCAAAATGTTGCCCTAAATCCAGGGTGTTGCAGAGTTCTTCTCAGGTCACTGCATGGTCCCAAGATGGGGTCAAGCACAGTCTGTGCATTCCTGGTGTTGAAGGCGTTGCTCACGTCAGGCCTTGCTGCTTAGAGGGGTACATGGCCAGATGCCATGGTCTGGGGCTGTGTGGGGTTGCCAAAGTGTATAACTGGGACTCTTAAAGGGCCACAGTCCTTGGCCTCTTTGAATGAGAGCATACTGCTGGAACACTTGAAGGCTCTGTGCTCAGCAAAGTCTGTGAAAATAAGGCAATAAATAAAATAAAATAAAATGAAATAAAATAAACCCCAGTCCACTATTTTTACAAGCTGCTGAAGTGAGAAATTTGAGTGAGAAAGACTGGGAAGTCTTTCTACTACAACAGTCATATCCTTTTAACCCGTACCCCTGGAAGAGGGTAAACTGAAAGACTCCTTTTACCCCTGTGTTCCTTGATGGTTTTTATTTAAAATTTCACCCCAAATGTTATCCAAGTACAAATTAGTGCTGGTGAATTAATTTTTCTTCTTTGACTCTCTCAGCTGGGGACCTCCTTCATTAGAAATCAGGCATCATAAAGCTGCTCTGCTTCAAATCCTTACTGTAAAAATTCAAAACTGCTGTAAGCTATGTTTTATATACAGTGATGATTGCTTAGCCTTGCCCAGAGCTGGGGCAAAGAGCCTCAGTGAAAGGCCAGGACCCAATCATGAATATTTGTTTTAGGCTATGTAGTATGGATTAACAATGTAGAAAAAAGCAAACCTCCAACCATAAAAAAAGAACCTATATGCCATCACTGGAAGAGTTGTGCAGCAAAATTCCTGGTGCAGATACATGGTGGTGTCACTGCAGTTTACCTGTGTGAGGCAGCTCTGGAACCGTGCTATCAGAAACCCCTTTGTTCTCCTGTGATGTGCTGTGTTGTCACTATGGGTCTTAGAATGAAGATGAGACCAAAATGACATCTAGTCTGAGCTGAATCATCTCAGGGTCTGAAGCAACCTACCCACACTGGAAGTTAATGCTGTGTACATGAGAAAGCCCTTGTGCAAGTCTCTTTCCTGAGTGTAGGTCAGAGGAGAAAACCAATGCAGAAACAGCTTAATCCATCTTTAAGCAATGCATACTCTTTTTTCCAGTATGTACAACAAATTGATCAGGCACAAATCAAGCTTCTCCTCGACAGGAGACTATGGTAAAGGAAAGAAGAAATGTGTTTTTAAAAACAAGTGATATTTGATATAAAAATTGCAGGAAAACAATTATGCTGGTTTATGTTCCATTGGAATAATTGACTCGTTGCTACCCAGCCTGTTAGTATAATTGGGCACACTGCAACTTATGGAAGGTCTCTACTGCCAACCTCTGTTCTGTAATTCATTAGCATCAAGTTGCTGCCACACCATATAACTCATTAAAATTAGAGATCTTCATACTTTTAACAGAGAAAAAGTCCTCATGCTTATAAACAGTAAAGCTTTGGAAGCCTTTATTCAATGGACTGAGATGAAGAGAAGGAAGTCATGATGCAAGGGATGGAGATGGAAAATGAAACCCCACCTTGCCTTGTTAATGGACATGGTTGCTGGGTGTGCACCAGTATTTTGGTTCCAGCCTGTATTTGGGTCCCAGTAACAGTGAATTCAGGCTTTGGCGCTCAAAGTGCCTCAAGTAGTCATTTCCTCCAGTGCGCTTGAGTGATTTTCACATCAGAATGCTCTTAGAGATACAAACAGCTATAAGTAGCCCTTGCCATGGTTTTCACATTCATATAAGACTCAGATAGGTTAATCCTCTATTTCCAGTCAAACAATGAGGAGCACTATTTGCCTGGGGCACTAGATTGTGTGTCAGAATGGACCTACAAATAGATCACAGAAAGGGATTTTATTCGGGCAGGTGCTGAGGAAACGATATAGTGCATAGCTGGAGCTGAGGGACGCGTCTCCTCCAAGGCTCCTTTGAACACGGGGCCCTGGCAGCCGTGCTGGCCCCAGCCTTCTCACTCCATTACCTTGTGGCAATTATTGTTCATTAGCAGATTTCAGCTCTGCTCTGTTCAATGCATCTGGAAGGGGAAATGGGAGACACTGTGCACTGTGTGGATAGAGCCCTAACCCAAGGGACCTCAGAGAGAAGCCAGCGGGGCAAGCCCCATGCTCAGCATGTGAGACTTCACCGCTCTGCTTATAGACTCTGTCTACAGGAGAGACTGACATGGTTAAATGCAGATTTTCCCTTACTGCAGGCCTGATTTTTCTCCTTTGGGGTCTTGTAAACCTAGAAGTGCTGTTTCTGTTAAGAAATATTGAAGTCAGACACCTTCTTACCAGCACTGATTTGGTGGGAAAAATTGTAGCTTGAGCTAGAAGGAAAGACCTTTTGTCAGAACCTGGAATAAAATGAGAGGGATGCTGGCAGAATGGAGCTGCTACCTAGCAAAAAAAAGCCATAAACTGTCAGAGTCTGGGGCCACAGGCAGACATTCTCTCCTAACACTTTCTAGTTATGCCCTTGCTCTGAAATTCAAAGAGATGGTTTTAAATGGTTACTTAGCAGTTTCTAGTTAAGTATGAACTAAGACACTTTCTTTGCTCTCCTACTCATTACGTTACCATGGAAGGGCTATGAACCTGAGCGTTTGACTCCGTCTTAATTGGCACTGTGAACTCTCACAGCTCCGTCCCTGGTGAGCTAGCTTCCGAACACTCAGGCCAGGAGGGAAAAAGAGGCTCGGTTTAGTCACTGCTCACACTGCAAGGCTTATATGAGCACGTCAGTCAGATGCTTGCTTTTCCTGCAGTAGCCTTTTGGAGGGCTATGGGTACCCCTGGATATCCGAAATGCTGCTCAGCACAAAGCTGTGTGATAGGACATCAAAAGGAATTACCGTTACCACAGAAGAAGCACAAATCTGCTTGTAAATCCACTTCAGCACAAAGTCTAGCAACCATGGAAGCGGTTTATCCTACTAGATTTGCCCTACAGTGCCCACAAGTACCTTTATACGCTATTCCTTTGACTCTGCTGTGGTGGTGGTGGTAAGAAACAGCTGGGATGATGGTAGTACATCAGTCTGCCTGGTTTTGCTCCAGTGTTTTCATGAGTAAGTAGGGAAAAATTCATGTCTCTACTAATTTGCTCGTATATGCCATTTTATGGGAGCAGCTGCTAAAGTGAGATTCTTCACAAGTCTGAAACCTCATAAGCCTGAGAGATCAGAGGGATGTTTCATATGGAATCAAACAGTTATGGAGTCAGAAATCCATTTCCAAAGGGTTTAAATCGCTTTCTCTATACTGTAGCTAATGAGCAGGAGAGCAAGCAGAAGGAGGATCAATCTGAGATCATGCCTATGCTGTCAGGTGCTGATAGGAAATAGCGTAAATTGGCCTTCAAATTTCCATAGCAAACCCACCATTTTATATTATAAATCAATTCTGTATTAAATTACACCACCTTGTGAGGTCATATGGAATATTATTACTGTGCCTGTTATCTTGTGGGGTTGTTCCTGTTTAGGTGTATTTTGTATTACAGTGGAGATAGATCTAGGTTGGGGTTAGGACCCCACTGAGAAATGTGGTGTATCAACAAGCAAAAACTCTGTTCCGGCTGGATGCATCTTGTCAGCTGAAACAGTACTTGGCACGTTATGCACTAACAACACAATCATGTTATCTAGTCCTACTTTAAGTCACTGAGTGAGGTCAGAACATGTAGAAGTCTGTAGACACAGAATCTCAATTCAGTGTGATAGGGTAAAAATAATTTAACAGAACAAAGTTCATCGTGGGAGCTGCTGTAGCTCAGGGGTGTTCCGCCATGTGCTGTACCCTAATGCATGAAAAAATCTGCATTTTTTCTTTGACTGTGTTACTTAACACCTTCCTACAGCATAGGTTTAAATTCAAGACAGTCCGGGACAAATGCATCCCATTATACCTGAAGAGGTGAAGCAAGGCCAGTATAAATGCGTAGTGTGCTACAAATTACACTTACACGGTAACTTGCCAATATCTGGATTTGGCTGCTATATTTGTGGCATGTTTGTAAGCCCATACTCTAACTTAGAGGTGTTGATACCTAAAACCAAAACATCGTTATAGTTCAATACAAAAAGGAGAAATCTAAACATTTCTAGCTGAATGGGCCCAATATGTGGACCTACAGTGACTTGGAATCTTAGGAGGAGGAAGGAAAAAAATCCATGTATCTGATTAATTTGGGAAAAAAAAAAAAAAAGAAACAATCTGGCACTTTGTATCACATTACACACAAAAATGTTACAAAACTTCAAAGAACTTTAAAATATATGAAAGGTTTTATTGTGGAAAAGACACAACATATTTAGATGTTTCAGAAACTTTTTGTTTGGTCTTTTCCTCAGTAAAATATTGTTAACCTTACCCTGTAGAAGATTTGGAACCCTGTCTGTCATTGCATAATGATCTGTTATAGAGAGTTTCAGAATGCCAGAGTGCTTCTATTTTAGTATTTAATGTAAAGACTTCTCTTCACAGCTAGAAAAGACCTTTGATTTCCTAATGAATGTGTCAGATAATCTGAGAACTAGTGGGTGTGTTTGTAATCACTGAGTTTACAAGTGGAACAATTCTGTTAGCCAAGCTGGATGAAGGGGAGGTGAAAGACCTTCTTAATCCCCTCACACTTATTCCCACTGAGGAAAGAGAGTGAAAAACTAATTTCCTCACCACCACCACTCCCAGCCCCATGCAAGAAGATGGAGATAAAAAGGAAGAGAAAGATCAAAAGTCTCTTGGAAGGTATTAAGCACTGATGTAGAAAGCTTTGAAATACCTGGTTCTCTGAATCACACCAGAAACGCGTGACCAGGTAAGTGACCACTGAATCCAAGGTACCCTCATAAGTCATAGTTAATTTTTTTCTATTCCTTACCTCACAGTATGGGGCAAACCTTCTCCTTCGCCATTTTCATTCTGACTTTCCTTCCAGATGTCTTACCTCTCAGCATGTCTTTTTGAATTAAGAACTCAAAAGAACAGGAAAACCCTGCCCTGCTCACTGTCCCCAACCACTTTCATTGCATTCCCACTTTGCCCTAAAATCAAACAAAAGAATGCCTAGGATTAGCTTAAATTCAGCAATAGTGGAGTGAAACCTTACCTCTGTGTGCTATCAAGTTTGCATCTTCTTTTTCTTTTAATTTCTCACCCTTCTCTTTGTTGGGGTAAAACAGTAATAATGCCTTGTGCAGTGTCAGGTTTGGGACAGCTATCTGCAGTCTTCTTTTTGATATTGCTGAGTATTTTTCTTGGGTTTTCAGAAGCACACAATTATTGTGATGAAAACAGTAGTTTCTCTATTCAAAATGTAAACAAATGGAAAAAACCACAACTTTTTACACAGAGAAGTGTATTTTTTCCAACAAGCATCTTAAATCAAAATGGGAATACTTCAGACCATCTCAGAATTGCAACCTACTTCTTCCCTCTTATGCTCATCTCTATGGAGGAATCCTTTGACTTCATCATTCATCATCACCTCAGGGCAAGCGCGTGCAGTTTGTTGTAGTGACCTCTTCTCACAGAGCATCATGATACACAAAGTTGGGAGATTCTCCCTGATTCGCAGGGGAGGACAGGCAGAGCCTGAGATCCTTTGGCAGCTCTGGGGAAGCACCTTGCCTGTCTCAGATTGAAGTCTTAGTGTTTCTGTGTATTTGGATCATCAATTTAAAAAAAAGATCTCTGACAAAGAGAGACCTCAATTAATTTTTGTAATTCTACAGGCTAACCTTCAATGACAAAGGTTATAGGGCAGAGTATTTTTCTGCTCTATACATTTTGGAGCACATTTGTGATTTCAAAATAAATTTCTGCAGTGAGGAACACTGGATCTGCCCTCCACCAGGATACCCACTTGAACATTTGACTTAGATATTTTTTTTCTGACAAATTAGGCAATGATACTAAATATTCTATTTTATGACATCTGTGTTCTACCTGGGATGATAGATAACAGCTCTCTGGTATAAAGTACATCTTCACCCTTAGTCAGTTTAAGGCTTCTGTGGACCTGGAATGGGAAGTCCTAACTCCTCCCAGGCATTTATTCCTGCTCTTTCCTTTGCTTTCACTTACCAGGGCATCAGCTTGTGATTCAGCTGAAGTCCTTCCTGGAAAGAAGGATTCCTTTTTGATAAGAGCAGTGACTCTCCAGCACAAGAACATGTGGCTGAAGGTGGACATAAAGGCAAAACTGCTTTAACAGTAACACTGTCTTCGGTGAGCTTTGGCAGGGCAGTACAGGCAGATGATGCTAGATTGTCCTGTATGACATCAGTGTCCATGTTTTGCACCCATGTATAGCTGTAATATTGCGTAACTCCTTGTTCAACCATTCGTCCCTTTTTGAGACCCTCTCCTTCCAACCCATGTGTATTGTTTTAATAGGATGAAATATGATTTAAGGGATTTGGACTAGTCTTCTGTGCTCACCTGACATATTTCCCAACATTTTTCCAAGCTCAGTTCTACACTACTTGCTGCAGGCAAGTCCGTGTATCCAGAAGATTTGGTATGAAACAGAGGCTCGTGAGGGATGGTTACGAGAGTTCTGCAGGAACTACTGTCATGGTCTGCAGCAAGACTGAAAACTGAAGGCAGCCTTTCTGTAGCAAAGAAAAGATTTGTAAAAAGAAATCCTACATTTGAAAATTTTGTGCTATGTGTGGAAAGGGTGAGATGTGGTTACTACAAAAGTTTGAAGATGTGGATACTGCTTTTAATACACTTTTGAGACTGGAAGTCCAAGAAGAGCACACACAGGATTAGAAAACAGTGAAATATAATTTTTACTTTTCAGATTCTAAAAATGGTTGTAAAATATTATTTCACAAGGAAAGAAAAATCATTAATAACTTTGGCATTGCACTTGCAGAATCTCCAGCACAAGCCTGGAAAAAGCAGAGGTTATATTAAACCTGGAGGCGGGAGGAGGACTTTGCATAAGGCTGATGCTCAGGTACTGGGGTGGCTACAGGAGCTTCCTGTGAGTCTGGTAATAAATCAGTGAAGATCAGAAAAGACGTACCTATCCAAAGTAATTATATCCTAGCTATGCAAGGTGATACATCATTACACCAGAGGAAAGGTCTCTGAGGAAGCAGTAATACCTGGTACTCTGTTCCCCAGCTGCCCATCTCCACAGAACAGAGCAGAAAGTGCAAATGTACATTGAAATTCTCCTTGTGGGGAAAGTGGGACAGGAAGAGACAGGTCCTCAGTGAGAAAAGGACAGAAAAGAAAACTCGTGGGATGTCTGACTGCAGCAACCCAGCCAGTTTTATGCCAAAAAGGCTGTGTTTTAGAGCATTATAAGAAACAACAGATTTTGAGGCTGCAGAGTCAGAGCTCAGAGGCACTCATGTCGCTTAGATGCTTTCACATTTTTCTTCAGTCATGAAGAGTAGTCATACACTTTTTTAAGGAAGGAAAGCTGAGACTCAAGAGCACCTTTTTGTGATGAGGAGTGCTTACATGTCAAATCTCCGGGCCCTCAGAGCACAGGGGGCCCTGCCTGTGTGTTTTAAAATACATCTCTCAGATGGCTCTGGTGTAACCTGTCCTCTGTAAGACCTAGACAGATCTTGCAGGAAGCCTGGCTGAAGCATCCCTGTGATGCTGCAGGAATTCCTGGCACACTCCTGCGTGCCACAAACATCTTTCCACAAAGTGACCCTTCAGCTTTGGTGTGGTCAAAAAGCTGGAATTCTTCTTTTCTGAACTTACAAGGTCAACTTCCCTTCTACCTTGTGCTACTTTACAGCCATTAAATGGGACATCACTGCCTAAAAGTGAATAAATACGTTATAACTTAGAGAAAACACAGTTTTTAGCCACTGCTCTGGAGCTGACTTACTTTTCCTCCCAAGGGCTGGTTCCACCCTAAGAGCCCTCCTCTGCCTCTTCCCCACTGAAGTCTGGTTTGGGGTGTGCCCTAAACCCATATAATAAAATAATGTATTATTGCTGGCAAATTCCCTGTGAACAAACAATAATAACGGTGGAGAATTTTAACCATGCATTAGCAATGGGAGCTATTAGCAGAATTCAGTAACTGCTAAACTGTTCAAGCTGCTTCACTATGTGCTGACCTGAATACATTTCTTTCTGGGCAACTGAAATTCTGATGTAGAAATGCTGGCTTTCAAGTACCCCATGTTATTGTGATTTTTATTTGACTCACCATGCATGTAACGTACAAATGAAACTAGAAGTGAAGTCATTATATGGAAGCCTTTGAAAAAGCATTAAAAATAAATATAATATAAGCATTAGGCATTTTCAGTTGAGGAATATGATCAGATCCACAGTTGAATGAATCTTGCAGAGAAGCTGTAATTATTTAGATTCATAATACCACCTTGGGTTAGGCTGTTCTGCTATTTCTTGTTGTTTGTTTTCCACTCATGTTAAGAATTTTGGCTTCCAACGGTATTGTCAGAAGTAAAAAAATCTTGAACATTCCCATATGAATGGATGTTTCTAAGAAGACCTGCAGCAGACACATTTCTGTGGCCATGGTGAAATCTCTCTGAAGACTCTTCTCCTGCATATGGGTGTTTAGACATCTGATCTAGGAGGGGTAATTTTGCTGTATGACTTGAGCAGTGATTCTGATGGTATTATTTTTTCTAAGTTATTAAAATGAGAAGATGTGATACAGCAGCATTGCAGCTTTTAAGTCATTCATTTCTGGTCTTTTTGTTCACCAAGTTAAACCTAAAAACGTGTTCCTTGATCTTACAGAAGTCCAAAGACCAGTTAAAAACTCCCAGTGTATTTATATTAAAATCACAGATTAATCCTATTTTTGCTTAGTGACCAGTTTCTCACCACAGGGACTGAAGAGGGAGTAGCTGAGGGCACAAACTAAGCTAATAATAGTTGGGAAACAAACCATGATTTAAACTACAATTGTATTAGGAGTTCCGCATATATGGGCTAAGCTTTGAGAAGCATTTTTTTGTCCCGAGGAGGAACATATCCCACGGTTTCCTTGGGGCAATGTGGCTCTCTGAGTCCTTGAAGATTAGGGTGGAGAGCTGGGAACAACAGCACTGATTGCCATTCTGTCCTGTGTGATTTGAACTTGGTCTGGAGCATTTCTTAGTTCTCCATAACAACAATAAAAGCAATGACAGAAATTACCCCTTAGTAATTTTAGAAAAATTCAGAATATTTTTTTATTTCCTTTTTTCCCCCCTCCATTTCTAAAGACATTCCTCTTTGTATTATTATTTTGCTAAATGAGTGACAAGTGGTGGTAGACACATCTACGATGGACAATAGCATCATTAATAGTTTTTAGAACTATGCTTTTACATTCAAAATAGTTTATTATGTGCCCTGTTATTTTCTTTCACTGTTGGGTTCAGCCTTTTTTCCCTGTTTATCTCTCAGTGTTTTTCACAACCTGTGAATTGCCTTAAGTAAAGCTTTGATCTTGTAAATGTATGCAAATGTACCTATCTTGAGCCATCCTCTTGCATGTAATAAGACTACTGTTGCATGCAGAAATATTTGACTAAGTGTTTGCTGATTAATGCTTTAGATTTGGCCTGGAGAAAGGACTGTGTCTCACTGTGTGTTTACAGGGTGACCAGTACTCTTGAATCTAGTTCTTCATTGTGTGTATTAGCTATGTATGTGCACAGTTGAGTTAATAATAGTACACTAATGATAAAGTGTTTCCACATCCACTTGGTAGATAGATTTTCTGAGATATGGGTGTTTTTTTAACTTTAAGAAAAGATTTATGTATGTGTAGTATATACCTGATGTTTATGTGAACAGTATTAAACAATAGCACATATCAAATGAAGATTTATGTATTTGTAGTATATACCTGATGTTTGTGTGAACAGTATTAAACAATAGCACATATCAAATGAAGAGATAAATTGGCTACTAAAATCAAAGGTCTAGCCTCTTCCGAGGGATATTAGATAGATTTGATTCATTGTCAGCAAGCAATCACGGAAGGTTTTCACCACAGCTTTCCTTTCCTGGTGAATGAACAAGGTTTTCTTTAACTATTTTTCCAAATTTCCCCATTTCCACTGTTGCTTGCTGACCTCTGACATACTGTACCTGAGAACCCTTATCTTTTCTCTTTCCATTGCAACTGGTGACACCCACAGTGCAAGACCATTAGCAGCTGGAAGTCTGAGAAAGATGTGTATTCGCCTGGTGCACTTATGCTGGCTAACAGAGTAACTGAAATTATGTGTGTCCTTTGATGTCTTATCTTTTCCACAGCTCTGAAGAAAAAAAGGTGCTCCTTCTGCTACTTGAAGCTATCTAACCTATATCATGTACTTTGAAAATGGAACTATGTCTGCACTTGTATGTTCTCCCTGTGCATGCCATGTATGCTGCAGCTTTGCTTTGGTGTAGGTAGGTTGGCAGAACCTATCCGTCAATGCAGCACATGTCAAAAGAAGATGCTGTTTGTCTGGTCAGTTAAAGCATACCTTTGAGAAACATAAAATCAGAAAGCTTTTCTGCAGGTGGACTTCTATAGTTCCACCCGGGAATTCTGTGTACATGCACTGTGTGCTACGTGTGCCCTGGCCACACTGTCCTCCATGGAACTACCGAACACCTGCCACATGGCCAAGATGCCAGTGGACAGTGGCCACCTATCCAAATAGCGGGCAACACAACTAAAACTACTGCTTTGACAGGCCCCGTTAGCATCCAGAAATTGTGGGCATATGGTCAAATTCCTTTTTTTCAATCTAGGCAAACATCCCATGCAGAATAAGGGAACACCTCAGGACATAAGGCTGCCCTGCTTCCTTGTGCCCACATTAGAGCTTTTATAGGCACAGCAAAAGAAGATAATGGGGACACAACTAATCCCATATTTGGAACAATATATCTAGTAGCAACAGATCTTTGGTGTACAGATCTGCCTTTGGTTCTGTAACTAAATGGAAACAACGCAATCAGTGATGGAGTTCCCTATGAATATATCTAAATTTGCTAAGGTACCATTTCTTTTCAGTGTTGCTGCCCTGAGTAGTGGGCTGCAGGACAAAGGGGTAAGAATGATCCAAGACACATTTCCCTTGTGTTTATTTTGGGTGGGTGTGACTCACAATGTGAGCACAGGTGATGCAACTAATGTCTATTCAGTCAGCTTTGGAAATAACCATTATTATCTGCTCGAATGATGGCAGTGCTTGCACCTCCCTGTCACAGATTAGCACTCCACTGTGCTGGCTGCTACCTAAATACCAAAGAAGCAGATATTCCTTGCCTCAAGAGCTTTCCCTGCAAATAATACCAGGTAGGTTTGAGTTCTCTCTCTTGTGGCTGAAAATGACTCCACCAGTTCTCTCTCCCATCACGTTTCCTGCTAGATCTTTTGAAAATGCTCTAAGCATGCAAAGTGGCTAAATAAATGAATTTCTTTGCAGGCAGCTAATCTCGGCTGCAAAAAGCCTTTAGAAAATGTTCATTGAGGTTACAGACCAAGTGCTGCACACAGATACAGGCACCCAGTTCATCTTCCCTGGGAGCTGTGGGTGTGAGCAGCAGTTTGTGGCACTTCCTGAAGAATTTCAAGGGGGATTACAACAAACAGTCCAAGTATTCATACCGAGAGCTTTGTTTTCAGTTTCACTGCAATAACAATTAGCAGCCAGTTGGCTTTTGGCCATTGAAAATTATATAGTCAACTGGCAAAAAGTATAATTTTTTCCTGGCTTTATGCTTGCAAGCTGGGTGGCATGGGAGGATTCTGTGAGTGTGTATAAAACTAACCTCTGCAGAATGATGCACTAACTAGTCTAAAGTCCTTCCTTCACACAGCCAAAGGCTAATTGCCAACCAGCTTCGTTGACCTTCATCGACACTGATCTCTGTTAAACAATGACATTTGACAGCATTTGGTCTTTTCTTCCTCTTTTTGCCTGTTTCTGTCATGTTCACTTACTTTCTCTCTTCTAATAAATTTTTCTTTTTTGTTCCATGTAATGCAGAAAACTCTTCCTGGTTTGAGAAAAAGGTTACAGATAGTAACACACCTCCAGCATCACGTCACAATTTAACAGCTGAGCAGGATCTGTTCATGATACTCATGAATAGTGCTCCAGGAGATACACAGTTGACTCACTGGATCCCACAGCAGCCCTTTACTGACTACCCAGAGCTGAAAAGTGGCCACTGCTGGGTACTTCCACTCCCAGGACTGCCAGGTCCTCAGAGAAGTCGTTTCCATGGCAGCTGCCTCCTCTGGTAGTTGTACCTGTTTGCCCAGATTTCTCCACTCCCCAAGGCGAAGCTGCCTCATTAGCAAGCTGGCAGGTTTCAATCCATCATCCTCAGTTCCAGCCTGAAAGCTGAAAACATATAACAAAGCAAATAGTGGTTTACAGCATTATAATTGCAAATATTTCTGCTTTGTTTTCATCTCAGGGAGGAAAGGTTTGGAATGAAAGGAGAGCAGAGGCTTGCCAACGAGTGAAGTTTTATGGGCTTATGTCCCAAAATTATAGGATCTAAGTCAGTCAGTTAAGAACTACATCAGTGCTCTGAATGTTGCTTAAAACCAAAGGAATTTTCAAATAGAAAATAGTTGGTTTCTTTTGTAAATAACTAGTACTAGAAGAGATAATATCAAAAGAGCTGTAATTAACATCCCTGTAAAATGAAAAAGTAACAGAAATGGAAATGATATGATATCCATACCTTAGTAGAAGTGTGATCATTGGTATATGAGTCTCAAAGTGCAGTCAAAGATTTGTTAAGTCAAACATTTGAAAATTAAGGAAGTTAGGTTGCCCATGACCTTGTAAAATATTCTCTAACTTTTTCTATTCACTTAACGATAAAGATAATAGCTCAGGACTTGTTTCAACAGCCCTTGGGGCAGACTGAGTTAGCTCCCCTGTTTTTGCCAGTCTTCTTTTTTCTTTTGAATTCCCTAACTCACGTATTCAAGCACTGTGGGAGAATTTCAGCTGTCCCTTTTCTCCTCCTGTTGAATATGAATAAAATGTTTGGAGTTTGAACACAAAAGGTTTAAGAAAAACTTTAAAATATCCAAATTCAATATTTAAAATCATCTTGTTATTTATAAGACAGTTCTTTTGAGGCACAGCTTATACTTTTTTAAGATGAACATTGCCTTAAGCACTTGGAAAATTAGGTAGTAAATCCAGTGGGCACTATGCAGGCACCAGCATAAAAGTGCTGGTTTTTTATACTGATTTTTAAGTGTAGTGAGAATTTGTAACTTCTATTAGCTCAGTAACCTTATAAAGGAAGCTTGAAGCTATGTTTTCATTTTAATGGAATAAGGATTGGTATCTTGATGTAGCAGGGCATATTAAATCTATTTAATTCTGAGACTTTCTTAAATACTGAGATATCAAGACAGCTAACTGGAGAGCAGTAATCTTGGGAAAATACAGCAAATATTTTCAGTGAGGGCATATATGGTAGGGTCAAGATGGGAACTCAACTACTCAAATCCCCTGAGTACCTGAAGGCTACTTGCCATCAACTGAAGCTAAAAAACTTATGCTTTTGTCACCAGCCCATGAGACGAAGCTTTGCAAACTGTGGAGTCAAATCTTTCCAAACAAGCAACAGGTTAAGTTCAGAGGAACATAAATGATCTTTATTTTAAATGCCTGATAGCCCCAATAACCTCAGAATAACTTAGCTTGCATTCTGGAATCACTTTTCTGAAAGGGGGCAAAGTTGCAAACAGTATAAATTAAAAGTGATAAAAATATTTATTGGCAACCTAAAGTTTTTAGGAGCACAATTTTATACGTCTCTGTTTGCATAGCTTCAGCATAAATGGGGTAATATTAATACCACAAGAAGGTCTGTTTACATGCTGCTCCAAGAATTTTCTTGCAAAGGAAAAAACCCTTGCCTTTGCCATTATTCTTTATGATCACAAATGGTCAAATCCTGGTTAGCTTAAAAAATTAAAGTATTTTTTATATTTATATGTTTTTATTTTTTCAGTCATGGAAAGAAAAGATAATTACTTGGAATATCTGTTGAAGATGTTTATTAGGATAACCACATTACTACCTTTTGTCTGTGAAGGTCATCCTACCTGAGCTTACTTCTCTGTGGAGGAACAGCACTTACCATATGCCACTGTCGTCACAGTGCAGTTGTAGTGCTTCTCTCATCAGAAAAGAGATGGGAATGTCTAGTTTGGACACAAAGCCTTTCATTTGTCCCTGACTAGCTAGAAACAGTCTATACTGCCACATAAAAAGCTGTAAGACCAATAAAGTTGGGTTTCTGGCAGCCCCAGTTCCTTCACTTGCACTGAAAGTGTTGTGCATGCAGTCATATTCCAGTCCAAGCCTTTCCATGTGCAAAGGCCATGCATCCAGTGATCCCTGTTCCACCTTGGACAGTCCCTGTCTCGTGCCTTTGTCCCACCATCCAATTTTCCGCAATGGAGTTTGCATCTTCATCCGGGCCCATGGCCTGACAGAACACAGCACTCACAGTGCCATCGCCACCTCTTACCAAATCTTACATGAGGGTTTCTTGCACTAAGGCAGTTTCCAGTTTCACCTCACTCCCACTTCAGTGATACCCAAGTTCAAAATAATACAAAAGTAAGGCAGACTTGTCTGCAGAACTTTTAGTGAGAGTTATCTTTCTGTGCAGAGCCAGAATGCAAAAATATATAACAACAGGGTTTTCTTCCCACTGCTGCAGTGTCTCTTTGGAAGTAGAAATGATGGAGGAAAACAACCGTGTAGTTCTTCCAATAGGCATGGTATTATCGCTTCCTGTGACTGCTACCCAGTTTCCACACATAAGGCTTTCTTTACTTAGGTGGAAAATAAAATGGTTTGATTTTGGAAAGTACTGAGAAACCACTTCTGTCATGGATGCATCTACACAAATTTACTGCAGAGCTAATATTGCACACAGGCCTGCTACACTGACTGCTTTTGAACTTCTTCCTTGCCCATTTCACTGTCAGTAGGAAAAAAACTACTTTCTTCAGCATACAGAACCTTGCAACATTAAAGTAAAATAGACGAGTTAGAAGAGGTTAGTACATGTTTAGGTAAAAAGCTGGGACAGACCTAAGAGAAGACCTGAGGACAGGAAGAAAAAACTGGGGTGAATGCAGAAAGGAAGAACTGAAGCTTATGTAGCCAGAGAAAATCTGGAGTGTAAAGGATACAATACCAATGGCTGAGATACAGATTCACAGATTCATAGATTCACAGAGTGGTAGGGGTTGGAAGGGACCTCTAGATATCATCCAGTCCAACCCCCCTGCCAGAGCAGGATCACCTAGAGCAGATCACAGTCACCTAGAGTAGATCACACATCAGGTGAGAAAGTCTTTAGTGGAAATACGTTTGGGATCAACCTCCCTTTGTGTTCATATGGAGTGTTATACATCTTCAGCTGGCTGTGGTGTTGCCTTCATGCGGATGGAAGCAGAGTGTGATAAACTGGGATTGTATCATCCGAGTGGATCAGCCGTGAAGTTGCAGCCAACCCCAAATCCACCGTTCCTTGTCCTCAATGTCTTGTGGTGAGGCAGGGAAGGAACAAAATTGGCCTAGATACTTTCTTGGATTTTGGAGACTCTGTGTTATTGAAATCAGAACAGGGAGAGGAGTGTTAAGAAACAGAAAAAAATCAGCTGGCTGGAAGCTTGTAAGTGATCCTGCTTTTTCGACTGGGTGAGATTTATAAATGGCTGAGGTTCCTGAGGATCTCGGGAGGAATTCACTCTGTGGGTGGAGGGCTGATGCTTTGCTAATGGTCCTCCTTGGCCATGTTGTGGCCAAGAGGTGGGATGCTTGACTTTTCTGAGGAGCGAGGCCAACATTGCCCAGGGTGAGGTTGATGGGAACAGGGCAATGCCATTAGGCTCCCGCGTGCGGCTGTCTGGGAGGGGAGGTGGTAGGAAGCTGAAGCCTCAGAACCACAGAATGATGGAAAGCCTTAAGGTATATCTGACCTGGCTGCCAGGATCTTCACTTCTGAGAAGAGAGCCCAGATGTTAAAGAAATCATGCTGTGTGTCTATCCAGCTGTTTCTGTGTTATAACAGCCATCTTATTCACTTCAGTTTTAATTATTTTTGGTTGTGAGATTGCACAGCAAAGGGTGGTATAGGCAGGATTATAGTTTTGACCAGTGAAGTTAACCTGTCATTACTCATACCCAAATAAACCATAGTGCTTTCTATTGGTCACAAAAATAGGTGTATCTAGGATACAGTCAATTTACCTTTGTCTTAACGTGATCTACATGGATTTTTCTTAACATTTAAGAAGAAAAAGTAACCATACTTTGCTTTGGTCAAGATAAATCAATGGTCTTGAAATTTGGAAACAATATATATTCGACCACACAAACTAATAAGGCACCAGTGTTTTAGCAGACATTATAAAACATAAAATTAGATGGAAAATTGCCTTAAGCCCCTGTAAATTAAAATTGCTCTTTTTATAGCAAAAATGAGCCTTATATAGCAACAAACAATTTTGTGATCTTCATTTAACTAGCCAATTTCATATGGCAAACAGTATTTATTCATCCTGCTCCAGTGACCTAACCAACAATTTACAACGCGATGCCTTGCATATTTTCACAGCATTGTAAAAAAATGAGGTTCTGTAGATTTATTTGATCCCTGTTGAAAAATTATTTTTTTACCTCCTCCTAACCAGTGTAAACTGGAAATTGTTCTTAATGTAATTCTCTTGCTTACCATCCACTCATTAATCAGGAAACTAATTAGAGCCAGTTTGCTTACTCTAATTTGAAAAAGTGAAAGTAACATATGTTGACAGTTAATTTGGATTTTTTTTTTGTTAACAAGCACACAAGTTTTTATAATGAAATAATATTTGATACTGATACAGAAGAACAAGGACTAATAAATTGCAACAGGCTGGGAAAATGCAGTATGTTAGTCACTATGGGAATAATAACATAGATCATTTAGTACTCTAGTTTTTCTGTTGATGATTTTCCATTTTAGCTATTTTTATATGGTATTACAGTGACTTGATTTGGAACTTCTCAAACACACGTCAATACAAGTTTTCAGCATTTTGTGAGTTTGTACAGGCCCAGTGCAATTTCTGAGACTGAGTTACAAGAAAAATATTATACATCTAGGCTCCATTTCAAAAACTTCTCTTGTCTTGGCATTTAAAAAATGTCAATATGCATAAAAGGGTGCCAGTTGACAGTCTGCAAGGCTCTCGGTTAAAGCTCAATCTGAAGCCCACCCAGGTCATTGGCAGTCTTTGCTCTGAGCCAATTTGTCGTTGAGGCCAGTTGGGGCAGTGGCAGCAGGAGCATCCCCATTGGAGCCACCTGTGGGCTGGAGACTGACCTTCACCCACACGGGTGGGAGCTTGGGTGTAGTACATGTGCCTCAAGATGTGTGTACTTGAGTCTAGTAACTGCAGGTGACAACAGCAGCAGTGACTTCACCCAGAGAAACCATCAATCCCTCTGGAGATCTCGAGATCTGAATTGCACACGCCATGCACAGTGCCTACATGCTTCAACTGCACCCAGACAGAAAACATAAACCGAGACAGCAGGGAAAGAAACATTTAGCTCTTCAAATTGCCTTTTAGCACAAATTCTGTGTTCCTTCCATCTTTGTTTTGAATCACTATGTTACAATGCCAAGTGGTAGAGCTGGAAAAAACAGAGACAACCTTGAGTGCACCAGCTTCTCAGCTGCTCTAATAACAGTTATTACCTTTGCCTAAAAGGCATTGCTTATGTCCTTAGACTGTCGTAGCTGCACCACTGTGCTGATTGCTAGTGTGACCTATTTTGAAGAAAAAAGTATGAGATCTCTAAGGTCAACCTCTATTTGACCTTAAATTGTCTTTTCATCTTAGAACACTATTTTTCAAGGCTGAGATTCTTCCAGATATTTACACTGGAGTTACTGTTCCCTGTTGACCTTAAGTGAGGAAAGGTCCCACCCCAGGTGTGGACACTGAGCTGAGCTCTGTTGCAACTGGTCATGTGCTCACCTGGGTGTGACAGTAAGGTAGATGGAGGCAGGTCCTGAGGTCTGAAGTACTTCTCTCAGCTGAGCTGGTTTTTGGGCTCCTGCCCATGGCATGCAGAGTAATGTGCACGTGGAGGGGATCTCCATGGCCAGGGTCACTCTTGCAGTGTGCCTAGCACTCATGCTCACTGCTGTGACATGCTGCAGAAGTGATGCTAATCATGAGCCTCATTAAAGTAAAAAAGACAGATGGAACAAAAGTTCTCCATGCAAGTATTTTCCAAGGAAAAAGAGAAGTTTTAATGAAGAAAACCATCCCATCATCAAGGAGAATGTAAGTGCTTAAAGGTTTTTTTTTTTTTAAGTGAAGGGTTGAACAGAGACATCTCAGACACCCTTGCATCAAATGTGGGATGTCTAATGTGTTTGTGGCAGTCTTTTCTGCTTGGACTTGATGTGAAGAGTAAGAGGAACAAAAACATGGAGAAGTGACCTCGGGCACTCTCACACTGTGGGTATCACACCCAGTGCTGCCAGGCAGGCAGGTGGATGGAGTGAGAAAGCTGGAGGTACAAGAGTCACTTTTGTACTGACTTGAGAAAGAGATTAAGCTTTTCCCAAGGTAATAAGGTGATTGGGGCTCCTCCTTGAACAAAGCTGCTCAGATGGAACCCTTTCAGCCCTATCTATGAGCTCCCTTATGTGGAGTAACAGGCTGGAAATTGGGAAACTGCATCTCATTCTATGTTTAAAAAAAAAAAAAAGGATCTATACCCACCTGATGGACTAGGACCAGGCTACCACATGTAGAGGTATCAACGTGTTACCAAATTAATTATGGGATTAATTATTCAGCACAGGTACTGAACAGTGCCAGAGCATTAACATGTTAAATTATGAAATGGTGTCATTTCCATGTCCAGCTTTCAGAAAATGCTCCTTCAACAGTAGACCTGGCAGGGTGATACATTGCTACATAAGTGGTCTTGATGTTACTATGGGTTAGGTGGGGTAGCTACCAGGAGGAGAGTAAGCCAGGCGTCAAAGATCTGTTGAGAACAGCTCATGAAAATCCTTGAGGATACCTGGATTTCCTGCCACGTGGCCTTGACTAGGTTTGATACAGGGCTTCCCCCAGCTTTCAGGAAGATCTGGGGAAGAAAGGACATACTATAACTACAAACGTTTCTGTATATATCTGTATGGCATTTTTTTCACTTTCATTGATATACATAAAGTTGTCAAGTTTTTAATGGAAAAAATATGAAAACCTCTTTATAATATTATTTGTGTGCCTAAGATTATTTTTTATCTCTATCAGCAAACATTTGTGTTTTTACTGAAAACTGCTGTCTGACTAGCCAATTTTACGCAACACTTGGTAAGCTATAACTGTGTGAGAAAAATTTTGATTGAAAATTGAAATGGTTTTGAGTAAAATGGCTGTTATCTCTTAAAAATATGTTTTGCAAAAACTGGAAACTTGCACTTAACATTTGTTTTAAAACAACTAAAACATTTGAGTTTATCTTTTTTATCTTTTTTATCTTTGTTGCAAAACTCTTGGATGCTATCTGGAGAAGGCCTGGAATTGGCAAAGAAATGTGGGAGGAAAAGGAAAAGAAACCAAAAAATTCTCTGAATCTAGACTGAAGAAAAATGTGGGGGTGTTTTGCCACCCTCCCCTCTGCCTGTCATGGAGTATTTGAACAACTTTAATTTTGACAAGCAACCACTAGAGGTCATCTGTGGTTTTAATTTAACAAAATTATGACTGTTTCACTCCATTTTATCCTATTTGTGTGTCTTTCAATTTTTTGGATCAAAATTAAACTCACAAATGCAACAACTGCTGGATTTTGCTTTTGCAAATAAATCCAAGAACCTACCATACAGTGGAAATGATAGGAAGCTGGAAAATGTAGTAGTCAAATGAGGTACTTTTACAGAGTTAGTTTTCAATGCTATAGTTGAAAATCTTTATGGCTTTATGGTACAATGATGAACTACATGAACAGATGGCAGATATTAACAAAGGTCTTTTCACTTCAAATAAAAGACAGTAGAGCAGACTGTGATATGCAAACTAATGTACTCTCTGCCAAGGATTTAGGTCTCCATTTTGAAAGTGGTCTGAGTCTGTGACATTTTCAAATTTCAAATCTTTACATTCTTACTTTAATTTTGTTCTATTTTAGATCTGGTGATTTGAATGGTCAGGGCATGTCTGAGTTTTTTTAGGGCTTTCAGTTCAAATGAGGTAAACTAATCCCCTCTCCTGCATGTCCAAGTGATTTCTTAACTGTTTCATGAAAATCCATAAACTGCCCATGTGTTTTCCTCCCCAAAGTCTCCCTTGCATTCAGAAAGGCTTGCGATTCCTCACTCCCTGAGCAGGGAAATCAGGCCAGTACAGGGATACTGGAGTGTTACCTAGGTGGTTTTCTCCATTATTGCTTCTAAGTTTTATCCTTCTAACTGTCCACTCTAAAATAATTTTTGAGTGTGTGTATGGT
The DNA here is from genome assembly GCA_027574665.1 of Rhynochetos jubatus. Lineage (NCBI taxonomy): Eukaryota > Metazoa > Chordata > Aves > Eurypygiformes > Rhynochetidae > Rhynochetos > Rhynochetos jubatus. Next base: position 55,008,086 of record CM050651.1, on the reverse strand, counting down.
GGGGAAGCATTTTATAAGGTACTAATGAGCTGGAAGCTTTTTCAAAAGGTGGAAATACTGTCTCCCCTCTAGCTTTAAAATTTGTATTTTTACCTCAGTGCAGTATTGGAGTGACCACACGTGATACTGTGTAGCACTCTTGTAGCTGACAGTAGAATTTGGGCCAAACCCTGTAACATAATTTTTTAATATAACGTACTTTAATCCTGAATCATTTAGTCTCAACCACAGCAAGACAATGACTCAGCGAGTGTTTAATGGCTAGCCCCCCTGGGAAAGGCATGCTAGCAGATACTGATTCATTTATACTGGACACTGCTGTGAAACATCTTGCAGACAAAACTCAGATGAATTACTCTACTTAATACGGTTTATGTCATTTATTCGTTGCTCAGATGCATTACTCTGAATCTGGCAGTTTTCCCGGTTAACAGGCATGGCATTTATTAGGGTACAGAGAAACATGTGCTGTCCTGCCTGCTCCGGGTAGAGGATTACCTGCGATTGCTGCCTTCCTCCTCTGCTTTCCCATGCTGATTGACAGATGCATGCTTTATGGTGTACCCACTCAATTTACTGGCTCAGAGGGGTGAGCGTTGAGCAGGACACATCTCTAACAGCAGAGCAAATGAAGCGATGGCACTGAAAGAGCTTTCCATTTTGAATGACTCCAGTGTGGAGTGCTCTGAAGGAGGTTTTGGTTCTCCCAGCTCATAATACTCAGTATTGACTGATGCAGATTTTCAGTCCCTTCTGCTGTGTCAGTAGGCCAGTAGCATTTGCAGCTTTGCTTCAGCCTCTCCCCAGTGTTTTACCATCTTTTCTGTTTTCAGTTCCCATCTCTTGGCTGGACTGGAAACCCAAGTGCATGCACCATGCATTTATGTTGTGCTAGCTCTGAGCACAGGCAGAGCTTGTGGCTGCCTTGAAGAGACCCCACCTCAAGAGGGCTTTCCTGAGCTAGGAATGGAGAGGAGAGTTAGGATAGAGTGCTTCTGTCCTGCTCCCACCAGCTGTGCTAGGTGGCAGGGCTGGCCAGGCTAGGAGCCTGAGTCAGTTCCCCACAAGAAGTGGAAGCAGAGTCATTGACCTGAGATTCTGGAGGAAAGCGAGATATCTCACTTGCCCTTAATCAGTGAAGCAGGGCTCTGTGTATATACTTTTTAGATTAAATTACTCCAATAACATACTTGATTTATAGCCCCTCATTTCTTACCCAGATCGAAACTACTTTATGAGGCTTCAAATGCTGTCTTGGTGACTGGGAAAGGGGAAAACACCAATACAACAATAACAATCATGAAATGAAAAGTTCATCAGTAGGAACAATCCTGCACCGGTGTTTTTAGCAAAATGTTCAATCTAAGAAGTGCAATTAACAGCACAATTGATTTTATGTCTCAAAATCATGAAGGCAGAAGAAAAAAAAAAAGGCCTGGGAAAGAAAATTAATCATTAAGTTCCTGTCTTCTTTGTGCTCTTGTGTACCATGCTGCACCCAAAGGTGAGACACTGAACTAGATACAAGGTCCTTTAACTCTTTTATGATATTATTTTTGTATCAAAGATTCAGGCCTGAGATTGTGGTGGTGCTTCAAGTACGCATGTAACGTGCTTTCCAGCCGCATCCCTGGAATTCATACTGAGTCTTAAGAAACAATGGGACTCTGTTCTCTCCAGATGTATAGTAGATAGTATGGTAAAATCAGGTGGTAAGTAGCCTGTCATTGCCATATGGTCAGCAGCAGCAGCACCTGATAAAAGCTCATGGGGTAGGTTGTCTCTGTTAAAGAGTGTCTGATCAAAGGGATCCTGGCACAACCGCTGCATCAAGGGCTGGAGAAGTGCAAGTTGGAAGAAAAGGAAAATCTAGATGGTCTTTTACTTGATCAGTTTGGTACAACCCACAGCATAATCCATTGTAGCAAGTGCTTTTTCATCAACTGCTGTCTGACCTTTCCTGCCCCTTTTTCAAGCTTCAAGGTGCTGAGCTTTCCCATGCTAGAACTGCTTTCCACTCGTACTGTCCCCTGCACTCTTCTGCTCTGCCCTGCTTTCCCATTCTCCTTGACACAGCTGTGATTCAGAGTGAAGGGTATGTTGATTTACTTTCCTCCAGAACAATCACCCTGATGCTCATTATCAAAGCATATGTTTATCCTAGACCTGAAATGTCTGTCTTCTGCTTAATTATGTCATGGCAGAGCCAGTATTACACAGCAGCTCATCTTCAGGTCTACGTTTTCAGCAGGGTGATTAAGACACACTACACCTCTGAACCATTTTCCTACCCAAGTGTTGATGCAATGCAAAGAAAAGCAGGTTGTTTCATTTCCCAGTGACCAAAGGCAGCTGGATTTCCATCAGTTCACAGCTCTCCTTTCTTCATTCATGCATTTTTGCATGTTGTTTTGTTTTGAAGAGATGGTAATGGGACCATTACAAATATTTGTCACAGAGAGGGTGAAGTGAGTTTTACGGAAAGGTTTAGAGAAATTGGGGACATTAAGAGAGCAACAGTTAATAGAACAGGATTAGGTTCCACAAATACAAGCAAGTTTGCTGACGATACTAAACTGGGAGAAATGGCTGTCACTCCAGAAGGCCGTGCTGCCATCCAGTGTGACCTGGACAGGCTGGAGAGCTGGGCAGGGAGAAACTGAATGAAATTCAATAAGGGCAAGTGTAAAGTGCTGCATCTGGGGAAGAACAACCCCATGTTCCAGTACAGGTGGGGGCTGTCCTCTTGAAGGGCATCTCTGGGGAAAATGACTGAACAACAGGATGACCATGAGCCAACAGTGTGCCCTCAAGGCCAAGAAGGCCAATGGCATCCTGGGATGCATTAAGAAGAGCGTGGACAGCAGGTCCAGGGAAGTTATCCTCCCCCTCTTCTCTGGTGAGGCCTCACCTTGAGTATTGTGTCCAGTTCTGGGCTCCTCAGTTCCAGAAGGACAAGGAGCTACTGGAGAAGGTCCAGCACAGGGCCACTAAGATGATGAAGGGCCTGGAGCACCTTCCATAGGTTGAGTCAGCTGGGTCTGTTTAGCATGGAGAAGAGCAGGCATCTTATCAATGCTTATAAATATCTAAAGTTTGGGGGTCAGAGGGATGGGGCCAGGCTCTTCTCAGTGCTGTCCAGTGACAGGACTAGGGGCAATGGCCATAAACTGGAAAACAGAAGGTTCAAACTGAACATGAGGAAACATTTCTTCACTGTGAGGGTGGCAGAGCACTGGAACAGGCTGCCCAGAGAGGTGGGGGAGTCTCCTTCTCTGGAGACTTTCAAAAGCTGACTGGACTTGTTCCTGTGTGATCTGCTTTGGCAGGGGGGTTGGACTAAATGATCTCTAGAGGTCCCTTCCAACCCCTAACACTCTGTGAATCCAGTTGTTTCATAAAACTGTTTCCAAGCAAAAATTATATCCTCATGAAGTACTGTTACAGAGTGGGTAAAAGAAGAGCTTGTACTGAAAATAGCTCAAGCAGTATACTTAATATGCAAGAACAAAGCCAAAGTCTGAATTAAGGCAGGTTGCAGAATAATGTCACACTGATGATTAGTGGCTGCTACAGTAATACAGATCAAGAGTCTGAACTCCCATTTGAGAAATGACACTGATCCAATTTTCTGACAGATAATTCGATGTAAAATGTTCTCGTTTTTAAGACCTGGCTACCAACTTAGTTCAATTAACGTCTGATGCTTTTCAGATTATGTATGTGGGATGACTTGTCCACAGGCAACTTTATTATTCTTTACAGTGTAATAAAGATGAGAACCTCCAGCTGAATGTCTTCCTGATTACAAGCCATTTTTTTGTCTCTTTCTGAAGCAGAGCACAGAAGGGCTGTTCAGACACTCCTGCTGTTGGTAATGGTCAGGCCATGCAGTCACAGAGCAGAAACCTGCTCATCTGACATTAACTTTTTTACTGAGAGTGGCCAAGCACTGGCACAGGTTGCCCAGAGATGTAGGATCCCCATCCTCAGGGGTGTGCAAAAGCCACAACACAGTCCTTGACAACTGGCTTTAGGTGGCCCCCTGTGAGCAGAGGGGTTGTACACAATGACCTTGAGAGGTCCTCTCCAGTCTCAACTGCTCAGTGATTCTTACTCTGTGACACAGCTGACCCACAGTAACAACAATTTAATAGGAGGCCACTGCTCCTTCAAGGAGCTATACCCAAAGGAAGAGAGCTTTGTAACCTCTCTTCAACAAGATAACCTTCTTCACTCTTCCTAAGGAAGTTCATTTATCTCTGCAAATCAGCCTCTCATTTCATCTTCCCTGATCATATGGGATAGACTCACACATTGTCCCAAAGGAAAAGACTTCTTCATAAATAGTAAAAGGTACGGTATATAAAGTATGCTTTAAAATGGGCCTATTTTGCTAAGTAAATTCTTTTTACTTGTGCTGGCTATTTAAGAGGAATAAATATTTATAGGATTACCGATTCTGTTGCCACAGCCGAGATGTTTAGTGTATAAACCCAGTTACATCTGGTATCGTGTTTTGTAACCCTTTAGTCCCATCACTAAACGTCTGCAGTTTTACCACTAGATAGCAGTATGTAGCAATGAATGCTATTTCCAAAGAAACAGCTGGGTAACTAAATGCATCCGTTCACCCAGACCCATGAAGCAGTCAAGGGAGAAACGGCAGAAGGAGAAAGCAGAGAAAATACTTCCTTGTTCTTTTCAAATCTTAGCAACACTTCTGTCACAGTTTTTGATTCATGAATGTTCAATTATCTGCACTTGCTGAAAAAACCCAAGTGCTCTCAAAAGCAAACCCATAAGAAGAAGGAGCCCTTTGTTCTCTTCTACACAGGTGTGCACAGAAGTGTAAAAAGACTTTTCAGGGTACCTCAGGGCTTGCCCCAAAGGATGCAGGAGAATTAACACTAGGTATGGCTTCCTACAAGAGCTTAGTGAGGGAAAGGGGTGATGCTGGAGTTGGGAAGAACTACAAAGGCTGCTGGTGGTGGTTGGCCTCGCAGGCTGTGGCCATTGCCAGCATTGTTATTGCTTTACACCATCAGTAAAACAGGGACACAGCAGATGTAGACTGATTCCTTTATGATAATCCACGCAAAGCTAGTCCCTAGTGGAGATAATTGAGTTGCTTTTTATAGAAATACACTGATTTGTACCGGATGTGCATCTATCTTACTTTACAGGTGATTAATTCATCTCACCTTGGCTAGGGACCAGGTTACACTGATGGACTTGGTGTAGTGAAAATTGAACAGGGATTTGAATTCAGAACTAAGCCAGTCCTGCAAGAGTTGCCAGACAGGGTAAGAACTAATAAACACTAGGACTGTTGAGTTGAGACGCAGGTCTTTAAGAAGGGGAGAAAGTATGGCTGACTGTATGTCCCTCTTTACAGAGGAAAAAATCATCTATGCTTATTCTAAGTAGTGCTCACAGGAAAAATTGAAGAACTGTTCATGTTCAAGTACTCCTCTTGCTGAGGATAACCACATACAATACCTGGTATTTTGTCATTTGGTGTCAACTTAAAAAGAAAAAATATTTGTTAACATATTTTTTCTTAAATGATCTTTTGCTCTTCAGAAATTTTAAGTATCTACATGGCTCTTTGCCCTTTAGGTCATGGGTGCAGGGAGGTGTTGAAACTAGGAAGGATCAAAAAAAGCCAGAAGAAATGGGAAGAAATTGAGTTACGGCACTGCTTTGGAGGTGTAGTTACCCTTTGCAATGAACATACCCGGATTTCCTGGGAAGGGTCCTTTTCACCCCACTCCTTGCCTGGAGGACTCCCTGTGCTGTTCCCATGTCCTTCCAGACACCCCAGTGACTGCTGCATGTTCCCTTTTTTATTCCTCCCTGTCATCGCAGCAGCCCACAACGTGACAAGGCTGGATGTGACACAAATCTTGTGTTGCAGTTTTAGATCTCCTGCTTGTCTGTCAGCATGTCTTGAGATACTTATTGCTGTAAGATGCCAGAGTGAATAACCCTGCTCACTTACTGCACACATGAGTGCACCGGTGGCATTTTTTCCCTTGCCACAATGAGATCATTATGTCCATCATAATGAGACTGCACAAATACATTACTCCATTCTTTTTAATTAGATTTTAAATTATGGTTATATGAAACATTTTCTGCTTTTATCTCCCCTCACTTCAAGTGAAAAAGCTTTGGTGGAAGAGATGTTGGAGCAAGTCCAGGGCCACGAAGATGATCAGAGGGCTGGAACACCTCTCCTATTGGCATAGGTTGAGAGAGTTGGGCTTCTTCAGCCTGGAGAAGGGAAGGCTCCGGGGAGACCTTATTGCAGCCTTCCAGTACCTGAAGGGGCCTACAAGGAAGCTGGGGGGCTCTTTTTACAAGGGCCTGTAGTGACAGGACAAGGGGTAATGGGTTTAACATGGAGAGAGGGTAACTTTAGATTGGATAACACAAAGAAATTCTTCAAGGAGAGGGTGGTGAAGTACCAGAACAGGTTGCCCAGAGAAGCTGTGGATGCCCCATCCCTGACTGTCTTCAAGGTCAGGCTGGATGAGGCTTGGAGCAACCTGGTCTAGTGGAAGGTGTCCCTGCCCATGGCAGGGGAGTTGGAACTGGATGGTCTTTAAGGTCCCTTCCAACCCTAACCCTTCCATGATTCTATGTGTTTTATTTAGCACTTCTAGTAGGTACTACAAGATATTCATTGGGATTTTGGGTTCCAACTGTCTTGCCCATGTGCATTATATTGTTAATTTCTCTAAGTGTCTGAAAACTTGGCAGTGAATATCATATTTTTCTCAGGGGAGATTTTGCAGACTTTGAAGGAGGGGACTGTTGGGCTGCTCTGAGCTGGACTTAGTTTGTGTTCTGTATCTCTGCATGAACATGTTAAAGCTGTTGCTAGATGCTGTCTTAAAAGATGGTATTCAGTGGTTTGCTTCAGGCTGTGCTAACTGCACTGACTCAGCTGTGTTGAAACTTGAGTATAAAGGTCAGGGAAAGATTCATCCAGTCACTAGCAGTGGTCACTCTCTTGCCTGGGGAAGGAATTAATGACAAACCTTCCGCTTAGCATGGCCAAGTTCTTGGTAACAGGAACTTATTTATTTCACTTTATGTCCCTGCATGAGATACCTTTTAGCCTTATGTAGTTTATGCCTTTCAGTTATTGTCAGTTTGGGATAAATCTGAAGTGCTGTTCCAAAGGTCATTTAATATCAAAGACATAAAATACACTTCCATTTGGAGAGAGTGGGATAACTTCATGAATTCAGGTTGCCTCTTCTCAGGAGCATCTGTCTTCTTAGATTGCAGCTGCCATGATGCATCAAGGAAGAGGAATTTCCTTAATAACTGAAGCAAAACCATTTCACTGCTTTATGGAGAACACGAGCTGCTCTCAGCCCTACTAAGGGACCATGCTAGCTCTGGGGCAAGGAATTGTGCAGTTAGACTTGCCCCTAAACTCCAGTGCTTGAAAGCAGCAGCAAAATCCGGCAGTTTTTAATTTATGTCTTCTTTCTTTCATGTTCCTCTCTGCTCATTCCTGAATCATCTCTATGGATTACAAAGGATTTGCTGTAGCACTGCTCCTAGAGCTTGACAGAAGTACATGGTGTTGATGGTCGCTATTACCTATCCAGATAAGGCCGGGTTATGTCACCCCTCCATCCCTCAGCCATGTCCTGGGGTGCAGGCAGGTTAGTAAACGATGTTGGGCACGGTGAGAAGTCGGGAGCAACATGCTGGTCATGGAATTTGCTTCCCTTGTGCTTGTGTAGACAGCTGTGATGTTCAAACTAAGCTTTGAAAGTTTGGGCAGGTTAGTAAAAGGAAAGGACTCTTGAATCAGAGTTTTTCCTCTATAGGCAGAAGGATGGACTTTATCCCCAGCTGCCTTTGTGAGCCCTGACCATCTGGTATATCATCTGGTATATAAGGCCTGACTCCAACTCCCAAGATGGGAGCAGTTTGTGTTATCAAATGCAATGTCATTCATGACAAAGGAAATAAGGACTTGTAGGCACTGGCTTTAAAGCAACACAAGTAATTTTATGTCCAAGTGTCTGCCACACTGAAATCAACAGGCATTTAAGTTTCAGTGGGAGCAATATCAGAGTATTTGAGCATAAATTAATTGCTTCTGGGTCTCAGATCTCTGGAGACCCCTTCTATTTACAACACTGTGGATGCCAATTTTACTGAAGCACAGAGCAAGAATTATTACCAGCCATGATAGGCTAGGTCAGGTGGACTAGAAGTTAGTTCCATTTATTTTTAATGTTTTGGTTGAGGTTTGCTAGGATTGCTGATAAACAATAACAATAACAGTGACTGTGTTTCTTGAGAACTGGACATTGGTGTTTAATTTGGGCCTCCAATAGCTTTCTGCTTTTCCAATGACATATTATCCTTAAGCAAATTTGCAGACTTTGTTTGATGAGGGGAATTCCACTTTTCATTACTGACAGTCTGCATGTAGCAGATGTGGCAGCAAGGCCAGTATGCTGGCTGGAATGTTATTTTAATAGATATGTGGGTTTTTTCTCTTGCTTGATTTGATTAATGAAGCTATTGAGGAGAAAGGAAGTGAAAAATTTGGGTACACAAACCAGCAATTTGTTTGCTTGTTTACTAGCTTTCAGCTAGAATATTAATGAGAGTTCATCACAGTTCAGCTGATACGGAAGGGGGCAAATCCTTTGGGAAAAATAGTCATTGCAATTGCGGATTTAGGTAGGCTTTATGCAGATATGATACCATCCACATCTTCTGCCTACTTTCAGGGATAGTGTAACTACAAAGGTGTCTAAATTCATTCCTGTCCTGGTTATTTTAGCCACTGTCTGGAAAGCCTCCTTTATGGAGAAAAACACTCTCGAAACAAAACCCCACTAATGGAAGAGAAGACCAAGACTAAGAATTCCTCCTAAACAAGAGAGGTCAGACACCTACAATGTTGAGAGGTCAATGCCTCAGCTACGTAAATCACAAGCAATATTTTCAGTCATTGGGACCATTTCGAAGAAGAAATGGGGTTCCAAATGCAGAATTTGCTGGAAATCCCCATGGGGAAGGACATTTCAAAATTACAATCGCAGATTGTTTGGGTTGTTTCTTAAGGGATCTTTTCCAGTTATTATCAAAGGCTTTTAAATCTTCTAGGCTGTGCTCAAGGAAAAGCTCTGAAAATCTGAACTGTGGACTGTCTGCTGCATATACCAGAGAAAGTAACCCCTACCCTCTTGGATGATGCTTTCTGTTCCTGTAGAAGCAGGAAGAAGATTAGTGGTTGGTTACTTATTCCTCCGTATAATGGATTTCTCAGTACAGCCCTGACAGGGTCACTCTTCAAGACTTATTTTACTCAGAGGTCCTGTAGCCTTCAGGATTGGTCAGGGCAGGATGGACACATGATAATGGCTTAGACTGATCTGTGGAGCTGGTGCATGAGAGTGCTTAAAGAGCATGAGATGTGCTGCAGAAAGAAGCTATGCTACAGGTATGTCTATGCCAGCCTTGGAAAACAGCCTGAGATTGTTCTGCCAGAGTGGACACATTTGTCCTGACTGTGCCTGTAAGTCATGCATCCCTGTGGTGTGAAGTCTCAGTCAAGCCCTGCTCTATTCTACCTGTTGTCAGGGTGTGCTTCTTCCTCCTAAGTGCAGCTCCACATCTCCTGGGTCAAGACACCTTGGTAGCACAGGAGAGAGCATGATTGCCCAGCAGCTGATCCCAATCCAAGTTGGACTCGTCTCTCCCCACCAGCTGTGTGATTTTGCCTCTTGCCCTGCCATCCGCACACAGGCAATTGTGGAGTGAGGTGGTGCAGGAAAGGACTTGTCTGAAAATCGACACCTTTCTGCAAAGCATAGCGTGGGTATGTCTGGCCAGGTGGAAAACAGGAGTATAGCAGACCCACTAGATCAGGTGAAGCTGCCTTGAAACCTCCCAGTTGACTGAAATAGATGAAGGAGATGGCTGCAGGGCCTTTCCTCCTGCTCTGGCATGGATGGAGAAGGGGTTGTGGACACCAACATGTCTGTCAGCCCAGTACCTAACCCTGGGGTGAGGGAAAGTAAGCATGGTGTCTGCAGGACAGATATGCAACAGATGACTCACCCCAGACCCTGGTCTTTCAATGCTTAACTCACTGCATCAGCTTCTAAAGTGTACAATGGGGAGGGGAAAATGTCTTAGGGAGCCTGGGAGTTGGCTACTAGCCAGGAGGAGAGACCTTGAATGAATAAAATATGCTTACATTATAACTTCAGCTTCTTGTTAAACACTGACCAGATGGTTCTAAGTGCTGGCCTATAAAGCCCTTCCTACAACAAAATCTACTGCACATGGGAATACTTGTTTGTGAAAGGGATGAATTTACTAGTCCTGTGGTGCTCAACTCCTGAACTGATGGGAAACATCACAGGTGGGGTATTAAATCTTGGTTGTGGCAGTGTTTCACCCACAGTGCTGCTACAACGAATGAAATGATGTGCTCCATCTGGTACCACCAAGTAACCTGCCACTAGTCATATTCACCTTATATACACTTCTCTTTTAATTGCCCAGCATCTGGGCTGTCACCTTATTCCCTGTAGTCTGACAAGGAGTTAAATTACCTCACATTGTAAAATGAGGCAAGACATCATGTCCAAAGTTAATAAGGCATTCCTTATTTAAGGTCTCAAGGTGGACTTGCATTCCTTGGGGAGGATATACTCCATAAATGCTTCTGGAAAGCTTTTCTCAGCTGTAAGGATGTGGATCAGACTTAGTCTTCCCAGCTTCCTCTGGGTAAACCAGCAGCAACTCTTGGAGTATTGCCTTGCATCTGTACAGATGTTTGGAGGAGCGTGATTTGCCATGGTTCCCAAAGCGGGGCAGCGTGGACTTGAAGCAGTGCCTCCTTCCATCCCACTCAGGAAATCCTCACTCCTGATTTACTTATCCAACAGAAACCATGTGAGCATCACAGAGAGATTAACTGCTACCAAGATGATGAGACTCTTCTACTTGCAATGGTGTATTTATCCATCTTTTCTGGCAGCATTTAATCTCCCTTTATCCCCCACAAGAAGAGGAATAAATAAGTTTTTCAATTGCTAATGCTTTAACAAGCAGGTCTAGCAAGTAAAGAGGAAGATTCCGGAATGACTGTACAAGCACTCCCATTGCACACCAGAATTTGCTTGCTGGGGCAAAACTCAGCAAATATCTTTGCGGGGAGGAAAGGAGACAGTGGAAAGCAAAATAATAGCTTCTTCGGTGGAGTGTGTCCCATGGCAGGGGGGTTGGAACTAGAGGATCTTTAAGGTCCCTTCCAACCCATTTTGTGGTTCTGTGATTCTATGCTTCACTAGTGTCTGTCTGTCTGCACTACAACAAGATGCAGTGAGTCACTGGGTTTGAAGGGGAATCAAAGGGTGGTAATTTTATTACAAATATCAAGTTTTCAATGATCTATGCTAATGGATAATATGAAGGGCTCAAGTGCTAATTCCCAGGCAGCAGGAGTACGTGACCTCTTTTACTTCACTGAGGCCTAAATGTCACCCCAACATTCAAGAAAGTAGGAGAATTACTTCATCGCACAGACACTGCTGTCTTGATAAATTTCAAACAGAGCAGCTGTGGGGTTTTCCTTGATGCTAAAGGTCTGTATAGCACTGATCTCCTTTGAATCCTTTTCCAAACCAAGAAGTTAAGGAAAAGCTTAAATCCTTCCAATTTGAAAGAATTTTTTCTATTGATTTAAAAGTTAGGCTTTAAGAGGAGTTGGAAAAGTAGCGAATAGAGAACTCTGAGCATCTTCGAAGAGCAGTTCCATAGGGTGTATTCATCAAAAGGAAAAAACCACCCAATCTTCTGACTGAGAATGAAATTGAATTTGCCTTTTTTTTTTTTTTTAATCTGAAGACATCTTATGAATTTGATAATGCAGAAAGGACTGGATGTTCTTTGCAAGAGCTCAGTTAAACCTCAAAACCAGGCTGGATTGTGAATACAACTAAAACACCCTATTTCAGGTTTAATAGGATTCACTGCTTGTTTCCACATTTCTTTCTGGCCTGAATCTATTTTGAGAAAATGCAGTCTGAACCTGGTGATAACAGGAGGATATAAATCTATTTTAATTAAAAATAGAATCACAATCCCCTAAAGCAAGACAATAAACTATTCTCTTACACTGAACATAACCTGACCAGATTTCTGGATGACAAACGTAGGGTATTGTGGAGCAGATGATGTGATGTCTTATCAAGGATTGGAAAAAGAATGTTACACTGATGAGAGAAAAAGGTTTATTATGACTTTATGTACATGTAAGCAGAATTATCTGAACACAGCATGGCTGTATGGTAAATAATTACCTGCCTCTCAGATTCTAAATCAAAGGTGAATACTAAGAAATTTCAGTTTTCGCAGACATCTGTCTGAATAATATTAGAGACATGGTTAATTTAGAGACGTACTAATATTAATTTACTTGATAAATACACAAAACAAAAATGACTGTGAAAGCCACCCACAGATTTAGGTAATTTGGTGTGCTAGGAGTGATTTGACAATGTCTCTTAAGCTAAAATCCCTCTGGTCTCAGAACTGTATTACCCAGGAAGGGATGTGGCTTGTCAAATGTGACTGTGCCCAGACCTGATTTATTAATATTGCTTGTTTATGAATTATCCTTCTTGCAATTTGAAAGAACACGTCTGTACAGTTAGGATGCTTCTGTGGGGAATACTCCTTTCAGAAAGGTGTGTGTGTGTGGAAATAACAGGGAAAATTTGCCAATTCACAAGTTGAATGGGGTCATGTGTGTGGAAGAACTGTTTCACATCCTTCCCTGCCTGCTTACTGCTTCGATCCTGATGTTGCCACAACGGAACAAAGCCACAGCACCGTTTTGTTCTCCCCACCCTCAAACTCTGCCAACTTGTATTGCAGCCGAAGCCACTCCTTGGGTGTCTCGAGCAGCTGCTGGAAGTGGGAACTTTGCTGTGTCAGGGTGCTGTCTGTGTTTGCTCTGGATCCAGCGGACATTTGCACGTGCACTGAAGTACGGCTTGTGGGAAATCCCAGTGAAGTCAATTGGATGCACGTGCTCAAAGTCCATTGCACATGCAAATGCTCTTCCTTGGGATGGACGCCTACTGACCAATGAAACGTATTAATTCTATCGCCGATATTGTCTCTTAAACGCGGTTTCTCCTGCGACGCTCTGTGTGAGTCATGCTGCCCAGGGTGCTGGTGCGAAGAGGAGAGGCATGTCTGGGGGGTAGCATGGCGAGGCACAGGAGAGCTTGCTGGGGGCCCGCCAGACTGCAGACCGCTCTTCCCTCCATCCTTGAAAGGAGGTGGAAAAGGGGGCCTTGCAAAGGAAGACCTGGAGCCTGAAATATACAACTGGGAAAGAAATCTAGCTTTAGAATGGAAAGATATGATAGTGGAAGGCAGAATAAGGAAAAGAGAGCTGAAGGAAGTGGGAACAAAGTGAAGTGGAGGGAAGAACCACTGATGTGGGCTGGAAGATGACTGGGCAAGAAAAGGCGTGACAGGAATGAGACTGAAGGGAGGGTGAGACAGAAATGAAGGGGGTTCTGTGTAAGGCTTTCGATGAGTGCTTCATTTGACACTGCCTGAGGTGTGTTCCTTGGTGCAGGGGAAGAGAGCAGAACTTTGACCTGAGGGACAAATCACAAAGAGACAGAGACTGGGTGGGACAGCAAAGCAAAATAACTTGTTCAGGCCATACAAGAGATGAGTGACAACTGACTATCCCAAATACTCGTAAGCATGCATGTCCTGCCCCTCCTCTCTGTAGGGGCAGTGAGGGATTTTGGTTCTCTCTATTGGTAACACTTTGTTTGCTTGGCAGAAAAAGGATGACTAGAAATTTAGGGAGCAGATGGAGACTTTTTAACTCCCTGATGGTTCTGAGCTAGTAGAAAATTGTAGCTGGATCTAAAATTATCTCGAAGGAAGCCTGGCAGGAAAACACTGTTGTGAGTTGTATTTTCTGAGGTTTCTTTTTTTTTTTTTTTTAAATTTAATTTATAAAACATGAGGGAAAAACAGAGTTTTATGACACCATGAACTGCAGTATTCACATTCTACGTGACTAAAGGACAGAAATTTTTGCATCTGTTACAGTGAAGTTTTGGTTTTGCCTACATCCATGCCAGGTGCTTAAGGTAAGGAAGAAGTAGCATACAGGTCTTCATAGCAACAGGGAGAAGAACTGACATGTATTTTGTGTGAGAGAGAATTAAGATGAATGGGAGGGTTGGGGTGGCATTTGGAGGCAGAAGGACTGCACGAACATATTTGCCAGGTTCAGGCAGGAGTGAATCCTCAAAGGCTATTCAGGATCTGACTGATGTCCACAAGAAAGCTTCTCCACAGATCTTGCTGTCTTGAGTCTCTGTCAGGCACATGAGAGGGCAGTGCTGGTCCCATGCACGGAAGTAGCAATAAGGGCATCATCTCCTGTCTCCACAAGCCAGGCAGAGAAGGGTTGCAGACCTGTTTCCATCAGAACTTGGCAGTATTTTGAGCTGTTATGCGTGATGGAGCCCTGCTTTCCTGGAGATGGCTGAACACTTGCCTGTCAATGGGAAGTGGTGAATGAATTCCTTGTTTTGCCTTGCTTGTGTATGTGGCTTTTGCTTTACCTATTTAACTCTCTTTTTCTCAACCCAGTAGTTTTCTCAATTCTACTCTTCTGATTTTCTCCCCCATCCCAATGGGGGAGAATGAGTGAGCAGCTCTGTGGTGCTTAGTTGCTGGCTGGCGTTAAACCACGTCAGCCTATCTTGTTGGACAGATAATTGTAGGAATGGGTTTTCTCCTCTCCTAAACTTTATTTTTAGATAAGCCTTCCCCCTTCTAAATCTCAGGTTTTATCCCTATCATCCATTGCTTAGCACAAGAGTACTGCTAACATAACCTGCTCTTCTTAGCATTGTCCAGCATTTGGCACTCTGAGATAGAAAAAAATTATACATATTATCCTTTTTCTGTCAGATCAGTGCACAGGCCTGCAAGTCCTGAGAAATATCCTCCAAATTGCTAAAGCAATCATTTCACAGATCAAGATATGCAGCAAATGAAGTCCTTAGTGATGTGCATGGTTTAATAAATTTAGTCATCAAAATTGGACTGTTTCAAGTCACTCTTTCGGAGAAGAAAAAAAGAAGCCTTAAGTGACAGAAATACAGTCATTCAATAACCATCTCTCCTAGAATAAGGTTCTCCATCTTGCCACTAGTGTGCTGTCTTCGAAGCAGAATTAATCTCTTTGCAAAATCCTTATCAGAATCCAAAACCAATTAGTGGAGACAAGAATAATAGTTTAACAGAAGACTGCTGTGGTGCACAGGAATACGTGAACTGTCCTCACTTCCGCAACTTAAACTTTGCAAATTTATCTTTAATAATTAGATCTGAAGGAACTTCAAGGTATTCAGTATTACATGCATCTGCTTGTTGGATTATAGGTCAGGGTTTTTTTGTGAAAAAACAGAATGTTTCGCTGTGTCCGAGTCATGCTATTGCCAGGCTCATTCAGACTTTGGTCTGGTCTTACTTTGGAGCTTTGAACATTGACCAGACTCAAAGGACACAGTAACACTCCAGGCTATGTGGGTGTAAGCATGATATCCACAAAATGGCAGTTCCAAAAAGAATGAAAGCAATAAGAAGATGGTGTAGCCTCCTGGCTGTGACTTTTCAGAGTTTGGCCCGGACTTCTCTTGCCTCTTGTGATGCTGAATAAAGCACGATTGTTTCTTGTTTTCTCAGCTGTGATATGCCACCATTTTTCTCTGCCTCTGGGTTGCCTGACTCACTGAGGTCATTGCAACTATGGTTGCAGTAACAGATCGTAAGTTCAGGGAAAAAATAATTATTAAAAAAATATATATACACATATGTATGTATGTAAGCACATATTTTCCTTCCAAAAATTGGGCATTTGTCAGCACCAGTAGACTGAGAGAAATGTCTGGGGTGGGGTAGTGTGGAAGAGGAAGCGAAAGCTGTTACACTTGTGTTGTAACAACATTAAATTATCCTGTTCTTCTGGATGTGACCATTCAGAACTACAATTTCTAATTTTCAGAATCATACCTGTCTCAGAAAACTCTAACGTGGAAGTCAATCCATCCAGTAGTTTTTTATTAGGTATGCTGTTTAGACCACAAGTTAATTGCATAGGCACAGTGGGACTCTCATCTCTGTTGGTGACTGTAGAAACTACTTGACAGAGCAACAGTTGTGCAAATGCCCTATTTCTTGCCTCGCATATTTTTTTTTTTAAATGCTAGGTCACAAGATGTTCTCTAAACCTTTTTAAGTTGTTTCCATTTGGTGATGGTGGGTATCAATTTTATTCATGCTTTCTTGACAGTTTCTATTACTTTCATCCAATATCTGAGATGCTCGTGCCCAGTCTTCTTCAAGGTATTTGAGTGTTCAGCCTTTGCAGAGTTTGGTACTTAGGCATACTGGTTAACTTTTCTGTTCAGAATAATCTCTTGAATTCAGGGAGACTAATAAAATGATCTTGTTCATGCCTACTTACCTGCAAGGTATGGTTCAGTTGCGTGATTCCTCTAATGTGTTAGGCTACAAGGTATTGCTAGTCCTTATAAAGGTCAATTTATGAATATGTCCCTGTATGATTTCAGTTTGTATTTATGTACTTGGAGAAATGAGACTTTGATTTCCCTAGATACAGAGAGATCCTTCAAGAGAACACCTTATGTAAGCTTGCTGTTGTTATTCTTTTACTGGAACAGCATGAACCATTGGTTTTAATAAGGGGATTAAGTAAAATAGGCACACTTTGCTACATTGCCTGGGAACACATTTGCATACAAAACTGTTCTGGAAGATCCAGTTAGTGTATGGTGTGTGTGTTTAAATCCATTCCTACTCGGAATAAATCTATTTAAATATAGATTTAATGAATAACTCTATCTGTTTTGTTGAGCTGAACCCACAGTCATTAAACAAGGTGGTAACAGGTGATAACAGTTTGGTGGGCCATCAAGCCCTTGTATTCCCTACGGATCCAGAGTATACTTAGTCATCATCAAACTGTTCCTCTTGGAGAGGGAAAAGATACAACGTGGGCTTTAAGAGCATCAGAAAGCTTTTTGCACCTCTTCACATTATCCCACGCTGTCAAGAGGTGCTGACAGTTCTACTTCTATCTAATATCTCAAATCTCTTCTTTGAAGAGATTCAATTAGGAATTTAATTTAAAAAAGGGAGACAAAAGGAAAATAGCATGTCTTCCCTAGAGGAATGTTCCTAACATAGTGTGGTCACAGAACAGAAGGCAAAGGGAAGCGATTGAGCATGGAAAGGCAGCCAGGGTACAGCCTGTTCCATGCTATCAAGTGTTACGCAGCTGTGTGACCTTGCACAATACTTGTGTTTCTTTTGCTTGTTTTTCCTTTCTTAAGGAAGATGGCTTTCCTCCAAATTAAGATATTATTCAGGTTTTCCCCCATCTCCCCTTCTATGACAGAAGCAACTGTTTCTGCCCTTGGAAGCTGGACATAACAGAAAGCTATCTGCAAGTGTGAAAAGTAGCAAAGAGCTAATGGAAAATCCCAGCTGCGTTGTTTAAAAAGTTTGTCCCTCCTTATTACTCAAACTATTCTTCTGACCAAGTCTATATTTCATTCTTCTGTCAGAGAAGTTAATAGTTTGGGGGAAAAAGTTGCAGGAAGAAAAACTGCACTGGTGGAGTCTGGCATATAGACTATCTTGTAATAGAGACGTTTCTCTGCTGAGAACCAAATAAACCTTTCAGATACCTTTGGTAGAGCTGCACTAACCTATATTCCTTAGTGCTCCTCAATAGGAACATGTGCTTACAAAAACACATGGATGTAATTGCAGATTCATAGAAAGGTTCTGATTTGGAGGAAGTCTAGTCCACTCCACGTGCTCAAAGCAGAACCAGCTAGAGCAGGTTGCTCAGGACCTTGTCCAGTTGCTTTTCAAATATCTACAATGAGGGAGACTACTCAACCCCTCTGGGCAACCTGTTCCAGTGGCTGACCACCCTTACAGTAAGAGGCAGTGGGCGAAGCAGAGGGGAAGGATCACTTCCCTTGACCTGCTAGCAGAACTCTTCCTAATGTAGCCCACAGTTACCATTTTGCAAAAAGGACATGTTGCTGGTTCATGTTAAATTTGGTGTCTGTCAGGATCTCTGGGTCTAAAGGATTGCTTTCCAGCCTCTTGTCCTCCAGTGTGTACTGGTGCCTGGGGTTACTCCTCTCCAGGCGCAGGACTTGTACAACAGGCCAAAACTGTTGGCCCCAGTATCAGCCCTTGTGGTACACCACCACTGACTGGCCTCCAACTGGACTTCATGCTGCTGATCACAATCTTTTGAGCCTGGGATTTCATCCAGTTTTTGATCCACCTCACTGTTCACTTCTCTAGTCTGTACTTCAGTTTTTCCTTGATGAGATTATGGGAAACAGTGTTAAAAGCTTTTCTGAAGTTGAGATAAAAGACATCCCCTGCTCTCCCCTCATCCACCATGATCATTGTCTGGTTATAGAAGTTTGTCAGCTGCTTAAGCATAATTCTGCCCTCATATATCCATATGAACCACACCTAATCACCTTCTTGTCCTTCATATGTTTGGAAATGGCTTTCAGGAGGACTTGCTCAGGGATGAATGTGAGGTTGACCAGCTTGTAATTCCCTAAATCCTTCTTACCTTAATTGAAGGTAGGAATGATCTTGATTTCTTCCAGATCCTGGGAACCTCTCACAATCATCATGACCTTTCAAAGATAATTTAGAGTGTCCTCGCAATGACATTAACCCTAAGCACTAGTGAGTGAAACCTGTCAGGCCCCATGGAAATGTTTAAATGTCCCTTGCATGATCCTTGTCCACCCAGGGTAAGTTTTCTTTTCTCCAGACTTTCCTGCTGGTCTCTGTGGGCTGGTTTTTCTGAAGGCTGATCTTATCAGCAAAAATAGAGGTGAAAAAGGCAGTCAATAGCTTTTCTATGTCCTTTGCTAACAGCTCGCCCTCCCCTTTCAGCAGTGGGTCCCTGCTGCTGTGGAATGTAGGTCCATGTACCTGTAGAAGCCCTTATAGCTCCTTGCCAGATACAAATCCAAGCAGGCTTTGGCTTGCCTATCCCTGTCTCAGCATGCACAGACGGTGTCTATATTCCTCCTGGGTCTTCTGACCCTGATCCCACCTCCATGTCAGCTTCCTCTTTATATCTGAGTTTTGTCAGGAGCTCCTTGATCACCTACACAGGCCTCTCGGTGCTCTTGCATCGGTAAAGACATCCTCTTTGAAAAGCATGGAGCACAGGGAAAGTAATTTCAGGGGGAATAGATTTACTATCTGCCACTTCCATAATATAATAGGATATTTATAGATTGTGTTTTGGGGGTTTGATTTATGGGAATTGACTGAAAGGATAAATGAACACAGTTTTTACGAGGTGCACTCTTTTCTGCACATTTGGAACAAATTTATCTCTTAGAGTTTGTGTGTCTTCCAGCAAAGATAAATTAAACCTGGCAATAAACTTTTCATACTCCAGACTTACAGAGAAAAAGCTGATCCTCTTGCCTTCTTGTATTACAGCAATCTTCTTCCAGTTTATCCAAAACTATCTTCAGCATCAAGTAGCATCAAAATGTGTCTGGCTATTGTTAATAATAGACCTTGAGTCAGCTGTAGAGAGGCAGATTTCAAAATCAATGAAGCTAAGTGGAAAGGAGAAGAGAAAAATAGTCCACACAGCAGCTTTCTGACTTGGCGAGTAGAAGTCATAAATCTGTGAACAGATGAAAAGCAAAATAGTGAAATGGCAAAAGCTTGATTGTGAAACATGTTTGAATTAACCACCACAGTCTGCTAAAGGGGAGCCTAAGTTTACAAAAAATCTGAGATGAAAGGTGTGAGTTATTGCTGCCAACTTCACTGTTTTCACTGTAAATGGGCTGTTAAAACTAGTGTTGTACTCAGCTAGTTTCAAAAGTTGATAGCTGTATTTCTGCTGGGTGTTTTTGGTCCAGCTCAATGACTCAGATGCTAAGACACAGAGTCTGTTTTCCAGGTTGAAACAGTGAGCAAGAGTTAGTTATAGCTTAACAAATCAATTTGCTTCAAATATCAATACTAAAAGACTACCTAGTTTTGTTTTTTTTTTTTTTTAAATCTATGACCCATGCAGGACCTCATGTGTAAGTTTCAGCATGGTGCCAACTCATACAAGAGCATGCGTTGATGGGGAAGTGCAGGGTATTTGTGGATGTATCTACTGCTGTGGGTTTCCTTTTTGAGTCCGAAATGTGGGATGGCATAGATGTGGATGTGAGATGGTAGGGCATCCTCCCTGTGAGATGGCATGGTCCTCACCACAGTACTGTGCCATGGCTGTTCAGGTTCTCTGTGATGGGAGAGTAGATCTGTAGCCAGGTATATATGATCACTGGCGTCAAAGAACTGACAAACTGCAGCGGAGAAATGCTCCTGGACAGCAGCATGTCCAAAATTGGGTGCATCCTGAGACCAACCACTATCTAGGAGCAAAGGTCATTGCAGTTTAGCACAAATGAAAGTATGATTTAAGGAGATTTCTGTACTCTGACACTGTGCAGAAAAGGGTAAAACAGTACCTATTCTTTGGGGAAAAGAAGCCACTCCAAAGGGTTTTTTTCTTATCTACACACCAACAAGAGAAGAAAGTTGGAAGAGAAATATTGTCCCTGCTCACATCAGACAGGTTTTACAACAGAAAGTAACGGAACCAAAGCACCAGGAATGCCCAGTGAGAGCAAGCAGTGTAAACTATTGGCATAAAGGTATTTTACAGCACATGACTAGGCACCCAGCCTGGACCTAGCCTTTGGGTAATCTTTCAGCATAGCTGACACTTTCAGTGGGGCTTTTATTTCTTTTTCCTTTCATATGTTTCTTTTATGAGAGTTCCCCAATGCATCCATCTTACAACGCATCCAGTCCTACAGTTATTGCACTATGGCAGAACATACCATTAACTGTGCTGTATATTTGTGTAAAATCCTAGTATTGGCTATTCTACATGGCTAAGTAAAAGGAAATATTGCTGCCTGCTACAGCTTCCATTTACTAGCACCAATTATTTGATCTGGTCTGTACCTTGGACATGGTAACATACTCTGACAGCCAGGAGGAATCCCACTTAAAATACTGCTGTTTGTAACACTACAGTTAACACTTATTGAAAATGATGATTATTTTCTCTCTTTTTTAAATTAGAATTGAGGGCTCTGTTCCTGAGAGGCCTTGTGACTCTCACTAGTGATTCAATGGTGTTATTGTATGAAATTTGATTTGACTGCCTACGTAAAAGAGAAAACAGACGAGCCCTTGTACAGCTTAGTGTTTGACTGTAAACATGCAGTGTAAGGAGGCACTTGCATCCTATGGTCTCAGTAGTGGTGGCTGCAGAATGGGCTTTTGAAGACACTAGTAACAAATCACTGCGTTTTTAGAGATCTGGGTTAAGCAGTTCGTTAATGTTCTGCAGGATTTCAACATTTTTTAATAATCTAGGACTGTTCTGATGTTATTGTTTGCTGCTGAATTTTGCATGACATTCTTCCCAAAGAACAATTTGTGAAGTATATTTTGCTGTGACCATCTGGCCTTTGCTTTTCAGTATCATGTGTCCTGTATAAGCCACTGAGAGATACATATTATAGAGAATAGACTGGCCTTTTATTGGCTTGACAAGAGCTTTAACAAGAAGGAAATATTTCTTCAACCAGTTCTGGCATATGTAATATGAATCCATTTTAAATTTGGACCACAAATCTTGCTTTGGTCAAAAGCTTGCCAAGCACAATGAAATAGCAATCCATTTGATTGCCATGTAAAATGCTGGTTGTTAGTAAATACAAGAGCCACTCCTAGAGTATGTGAGGATATGTGGCTAAAGGAAGTGTTCAGAGCACTGGAGAAGGAGGCTCAAAAGGTGTATGTTTTATTTTTGGTATTGTCATCAATTTGCTGTCTGATCCTAGGCAAGCTGTTCATGCCACCTTGTTCATACGTAGGTCCTCAAAACTGCATTTAAATAACTAAATAATCAGCCTGATTTAGAGGCAACAATGCCTAAATTGAATAATCTCTTTCTGAGTTGATAGAGGTATTATGAGCTGTAATTAATGTACATAAAGCACTTCATGATCTTTTCTTTACCTGTCTGCATCTTCATCCAGATTTTTATGCCATGCTGCTGTAAGATTCTAAGTTGAAAATAATTACTGTATGTATGATGAGATGACTAAGAAAGCCTAATAGCATGATTATCCTTATCAATAGATTTTCTTGAGAGCAACTCTTTGTTGTCCTCCTTTGAAGACAGTGAAGATTAGAAATAATTTTATTTGCATAATTTTTCTTCTGAATGAGACTGTGAGGATGTAAGTAATAAAATGTCATTACAGGAGACTGGAGCAAGTCTGACATGTTTGCAGCTGACTGAAGAAATATAGTTTTGCAGAAACTGAACTATCTTCCTTTGAACAAAGGTACAGGATGCTCTTGCCTGGCTCTTCTTCCTTCGCATTTCCTTCTGTTCATCCAAAGTGATTGAGGGACCTGTAGGATCAGCTAAAACCTTTGACTCTGAAGATCATGGCAAAAAGACAAGGCTTAGGTTTACCTTAGGCAAGTGGATAAGCCCATTTGTTATCCCAACTGCTGAGTGGTGTGTTGTGGGGTGGAAGAAGGGGAAGATGTAGCTCTGAGCTTCAGCCTGCTCTTTCTGGCCATGTTGGAAGTTCAGCCAGCCTTGCCCCTCCTGCAGACCATCATGCTGTGTCTTTCTTCCTTTTTCCTGTATCACTTCATGACATTTTTAACCTTTGATGTAAAGGCTTTCAGGGATGGCATATGTACCACAGGCTGCAAGTAATTTGGCTATAGACGTTCTCCTTAGAATCCATACAAGGCTTGGCAAAACTCAGACCATGGGCACCTAGGACTTCTCCAACATCACACGTTCAGATCCTTAATAAAAATGAGACAGTAGTGTTTAAAGGGGATAAAAGGGCTGAGTGAAGAAAGCTGCTGTATAGATGCAACCATCTGCTGTACCCCTAGAAGTGCCTGTGGCTTAGCCCAGCTCCCAGCTGCACTGGTCAGCCATGGGCCAGGCCCAGGCTGTACAACCTGATGCTGTGTAAAGGCTGAAGAATAGATGCTCATGACACACTTTAGTCTAGAACTGAGTTTGTAGGTCTTCTTAAAAAAATTTTTTTTAAAAAAAGGCTTGTTATTAAAATTTCAGAGGACCGAGGACACCAAAGCAAGCAATAGAGTTCCAGCAATTAAAAGACAAACAGAACAGCTTGGGGACATAAAAGGCAAATAATTCCCAGAGACATGGCTAGTGTCTGGGGTTATAAACCCAGAGACAGTTCCTATTCACTAGAAGAGGGAGGTGATAGAACAGCCTGCCTGTATTTCTTTGCTTCCTTGACCTGGCCTCTGTGTCCCGATCAAGGAAATATTCCTGATAAACAGCCTGCTTCCCAAGATCACACCTTTTGGCTGTC
Source organism: Rhynochetos jubatus (assembly GCA_027574665.1). Taxonomy (NCBI): domain Eukaryota; kingdom Metazoa; phylum Chordata; class Aves; order Eurypygiformes; family Rhynochetidae; genus Rhynochetos; species Rhynochetos jubatus. The sequence goes on along the minus strand of CM050651.1, from coordinate 54,984,486 downwards.
TAGCTGTCATAAAAAGGCAGAAACAGCCAAGTACTTATTGGACCTCAGAGAACTCACAGTGGAGAAAAATAATTTAAATTCTACAACTGCAGAAAAAGCTTCCTCTGTATTAAACAGTGGAAAACAAACAAACAAAGTTGTGATTTCCAGATAACATTTTTTTCCCTTCCTAGGTCATCAGAAGTGCTTCTGTCTGACCTTGGTTTACTACAAATTACATTCCTGCTTCCCTTTCTCAATGGAAATAATGTCTTTCTGGCTCATTTACCTGCTACTTGTCTTATGGGAAAGTCATATGGAAACTAGGCAGGGTTGGGGTCTGTTCCCTGGACTACTTCAGGGTTTGTGTTTTAATTCAGTAATAATATGGAATGTGATAACAATCTGGAAAGCACAGCTCTTCTCCCAGGAGGACAACTGAACCTCTGCACTCCAAAAATCAGTCTTGTATTTATTTGCTCAGTGTTAGGAACGTTTCCAGGTATTGAAACATGCCTGGCTATACTTGGAAATTGTTATAACAGTTCTGTGCACAGTTTTGACCTGGGGCAGATGCCACTCTTCCAAACAAGTTTTGGATGTGGTCTGAGATATAGCATGGACCGGAGACCATTGCCAAAAGGCAGATTGGCTGCAGCCAACCTGGGTAGGAAGGCAGGTGTTTCGTAGTTAGAACATGAACAGTTTCATGTCATGGAGTGCCAGAGAAAGGCACAAAGACAGTTAATGTAGGGGTTTAAAAGCAATCTCGCATCCTCAGTTGGACCATGGCTCAGTTCTGTCAGGATTTGACATCCTGGGAGCTGAGACAGTGTCCTGGAAAGGAGGAGATGTGTGTCACTTTATAGAGTCCTTATGAATTTAAAAAATGTGATATGATTTCTCACTGCGTAGTCTGTTCAAAAACTCACACTGACTCCAGTGCACTTTATATTTACCTGAACATTGTAGCAGCCATTGTATTTCAGTATCTGTTGTTTTTTTTCCCCCAAACATTTTCTTCATTATAGAGTAGTGAGTCCAGTTTGTACTCTAACTTTCTACACTCATCTTAAAATTAAACTTAAAGCGTAACAATGTCTCCAGATTCTTGGAGATGATTTTTTTATTTGTAATCTACTGTTGTCAGAACACTACTGATAAATCTGTCTTTTTACACTACTTGACATTGATAAAGCCTCAGCTGGATGTCTATATTTAATGATGAACACTGTACTTCAAAAAGGATAGGAACCAAGTGGATAGGGCTAGAAGAAAGGCAACAAGAAAGGTCATGTTTTCTAGACCTCTGATCAATGAAGAAAGATTGAAAGCATTGGATTTGTAGAGCAGTGAGAGAGAAAGAAGTTTTCAAGTGTACTAACATCTGCTGCAAAACATAAAGGAACAATCCAATTCCCATTTCTCTGATGAATAAAGCAGGAAGCAATAGGCTTAAATTTTGAGAGGGCAAACTGAGTACCAGGTAAAACTTTGTAACAAGAAGGGGGTCTGGAATGGATCCATTTGAACTGCTGTAGGCTTTCTAGATCAACTTTTTCTTAAAATCTTTCAGGCAAACTGCTATCAGGAATGACCTGGGACGGCCAGGCTAGACTTGGGCTCAAGGGATGCCTTAGCATGTCTTGAGCTTCTTTCTTGTTCTATGACTTTGGCTTTTTCTCTTCTGTAAGGTTTGAATAATGTAATTCTGTAAGGTTTGAGTAATGTCAATATATTTAAATCCATTGCAAAACATCTTTGGATCTTTGAAAAGGTTGCCCCCCACTCCCCACGTCCTCATGTCTGTTTGACTTCAAAATTGGTGAAACTTGTCCATTGTAATTTTCACTTGCATTTCTATACACTCCAAAACTGAGAAGATTTTAATATGGGACAAAGTACTTAAAGTACAGCAGTTAAAAGTTTGTAAGGTAACACTATTTACAAGGCCTTAGCATTGTAGTAAATTTTTGGAAAACCTCCGTCAGCATCCCATAGATGCCAAATACATAGAGAAAAGTGCAATGGACAAATGGGCACCCCCAAAGACCTGGTGTTTGGACAAACTGACACTCTACTCCAAAGTGTACAACCTAAAAGATCAGATTACTCCCCAGTGCTGCATTACTTTTTTTACCTTTCTTTAAAAAAGAAAAAATATTACATAAGACCATATTTAATCTGTATCCTGCTAACTAACCTCAAGTCACATGTTATCCAGTGGAAACTCATCACCTTGAATGATCTAATTATCTGTTCAAAGGCTGCCGTCTTTGCTGACTTGGGACACTGACTGGGGATTAGACATTTGCTAGCCCTCATCCCTACCCTAGTTTCACCAAAAAACAGTGTATGAGGAGTTAAGTGACCAGAGTGCCCACTTAAGGAAAGCCTATGTGCCTGAGGCTGGAACAAAAGTGATGGTAAAGGAGCTGGTTCTAGTAAAGTCCATAATATAACTTTTTGGCAAAATTGGAAATTAATGACTCTGAATGATTTTTCAGAGAGTCTCCAAGACCTACCATTTTGACTGCCTTGGGATTCCGTATGATAGTATGAGGGAAAGTCTAGCAGTCCCAAGACTGCTCTTTAGTGAGGCTTCTTACAGATAAAAAGACGTCTGCAAAAGAAAACCTAGTCCTAGGGTTGACTGCTCCTTCCAACAGACCTCCTTCAACAGGCAAGAAAACAGAACAGATACTTTGTTTTACTACAATTCTTCCCTAATGATCGTACAAACTGAGTGCAGTTTCTTAATGATGTGCTTTTAGTAATATTCTGTGGAAACTAGGCAAGATGCCAGTACACAAATTACAAATATGTCCTCCTTAATCCCTTAACAGTCTCCCTGTTGGCTGGGACCCTAACGAGCATGGGTTGCTGGTTGCAGGAATAAATGCTCAGCTGTATGAATGACTCCACTGCTTCTTATGTATCTGGTATAATGGTAAATTAAAAAGTTGGTAAACTTACTGTCTTATTGAAAGGGAGAAGTGGATGATTTCTTGGCAAATTACAAATGGATTAGATCTCTTTATCAGTGTTTTTTTTTTTCCCCTGGACCGTGACAACCTGGAATAAGATGCGGTTCATAAAAAAGAGTTCATCTAATCACAAATCTCATTAAGACACTGTGAGTGACAGCAGGTTACTGTGAACTGAAAAATGAGCCTAGCTTTGCTTTCAGCACACCTTCCATCAAAAATGGCATATGAAATGTAAAGAGAGTCACAGCATAAACCACAGGGAATATACTTGGTGTAAAAGCACACCGATGACCAGACAAATCTGATTCTGGGAATAAATATACAGCATCTGCAAATGAAGGATAGGCTTTTAAAGTCTATTCAAGTATGTACAGTCCTTAGAGCACCTAGTTGCTTTTCTCAGCTTCTGCAGAAGCAGGATGTAACAGTACAGAACTGAGCTGTTGGTAAGTAACCATGCTAAGAGTGTATTGCAGACAGGGTTTGTCCTTGTCAGTCAGGAAAAGACTAAAGTTCATAACTAAAGCAATGCAAAAAAATTAATGTTTTCTCCTCAGTTTTCAATTCCAAAGACTTCTTGCAAGATATTTTGTCTTAAAGAAATTAGACTACATTTTTCTTACAAATGTAATCACACTAAAGCAGGGGAAAATCTATTTGGAATGTAGTGGAAACAATGGGAACGTTAAGGGAGAAAGCTGGAGTTAGGATCAGGAGTTCCACCAAAATGGACTAGAGAAGGCTTATTTACTTCAATAAAGCAGGATAAAGAGAGTTCTGAGAAGATCCATGAGAAAATCCTCATCAAATACTCCATTTCAGAAAGTGCGTGCCCATGCAGCAGGAAAGAAGCAGGGACAGAAATGCCACAGTTACCCGCACAGACTTTATCCAAGGTCCTGTTCTGGGGACAGAGTTATGTGGGCTTCTGCAGGGAACGAAACACGTCCTACTCTACAGGTTGTTTGCCAAGCCACAACACAAGCTTTACAACAGGCCTGTGTTTGAAACCTGTGACACCTGGAGGTGGAAAAATCAACCAAAAATGAACAGCTTCTGCTGCCAGCTTCCCATCATGTGTGCTGCCCAGTCCCTGGGGTTAGCTCTGCAAACACCATGGCCTGTGGTGACCATACCACACTTTGTCACAAGGTATGTCCGTGGCTGTCATTGTGTACAGGTATGGAACAAGGGGGCTGTGATGTGGTTTTGGTACTTGTATGGAAGTGTATAGGCCTTGATGTTACCCCAGTGCTACTCGCTTCTCCAGGCGGTCACTGAGCCCCTGGTTAGAGGGAGGAAAAACTTGAATGTAGAGTCTGACAGCCAATGGTTTGACTTCACCTGCATTTCAACTTGAGCCAGGGAGCTGCCAATGGTTACACACTGCCTGTGTGGGTATTGGGCTCCCTACCAGCATGCTAATTGGTGCCTTTATTCCAGGGTACTGCTGCTGCCTTGGATATATCCAGGTGATGCAGGTAAAAATGGTATCAGTATCTCTAGAGTGTGTAGGATCTTGTACAGAGGTTGTTGGCTTGGGGAGGAGGAGGATCCTAAGAGGCAAACAAAGCAATTGTTTTTCGGACAGTAGGACTATCTGAGCTTTTGCACGTTTTTGATTTCAGCCTGGTACTAGATCAGATTGCTGAGCTTGCTACTGTCTCTGCCAGATGCTTGTAGAGACACCTGAGTGGAACCCCTGTGAGCTGCCTGTGGGCAGAATGGCTCTTCTTGGGGATCAGTGAGGTTAGCGCATGAGGACTTCATCTTCAGGAGAGAAGTACAAAGTTTGACATTTCTTGAATGCACACTTAGAATTGAAAAAAAGAGAAAAAAATGCCACTTGCTTACCTTCTCTGTAGTCTCTCCCAGGTTCGGAGTTTCCCACCCTTACAGTGTGGTTCAATGAGTAGTCAAATCTTCTATAGCTAAATTCTGATTAGTAGCTTCTACAGGACAGGTGATTCCAAAATAAAGAAAAAAATGCCTTTTTTTCCCCTGCACATTTGTTTCCTTTATGATTCACTGATTTCGGTAACAGCTGTCAATCATTTTAGTTTATGCCATCAGATATCTAGTGGGATGACAGGATGAATGAGGACCCGCGATTGTCACACGATCCCATGCTTACAGAAGATGGGCTTAAAACATGGTGAGACCACTGACCAAGTCACCAGGGTTGGCAGTGCTGCAAATGAATGACCAGCAAATACTAAACAGGAGAGAGAGGAACAACTTGCATAGAGGGAAGCATGGGAAGGGTAATAGCAGACATTTACAAGAATATGGGGAAGATCCTTTCTATTCTTGGCAGCAAAGAGCTGCTGGATGTGAAGGTCTTATGTCCTGCAGATACTGAAGGGACCTGTGAGTCTGGAAGTATTATCTGGAGATTTTATTAGTCTCAGTAGTTCAGTATATGAGCTGTGTCTTAACAATCTGTCCAAACGTTTAATAGGCTTTCTGAGGCAGCGCCTAAGAACTCGTTCTCACAACACAGAAACAATATTTAAAAAAAGCCAACATTAATTTCATCAAAGAAATTGTTTGCGGTCTGAAAAAATTCTCCCAGTAGAAAGAGATTGTGAAATCATGCAGACACAGCAAGATCACATTGCTATGTAAACAGAACTAAAGATGGCTGTGAAAATCAACTTGTAAATGACAACTATATCAGTTGATCTTGAAAGACATGATATAACACAAGCATCTTGGGTTAGAAGACTGGCTTTATTTAATTTTCCACAGAAACAAGTTACTTTTACCTCAACTCTTGCAAGTTTGACATCAGAAACTATCAGCATACTTATATGAGTTATACAGGTGGAGAGACATCTGCCAGTACAGAGTTACACTTCTCCTATCAAACGCTTTAAGAAGAGCCAATATAGTCCCTTTCATGCCCACTAATAAAAGAACTGCTAAGTGAGGATCGAATATTGATTGTAATGTATTTTCTTTATATGAATTTCATTACAAAAAGAAAAAAAATCTAGTATCTAATGTTTAAACAAAACATATTTTATACATTTGGCAAAGCTGAAATACCATACCTTGCCAAATGAAAAAATGCTCTCTAACCGTAGTATCCCTAACAGCTCAGTAGGTATGCAAGGCATGCAGTTCATTTCCTGCCAACGCTGAGGAAAATTGGTAGGTCTGAGATAATATTGTTAGTGTGCTTGAAAAAGATCTTAGTCATTAATGTGGTAGTTGACTGCATATACATATTTTAACTCTTCATCTCCTTGGAAATTTCTCAGGTACAACTTCTGGGTTGACTCCTTTTTAGCTCTCAGTGATGGAGGTCTCAATGGGAGGCAGGATAGGATTTTCCAGAGCATTACAGTCATCAGTGAGGAACACCAAGTCCTGGAGAAACAAAAGAGAAGGCTAACATATAAGGAGGGAGGCAGAAGATAGCACCGTGTTGAGAAGCTCAGGCTCTGGTTCAGTTTTGCTTCTCAGGTGGAGACAGAGGGGACTAAATGCAGAGACTATGTCCCTGTTGGTGCATCTTGACCTACCCTTCTGCAATAGGAGATCATTATGGTGTACAGACTCCGGGCTTTTTCTTTCAGCTCACTCACTTCAAGCACTCTGTCACATCTTGGGTAGGCCACAAAATCACGGAGTTTTGCCAACACACAGTAGTTCTGCAAAGCACATAAAAGCGGTATGTGTAACCCCGCAGGAACACAGATTTATGTTTCTTGTCAACCACTTACAAAATTCTTACTGCCTCTGTGGGAACCTTGAATTCCTACTTCTATGTATGTGTAATCTGTGTAACCTTCAGTTAGGAAAATTCAACATCAATATTTCGTAACAAAGATGTTTGGTCTAAATAAGTGCTTGAAAAGTGTATATGTGCAGTTTTGGTCTGCCTGTCAGCTCCTTTCCTGCATGTTTTAGGAGATAGCGGTGCCAATATAATCAAATCTGCTCCTGTAGTAAGTGGTTACCTACAGAATAGGAAAAGCCAGCAACATACTCCTGCACCTCTCTTTATTAAAACTGCAATGCCAGAAGCCATTCACGATATAAAATGAAGTAGATTTATTAAGTGAAGAAAGTTTATTCTGCATTTCTTCTTTCAAATTATCATTTACAGTTCTGCTGCACATATTTAACTTCTGAAAAAGCTCTGCCACAATAAATGAATAGTGTACAAATGTTAATCACTTCAAAATATTGATTTCCTCATTTCTGAATTTTTAAAGAAGTAAAATTTCAGAAGCTCCATAGGGATTTTAATAAGGTTCGAAATGAGGTGTTTTTTTTTTGGTCACTCATCTCTCCAGTGAATTAAGCCTTAAAAAATTTGTTTCAAACCACTCTTCTGGGGTACAATCTTAAGTTATCCTCTCTTTTCATTAGCTGCTTTTACTGCACAGCGGAAAGAAAGAAGGAAAACTTACATGTATGTCCAAGTACAGCCTGGGCAGCGTCTCCACACATGAATCCTGCAGGAAGGAAGAAAGACCCCATTGCAATTTCATTTTGAGAGAAACTTATGTCAAAAGCAAGCAACCCGCAGCGTCTTTGCAGGAGCAGTTTTTAGGTAAACTCACCACAGCTTTGGAGGTCTGTAACTCCTTAAAAGACTCTGTGATTTCTTTGCTCAGAGACAACACCCTCGAGTAGCAAGTTGGAGGGGCTGTGTTGGCTAACAGGGCAGCAGAGACCAGAGCAATCAGACTCAGCAGCATCTTCATTGTGGGGAGCGTGTCCAAAGGAGAGGGCAGGGAAGAAAAAAATCACCGCCAGTGATTAGGCAGCTACTGGTAAGCGTCAACAAGTCAGTATGACAAGTCAGCCCCCAATTAAATAGTCTCTTGCATCAATGGGGAAAAAAAAAGTCTGGGGGTGGTCCAAGCAGCAGCTTGCCGCTGTTTTAAATTTCCTGCCAACCTATGAGGTAGAGCTGCTAGCGCTTTCCTGCCCGGAGTAGGGAAAGGAAGGAATGAGGGTAACAAAATCAAACACTACTGGCACTTTTTGTTCCAGAAAGAAAACAACCTAGTGAGCATCTCAAACAACAGAAATTTGTGTGAGAAACAGCACAGGGTTATCAGTGTCATAGGTCCTCATTCTGTATGTGTTTTGGCACACGTGCCTCTTTCTTGACAGCATAAAGCACAGCTGTGGGACTATGTAGGCTGCAGAGAGAGAGATGTCCTTCCAGGACTGGTGTCTTTCTTATGTTAGCAGTGTCAGTCAGGTTTGCTTATCATCTTCAGCAGGTCTGAAAGGTCACTGCTATAAAGGAAACCTCCCAGGTCCAGTATGATTTTCTTTTTTCTATTTATGCAGATGCTCACAATTTCTTAATCAAAACAATAGTGCTTGTTATAGCTTCTTCAGGAGACCTTTATATTTATACATTTGTGGTCTCAAACAGAATGAATATGTCTCTCTATGGCTGTCATGAATGTAAAAAAAACCATTTTGCTTTCCAATTTGAATGTATGAGGCTCTGTTAATTATTAGATGACAGATGGAGCTGAGAAATCCAGATGCTGGGATGGAGTTGTGAGGCTGAACATATGTTGTCCTTGCATGTTAACTGTCCTGTAAAATGGAGGTACCCTTGAATGAGGAACTGATTATTTTATGTTTCCACCCCCCTCAAAACCCCAAAACCATCAAAGAAAAAATCCCCACTGAACACCACACCTCCTTTCCAATTCAGATTCTAGCTAGGTATAAACTAAAATAGTAAAGTATCTGAAGAAGTACTGCAACTCCCTGGCATTGCAGTAGACCAGGAAGGTGGGAGAAAGGGAAATGACTGGGCAACTGTAAAAGAAAGGGCCTTCATACCAGTCATTTTAGAAAGAAACTCAGAGTCTTGAAAACTAGTTTTGGAGGAAAGAAGTATGTACGAGTATGCAATATATGTTGCAGAGGACTCTGACTTAAATCCACCAAAGCACCTGGAGGAAACAGGAAAAGAGAGCTACGTACAACTGTCTTGTTACACATTTATTTGTTTTCATATAGATTGATTGGCTTAGTAACACCAAGTGCTCCTGAAAGGTGAAGTCGTAGATACTTGGAGAGGAAAGAAATATTGGGAGTCCTGGTGGTGGGGAATTTAGGGCTTGCCTTGGTGAATGGTCTGCTGGGTCTTATTTTCAGGAAAGGGAGTTGACTAGGCAGGAGGTTGAAGAGGCCATAGGAAGGCAAGAAAGCTTCTGAGATGACCTCAGGCAGCTGGATCACAGATGTAAACACAGCTACCTAGAGCACATCCAAGGAAAGGATGGTACTTACTGTGAGCCTTGCTGGTAAATGAACAGACTCTTAATCACCATCTCATTACTGTAAAGAATAGCTGAGGGCAGGAGTGAAATATTATCCTTCTATTACATTCTCATTTGGCAAGCTGTTAGAAGTAGCTGCTCTGCCAGAAGAGCAGTCTTCTGAGCAGCATAAATGCTCTCCAAGAAGTCAGCAATCCAGCTGCTGTTAAGGATGTCTTCAAAATGAAATATTTGCCTTTGTTTTTAAAGTCCAAGCAATATTCTCTTTCTTGGTATTTTACCTATATTAAGCCTATAATGATGACTCCATTTCAAACTGCAGTTAAATACTATGGGTCATGTTCTAAAAGATGGTTAGATGTGAAAGTGCCTGTGGCAAATGTGGCCTCATGGCCACTCTTTGTCTGGCATGAAACACCAGCAAAACAAGTCTTCAAGTCCTGTGTCCTGACCATCTTCAGACAGCTGAAAGCTATTTAAAAAATCTCTGTTTTAGGATGGAATAATGTTAAAAGTGTCAACACTGATTTGGAACTACATTATGAAGAGAGCTGTACATTGGTTGTCCAGGGCAAGGGAGACAAGCGTGAAGCTTTCTATAGCCTAACACAATACCCTGTCCCGCAAATTGGAGTGCAAGCCCCATGCTGCAGAAGCCTCACCCAGGGGTCACGTCTGAGGGAGTCTGACATAAGTGTTGAATGCCGCCTATTGCAGTCACAGCCCTCAGCTCCATGACGACAGCCACACAGGAAATTCCCAACGCTTCAAGAGCATTGAGAGCTTATGATTTTTGACCAAAAGGTGCAAGATCTGGAATTAATTTCTTTCTCTGTTTCTGAAAGTGCGGCGTGTTGGGTTGGATGGTCATTTTCTGAGGCAGTGATAAAGGGTAGGGGTGGAAAAGGACTGCCACCCTTCATTCATGCCTTTGCACCTGAAGTCTGCCTGGGACCACACTTTCAGCCACCATGCCTATGACTCCTGTCCTAAGAGCTGAGAATTGCTCAGCCCCATACACTTCTAGAGATGCTTTGCATCTGACAGGCAGGGAAATGGTCCATCCATCAAGTTTCTTCTGTGGAACAGGGAAATGCAATGACTTGATGAGTGACCAAGCATGTCTTGGCTCAGAGAGCAAAGCAAAGGCTGGATCCAGGCCTCACCAAAGCATTTAACCAAATAAAAAAAATGAATCTGTGCTTTGTGAAGGGACAAAATTGCTGAAGTAATTTGCCTTGAAGTTTTTGCTCAGATGCACTATTTCTGCCTTGTGGTTTCTCTTTGATCCCATATAAAATAACTCAAGGAAAGCCACCTGTGATGGATGTCTACTCAAATAGTTAAAAAAATGACCTGCCCTCAGAAATACTAAGAAAAAAGGATTTATTTCTTTTGGAAAAAAAAGAAAAAACAGAGTTTAATTTCCTCACCTAAATCATCTCCTCCCTGGTCCAGATTACATGCATAGTTGAATCTGATCCAGATGGATATTTTCCAATGTCTGCTAGCTCATCAGCACTTCTGCACTTCTCAGTATGCAGAATATGCAACTCAGTTCAAAAAAGACTAATACTCTCTTCTTAGTTATTTTCTATTTGTAGCTCATCAGCAAGATTATCCTTGAGCTCTGAATACATTCAATTTATGGTCCAGTTATGAGTGAATAACTTCTTTTTCTTTAAAAATCTTACTGGTGACTTCAGAACTTGTTAGTGACACCAGGCACTGGGAGTTGATTCAGTCTAAGGCACCTGGCAAAACTCTGAGCCAGATACACAGTTACTAAAGCACTTGAAACTCCAGACTCTCTTTTCAGTGACTGTTTTTATCCACTCACTTATGCAAAGCCACTTATTAATTCTGGTGCATACCCTGCCTTGGGCAGAGAAGGTCTTTAACAGGGAGACACAAGCTGTTCTTCACAAAGGCTAATAGCGTCTGAGAGGCAATATTCAAAATGGACATGGAAATAGTCCTTAGAGCTACATTAGGGGAAGGGGCAAAGATCAAAATATGTTAGAGTCAAAACTTGCCTAAGGATTGCCTCTGTGGAGAAGCTGCTGTTTACAGCTCTTCCGAGTCTGTAGGGTGATGCTCAGGCTGGCATTAGCAGGGAACACAGCGGGAGTCATTCAGTACCGTCATACCTGTGATGGTCATCGTGACATGGACATCTCGACCACAGGCATATCTTCACCATGCTCCTCAGTTCAGTGAGCATATGAGGGCTCCAAGGGCTCAGGACACACACTGTCTGAGTTTTACATCAAGTCTTGAGGCTGATGATGTCACTACAGTACTTAGTGATGTTTACAGGGTATTTATTTACTGTTTTATTAGGAATATTCCACAGCAAAAGCAGACACATGGTCTGAGAGGAAAACTAGAAGCCTATCATGACATAACTGTGTACATATATTTTTTTAAAAAGAGAGTTATGTTGTCCTTTTTATTCCAAGTTTCTGAAAACTCAAACAATAATATTTTTCTAAAAGTCAAAGGACTCAGTATGCAGACAGAAATTCCTCCCATGTTTGAACAGTCTACCAGGGCCTCCACCAACTTTTGACAAAAGCCCTTTCAAGTTGCTGACTTCCTAATACCAAAATCCACTTGTTTAATGAAAATGTTTATTTTAAAATAGTCAGGGGCTGCCATGAGACACCTCATGAAATGAACTTCTGATTATACTGAAAAATAGGAAAAGTAAAACAGATTGCAACAGATTTCTTTATAGATAAAGCCCTGTCTATTTAAGAAGCCATTCAAAACTGGGTGATTCAGCTGGCGGTTGTGGCAAAGGTGCCACTTCTTGCTTCAGAGCAGAGCTACACTGCCCTGCACAAAAGATCTCAGCACAAAAGAGGTGTTCACAGGCTTTTTGGAAACCCTGGAGTTTTGGTTATGGTCTTATCTGTTTGTTGTGTTTTTCCTCACTGTACAACAGTGCACTCTCTTGAGCCTTTTTGTAGACACCAGCACTGAATGTTGGGTTAGGGGTTGTGCAGCCTCAGACATCGCCCTGGGTCTCGGGGGTGCACAGCATTGCCAGCTGCCCTGGTACAGAAGAGAAGATGCATATGGCACCACTGTGTTCCTGGATTTGAAGCTGGGATATTCCAATGGGTTTCTTTTCTATGCTAACGATAAGCCTCTGATGGTGACCTACATGGCTTGGCCAAGCTGTGGGCAATGGGCAAGGCAGGCAGGCAGGACTTCAGGGCTGTCACCAGGCTGGTGTTGCAATGCTGTTTCCCTGTTAAGCAAAAGTCCTCTTTGCTTTCTCAGTGGTATGGACTTCTTTTTTTCTACACTGCTGTTGTTATTTTTAAAAATTTACATATATATTGAGGAAACAGATGTTACTGCTCAAGAGCCTGTTCTTAGGTTCTGGAAGCAGCTAAGCCATCTGGGTCAGAAAAAGGAACAAGATATTCTGAAATCTGGGGGTCTTGCCAGCACGAACTTAGCACTGGGCATTTCCCTGCAGGAAAACATATGGGAATGGGGAGTCCTGTGGTGCAGGAGAGAGACAGAACAACCCAGCAGGGCTGGGGAACAGTAATAATTTCCTTGTGCTGCCTTGGGACAGTGACTGCATCATTGACACTGACTGTGCTGACCAGCCCTCTCCATGGGCGGTGTGTCCAATCTGCTTTTGCTGTGGGATGGGGCTTGGGCAGCAAGCTTCTGAGTCCCCTGTGGTCCATGGGGCTCAGCATGATGGCAGTGCCTGGGATGGCTGGAGATGTCCGCATAAGTGTCTGTCACCGCAGTGCAGATGCAGCCTGGCTTGTCTGTGTCTTGGTTGCTGTCTGTGTAATGGGGATAATGGTATTTCCCACGGACGCTGTGGGAATGCAGCCATCAACTCCAGGGAGACGAGAGATTACGTGGTTTTAGCCCTGTCAGTGATACTCTTTTCAGTGACTACAAGGCTTATTGATTCAAGTAATGCAGGATTTAGAGTCTTAAGCCTTCAGCGCCTGGCTAAGAAAAAGGCAATTTTACCTTGGAATAACTCACAAACCTCTCTGGTGAAATAACAGTGGTGCTTTCAGCTTGGCTCCCTGGCCAGTCGTGGGCTTGTGCAGAACTGCCTCCTTTCTTCCCAGTAGCACACAAACACCTTGTCTGTCCTCCATCTAGGTTTCAAGAGCACTTGTGTGTGAGTTATCTTAAGGTAATACTATTCTTTATTAATGCTGAAGTCAAGGCCTCAATAACAGGGTTCTGGAGACAGAGCCTTGTTCAGGTTTAGACCAGTGCTCAGCAGTAAAAGCAAGTTATTCATGCTTTCCTACCCTCCTCTTGCCCTCACTCCCCTCCTTTCTCTCCACAGGCACATGAAAATATTGCTGATAGCTCCAGGTCCTATCATTGCTGGTCAGCTTCCCACCCTTCCTAATTACACTTGCGATGAAAAATGATGTCAGCAAGCAAGGAATGTATCAGAGGTGATACAATTAAATGCATTCATCTACCAAATTCATCCCCGATAAAAGCCCGTTGGGGAATTCAAGGGCTGAAAAAACACAAGGACTGAGCTATCTGCTCTCAGTTGTTCCTCCAAGGAGCTCTTGTCTATGCTGTGGTTAACCTTCAAGGAGATGAGGGACATAATTTTCTAGGACTGGCGTTCCTGCACCTTTCAGAAGCATTATGCCACTAAAAGAAAATAAATGGATGAGACTGGAAGTGCGGCTCCATATAACAACCCAGTCCAAGCGAAACAGGAATCCAAAGAGACTTCTCTGTGCAACTACAGCCTGCCCAGCAGTTTTTTAGTAGCTGCTTAATATGCTAGCAGGCTCAATTTTCTATTTATTCCTGCCTAGAAACTTGCAAATGTCAAAGCTTGTGTTGCTGTGTACATTTCTAGATACAAACAACAGTTCTTCCAGTGAGCTAGAACAGCCATAAGGTAAAACAGATTCTCATTTCAGCTGGCTGAAAAGGTAAAACACAGGTCTATGTAATGTATCGTGCCTCCACAGTTCTATTTTCTTTTCTATGCTATGCTTTTCACAGTTTATACTTAAGCATAATGAAAGGAATCTTGCCATCACTGAAATCAAGGACACAAGTCTCAGACTCCTGCAGATCCACATTTTCACTCTAGATTAAAACTTGTGTTCAGTTCATTGGTCTCACAAGCACAAAAGCTCTGTAGCCAAAGCAAATCAGATGCATTATTTCTTGTTCTCAAAGAACATTGCCTTTCGGAGTCCTGTCTGAGACACAACACAGGTTCAAAGCTTTCTTTGCCAGTGCCCTAAAACCAAACAATGTGACAGGTACCTTGTACTGCTGTAAATACTCCTTTACAGAACAAAAATATATAAAATAGGGTGGAATAATTGATGATTTGCTCTACTAGGTAAAATGCAGAAGTGATGAAAATAAATAAAGTTACATTCTGTTTAAGGAAATCAATAAACTTGATCATTATATTTTTGTTCTGTCAACTTACCTTGAGAAAAAGAAAAATAAATAACTGACCGTGTCAGAAACTGGTGTCAATACCAGACTGGGTTTCAGATGTAATTGTCATTCCAACCTGAATTTCATTCTTCATTGCAACTTTTCTGTTTTAAATCTTTTTGATAGAAATAAAAAAGGAATAATCTCCTGCTTCTGAGTTACATGTAATGAATTCCAAGATGACCAAGTGTCCCTACAAGTGTGTTTTTAATTTCTGTTTGTTTAATTCTGTTGACTAAGAAAAGAATCTGTTGAACATACGTGAAATGTAGCAGCATATATGTATGGTATTGTTGATAGCTCCCTACGGTACTAAGACTGTAGCTTGCAGCAGGATCTTGTCTACGCTGGGAGGTTGTCTAGCCACCCTACCACAGGCAGAACAGAGGCAGTGTTGTCCTCATCCATCTGCCTAGGTGTAGGCAGTGTTGAACAGGTAGTTTTGAGAACATCTGCAAGGACAAAACACCAAACGGGCCCCTTCCTACCTGCACTGCTGGTGCTCAGGTGACATCCAAGAGAGCGCCTGGCTCACTTTGGCATGGCGTGCCCAGGGCAGCTGCTGCCAGGCAAAGGATGGGTGTTCATGGGCACTGGCTGGGTGAAGTTGAGTCAGACCCAAGGGTGGCTTAGGGGACTTTCTCAGCAACAGTGTCTACTTACTCTCATGGTTTTAGAAGGTTTTGGTTTACCCTTACTGTTATTCTCAAAAGGAAAGAGAAATAATGATACAAACTGAGACAACATTAAAGCTGGGTAATGTACTGAGGAAAGCACTGAGGGATGGCCTGAAGAGAAATATTTTGAGTGAAGAATCACCCCAGTTGCCATGTTATGCCTTTCATGTGTAGAACAAGCCAAGGTCTTCAATGTCTATACTTTTAATTTTGGGCCATTAAGCTAATTTCCATTAGAAGACTAATCAACTGAACATTTATTTTCCTCCTTTCTATTTGGCTGCAGCTTTTCTTGTTTTGGTTTGGTTTGTTTGTTTGTTTGTTTGATGTTTTAGAAGGGTTGTGGCTGGGGAAGTGAGAATTTGGCTCGATTTAAAATGTAAATGCAATTCTATCAATCTTCCCCTCTGCTAATAGGCTGCCTGGGCATTTTAAGGGCATATAGTGAAAAGGAAACTGTGACTGCTAAAGAAAAGCCAGCCCCCTGCTGTTCCTGTTCATATTTATTTCACAATCAGCCCATTGAGATGGTGTGATTCACACTCTGATGCTGTCGTTGTCTAGCTGGCAAAGTCACTGGTGAATTTAAAGAAGTTTCCCAAGCTGAAAACCAGGCAAACTGCATTTGGGGCAAAAAGCAACCTTATCGGCAATGAGAGCGGGTGAGTCACTGTAGTGATCTCTCTTGCTGAGAGCTGAGGCTACCCTTGCAAATGAGAAGCTCTCTTGAAATAAGAAGCCCTCTTCAAAAAACTGTGAGAAGCATGCTGCTTTTGAAATGTAAAGTGTCCTTCTGATATACATATACATGGAGTATACAAGAGTAAAGTCATGCTAAAGTTTGCAGAAGCAATTTAAATGTTCTTTGTTAAAACATTGTTCATCAAATAAATAGCCCCAAAAGGATAAAAGCATGTGTGAGTGCAAAAGAGGGAAAGAGACTGCCCAATTCCCCAATCATCTTCGGTAAATACTAAAGGAAAACCCTGTCTGTTTACCTTAAATTATTCAGAGTTAATATATTCATCATCTACCTCATAATCAAGCAGTTTGTATGAAATAATGACTTCTTGGTAACACAAAGACACACATGGCTGAAGCATTATCTTTACTATATTAATCACAGTCTCTCTTTGTGACAAGCAGTACCATATCCTCTTCCACTGACAACTTATAAACAAAAGGTTAGGAGCTAGTATTAACATAGAAGATCAGAATAACCTATATAAATAAATAAAGATCACTACAGACTGGATTCACAGAAATAATTAAATCCAATGGTATTATGTGTTTGGCTTTGAGTTTTTCCATAGAGCTTCTACTGTAATGTGAGAGGTCATTATATGGCAACGATAGAGGGCGCAAAAAATATGCTAAAGTTATTACTACATATTTTCTCTTTAATCATGGGATAAATATTAACCACTAATCAGAATTCTCACAAAAAAGGTGAGTGTAATCCTTGGATGTGTCAGAGGAGTTATAGCCAGCAGGGACAAGATGATACTGACACTGGTGTAAAAGCAGGGATCTGCTCATCTGGAATATTACATATGTTTTTGGTCACCCACGGTCAAGGAGGATGAATTCAGACTGCATGAGGTGCAGAAAGAACAGTGAGAATATTCAGTGAATGGGAAAGATGCAATAACAATGTATCTTCCTTTCCTCCTTGCCCCAGTTACATTTCCAACAACCAGATCCTTGACCTGTTCTGCTGGCAAAGCTGGCTGTCAGCTCTGAGGCTCAGGGCATTCCAGCCCCATCACAGCCTCCCTCATTCACAGGCTGTTTTCACATAGCTGTCATCTGGAAGTTCTGTAATAAGGATGGAAAGGGAGGTGGTCTTGTAGGCAACCTCTCTATACACACACATCTCAGTCACTCAGAGTTAGAAATCCAGGCTCACAAGGACTGCAAAGGTCAGGCAACATGGAAAATCTGCTTCTAAGCTGCCTTTTGGATTGGGCAGTGCCTTAGTTGCTGACCAGTAGCCATCGTTTTGACTGATATGTGAACAGAAGCTGCAGTGGTACAGGGCAATGGTCCATGGCTTTCTAGGAGGGAGCCCACAGCTGCCCAAAACGGAGGCTGGAGGCCTCAGCATCCAGCCCAGAGAAGGACATGGTAACACACTGACCAGAGAAGTACAGTTGCCCCACTGGAGTCAAGTCTGGAGCCAGCGTTAAAACTGCTGTGCAAACAGTGCTACTCAGCTACGCGGCACTCTCAGGAAGGCTGGGTTTGCTCCCAGGGATTGTGAAAAGCATATGTACAGGCAGCACAGCAGCTGCCACGCTACAAACCGCACTCAGAACATCAACCCGCTTTATTCATTAATTGTACACTAACAAAAAGGTTGGCATCAACTTTGTTCACGTCAAAAAGACACAGTTTCAATTCTTCCTATTGCATAATTTAGGTACGTGAGCTTCTGTAATAAAACAATGTGCCAGGCGGAGAATGATAGCATTGTCCACACCATTTTCCCCCTGACACCAAAGAGAAATGGAGCGAACAGATTCAAAGAAACTGAACAACATTCAGGGAAGTATCAAAGTGATCAAAGCAGACTCTTTGATTCTGCTTCACACATACTTTTCAAAGAAGGGTTACATTTCCAAACAGAGTGTGTCGGTTCCTGATGCCAATAACCCGGGTCTGTTTAGTGTCATATTTTGGTAGGAGTAGGAACATTAAAAAAAAGATCTTTAGGGAGATGCATTTTCTAAGCCTTGCTATCAAGGGTTGAACTTGCTAGGAAAAGGCTAAATGTATTTGTTTCTCTCTGAGGATGACGAGTCCTCATTGAGAGAGACTTGGTGTCGAGCCGGAGTAACCCTGTAGAGGAATCAGCATTTGCACGCATGAGGAAAAGCTCTGAGCCGATCTTTTTGTTCATCTGTATTTAATACACCTCTTTGTTAACAGACCAAGCCTCAGGGGAAAAGAGCGACTTACAAAGCATGTGGAACATGTTTAAAGAGCAGTTTGGAAAAGATGCATGGTCGTAGTCCTTTTATAGCTAGAAAATATTGATTATTTTCATTTATTTATCTCCCAAAGAGGTAGACAAGGTTTCAAGGCTGCGGATCTAAATACACTGGAATAACATACTATTTTTTGATGTTATAATTTAAACATTAATGATGTCAACCATGAAGCTTTTCTTATACCCTGGCAGGATGTGCTCCATTTCTGTCCTTGTAAAATCTGATTTTCTCTCTGTGCTGCAGCAACTATAAAGCACAAGCTGCCCCCAGGGAGGTATTTTGTTTAGCTGTGCGGACACATTCCTCCAGGAAATACTGAAGCCAAACCACAGACACACACACACACACATGCGCACACACAGGAACTGTATTAGAAGAATTCAAACCTTGAACACAAAACAAACCAGTATTGGGTCTGGAGTCTGAACTTCACTGCATGTTTTTCACATTTTCCTTTGTTTTTACTTGGTGAAGCAGTGGAGCAATATAGACATTTTCCAAACACAGGGAGCACTTCCCAAGGACAGCCCTATATCCTCTGACCATGCGAGAGCTAAAAGAACATGGAAAAACTTTTGCATGTCTGACACGTAGTTGTTTTGTTCATGTGTGAGGCAGCCATGGGCAATGGCCATTGTTATCAATAGTCAGAATTTGCTGCAAAGTGAACATCCAGCATATGAGTCTGGGGGAAAAATTGTGCAAGGCAGGAGATGAGAGAAGACATAGATGCATGCTCACTCTTCTGTGCATTCTTTTCTTTTTGCTCACTGAAGATAGAGCTGAGAGAAAAGTCAAGCTCTATTTTCTGCTGAGATGGAACCAGATTCTGGCACTCCCCTTGGCAGGTAGTGTCAGGAATAGGACAACTGATATACTAACATGATTAAAAATATCAGAGTCTGACCCCTGCTTAGGACATGGCTTCTGTCCTGAAATGGAGCTGCTATTAGGTCAGTGCCACGCTTAAATTGAATGGCATTCTAGTGTTTTCTTTTTTTCAGCTTTATTTGACACATTTATTTATTTATCCATCTTCTTTATTTATTCAACTTTTATTTATTGAGCTTTTAAATTATTTAACTATTTATTTTGTGGGTTCTAACCACAGGAAGGAAAGACAACAGGGAACTGTGGACTGGATGCAGATGACTTGGATGAGCAAACGTGAGACCAATCCATGAGCGATGCTTCTGCAACAATCCCCAGTGTTGGCCATCCAAACTCTGCTGCCCAAGGGAAGTCCCTGAGGATCACAGTCCCTCATGCCAGTGAGCTCAAGGACTGTCCTTCCTAGTGATCCCTTCATTACTAACTGCCCAAAGGGCAGCAGAGCAGAAGAAGAGCCAGAAGGTGGATGGCCCTGTCTAAAGTGGACAAAAAGGCTGAGAGGTGCCAGTGTTTGATGCTGGGGTGATACAGAAAAATGGTTGTGCTAAGAGATAAAAACATCACAACCTTGCAATGGATTTTTCAGCTTGTTTTGTTCAAAGGCACTGCTGGGTAGGGATTAAGTTTTCCTTAGTGTTTTGGGCAGTGTTGAACATACCTTCATTTCTTAGCAAATGATTCTAGTAATTAGAAAGCAGATACTTCAAAACTAGGATAAGACTAATGTAAATGAGGGTGTTACTTTTCCCTTCAGCTTGTTCTGTTGCTTAAGCTGATATTAAACCGTAGGTGTGACAATTATATTTTTGGAAGAAATACAAGCTAATTTTGGATAAGACTGTTAGTGCTGAGAGATTCTTCATCTAGAACTGGTGTATAAATTGCTTGAACTTCCAGTGCAATACATGAAGGAGTTTCAGCTGTGTCAGAGATCAGCATCTGATGCTGACCTCTTTCATAAAGAATGTGCTAGTTAAAGGGAGAAGTTGGTGTTCATTCTGAGGGGAAACCCAAGGTCCCCAGCCAGCAATTCTCTTAAGAACATGTAAACAGTATGAAATTCAGTAAGAGCTCTCTTCTATTTCAAACTGTGTGCACATATGTGCCTACGGCATACATGGTAAGAAAAAAATGCCCAGAAAAAGCTGTGGACAAATACTTACGTGCAATGGCCTAGTCAAGTGAGCTGTGCTTTTGTTGACTCTATGCTGGAGTTTTTACTGCATAATTCAGAATCATCTTTAATAAACCATGTGGCCATTGGTTCTTCTGAAGCATAGATGCCATAGGGAATGTAATGATTTTTGTTTTGTTTATGTATGCTTCATTTTCTTAATCCTTTTCGTCTTTTAGCTCAGCCTCCAGCAAGGGAATGAAGTCTACTGTTAATGTAACTTACTGGAGGACGTTTGAAGCAGAGAATAAGATGACACTAGATGTGATTATCTACTATGCTGCTGAGAACTGGAGACTAATTTTCAGATGACATATGTTGTTAGCACTGCTATATGGATTACAGCTTAGGGGGCAAAGTCATAGATCAAGACTCCCACTGAGCTAGAAGCTGTGAAAACGTGATGAAAAGATGATCTCTGGGTTGCAGACTTTTGCTATAATCTCTCCGCACTTCTCTGTTCAACCTACTGCCATTTTTCTCCCAAGATCGTTTCCTTACAGCCATTAGCAACAATGTATTTTCCTTGTCTGGAAATTGCATGCCTTGTTTAGTATTTGTTTCATGAAATCAATAACTGAAAAATATCTGTGTTAATATGGTGGATTCTTTGCTGTTGTGTCTACTGGCATCAATGTATCATTCCCACTTGAGATAGCAGACTTAGAAGGTAATTAAATTTCTCTCAAAGACACAGTGTGCTCCTGAGCACTCTACCATTTCTGGTGTTAACCATTCTCACAGGCAGAGCACATACATACACACATCTGAAAAAGTCTGTATCTGCTTTGGGTGCTGTTGCTGACGGGGTTGGGGTTTCTGTGTACATGGGATGCTCAGGCTGGCCAGCTTTTCCTCCAGCAGTTCTTAGAAGAGCAACTGCTGCTTCTGGAGTTTATCCGGCAACGTTTAGGATGAATAGCACATTGTGTCAGTCTTTCTGAACAGTTTCTCCTCTTTCGGTCTAAACATGAAAAGCAAATTCTTCCTTATGACCCCTTGTTACCCAGTGCAGAGAAGAGAGAGCTTTCACAGCACCAAGTGCATAGCTTGGCTGTCCTGCTCCAGCTCATGTATTCAGCTCCAGAAGGCCTGGGCTCAGTCCCTGTGGTGGGCGAGTTGTCACGTTATGTCCATAATTCTCTAACGAGGCTCGTTCAGTGTTGGACAAGTCCGATGCCAGCTACTGGGCTGCGTATACCACATGCTTGAGAGATGTTATCTTCTCTGTGGTGGCTTCCATCTTGATGACACTGAAGATTGAAAATGAAATATTGTGAGCTGGTGCCTTGCTGAGAGTTAAGCTGAAAAGCCTGAGGGCAGGGGGAAGTGGGAGAGAACAAAATGAACTGGGGGTGAGCAGTCATGCTGGTAAATGACCAGCAAGTTCTGCACTGACATGAATAAAGCAAGCAGGCATGAGCTGTATGTTCAGTGCTGCCTAAAGAAAATACATTGCCTTTTTGGCAAGAAAGCAAATGATTGCACAAAATACAGGAAGAAAACACACAACTGGCATGCACAATGCCGCTGCTTTGGAATTTAGATATTCGGTAACTGAACATACTACAGCTGTTTAGGCTCAGGTAACATGTAAAGCAAAAATAAGAATAAATGGATTGACTCTTTCACCATATTTTACTCCCAAGTTTTATGATTCTGACAATTTTTCTTTCCTGTCTAATATTGAATTTCAAAAGCAGTTTTTAAAGTACCTTTAATAATTGGGTTATATCCAGTGCTTTGGTAACTACACATATGTGTCTTAGTGAATAGAGCCTACATGCCAGGATGGATATTGCTGGTGACTCAGATTTCACCTGGTCAGTGCAGTGTAGGAGGTGTATTCTGACTCCTCTAGATATACTACCTTCCAAACAGTCCCTGTAGTACCCTCCTGAAGAAAACCAGATGCTTTCTGGTCTATTAACGCTCAACGATCAACTGAAACCAAATTGCTTTGAAAGAGTGATTACCCAGCTTTTTGAAAAGGGCAGATTTTGAATGTTTTTGTGCTGGATTTTGAGAGGTGACGTTTTCTAGCCTAACCACTAGTATGGTTGTTTCTAGTGTTTATGTAAGGCAAGTATCTAAGGATCCCAGTGAAGTAGGCACCACATAGTTAGCAGTCTGAAGAGATCAGAAGCAATGGGACAAGAAGAGGAAGAGAAAATGCTATATGGTTAGTCAGTAAGAGTATTTGCTCCCAGGTTGCCACTGTGCCCATGGGCTACAGTAGATCAGCATGAGCTGGGGTGGTTTGACCCCTCACACTCTTGCTGCTATCCCGTTCTCAGGAGGTGGCTTAGATGGAAACTGCCAGGACTTCTGCAAAATCCTCATTTGTGAGCACACTTGTGAATACTTTTGCCTGGAATGAGCTCCACTGCCCTATGTGAGAAAAGGTCACTGTTGGGCTCATAGCAGGAACAGTTTATATAAATAACAAGTTTCACCACCAACATAATTTTACCTTAACTTTTCCCTTCTGTGTTTTTTATCCCCCTCCGAGGGCTGTCAGTTGCTCTATTGAAGATTCCTGTAATTTCAGCGGTAAGCCACAGCAGGCTCCTTTCAATCAACAGCAACAGCGTCACAGCAAGCAACACCAGTAACACATTTCCCTCCAAGCAAGCACACTCTGACTTCATTCAGGCACACAAATGTGCTCCAAATCCCAAATCACCATTTCCCAGCCCAGCAAGACAAAGGCTGCAAACTGAGTTGAAACAAAACAGATAAGCAAGTTGAAATGTTTTCTTCCTGCAGAAAAATAACCCAAATATTTGCACTTTGCCTACCTGCAGCAACCTCTGTTCCTTCCCATGGTCCTGCTGCAGCATTTTTCCTCTCTGGGCCAAGGGTCCAAGCCTTTTGGGTGGGAAACATGATCCTCTCTTGACCTGCAGTTGAAAAATTCTCATGTTTCTCAGGAGACGTGAAGGGACTCTGGCTTTTGGGAACGTCAGTACCAGATGAAACGTTTTTGAAAAGCTGCCGTCAGTGATGTTAATCAGATTTTGGCTTCAGAGCAAAGGAAGCAGGAACCATGGTTTTTTCTGCCAATTTTCTTTAATTTCCAGGTCACCATTTGCATCACTACCTTAGCCTCATTTTTCCAGCCGAAAGGCCCAATGGGACTTAAGCTATAGAAAATTTACACATAGACAGAAGAACAGATGTCACACGTGGCAGTCACTACGGACTGCTGGTGTTTGCTGAGCAATGAAGATGGCCAGCTGCAACTCTTTACTCATAAATGTTTGCTGAGAAGCAGAAGAGACAACTACCTTCATATGCACCCCGAGAAGGATCCTGTTGGTGCCATCTCTAGGGTCCTAGTGCGATTTCTAATTGTCTGTGATTGTCATCATTCTCACAAATACAGTCTAAAATATTGTAAAATATCCTTCAAAGGAGGTAAAATATAAAAAAATTAATACAAAACCAGCATATTACTTTGTGTTACTACTTCTAGAAAATACTTTCAAACTCAGGGCTGCACTGATTTCCCTTCTCTATTCTTGTTTATGAAAGATAAAAAGAAAATCAGGAAAGATAGGAAATAAACAGTCTTAAGGAGTGATAAGGACAACTGTGAAGGTTACAGTAGATCTAAAAAATGCTAAAATCCAGACCAAGTTGTCATCAGTCTCATTTCTGTATCAAAGCAGGAGAAATTTGGCACAGGCCCATTCTGTGTTATTGCCTTTTTCTTCCTCTGTCTTGGTTGATGGTTTCCTGAAGAATCAGCAGACTATCAGATATATAAAATGACACTTTAATAGATTTCTGTTTATTTAAATGTTTAATTACTTTTAAATTTTAAAATTAATTTAAAATGTATTTAAAAATATTTAAATTAAGATTTTTTAAACAAAAGTATAATTTAAATGTGAATTTAAACCTTGCCAGTAGTTTCCTTCCCGAATTAAAATATGTCATCACACAGATTTCTCAGAGAAAAACCATAATATATGAATAAAGAAGATGTGGCAGAATGATGGGGAGCTTCTTCCCATAATAAGGAATGATGACAGCATCAAATCAATGGTGTCTACAGGGCTGCAAATAATAGGGATCCTCGAAAGCCACAGATGACGTAAGCATAACTGATTTTCCACTTCTGCTCTGACTAGTCTGTGTGGAAGGATTTCTTTTCCCTTCCTAACCAAGGATGACTATTCCAAACTGGGTGTCCAATTGTACTCTAACGAGAAAAAAATTGCTGTAGCAAATGTATGTTACCCTGCAGGTTTACCTCTGGGAGTCAGGCTCATTTCTCACAGCTGACTGGTTGCTAAGGACAGCTGATGTATATGGCTATAGCCTGCTCATTGCCTGCACATATGCACTGTATTGAGGACTTATAGTAGGATGCCTCCCCTGCTACTTTTACACATATTTCTGTTTGAATCATTGCTTCAATGTAAATTGAGATAAGCTGGTGTGTAATACAGGACTAAATGCTGAGGTGTCTGTACATAACAGACTTTTCTTCACCAACTGTTTTTTCAATAAGCTATGGTTTTGATTTTTTTTTTTTTAAGAAAGAAAAAAGAAAGAAAGATTAGATAAATTCTACAATAAGCGTAATGATATGCTGCTTCATGTCCATGGTATAATGGCAAACATTTCAGTGGGGGGGAGGCAAAAAAAGCGTGAAACAGGGACTACAGCCTCTTTAGAGGCCAGGCAGTCAGAAGCCTGGAGACATCATCTGTATCTATATTAGCAATTGGTTCAGTATGATGGGAGCAGATCTGGAATGGGAAAGAGCTGGTGCTGAGGTTGTAATATCCACACTGTATGTGTTTTTGGGGTTTCACTTACACTAGCTCTAGGCTGATCCTGTGGGCTGACTGACTAGTACCAGCTGTGGTGCACCTTCTGGTTTTGATCCATCCCAAAGGAATCCAGATCGTGTTCTGAGACTACTCCATGAAGCAAAGCCCAGAGCAATTAATTGACACTACTGTGAGATTTCCTTTAAAAGTGCACTCCAGTATGAATCTACACCAGTAAAGTAGATGTACACATTGCAGAAACAGCAGAAAAAAATCATCTGATCACAATCCTAAGTGACATGTTTGTTCAGGGCATCTTTGAAGTAGTTTCACTCTAAGGATGTCCTAGAGCTGAAAAGATAAATTAATGGAAAGCTGTATCAATCTCATTTTTTCCTTGAACTAATGCATGATCTGGGGGTAAAGGAGCTTAATTTGTTTGTGAAAATGTAATTTATAGAGATTGGTGATGACTTTGGCTCTATAACAATGTTATGTCAGATAACTGGTGTCTTGCATTACTTGCATATGATTCCAGTAAATGCAATACCAATATACCAATGAGCAGCAGAATGTTTCCCATGGCTATGCATGATCAGAGGGAAAATACAACGTGTCAGATGCATAAATCCTGCTATTTCTTATAAGGTGCAATTACATATCTTTAACTTTCCAAAGACATGTGCCTCTCAAGCACCATTAAGCCTCTCTTACAAATCACATTTAAACCTATCCCTGTTACTTTCTTTCTCCTACCATCCCATAGCTCTGATTATGCTCTACTATGCATATATTAAATGTACATGCAGCAAATCTCTTTATGAGATAAGGGCAAAAAGGGATGTGATTAAATCTGAAGAACAGCAAAACAAACAAAACAGAGGAAAATATACAGCTACTAGACATCTTTCCATGGGCTGCAATCTTGTTCTTGTAGCTTTTTCTGAAAATTATCATAGAGTGTTTATTTGCTACCCTCTAAGCAATTAAGGTAGTGGGAAAATGATAAAATTACTAATTTCAAGAACACTTACAAAAGTTTGGATTTTCATCCAACTTGTTCAGCAGACATATGTCAACCTTCAAATTCTGTCATTTGGTTCTGTAAATTTGAATGTGAATTTTGCCCCTCTCACTAAAAGCTTGAACAATTCATGAGTGCATTCATCAAGGCTTTACTCTGACAGATTTTAGCAAACAGCTTGAATGGGATATTCAGCAAGTAATGTTTTCCCTTATTTTACAGATCCAATTAATTTTGATGCCAGTTACTTCAGGTACCACTTTTATGAACAATTGATTTTTCTTTCCTTCATTGCACAGCTACCTGTGTACAAAACCATCATGGTTCCTCGTACAAAGCTCAACTCACATGGGTTTATCTTGTGACCTTCAGCAGATGATTTCAGTTTCCAACCATGAGATTATATTTTCTTATCTCTGAGGCACGTCTTGAGCAGTTTTAGTGTTTTATGTCCAAATAAAAAAGCAGAAAGAGAAAGTGTATACTCCTGAGAAAGAAGGAAACAAGAGAGCTGTTAGTCACCCTGGCACCCCTAATATTTAGTGTTTTGCCTTAATAGCCGAAATGTAATAGCTCTAAAAGAGCAGCCTCTTAACTATTCTGCTAAGTAGGGCTCTTCATCACTTGAGCTACTTTATGAGTTCTTGAAAGACACTCTGCAAGCTAGGAAAGATTGGGAAGTCTATAATTTTACTTCAATCAATACTACTGATAAATTACCAGTCGCAAGAAAGGACGTGCCGAAACACAATAGGACAAGCTATTAACAGAGAATCCCCAGTGCTCCAGATACAGCTATATTACATGAAGAGGGGAAGAAAAAAAAATCATTAAGCAGTAAAGCTTATTAAACAGCTAAGATTGAGGGGAACATAAACCACACAAGGCCGGTACCTGCTGTGAAAGAGAATGGCTGGGCTGTTACACTGCAGGGTAATGGCTGCATGTCCCAGCAACAGAGCACCCAGAGCAGGCTGCTTGAGGAAGCACACCTCTAACCTGACCTCCTTTGGAATATTTAGTGTGGGGAGGGCCAGGACTTTGTAGCAGTTATGCTGGAAAAAAGCCATTGCAACTGCTCAGGAGACGTTCTGGAGCTGTACATCCCTTGCCTGCTCTTGCTTGGCCCTGTTCTTCTCCAGCAACACTTACTCCTGCAGCCCTGGTGCTGGAACCAGTTTGTCTCTCTAAAGAAAGGGAAGCTACTTCAGATGTTATTTGTCCCTTCCTATTAAGTTGCAAGACCTCTATTCTGAAAAAAACACTGTACATGAAAACACCTGATGGAAAGACGATGAGGTGTACAATGGCCACAGGTCATGAGCAGTGGGAGTGGAACATGGGAATTCCTAGTCTCAGTTCCATGCACAAGCTGAACCTCACCATGCTCAAACACACAATGTTGCAGTACGTTGATCACAATAACGTCCCATGATCTCCAAAGTCTTTTATGTGTTTTGATTCCTTTGACTCGTTTAGAAAGATTCCTTCACAACATCCCAAATGTAAAACTAAAGGCTGCGACAAAAAGCTGTACAGGCAGAAGATATTTTGTCCTTGTTTCCTGTCGATGTACCTGCAAGCAGTAAAGACCAATCTCTAGCTTTATTTTCTGTGTGTCTCACATGGTTAAAGGTTTGACTCTGCTCCCACAGCAGCTGTTTCACACCAAAGTATTGTCATTGACCTTAACAGGACAGACACATGTAATCTTGCAGAGAGGTGACACCAGGTTTCTCAAATCCCAGCTGTAACCACAGTGTTTTGCTTTCTTATACTGTGGACTTCAAAACTTCAGTCACACCAAGGAAGGAATTTACAAAAATCTTTCACAAGTTTCCCATGTTATTTCTGTGCTGGGGGAAATACATAATGCATGTCACATTGAATTCCACAGAAACAGGTAAATGCTACAAAGGAACAAAATGGTCTCTGTTTTGAAGTAATTTCTGCTACATACTGCAGTGAAAATTGCTTAGGGTTTTTTAATCTGAGATTTAGTGTAACAGTGTTAAATCACAAGATGGGCATAATTGATCTGATTAGGCCGTGACTGAAGCCAATTGCAAACCCATGACTCAGTGGTAGTATGTCCAAACTGCGGCCAGTGATTCTGGAGTTGTAATCGTTGTTGACCTCAGATTCCAGCCCAGGAAGCTGACTTCCCTTCTATAAGCAATCATATTTTCTGAGGGACTCCAGTGGGCTGAGAGCTGTTTGTTGTCTGGAATGGTGATTGCTGTGCATAACAGGCAATTTAATCTGTTTTGGTTACTTGGCTGATAGCACAGTATTGTACAGATAGAGTATATATGATAAGTAAGGCTAGAACTTAGCTAGAAGCCCAGACCCAAAGCTACTGCCATTTGGACCCCAATGTATTCAACGTAGTGCAAAACTGACTCTCCCCTCTCTCAGTTTAGAGTTCTGTACAAATAAAAATTTCTAGTTTCTCTCTAATGTATTACTTATACTTGCTGTTCTTGCCCTTTATGTCCAACACCTGTTATAGATGCTGTGGTAAAAGCTTGTTGTGATTTCCCAAGTTTAGCTGGGATCAAACACTTTCTCTCCTGAAACAAGGCTGAGGATACAGCAGGTCGCTGAGTAAATGGCCATAGCTGTGCAGCATTCACACTGACCGATGCAAGTGAAGCAGCTGGCTGGCAGCCTTTTATAAACCCTATTGAATGTTGTTGGCCTCCCTGTAAAAAGGAGGATGGGAAAAGAGACATTCGCAATCTAACCATGAGATTTCATTCTGCACATCTTGCCTATGAATCTATTCCATATTCCATTAACTTTTCTGATGTGAAGGCTAGAGCCCCTTTCTTCCTCATGCAAATCCATACCCGGGTGACCCATACTGGGATTTGTTAAAAATCTGTTCAAAACTGCATTATGCTTTAAATTTGTGCCTTGTCTTCTGCAGAAGAAGCAGTTGAGAGCGCAGTTTGGGAAGCCAAACCAAACCGCTGCCTTCCAGCAAGGACATAACCATGGCAAATTAAAGGAAAAGTTGATCTATGTTTGGACCAGTTCTTTCACCCTGTTGCTTGCGTAAGTATGCCAGATGATACCAATGGGACCTACTGCTGCTCGTGGTAAACCTCAATAAAAGTCTAGCTTTTTAACACTATGTAGACAGAACCTTAGGAGAAAAGGTTTCCTCCAAAGTCTTCCAGGGATGAAATAGGACTCAGTCAATTTGCACAGGCTCTGACCTTTCTTGAGAACAGCAACTACTTATGCCTGAAGACTGTCTAAAAAGTTACCAGTGTGTGTCAGGTTCTTGCTTCTTGCTGCTTTCTTTAGTGAGAGGTCCCAGTGCATAGGTTCCCCAAAATACACATAAAAAGGGCAGAGAGTCTGTTCTATCAGTGAACTATGAAAAGGGTTTCTTTTTTTTCTCTGCTTTCAGCATTTTCTACCTTTTATCCCATCTTAGTGGTCTGAAGAGGATGGGGGTGGGAGTGGGGAGCAGATGTGGTTTGGAAAGAGAGTTTCAGCAGGTTTACCACTGCCTTAGCTGAGACATGGTAAATAGCCATGTCAGCACATAGTACAGTGCAATGTGAAAGAATAGAATAGAATAGAATAAATAGAATAGAATAGAATAGAATAGAATAGAATAGAATAGAATAGAATAGAATAGAATAGAAAGAATAGAATAGAATAGAATAGAATAGAATAGAATAGAATAGAATAGAATAGAATAATTTCAGTTGGAAGAGACCTACAACAATCATCTAGTCCAACAGCCTAATTGGTCAGGAGTTGGCTTAAACCACAGAGCCAGTTTTCATGCCTGAACTGAGACCTTGACTACAGCTGAAGGTTCCTAACTCTTTACCCTGCTCAAACTTTCTCCTGAGAACAAATCTGACCACACCATCAGTAAACACTTTTTGGTGAACTGGAAAACCAGTAAGAGTTGTGTTCCTCTCTCACTGATGCTCCCTTTACCACTGCCTCTCGATGAACATGGTGTGCCCTACCCTTGTCTCAATAATGGCAGGAAGAACACACAGCAGCAAACGTGACTCTTCTCAGAAAAGAAGCAAGCAGAAGTAACCACCTCTGTATGGAGACATGATTGCTTTCCAAGGAGGGAAATATTTTTAACCCATCATCTTTTCTTTTAAAGTAGTCATAATCATAAAGATAAGAGATACCATTTTAATATCTTGTTTGTTAACTCAGGGGTAGTATTCAAACACAAAAATGTCCTGGTAAACACTCTGCAATTTACAAATATTAGCATATCAACAGGGTATGCTTTAAAATCAAGAACTGTAAGGTCACCCAGTAAGTCTCATCAGAAGCATTTTAATACAAAAGCTGTAATCACAGAATTACTGGCTTTAAACTACTGAATTCCCTAAGGGAAGTTTTATAATGCAAAGGAGTGTAATCATGTTTGATTTTCTTTATTGCTAACTCTGCATGGAGATCTGAAAAAAATCACTATTAATCTAAGCCAGACAATGTAGGCCTTAAATGAAAAAGTAAAACAATATCAAAATGATGTTCATGCTGATTGCAGCTTCCCATTTACTGAGGGGAAAAAAGCGCTATTAGACTGTCCTTTTTTCCTGTGGTGTTTTCTGCATAGACTATGCAGTGTTCACCTGCTAAATATAAAACCTATTTTTAAGGTTAGAACTTGGTTTATCTTATGTAAAATCTGACTGCCTTTTAGGAGAATAAATAAGAACAACAGGCTGGATTTGGTTCTGGTCTTGCAAAACTTAAAAATTCTGACTGCTTGTATCTTAGAAATCTCTGTCCCAGAAGAGTAAATATTTAATTGTTCTGAAAATGCTCAGGCTTCTGAGAGCTTTGTTGATATGCATGATGTTATGATTTAGAATTTCAAATTTATTTCTGATTTACAAAAGCAATTGGAAAAACACAAGTAATTGCTCCTGAAGAGTTGTTGCTAAATTTGGAGCAGATGTAGTGAAATTCAGGTTGTTCTGGGTAACATTAAAAAAAAAAATATACTGAAGTTATGCGTCTATTCAGAGTTTTTTACGGATTCAGTGTTGCAAAGGTCAAAGGGGAGTCTAGGACCATGTGAATAAACAGTCTAATATTCAAGACTTGATATTCCTCATATCAAAGATACTGGAAAATTGCCATTGGTCTCCTTGAGCCTTTGCTGGGCCTTGAACATGCACTAGGGCCTTGATGCTTCCAGTTCAACTGTACATCATTATGAAAACAACATTTGATTTAACTGGAGAAACACTGATGCTCATAGGAAACTGAGGAGTGTGGTACAAACAAACCATTGTTCAGAGCAAAGGCACCATAGCAATGAATACATTGTATTGCCTTCAGAACAGCGAACCCCAAAATTCTTGCCAAACAGTAGTTATTTGGTATATTTATATAGAAAATGACGATGAGAAATAATGTCTGTCACTATTCAAGTGCAGGAGTTATAGAGGAATATAATGTTATCAATTAATAAATCATGAATGAATGGCTCATCAATACTTTATTAATATATGTTAATTTTTCACATCTCACTTTAACACAGCATGCAGTTTGTCTTAACCTCCTAGGTATGCTGATGTTTAAACATAAGCCTGTTTTCACAAACCAAGGACAAACCAATTGAAAAGCTGTGATAATCCATATAGATATGAATTGAAAAGCTGTGATAATCCGTATAGGAGCCAAAAAGACATGTCAGTCTAGTAGGACTGACTAATTAATGAATAAAGAAAACACATTGCTCTGTAAAGCGTTAAAACTGTTTTGGTTCATGGTGGGCCTTGTCATATGAAATCATGAAAGACACCTCAGGAGGCTTGTTAGGCTTTTGGTCTATACGGAGGGAGTCAGATGTAAGAAAGAAATAGACTAACTCTCAGAGACAGTTTTGAGTAATTTTTTATGAGTTTGTACTTTCTGCATGCAAAGCAAAACCAAAGTGCTCCTGGTCTTCCCATGTCTGTATTCTATAGATGTGTTTCTTGTGTGTAAAATGATCAGCCTGGGGTTTTACTGGGAAACTAGTTCTTTCTTTCAGATTTGGAAGGTCACTTTAAAATACTTTCACATGAATTGAAGCAATTACATTAAGATGTAAGCCCTTAGCTCAAGTAGGAGGTAACTCTTATCAGCTGAAATGTGTTAAACTGTAAGTGCAGCCCTTCTTTGCCAATGCAAAAGGAAATAGATTAACATAAAGCACCACATTGGCCAGTTAACCCAAAAGAGAGCTGAAAGGCTATGATGTCTATCCACTACTGCTGTCTTCTGACTGAAGGAACATAACCTCAGTAACATGATATTGTTCCTTCTTTTGACTGTATGACTTAAATCTTTGAATGGATGAGTAATAAACAAAACAGTAACAAAGAGCAAGGGGTGCTTTCCGGAGTACATTTTAGATGAATAGTCATAGGACAACATTTCCAAAGCTTCCCTGTTTTGCAAATGCTTTCACATGTAAATAGTGATAACCCAAAGAATTTAAGTAAGGGATATCAGTGGGTGATACAATCTGTCCATGCCTACTTATGGAAAAATATCACTGTGTCTGAATTTATCAGCACACTGGGTTTGTGGGTGCTGCAAGCTCTGAGCTCTCAGCCACACAGCACAGAGTCTTACCCAATACGTTCACTTCTAATCAACCTTTCCCTGAAAGGTTATAGCAGGATTATATTGGGTTCAAAGAAGGTGATGCAAGTAACTCAAGCAGGTAAAAATCTTAAGCAAAGAGACTGAAAGTTCTCCTACTTTATGTAGAACTTGTTCTTGGGCTTTTCTGTATAGCTATGCTGAAAGAAGGGTGGTAGATATTACAGGAGAACATTAGTCTTTCTGTCTGTACATATGAAAATGCATATACCTTGGCTCCAGGCTTCTATTCCTTCTACCTTTTCTCACATTGTAACAGTGGAGATGCCAAGAATGAAACCTCCATTTGCTTTTCTGTCTGCAGGTTTCCCCTAAAGGAACTGTCCAAGACATGGACTTGGATACAATAATAATAATAATAATAATAATAATAATAATAATAATGTAGATACTTTTTTTTTAACCTGTTTCCCTTTGGAGAAATTTTCACCAGTAATTGTTTCTACTTCACCTCAAAAGTTGCTAACGATAGCGTTTTTGGAAGGGGGTGGGAGAGTTATCTCTGTGCACAAATAGCAATATTAGCTCTGGAGAGACCTCACTCCTCGCTATAGAGCAGGTGACTCACGTTATACCTTAATGCTTCTGGTGGTTTTCCCTAATGCACAGTGGAATAATTTCAGGATACACACGTTGGTGTAAGTATATATACACACACATATATATTTACCGCACTTCCAGAAAGACGGTCCCAGAGGTTCCCACCCGCAGGTGGCGGTGTGGGGCCGGGCCGGGCTGCGCGCCCCGCCCCGCCCCAGCGGCTCCCCCGCGGCCGAGGGCAGCCCCGCCGGGGCCCGTCCGCCAGCGCTCCGGGGGTGGGGGTGGGGTGGGGCAGCGGGAAGAAAGAGCGGAGGGAATTTCGCTCTTTTCCTGTTTTTTCCCCTTCGCAAAGTCGGCGAAGTTCGGTCAACTGGCCGCCTCCTCCGCGCTGCCGGGGGTGAACCCCCAGTCGGGAGGCACAAAAACCCATCCCCACCGCTGCCGGGGCAGGAGCGGGGGCTCCGCTCTGCGCAGCGGAGGTCTTGGAAGCGCAAAAGCAGAGGGAGGATCCGCGAGGATCCAGGTAGATCCAGCTTTTACCGCTTACCGAAAGCCACCAGCAGCAGGACCTCCGCCTCCTCCCTCCCTTCCTCCCTCCCTCCCTTCCTCCTCCCCTAACTCCCTCCCTCCTCCCCTGCCCCTCCGCGATGAGAGACGGGCCAAGCCGGTGCGCGCCAGCCGGCAGCGATCTCTGCCAGGGGCAGACGGATCGCTTTCATGTCGCAGGGTGACTGCTAGCCCCGCGGAGGCTCCTCCGGCCGGGCCGGGGCCGGGGCTGGGCAGGCGACGGCGGTCGAGCAGCTGCCCCGGCGCCGGGGTACCTGCCGGCGCGCCCCGCGGGATGCTGGCGGCGGGGGATGCGGAGCCGGCCGCGGACTAACATGGGGGGCAGCCACTCGCACAGGGCGCCCGTCTTCGACGAGAACGAGGACGGTGAGTGCGGAGCTGTCCACGGTACCGCGCCCCGCTCCCCGCCGTCGCGTTGCACCTCGGGGGCCGCGGGCAGCATCCCCAGCCCCGGGCAGGCGGTCCGCCTCCCCTCCGGGGGCCACCTGGGCATCGGTCCTCCCGCGAGCTGCCCGCTGTGGGGTGAGCTGCCCGGGGACGGAGGAGGGAAAGCCCACCTTTGTTTAGGCGTTCCCACCGATTGCGCGGGCATTTGCTCTTAGCCGAGCGCCTCTCAAGTCTAGCACACCGTCGCTTGGCGGGTAAGCACATGGCAGGTAACTTCATACATGCGTTTATGAGCGGGAGTCGTTTTGGAGAGGGATGCTCTCTTTTTTTGTTCTCGTTTATAGCTGCCTCTCTGTCCACTTGCCCCTTTTAAACGGTGATGTCTCTCTCCGTCAGTATACTTCTTCCATCACCTTTACTTTGTGAAACTTTTTCTTTTAGCTTGTACTATTACTCTGAGATTTTTCTCCTTGCCTAGATAATAAGTCATAAGAAAGTGTATCTTTTAAAGTTTTCGGAAGGTTATGGAAAAGTTTCCATAAAATATGGTGTTTCTTCACTATTTATGCATTTCCATGTCTCACATAGACCTCATCTCACAGGAATTATGTGACTGCATTTCAATTACAGTAATTTTGGCTTTTGAAGCAAAGAGAACACGGCACTCTTAGGAAGCAGATAGTTGTATATTATCACTAGAAGCATTTTTAATGTATTTATGGGATAGATGTTGTTGCCTATCTGGATGATTGATGCTTAGTTCTGAGTATATTCCTTTCCCAGTAGTTCCCAATATATTTTATTAGCAGGTGATTGTGTCTCAATAGACTGTCACTTTTTTTTTGGCTTTCTGAGGCTTATAACAAATCAAAAACATATATGCTCTTCCCTGTATGTTCAGGACACATGGAGATACTGGTAGTGTTTTGCTAATAGGGAGGAAATATATTAAATGCATGTAAAGTGTTTAAAAGGGTGAATACACCTTTACTTGCATTAAGACACAATTGTTATTGCCTATTCCTTGACAAAGCTTGAAGCGATATTTGATGAGGTTAAGTTTACAAGACTCTATTGTTAGGGTGAAGCATGGGACAGATTATTTACTATTTGTGTATTGTGGTTCAATAGCTGTGATTTTCTTGTACTGATATAAAATTTCAGTCATTTACCATAGCTTATGCTATGTAAACAAGTGAGAGAGAAAGAACCCCTTCTCTCCCCACCTCCCACACCTCCTCCCCAGGTAAAATCCTGATCATGCACAATTACTCTTGTAAACCGTAAGGTAACTCACCAAGAAATACCCAAGAGTGAAAGCATGGTGTTAGTCTTGTCTAGACACCCTAAGGTAAAAAAAATAGCCCTTCCTTTGCTTTTGTAAGACTTTTCATTGGGTTGTCTTGAGTTAGCAGTTTCCATGAATTACTACTATTTTTTTTTTTTCCATGAGACAAGGCTGTGGTCGGGTTTTGAACAAAACGAACTAAGTTCATTAGTAAATTACTGCAGAGGAGGCTTAATGCCACTTAGCTCATTTTCTCTCAGGAAAACATTTCTGTAATGCAGCCATTATTAATACCTAATTTAAAAAACTCACACAAAATATGTATGTATCTATTAGGTAATTATTTATTCTTTGTCTGGTTTAGTTTTGTTCTGTGTTCCCCCCCCCCCCCCCCCCCCCCTTATTGATGTCCAGAATATGATCTCTTTCTTTGCTTTTAAGATATTATGTTTAGCACAGCCATCTAGTTCAGAAGAATCCATTGCTTTTGAAACAATAACCTAGTTCCTATTCTACTTACAAGTCATTATTTCAGGATGGCATTTTCCCAAGTACCTAAAAAATGTAGGAAAATATCTCCTCTTTGAAAATGTATCTTATAAGGTTTAATCCAAGATCAAGCTATATTTCATATTCCCACTAGTAGCTACAAGAGTCACTGTTTCCCGCAATAGCAGAATCAATGTGAAATTTAAAAAAAAAAAAAAGAAGCACAAGAGACAGTATAGCAAGAGGTTTGTTTCTTGATATGGTATAATTTTGCTCAAGAATGACAGTGCTTATCAGTGCAAAGAGAACTGGAATAAATGAGTTGTGTATGAATATGTAGGCATAGTAGAAACTATGTTATTTAGTGTATTGTGTATAATGTCACAGCTGCCTCCTAAAATGAGAAAAATGAGCAGAAAGAGTATTGTTGTTTTATGTTTGTACATGTTCATGATGGCTGTAGAATAAAACACGAATTTTGGAAGAAGAGGTTTAAAACCATTTATTGTCACTTTGTAAATCATAGAAAAAACTTATCCAGTGTACCACTTTACAGAGGAATATATGGTAATAGTACATGAAGAGCACCCAGGTACTGCCTGACAAACCTATACAGTGTTTGCTCTAGAGTTATAACTCATGCTGTCTGTCTAATAAGAATAGGTGTTGATCCACTGAGTAGCTCTAAAAACTACAAGTCGCATTTAGACTCCCCACCATGCTCAGGATAATAAGAAATGGTCCAGTCAGAAGGCTGGACTTCATGATGTAAATCCCTAGTTATCACAGACAGCATAACTCACCATTATCACATACTGATCTTTTTAAGGCCATAACACATACCATTTTTAATCTAGCTATATTTGTCCTCTATGTTCTATTTTTATTAGAAGGATCTTCCAGAATGTCACTCTTTGAATGGTTAGAAACATCTGTTTTCCTGATTAAATGATTCTTAACCTATTTATAAGATTTATGTTTATTTCAACTTTTTTGTTAAACGGCTCTCTATGCTCCATGACTACTCCAGTGCATTGATGGCAAAAATGTCCCCCCTCACTCTTCGTTTTGTAACAAAACCACTTCTAGTTTTTTCTTACTTCCACTGTTTTTTTCATCCCCTGTGCCCCCACCTGCATGCATTTGAACTTGTCCTGTCTGCAAACAGATAACCCAGCTTTTACAGGGAATTGCAGGTGAGTTTTCACCAGGACCTTGTGTGAGAAGCAATACTTTCTGATCTCTACCAGCAATAACTTTCCTGGTACAACCTATACCTATGTATGTCCTTTTCACAGACATATCTTGAGGATATAGTTCAGTCACCCTGTCTTCAGTTATCCCACCAGTGCCCTGTTCAGTAATTTCCACTGATGAGCTCTAATCTACAGTAGAAATTTCTGGTGTTCCTATGTACATGACCTTGCATTTTGCATGACTGAATTTTGGTCCATTTCTATTTTTTGTATTCTCAGAGATGATCACCCACTTCTTTCCTTGTGATGCTCTGATTCTCCATTGCTTTACCAATGTTTTGCATTATCACTGCTGTCATCAGCTCTATGCCATTTATGAAGTCCACTGAATATTTCGTGTAAATATTCATCTGGATCATTTCCAGACTTCATCTTCTCTACTGTTAACCCCTGTCAACCTCACAATTCCCATTTCAAAATAACAGTTTTTCCTGTGTTACCCCCCTTGAATTTTGCCAGTTAAGCCTCAGCTTGTTTGGCTTTGCTTATACTTTCTTATATATCACTTCACTAAAACAGAGAAATGAAATCTAAGACAACTCTACCATCTACAAAATAAGTTTCTCACGAAGGAAAAGTATCTGGTTATTCTTGCGCAAACAACTTTGGTAAACCTATCCTGTATTTATCTTACTTTTTTTTCTTAGCCTAGGTTAAAGCCTAGGAAAATCCAGCAGACAGACTCCTTTGTTTGCCTAGAGCTTATACTGTGGCTAAAGAAGCTCAGTGGAAAAATATGTTTAATTTCTTGATTTTTATTGCTGTATAGGTTGGATAGACAACTAGTCTATTCAACTAGTGTAGCAGCATCGCTACCTCTATTCGAAGCTAGATACTGTAATGGTGTGGAACTATAACATTTTTATTTAGTCATTTAGAAAGTGTTTTCAGGCTAGATACTGTACTAATTGTGTAGTCAATTCAGCACTCAGGTAAAAGGAAAACAGGTTCTTTTTGGTCAATACTACTGAAGCAAAGGAGCATTGACTTTCTTTACCTTGAATATTTCCTATTCTCATAACAACTATTCTCTGCTGAATATATGTATCCAGTACTGGTATCAGGAGAGTAAAGGAGTACATATTTCTTCATGTTCAGCTCTAAAGAAACAACAGTAAGTTCACAAGAATGGCAATAGAAGGGTGAGAGGAATATTCACCATTGGTAAATGTCATTTGCAAGTTCAGCGTAAATATCATTTGCAATTTCACAGTAAATATCATGAGTAACAAATATGTTAGCAGTAGCCTGGTGACTGTAAAGAGTATCTTTCATTCTGGATCTGCTTGACTGTGCTCTGTTGAAACTTCAGTTATATTTAACAGGTGAAAATGAAATAGTGGGAAAGAGTCATTTACAAAACAGCTGACTCAGGAGAGATATTACTACTACAAAATAGTAATAACATATTTGCTTGTATTATAGTGGAAGATACAGAGGAAAGGATAAGAAACAAAAGTGTTAGAGGCTAGAAGTTGGTCCTGTGAACAGATACGGAGGTTGTATTTGATTATTTGGTTCTTAAAAAGTCAGGTTTGCTACAGTTACTTTTAGAAACAAGTGCACTGAACATTTTAAGAGCTTGTTTTTATTTTTATAGTATGTGACCTTACATTTAAAACAAATAGGTATTTTCAAAGAACCTTTCACTGAACATCTTGAAGCTATAGAGCTTGGCCACTCCTTTGCAGTAGTCAGTGTGACATGCTGTGCCTCGGTACTGTACTCTTATATGAGGGAAATGAGGCATAGGAACATACCTTGGCTTATTTCAACATGGCCAGTCCCTAATTCACTCTAGTGCTTAGGTATCTACTTAACTTCAAGCAAGTCCTGAAGTCCCACTTCTTTGCCTGAGTCATAAGGCTTCATTCTGCTGTAGTGTCATAACTACAGAGCTCAAGGAAAATCTTATATTCTAGAGAATAGAGCATCCTTCCTCTGGAGTTAAACTTTGAATTCTAAGTTGTAATTTAAATTGATTTCTACCTCTACCTCCTTTCATTTAAACCTTCCACTTAGATGAAGAATTTTAAGTTGTTGGTGAGTTGCAGAAAAAGTCATTAAATGACCAGCTGCTGAAAAGACCATCTCATACTAACAGCATAAAACCCAGATACAGATCCTAACAAAAATGCCTGCAATTAATATGGATTCAAGTAGCTAAATTCAGCTAAATGGCTGAGTTTATGTAAAGTGCAGTGGAAGCTAAAGATCTATAAAAGTGACACAGGGAAAAATAACACACAAAGGTTTCACTTGGAACCAATTTTAAAGCAATGGTTGAATGTCAAAATGAGTCAGATTCAAAATAGAGTATGCAGTGTCCAGTTATTGTCAGTGATATGATAGTGCTCATCAGCCTGCCGCCACAAAGCTGTAATGGATAAGGTCTGAGGCAGTCATATAACAACTGCAAAGATCTCAAATCACGAGGCTAATAGCATACTCTTTTCAAAATAATTATTTCACTGCTCTCCTGAAAGGAGGTTGCAGCGAGCTGGGTGTCAGTCTCTTCTCCTACGTAACAAGGACAAGAGGAAATGGCCTCAAGTTGCCCCAGGAAAGGTTTAGGTTGGATATTAGGAAAAATTTCTTCACTGGCATTGTCAGGCATTGGAACAGGTTGCCCAGGGAAGTGGTTAAGTCACCATCCCTGGAAATTTTTAAGAGACATGTAGATGTAGTGCTTAGGAACATTGTCTAGTGGTGAACTTGGCTGTGTTAGGTTAACAGTTGGAGTTGATCTTCTTAAAGGTCTTTTCCAACCTAAACAATTGTGTGATTTTGTGGCTCTATAAAATATAGTTCTACAAAACAGTTAAATAAAGGGTTTAGAATCGAACTACCTTTTGTTAGTGAAAGTAACAAATACAGGGTGGCCTTAATATTTCTGCTGGATTTTGCGTTTGTTCATGAAATTCCTGTGGTGGGTTATACAGTATTTTACTTTTTTCTTTGCAAAGAGGAACACTGCAATTCCCTTTTAGAACTGGATTGGGTAGGCATACCACATTGTGACTTAAAAAATCTCTAAGGCAGTTCTGTGTCAAAAAATGGATAAAACAGAGCTGCTGAAAGCATTATTTTATGTTGGATATCAAAGTTTTAGATTAATAAGATCCACAACATTGGTGTTTTTTTCTGTTTTATGACCATGTTTAATTATATGTTATTTTATTTTCCTTTTATTGAACTTCAGACATTAAGTCATCATTATGTGTAGCGCAGTACATTCCAGAAACCCGGATGGATGAGGCTTTGAGCCACCTGGTCTAGTGGAGGGTGTCCCTGCCCATGGCAGGGGGTTGGAACTAGATGATCTTTAAGGTCCCTTCCAACACAAACCATTCTATGATTCTATGATTCTATGCTACTGTCTGTACAAACACAGAACAAAATAGTGATCAGTGTCGAGCTTGCAGTTACGACATGGTATGAGACAGTAGGAGACTATAGACAGAAAGGAGAGCACAGAAGAAGAATATGTAAATTCCAGGCAGTCACCAAATGCCAGACTGTTGTCAAGAGTTTGCATGGTCTGTGCCAAAAGAGGTTCAGAAGGAATATTGTGGCATTGCAACCAGCATCAACCATCGTTTTCTGGGCTCATTCTTCTTAAAGCTTTGGTGCAATGTACACAAACAATGTGGATCTCTTCAGATACTACTTATAGGTGAAGTTTCGTACCAGATCATGCTTTTCCTTTTCTACAGGGAACTCTAAAGAAAGGCAGGATATATCTGGCACTTCCATCTTAGCTTCTTGCTCCTTCAAATTAGCTGTATTTCTGTTTTCCTATTTGACTGTGAATGTTGTACAATATTTCATTTACCTCATTGTCAGAATTAGAATCAAGGCTTTTTCAAGGGGTAGCTAAAGGATTTACCAATGTTATTTTACTTTATCATCATCCAGATTCAACATCATCTCTGCCAGCAATGGCTTAGAAGTGGATCAGATGAATTTTCAGGATCCTTCCTAACCATATTTTCTACAATTCCAAGATTTAATTTTCTGCTTTGATTGAAACATCCTTGTCAGGACTTCTGTCTTAAAAAAAGGCATCATGTAAGTCTTTGCTGCTGCTTTTGTAGCTTTCTAGAATTTACATGAGTTGTTGGCATGACACCTACCTCTAAGAGTGTAAAGAAATTTCTCGGTGTCTTGCTATCTAGGAAGTGTAAATGTTCAG
This sequence comes from Rhynochetos jubatus, assembly GCA_027574665.1. Taxonomy (NCBI): domain Eukaryota; kingdom Metazoa; phylum Chordata; class Aves; order Eurypygiformes; family Rhynochetidae; genus Rhynochetos; species Rhynochetos jubatus. The sequence continues at coordinate 54,942,830 of CM050651.1, read as the reverse complement.
GAGAAGTAACATTTTACCCATGTTTCTATGTGTTACGTAGCATGCCTGGATGTCAATATAGGCTTTTAAGAATAACTAAGTATAAATAATTTAAAGCTAACCAAACATCAGATGAGATAAGCCTAGAGACTCCTGTCCAAGATCAGGGAAAACTTCGCGTATGCAATAAATGGTGAGGAAAAAAGATTATTGTCTAAATCTTAACATAATTGTTTTTGCAATCACTCCTTTATAAATTCATAAATTGTCTCCCATCCCTGCCCACAGATGTTTATTGCACAGAAAAGGTAAGGCTCTGCTCCTTCAGCTGTGCTGCTTTGGTTTTCTGTGCCAAAAGGGTAGGCTTTCAGAGGGCTGAGTTCTGCAAGACTGAAGAAGCTGAATGGTGGAAGAAACAGCACACCAAAAAGTAAATTATTGGTTTTCTTATGGACAAATGGTGTTCAAATATACAGAGGTATTAAACTGATGCTACTCCTCAATATTGGCTTAGCTTCCAGCAGAGTTCAAAAGATCAGTCTTTCACTTCTGCCAGGAAGATCATGAGGCTGGTTGCACTCATTCCCCTCTGACACCTCCCCATAGGACAATGGGGAATAGGTCTATCTCCTTCCATTGGGCACCAGTGTGACATCCACTGGGTCACTGATAGCATCTGGCATGAAAGTGAAAGAATTCCTTGATGTTGATGTGTGGATATGAGTTACAAAGCTAGCAGTAATGTAGGAACACAGTTTTTTGTGAACCTTGAGTAACATGCTGTCTAGTAAATGGAGGAAGTTCAGCCTGGAATCAAATGCTGTACCTAACTGAATCAGAAAAGGACTGAGAAAATCTTTGGAAATAAAAATAGTAAGGAATTATAATGTAGATCATAGATACTCAAAGAAAGTAGGTTCTGTTCCACCAGGACTGTCTTTGTACAGAGTCTTTTGAGTATGGGCGTAAGAACGAAGAAGGCAGAATATTTGTTGGCCAAGCACAACACACTTACCTTGTTCTAGTTTTCTCATTAAACAGCAAGTCTGGGAAAGCAGAAGGAGAAACCACAAGCAAAACCTTGTAGGCAGTGACACCTGGGACCCAGCACTGAAGGGTGGAAAAGAGGAAAATATTGCAAAATTCATTTCGAAGGTTTCACAGTATTTCGACTTAGCTTGAGTGAGCTAAGGCTGAGATGGTGGTAAAGGTGTGGAAGAGAAAAGGTTGCTACTGAGATCAATCAATACAAAGCAAAAAGTTCTGAGAGGATATTCAAAGCAAAAGGACAACTACAAGTTCAGTCTGGCAGTGGAGATCCACAGTATGCTATCATGGTAAAACATCTGAGGAGAAGGGACAAAAAGTAGGGGAATTGTCCATGAAACTTAACAGGAGAGGCATGGACTTTCTGGAGGGGGAAGAGCAGCAGTAGTAAACGGTGTGCACATCAAGAGAACTGATCTCTCTTGAGCACAGTTTTGCCTAGTTTCATGAACTTGTTAAATTGATTGCCTTAAACTACTTTACTTACTGCCTAATGTAAGCCTGTGTTGAGCTGTTGCTGAATTTACTGTTGTACCTGTGAACATTGTATATGTGCGTATATGCAAGTTTCCCTGCAACAGGCAAAAAAAGATTATTATTGTGCAAAGATCAGAAACTTGAGCTAGCAATAAATGTTCCCTTCTTAACTAAATCATATTCTGATTTTCCTTGGATTCAGTCACAATTTGACATGAATAACCAATACAGGTTTTTTTCAGAAATGAAAGAGGCAAATATGTTGTTTTGTTTGGGGTTTTTTTTTCTTCCTATGGTTAAAGAATTACAAAGCTGGTTTACTCTTTGGGGTTTAGTCTCTGATACATTAACTGTTTTGAAGAATAACACTGGTTTTTATTTGTCTGCACTTCATCCCAGGAAACGAATTCCATTATCAGAAATGCCTGTTCATATCACACAGTATCTGCAGATGAACACTGATGGGGTCCTAGGTGCCTACACCTCCTCAGGACAAGAGGAGGTTGTACATTTATCAGGACCTAGAACTGATTCTCTTAATACAGTATTTCATGGCACATCCTTTGACTTCATTTTAAACTCTTAGAAATTAATATTATAGTGTATAAATGATACATTGTGTATACAGTACAACATTATACTGTACACTTCAAGTTCTTACTCTTTGTCTAATATAGTAAATGGGCTTTTACTGTACTTCCTCTATGAAGGTTTTTGTTTATAGATACTAGTACTGTACCTTTATAAAACACAAGTTTCTGGAGAAAAGGGGAAAGAACTAAGGCATCATTCCTTTACTGGTGACTACTACAGGCTGTCCCTTTCAGATTTCTCACTTACCAGAATCTGACAGACAAATATAATGAAAGTGCAACATATGAACTATTTTCAGGTTGTCCTCAGGAAAACCTTTAGTGTTATATATTGGTCTATTCCCTTAGGCAGTCAGCATTCACCTGAAATGTCCAGGTGTACTTTTGTATCACAGAAATGAGGACTTTCTTTCTTTTTTTTCCCAAGGTATTCTACAACCCAATAACCGAAAGACTTGTTTACACTGTAATTGCCTGTCACATGATGAGTTTGATCTCACCTTTAGCTTCCTTAATTTCCATATTGACTCTTAGCAACTGTGTGTTTTCATGAATAAATGGAACAGTCTGAACAGACAGACTAGGATTTGTGAGGCAATTGGACAGCTTTGTTTTTAACTACTGGAAATTTGAACCTTAAAAATTGTTCATAAAAATCTGATGTCTCTTTTTAAATCACTGCCTCACTTCTAGAGGCTGTCAACTTTATGTGTTTTCCAATCTTGTCAGGAAACCTGGCAGTATACAACCAAGGAAAGCTTACAGGAGAGCTGGCCTTTGGAGACATGGTCTAATGGTGGACTTGGCAGTGTTAAGTTTGCAGTTGGAACCGATGATCTGAAGGGTCTTTTCCAACCTAAATGATTCTGTGATTTCAGTTTATTTCACTTGTCTTCAGTCCATCAGGGTTCTTTTCTTCAGTTTTGCATATGATTAGGTTCTGCTGTAACTAATGGAAGATTCTGTCTATCTTTATTCATTTTTTCTTCTACACCTATTTTCTGTGATCTCTTTCACAGGTCTTGACACAAGAGTATCACATGCTACAATACTTTTATTTTTAGAAATGTTGTACCCTACTTTCTGACATGGTTAAGTGAAATATAGACACCTAAGTTACTTTCATTCATTCATTCATTCATTCATTCCATAATTAAGACAAAGGCATTTACTTTTTAAATTGAAGGAACCCTTTTTAGAAAGTACTACTGGAGTTGGTGGCAGGCTATTATACAGGTATTTAAGGCTTTAATGATAACTAAACATAGTTAATGAATCTGAAATTAATTTTCCAAATTTTACATTCCCCTAAATATTTTTTTCATAATATAGAAGTCTGTATCTTAGATTTCATTAATATTTTTACATCTTTTTCAATTTTGAAAATGTTTAGTTTGGATATATTCATCAAATCTACCCTACATTTTGTTTATCTGACTCAAACTGAAGTACAAATTAAATCTGTGCTTTTTAGCTTCATACTGCTATCTGGTAATGTTTTCTTGCTTTTGAGTTTATTTCCACTTTCACCCTTTTTCTTTATTTCTTTCTTTTAAAAATTATTTTAATTCCAGTTCTTAGCATTTTGAAAACTTTTAAATAAGTTCTACAGGTGATGTGCTTTTCAGACCTATGACTTTTGGCTTAGTTTGATGGTGAATGAAATGGAGCGCTGACTCTGTCATTGCATTGCTGACACTAGTCTGTGTAAGAGAGACTGTTGTATTAAGTAAGATAAATATACTACAAGACAATATACTGCAATGGACAAAAAAGATTTTCCTTCTTTTTCCTGCTTTTGCAGTGACAAGGGAGCACCTGCTGTTCCTTATTTAAGATCTAAAAATGCAAACTGAGTTAATCCTTCCAGTAATTATTATGTCATTTTGATATTGTTCTGCCCTACTTGCTGAGCGATGAAAACTGTTCTTAGCCACACTGTTAAAAGAGAGATGCAATACAATCACATAATCATCATTAGCCTCCTGAGTGTCCTTCACACCTTTCTAAAGCTATCCTCTGCTTCCTTCCGGACTGTTTTCACATTATGCTATGAAGATTCTTTTTATGCCTTTTGGGGTTACGTTTAGATAAATCTTTGTTGAAGATGTAAAGCCTGCAAACTCTTTTGGGGCAATACCACATCTTAGGCACTGTGATCTGCTACACTGAGACTGAAGTCAAAGAACAAAAGCTAATCAAAAGATCCTTTCTGAGAAGTAGGAAAAAGTTATTTTAAGTCCAGCTTCATATTTGACTGTTTTAGCTCATGAAAACTGCAGAGATAGCTACACGCTCCTAAGTGCAGGGCATTCCTATAAAGCAAAGTTAGCCTTCACAGAGATTGGTTTGGATACAAAGGGAGGAACAGACTGGCCAGAAGTCTTTCTCAGCTTCATGAGATTCCTCTCTGCCCAGCCTTGACGTATAAGTTTTCAGCAACAGTATACCAGTTATGCCATTATTTCCAACTCTTTTTCCAGTCCAGTGACATGTTTTTGAGGACTTTTACTTAAGTTTTTAAGCTAAATTAATAAAATAGATTGTTTTATGGTGCAAATAACAATAGCAGATAAAAATACATTAGAAAGAGAAATATATTTTTAGTGTGAAATTCTCCTAAAAAAAAAAAATCAGCGTTGAAGGGCTTTCTGACAGGATTTGTTTATCTTCTGTTAAACAAAAATGTGATATAAGCTTTCAGCAGGGCACTCCTTGTTCTTCTGGATTCTGGGACCTCTCTACTGTTGAAGGGGAGAAGGGACCAGCTAGCGAATAGCTGTCCAGGCAGTTGTAAACGTTGGCTGTAGGAGGCAGGATGTGCAAGTGGAGCTTGTCTGGTGGCTAGGCAAGTTCTACCTGTTGCTAGGATAACATCTTCTTTCTGAACGGCTTTTTACAAGGCTTTTCTGAGAGAGAGTGAGGAGAGGTTATGTCTGCTGTTTAGAAGAGATTAAGTAATATGTGGCAGCAAAGAAATGCCATTTTTTCCGTGGTTTCAAGCACTTATGTTGAGAGCTGCCCTGAATTCAGACCTTTGGTTCTCCTAAGCCAGGAGCCACTTGTCTATCTCACAAGTGTCGGGGGAGCACAGGCAGGGATTTGAAATGCATTAATAGCAACTACACTGAAAGGGTCACTTTCTGTTCTTTACAGAAAGAAGGTACGGCTTGTGGCATTCAGTCTTCTCATTGTTCCTAGTGAGATGCAGAGAATTTTGCATGCTTCCCTGGGCATACAAATGCTAATAAGTAGCTACAGGGCCAGCTCTCAGGCTCCTAACCTTCCTCTGTTAGGTAGATCATAAACATCTTTTGGTCCACATACACATATGGATCAATGACGTCCTGATGTTTTCGAGAGGACATCCTGGATGTTGCATCCTCCTGCAGTGCTACATTCTAATTTGGAAAAGAAAAGTATAGCCCAGGATACCACCCAGGAAAGACTGCTAAGTACTGTCACATGCAATATGTTTCTCCTAGTCTTTAGTGATATTAAGATGATTTCCCGTTCTTTTAACCTAACCAAACAGAAACAAAACCAACATAGACCTAGTGATGGGAAACAAACTTGGTTTTGCTATTTTGAAAGTTTTCCATTCTGTCCCATGAAAAAACTAAGGCTCTCTAGTATTCTTTTCATAAACAGCCAGAGGAAACTCTGATCTACCAATTTACCATTTTATCCTAGCTAAGAAAATATGCTACAGATAGATACACATATTTTTAGCGAATGGTTCTCTCCCTCTTTCTCTCTATATATACATAGATATTTTTATATGTACTTTACTCTCATGAAAACAAACCCACTGTATGTGGTAGGGAACTCTAGAACTGAGTCACCAATATACATTATTTTCAACTAACAACTATAATTAAACTTATTTGAGATTCTATTTCTATGATTATACAGAATTGGTATAAGCACATTTAATACCACCGAGTGTTTCAGGCAGTAAGACTAACAAACCTTCTGCTACACTGAGCAATTTTATCCTCTGTAGTTGACTATTTGTTTGTGCTTTGCAGCTAATAACTTCTGTTTTTCAAATTACAAGTTATGTTCTTTCCATTAATATCTGTCACCTATACACCCTCTACATCAAATCTTTTTGTTTATTCCTGTTGTGTGGTCATATAAGGTACATCCTTATAAATTAAGTTGTGGTTTAGAGAGTGTATTGACCACCTGCTTTTAATGCCAACCCCAGCCATAACCTGGGAACTGTGGTTGGTGTGAAGTGCTCCTCCTCCCCTCAGTAACCTCTGTGCCAGCTGTTGTGGTTTAGGCCCAGTCAGCAACAGAAGATCATGATGCGGCTCTTTCACTTCTCCCTGCTCTCCTCTATCCCTCCAGTGGGATAGGGAGGAGAATCACAAAGAAAAGGCAAAACCCTTGGGATGGGACAAGGACAGTTTAACAGGACAATGCAAGGAGAGGAAAAACAATAACAAGAGCAACAGTAATAGTAAGAATATACAAAACAAGTGATGCAGAATGCAATGGCTCATGACCCATTACCAGCTGCTGAGCTCCCTCCTGAACCAAGATCCCTCCCTCTCAGATGGCTCTCCCAGTTATATCCTGGGCATGACATCATACAATGTTGTGTATACGATCCCTGTGGCTAGTTCAGGTCAGGTATCCCGGCTGTGTCCTCTCTCAGCTTCTTGTGAAAATTAACTTTAACCCAGCTGAACCCAGGACACCAGCTGACATGAAAACCTAGGAATGAGGATGAGGTTTTGTGAGTGTACCTCTGTTGGAGTTGCTTTAAATCTTTCATGTTTCACTCCCAGTCTTAGCAGTGGATAGATAAGGCAAAGGCCCTGATTTCCTTGTTCATATTTAGTGTTCAGCAATGCAGGGTCTTATCAGCTTTGGTGTAATTGCTTGTAGTGTGTAAATAAGCATACTTTTGTCAGGCTGCAACTATCTTTGCTACATCGCTGGAAGGATTTCCCAAAGGCAAGTAGCGCAATGATCAGAGTATAAGTCATCAGCTCCAAGCAAAAAACTTCTGCAGTTAGGTGGCCATTGTATGTACAGCAGTCAATCCATCTTTTCCGGTGTCAGTACCAAAACTACCATTCCAACATTAAATATTTATCTATAAACCTTGAGATGAAGGAATTTGGGTTATAATGAAATTCCACAAGTTCTTTATGAATTAAATATAGCTTCTACTATCAGGTCTTTTTTTCTACCCTTTCTACACACCCTGAGGGAAAACAGTCATAAAATGTGAAGTATCAAAATAGAATGATGTTTTAATGTTAAATAACAACTCAGACTATTGCTTCAACCTAAGTTGGGAAAAGACAATCATGTTGGATCAACAAAAGTTTGGTCTTGACCATGTGGGTAAGAATGCCTTTGGGAGTCCTGCTTTTACTCCAAAATGACAAAAAAACCCGTAGTGATTCTTATGAAATTAAATGATTCACACAGGGAAATAGTAAGAACCCTAGCTAGAATAAAAAAGCAGCCCCTCTGTCTCCAGAAGACTCAGAAAAACAGAACTGTAGAGCAAGATGGAGGTCAGTCCCTCTGGAACCTCAGAGGGTTGGATTTGAAGTTACATCCCTGAAATGGATTTTATTTGTTTTAGAAGTATAATTTAGTTTTAAAAATTTAGAAGACTTATGAGCAAGGTGTAACTGGAGTGCTGAAGTATGTAGTGAAAGTCATTTAATTGCAAAGGATGGATAACTACGGGTGGGCTAAAGGATACGGTTAATGGAGGAGGTCAGCCCTTTTAAAAGAAAGTTGTTTCTTTTATTCAGATAGTCAGTGGAAATCTGGCTAGTGTGAGAGGATTCTAGCTTTTGCTGGACTTCGAGGTACTTCTTTGTGGCCAGGCAGTAATGGAATAGTTGCAATTTTCTTTAACTCTTCTGTACTGGAGTGATGGCACTTAAATGTACGCATTACATGTGCTGCTGATTCAAATGGCCATTATTTTTTTCCATAGTGAGAGGCAGCTTTTCCCGTTTCCAGGACTCTTGGCTACTGCTGTGCATCCTCACAGTTGGGCCCTACTGCTGTAAAACCATGGCCCAGGGTGTAGCTCTGGAAATGCCGCTGTGCAGCAGGAGTGGGCAGGGGGCAGTTGCCCTGTCCCCAAACCAGGTGAGCAGAGCAGGTCAGTGACCACAGGTGGGGTCAGCCAAGATCCAGAGGGTAGTTGAGGTGCACAGCCAGGTACAGAGGTGCCTTCAATCCAGCTTGGGTGAGGACTGAGCTGAAGCGCAGCTTGGCAAAGCCATGGCAGGTCCCAACCAGGCTTGTCGTGGCTCATTCTCACACAGCTCGTTTCATGGTGACCTGATCCAGGCTTGAGCTGCAATGGTACTCCTGAGGCCCTGGGCAGCATGGTGGTCGTGGGGTAGGGGATGCTGGTCACGGTCAGCAAGGCCAGTTTGTGCCCTCAGAGGCCTAAGAGATACAGGTTGCTCTTCAGGTTGATATTTGTGACTTTGTTGATGCGGAAGAGCCATGATACACAAATGCCTGGACATCTTCAGAAAAGATCCTTAAATGTTCTTGAAATGCTTGCAATTTTGATATTATTTTCGAATCCCAAAAGATAAACCAGACCTGGACAACCCCATTTATAACACACAAGTTTTCCTACTTCTTTTGAAAAGCCTTTCCTGGGGGGACATTATTGCTATCAACCTGATGAGCTTTAATCCTATAATGACAAATAAAACCATCCTACTGCTCTGCACTTCAGGTACACCTCTGCTGCAAGTTAGAACTGGCATTGTTCATTTGAAGCCCATGGGGTTGGTTAGGTTTAAAAACACTGAGTGGGAGACAATCCCAATTGAAATGTGAATCTTTCTGACCTTTTAGTGTCCTTACCTGCCGCCGGTGTTTCATTTGTAGTTGTGGTTAAAAATAGAAGAGATAATTCTTCCAGTTCTTCCAATCTCTTGGGATCTGAATTTAGAAGAAATAAAGAACAACTAATACTTTGTCTAGGTGTTGGGGTAAAATCCTATTCATATGGCTCCCTACCCTCCCATCAACAGCACTGAGACCCATTTTCTGAAGTCCTGCTCTGTAAGAACTGTGGTCTGAGAGTCACCATCCAAAGAAGCCTAAAGGGGTTTCTTAGCTTCCCCCAGCACATTTGGCATTATAGAGACCTCCACATCAATAAGATTAACTGATGCCTCACTGAGGATTTAGTTGGTAACTTCATTTAAAGAATTTGACTTCACCTGAGGATCACTCTGGTAAATTTTACTGTAGGAGAAAACAGGTCCACTGAAACTTGACATTTTATTCCCATAGCAACCTCACTCGGAGAGCCTTCCAGTTCAGTTATTAATGAGGTTATTCTCATAGTAACTCTGAGGGAGGTGAATATTTCCACTTTATAGTTGAAAAAGATGCTTCATAGTCTGTTATATGTTTCCTGATCTCACAGGGAAGTCTATTACAGGTAAATTGGAATTTAGACTTTCTGTATTTTAGCAATATAATTTCTCAAGGAGTATCTTTTCTGTTGGACATACCTGTCAACCTGTTTTTCCTTGCAATAGATTTCAGAGATGCTTTTTGTCAGCTCATTCATAAGTAAACATCATCAATCAGAATCCTTCTTTTCTCAATAAAAGGCCGTTATGTTTTATCACTTATGAAAGTTCTTAAGGACACTTTACATTTGAGCAGGTCCTGAAACTTTTCTCCTTATTTTCAATGTCATTTATCCTTTGGAAGAGCTACGAACAGCATGGAGACTCACAAATGCTTCCCTGCTATTCAGTGGCTGTGCTAAGGTCTAGTAGTCAATTCAATTGTTCCTTGATGACTTTCGATGTTTCCAGTGCAGTTACTAAGTTAATAGCTTTTCTGAACCAAATCTCTGTCCTGTCACAAAACAAAACTGTTTTCATAGCAACAAAAAGGGATCTTTAAAAAAAAAAAAAAAAATTGCTGATTTGTGAGTTTATAATAGTAAAATTTTATAAATTACTGTTTTATAATAGGATATATGGATGAATGATTAAGATGATATCAGAAGTTCCAATTACTTTCCACTAAAACAAGTTAGTCTGTGTAAAAGAAATCTTTCTACTATAAAATATTTTACCTGAATGCTAGATGCTAACAGAATGTAGATGTAGCTAAATCAGTTGCAAAGACCTTATGTTATGGTAAACTAACCTGAAGATTTGACACTGCCTAAGTAAATGCTAATGATTTTGATGCGGCAATGAGGTCAGGGTTATGGATTTAAGTCAGTTGCATTTTTATCCAATGCACCAAACCTACTAACAACCTAGTAATTTCAGTTCTTCATGTTGTGTATCTTCAGTGCCAGCCTAACTGGAGAATCATGTGGTTTCATGTGGCTAGTCACAAAGAATCTTGTGCATAAGAAGTGAATATCTTTACAACACTAATGTGTAACTGTTTCCAGCTACCACCAAACCTCTTCTGTCCTTTGGGCTTCTGTGGTTACTCAGGCTCTGGCCTTTGGTGGACACCAGTGATGGCTGTGTAGCAGAGGTGAGAATTTTTACATTTCAGTCCATCCTGAGGAACATCTGACTCAGGATATTTTTCATAGCATTGACTTATACACCCATATGTAAAATCTGAGTTATCCACCAATATGTAAAAATCCCTGATCAGTTGTTACAGGCTTTTCACAACAGTCTGGGACTATTTGATGTTTGTTGGAAAACAGCAGATTTTCCTTTCACTTTTCTATTAAACCTAAAAGTGTAAGTCTCTGTATTTGAAATTCAATTATGTTTTTAGCTTAATGTATGGGTGATTAGCCAGTCGTCATAACTGAAGACTAATGAGATGTTAAGAAGGGGTGCTTCAGGATTACACTAAACTGACCCACACAAGTCAAGATCAAGGCTGATGGCCCATCATCAGCACTCAAGTACTTGTTCTCAGTCTATGGTATCACATTACTATTTTCAAACTGATCAGATCAGTGCCCCAGCACCTCCGTGGGCATGGAAACAGCATTAGGAGAATGTCTTGTCTGTAGTGCTCCTGCAAGGGGTCAGCTCTGAGCAATTCTCTCTCAGTCACAGTCTGAGTCTCTCTCCCACTTTGAAGTCTGCACTATGCTGTAGTTCTACCCCTTCCTGAACTTGGTGATGCCTTTTGGTTTAGATGAATTCCTGGGGCGGGAATTATTATTAATTGAATTGAATTGTCTTTTTGCGGCATTAGCCTCCATTCATGCTTGCTGCTATTGTATTTTGACTCTTTTTCCTTTTAAGCTGTCTCAGTTGCTGCTATTTTAAATCTTATGTACCTGTCAAGGGAGCTTTACCTTGGTTATTGCCTGTACCATTAGTCATCTGGATTTCTGAAGACCTTGCATTAACCCCCCCAAAAAGACAAGTAAAGCGTATCCTCTGTGCTAATTTTTGCAGCTCACATCATCAGTGGTGACGTTAAATTTACAGTCACTCTTTCCTGTTTTATTCTGCACTGCCCATGGGGACATGCTGTCAACTTGGGCTTGATCCTTTTTACGTTGTCCAGCTGACTTTTTGCAAAGACAACACACATTTCATGTTCCTTATATTTTTGGCCTAGTTCTGCCAGCTTTATTTGACTTTTGTTGTTGTTTTGTTTATTAATAAGAAAAAATTAAAAACTCATTTGTTTAAATTAGTAACTTTGCCTTCATATTATTTGAAGTTGTACTTTAGATTGTATTAGCTTATCTTTCTGGCATAGGATGTTTCTTATTTTTCCTACTTATTTTCAGAAGGCTAATTGGTTGCCTGTCTGGGACTGCCATCTAAGTCAAAAGACCTGCTTAGCAGATAATTTTAAATTTGTCTTTATCTTTATTGCCTGTGCTTACTCATGCATGAGGAGAAAATGCAAGTATTAGAGTCAGTGTATTTTAATGGGACAGTGGTCAGTTTGATCTCTACTTTGATATAAAACAATTTCTGTAAAAGTAAAATACATAAACTCTGTACTAAAAGGTACTGTAACTCCCCCATGAAGATGACTATCTCATTCTGCTGCCCTTGAAACTAGACTTCTAACAAAACAACCTTTATAGGTTATCATAAATTGTCCTAATTAGCTTAATCCCACCTAAATGTCCATCCTGCCACCAAAAGGGGTGCTCCTGCTCTCCTCCCTGTTCCTGCTCTCTGCAATGTGCCAGATGTGGTCTCCATGTGATTGCCTCCTTTTCTTGTCAGGTTTTCAAAAAGCAACTCTGTTACCTGGATGCTCATGTGCTCTTGTCATTGGATGACATGACAAGGGTCTTAAGGAAGCGTAAACCACAGTGATGGTAAGGTGGTCTTAGAGAGAAGTTTTTTTTTGTGTAAACTCTGAAGCATATAAGTTTTGTTCCTGATGCTGGGCAATAGACGTGGTTTTTACTTCCTCTGCTTATTACGCTGTCTGAAAATAAAAATTTTTCCTCTGAAAAGCTAAAAGCAAAATGAAAACTAATGTTTCTTGAAATATTCTGGTTGCAGCCAAAAGTCCAAATGGAAATGCACACACACTCTGCATGGATACAGATAGACAACAATAATAGCAAACCAAAAATCATCATGAATCAATACTGAGAATTTTTTAATTTCATCAGTTAAAATTCTTGTAGAGCCAAACATTCCCACACCTTCCACAGAGCAATAAACCTTTTTTTTTTTTTTTTTTTTTTTTTTCCCCTGGGATAGCAATCACAGGCCCTGGAGCTTCAGGTGAAGCCCTTACTAAGGGTGCCACAAGGCAACCTTTCTATAGACTTTTGGCAAAAATGAATGGCAGCGTTCTTAGATTAAAATCCTACTGCAATTCACAGCTATAGGGGTTTTTGTGCTGACTTCAATGGCTTGTTGACAAGTCTCTTGATACCTGTAAATCCAGCTCACAGAAGATGACATCTCTCAAAGTGTCAGGATGACTTTGTTTTGTTTTGGTGACGGATCTCAAATTTCTCAGAACAGTTCTTGAGGTTGTAGGATGGCACTCAGTAGCTTCAGTTTAAACCTCTCTTGAAGAAAAGCTGTAATTATTTACAGCTTGTACTGCTTTCTCAGGGAGCAAACTTTGATTTACAGGTTTCAGGTAGCTGCTTGATATGTTTTACAGATTTGATGTATTTAATGGCAGTATGATTTTATTTTGCCTAATTAGAGGTGTAAACAGCCCTGGAGAGAAATTTTCATTTAGATCTTGGGTTCAGACAGATACTTGTTTACCAAGGAGTCACAGCCATCTTGTGAATCCAACATTGCATCTTCGTTTCTTTTACAGCTTTTACAGAATAGAGTTAGAAAAAGAATTATGTTCTTCTATAGAATTAAAAGGGAATCAAGGTTTTGAGAATCAGTCCTAACATCATTTTCTTTCACAATGTGGATGTTTTCAAATGTTAGTTTTCTTTGGGATTTCAAATTTATTTCTGATTGTGGCAACACGTGTGTTTTTCTAACCACGTAAATCGTTAGCTGATTCACCAAATTCTTCTAGTCTGTTTTTATAGGATTTTTGAAAATCATAGGCTGTCGCTGTTGTTTCCAGTATTCATTTTAACTAACATATTCAAAAATTCCCCATCCGTTTAGGGAAAAACCCACTTTTAACGATACAATGTGAGGTGGATTTCACTAAATACAGTGTAGAACCCCGTGATGTTGGCACTGTTTTTGATGAGCAAACCGTGCGTCATCTAAATATTCTGTGAATTTGATGTGTTGTTAAATTGCATATGAAGTGCTACCTTGTAGGAGGATTAACAGAAGGAAATAAGAATTCCTGTAATGCATCAAGGCAGATGTTATTTAGCCCACCCTTTCGTCTATGGTATCAGTTATTTATTCCTAGAATATAGAAATGAGAGGTATATAATGATACTTTTTCAACACCATAGTACTGAGGTTTTCTCCCCATTTCTAGCAATCTAGAGAAGAGGTTGCTTCCTCTGAAAGGCAGCATAGATGGGAGATAACAAGGACTCTGTCAATCTCTTTTTTGTTTGTTTGTTTGTTTTTGTTTGGGGTTTTTTTACAGAAAAGTGTTAATTTCACTAACATTTACTTGTTTTTTGTAATTGACGTTTCCTCTGAATAACTTTTTAATGGGCAATTAAACTTTTTGCAAACTCAAAATACCATTATTCTCCTTTACAAAAATCAAACTTTATACTGGGAAAACTAAGCTGGTTTTGAAAGTTTTCATGGAATTCAAGTTTACCTTTTCAAACTGATTTCATTTTGGGTTAGTTCAAAGATAGACTACATTTCTGTGACATGGAACTTCTTCAAAGGTGTTGGAATTCCCTTCTATAGAGCCAAACCTTGTACCTGCTTACATCTCCCATAATCCAACACACCACCAGCTCTGAGTGAACAAAATGTGCATCATGCAAGTGCTATGGGTATACCTACACAATGGGAGATATAGTCCAGCTGATGACATCATCTCGTAGATGATTTGACATAGTCATCATCGCATTGGAAGCACAGTGTAGTACTGAACTACCCACCAAGAAGCCAAGACTTTGGATCAGCCAAGATGTCTGAAATGAAAGTCTTTGATAATACAGAAATTGTTCATTTTTATTGAGGAAACTGAAGTATGTATTTCCTTTCGTAAGACGGACATTGTTCTGAACTTTTTCTGGAGATGCAGCAGAGTGGAAGCTGATTATTATTGTAATCTGCTTGTGACATTTTTAAATGGAAAAGGTAATATCAGTTACAAATTAAATACTTTATTTCAATTGATAAGGTAGGAAAATTACATTTTCAAATCAATAGTCATAATTATTTTGCTCCATTAAGAGCGATATATTTTTCTTTTTTATTTTGTATGTAAAATAATGTTCAAGTATCAGAACTTTCCAAGAGTCAGGGATTACATTTTCCATACATTCAGCTTACAAAGATGTTTAGACTTAAATGAATGTTAAAGTTCAAAGCAAAATGAAGTGGATTTTAACTTACACTTATCTGACATACAAAGATCTTAAATTCTTTCTAATTGCAAATAAACTCTGGATAATTATAAAAATTTTTAACATAATAGTTAGAAACCGTTTATATTGATATGAAAACACTCATTAAGTCTGAAGAATTTAGACATGGTAATATAATTTAAATGCCAAGCCACTAAATAAAATGATAGAAAACACTACTCTACATCATGAATGATATAAAACCAACTCTGAAACTGTTTTTTCTTGTCCTTCGGTTATGTAACTCCTTTTAATTAGTAGGTTCCCCAGTCTATTAATTTATAGGGATGGCCTATTCCACTCAGAAACCTAATGAAGTTATACAGATTTTTGTATTTGCTCACTTCGAAGATATGCCTGGCTTTATCATTCCATCGACAAAAATTCATTTCAGGCTTAATTCAGACAGTATCTTTCTTCACAAGTGCATTTCCCATGAACAGAGCATGATTGGATGTGACTCCTTATGACTACCCTAATCATTTTATTCCCCTTAATGTAATTTTTAAATACTGTTCATGTTTGTTCTATTTCCATTCAAGCTGGTGACTAGCATGAGTACTGAATATATATGACTCTATCCACTTGGTTACCCATGTGTGTTTTGTGTGCAAGTACAGCAGCAATTTTAAGAAGCTTTGTTGGCTGCTGAGACCTACCAAGGTTCTGTCAGCACAGCCTCATGGCGCTGTCTGGAAAAGGCTGGAGAATAGACAGACATATGAACAAGTCTGCAGAACTAGTTTGAAATCCTAATAGCAGTGCTGTCCAACGGGTCTCAGCTCAAACCATACAGGCCAAATCTAGAAGGAAAATATCATTTAGTTATTACTCTGTGTTTTGGATTCACACAGAAGCAGAAAGCATTAAAACACCCTGAAACAGACCTGCAACATCTCAGACTGTGCTCAGACTTAAATGAAATCTTTTTTTCTTGGTGAATGGCCACATCACATTTCTTTGTTTCTGTTTTCTGTTGAGATCACTGAGAATGAAGCTAGATGTCTTGCAACGTTCGTTGTGTTACAAAGCTCCTAATGCCTTAGTAGTCATGTTCTGCTTTTGGCAACTGCCAGACAGACCAAATAAATCAGTGGGAATCAGCTAGAGAAGGATAATGTCTGGATTTAGTTCTGGATACTTATCAAGTTCTTCCAATTTCTTGAATTGCTGATTTCTTTTCTATGGTGCAAAGCATGTATATGCCCTTGCTGTGATCATGCTGGATTGGATATTTACTCTTGGAGATACAAAGTTCTTTCAGGTAAGTGTTATTGAATGTATTTGGACTAATCACATATACATGTTATAAATGTTCCTCACCTGCAGTAAGAACAACTATTGCCAGCTCTTTGTAGAATCCACCCAATATATATATTGCCACTTGAGCTAGATGTAATTTACACTTGAACAAATGATGGGTATCATGAGAATATTTTAGATGAGCAAAACTACAAATGAAAGATTAGAATTTTTGTGTTCTTGTTTGATGTCATAATTCAAACACATAATGAACTGCATCGGGGTAACAGTTCATTTGGTGGTGGGGTTTTTTTTGGTTCAAATCACTGTATCACTCATGAATAACGCAGCAGAGGGGAATGCATGAGAAGACTTCGTTGTTTTAACATACATCATCATGTACATAATGCTGGGTAGTTTGCACAAAAAAGAATAATAAGCTTTTCCACTATAACTATCCAGGCATTTCCACTACAACTAGCCAATATTTTTGCAGTATAGTTGTTAAAAACCCAACTATCTGTGATGTGCATATTTTCTCCAAAGTATACTTTATCCTTGGGGAGCAGTGGAGCAAGAAATATTTTATCTTTTACTAGAAAGTTTTACATCAAATATTTGCTCTATCTGTGGTCATGCTGTTGGAAAGATGTTCCTGAGAAATGGTGTGGTCTGAAGTGGAAGCCAGGTTCTGTTCTCAGGTCTGTGGCAACTTGACGTGTGGGACTGGAATCAATCATCTACTGATTTCTGTACCTCAGCTTCCACAGCAGTGTACTTTTCACACTTTGAAAATTGCTTTGTCTTTATAGTGCTTTTATAAAGCACTATTACCTGAATTGGCTGTCACTACTTTCCTGATTACTTGGGTATCTGAGCACTAAACTACCTTCTTGTGCTGCTTGTAGTCAGGACAGAGTTAATTTTCTTCACAGTAGCTGGTATGAGGCTGTTATGTATTTGCCCTGAGTACTGATAACACTAGTGGTTTTAGTTGTTGCTAAGGAATGGTTATACCAAGTCAAGGACTTTTTCGGTTTCTCATATTGCACCTGTGTTCCCAACTTCACTACAAGAAGCTGGGAGAGGACACAGCCAGGACAGTCAATCAAAATGACCAAAGGGGTATTTCATTCCATAAAACATCCTGCTCAGTGTATAAGCTGGGGGTGGGTCGAGGGCCATGTTGGCTTTCTCACTGCCTCTCTCAGTTGCTCTCTCTTGCTCATTGGGTCTCACTCTGGCTCTAGTGCTCTATCTCAGGCTTGGCCTGAGTCTCACCTTCTGGAGTTAGGGAGGTCTGTCTCTCATTACTTGGGATCTGGCTGGGCATCAGTCCATGGGTGGTAAGCAATTGTATAATTTGTTTTATTTTCCATTATTTTCATTACATATTATCATTAGTTGTTGTATTCTTTTAATTACATATTATTAGTAGTAATATTAGTAATGTTTATATTATTGGTATTGTTAGCATTATTAGTATCACTGTTTTATTCATTTATATTCAATTATTAAATTGTTCTTATCTCAATCCAGGAGTTCCCTTGCCTTTTCCTCTGATTCTCCTCCTCTACTGGAGGAGGGGAGAGGTGAGTGAGGGGCTGTGTGGTACTTAGTTGCTGGCTAGGACTAAACCGTGACACTCCTATAACTAATTCTGCAGCTGCTTAGAGGTGTAATGATTCGTGTTTCAGACAGGGACAGAACGTATTGTAGCACTTGCCTCACATCACATGAGAAGGCTGTGGCAGTAGAGGGACTCCTGTGTACAGGTTGGTCACAAACTACTGCATCATCTTTCTAGATATTCCTGATAGTTTTTGAGTTCTCTAATATATTTGATCAAGTAGCTGTAATAGCTAAGACCACATTTTTTGACTTTTCCTGGCAACAGGGTGCAATCTTTCATTCAGCTTATGAATCCCATTAGCATCATCCAAGATTTTATTAGTTCAAGATCAAACTACTGGAAAATGCTCTACATGGGGCAACTTCAAACCCATGAAAATGATCAAAGTAAGGTATACTTGCACTTAAAGTTATTAACAGGGACTTGAAGCTGTTCAATAGAATTAGTTTAAGGTTTATTTAAGCATGACTAAATGGAAAAAACCAAAATTTATGTACATATATAGCTCACTGCTGAAATCAACGGGCATCCGTCACTCTCTAACATCATATGGTGCAACAGATGCCATAATTGCTGATCTGTTTGCTCCCTTAGTTAGCCAAATATCTGTTTGATTCCATAATTCTTCTCAAGTGTGAATCAATGGTGACATTTTTAGGGATGAAGGTGAGAGATGGAGGAGGACAGATTATAATACATCTTGATTTTTCTAAATGGATGAAAATCAATGAAACTCACTCATACTGTCATTAATGCTCACAGTTTCATTCTGTGAATTTACCCGTATGAAAAACTAACTGAAGAAAATATGAACTAATTTCAATTTCTGAAAAATGTCCTTACTCTACATACTCAAATTCAGAGCTTTTGTCTAACCTCCAAAGTACGGTGTGACAGTAAAATGAAAGAAATGCTCAAAAAGTTGGATTTTTTTTTCAATCTTGAGTAAAGGATACCAAGAAAGATATTTTAAAAAGAGTGAGTAATAGTCATATTACTATTACTGAAGAAAGTGTCCTTCTGCCAGCCACACCATTATCTCAGCAGGGCTTTATGTGGGAAAAAGGTCATTAGCTACACCACCAGACTCCACAAGTTAGGCACGTCATGTTTTAGAGGACAAGAATACAATACCTGTGATGTCCTCGTTGCATAGAGGAAATAGCAGTGTCTGACCTTGATGATATTTTAAACATTGGAAATGCCAGAGGTCATGGTGAGCTGTAATTCTTCGCAGAATAAGTGGTGACACTCTGGTGTTGAATGTTCACCAAAAGTGAGAAAAAGCACATACATAAACTATTAGGAAAAAAAAAAAAAAAAGTGTGATGAACAAAATAAGCCAAAAATTCTGAGAGTGCGAGATTAAAAATACCTGAGGAGAATGACTACTGTAGCACTAAGGTGTCAGTGAACTTAGCTTGACCGTTCACTGCTTATCAGGGCTGTGATGCTAACGTGACTTGTATATGGCTGAGCTGTTGTTGATGAAACTGTTGCTTAAAGTATCTTGGTTTTACTCAGCTGAATTTGGTATCAGTCTCAACTACAATGGTATCCCCTTTTATTATCTTTTCCTAAGATCCCAAGGGAGGAACTTCCCCAGTTTGAATCTACAATGTCATGATTATATTTGAATGATCAAAAGAGACCAGGTTGTCTCAGCTTAGTGAATGAACCCTTTCCAGAAAACCACAGTGGCTGCAAACCTAGCTCATTTCAAAGGCAGGCTCAGGGGTGTTTACATACTTCCATAATCACTTAAAATTATCTTTTTTTTTGATCTTGCACAAAACATGTTGCAATCATTGTACCTTGATTTAAGATAAGGCTTATGGGGCAGTAAACTGTAGAAAGCAAATACTCTTCCTTCTTAATGAAGATCTGAAAGTGTAACATCCCTCTTTCTATCCATGTTAAACATAAAAATTGAGAAAATTTGATCATTTGTTGTGGCTATTTTTGTTAACACCTTATTTCACTTGCTATTAATCTGTCTTAAATTCCATGGTCTGATGCCTCATTTAACAATTTCTTTCTTACAGAAATCCAATTTACATTTAAATCCAATTAAAAAAAAAGTTGCTCTATTCATTCAGAGCAATAAGCATCACCAAAGAAAGAAGTACAGAGAAATAGAATAGAAATTATGAGCAATAAAAATGTCCTTCTCATAGCTAAAAAGAAATGCTTAATCTTAGATTTACAAAAACAAAATAATTATTCAAACTGATGTATTTCAGAAGCAGACAGGTTTCAGGACAATAATGTAGACAGGTCCTACTGAAATGTGGCTTGATCTAAATCTGGATAACTGCAGACTGTGTTGAAACAATTTTCCAGTTGTTTGGGGGAACTCCTCATGCCTCAGATGAATGACTGCAAGGTAAAGAACAAACTCAAACTAGGCTTTCTTTAAGGAAACTCTTTGTTAAAAATTGGTAAAATCAAACAGGAAACATCAGAATGTTTGAAAGCAGGAGAGTGACACAGACAACAGCAGCATTCTGGAGGGAAAAAATATTGAATTTTCCCTATCAAAGAAATGAATGAGATATTAACTTGTAGGAACAAGACTTAAGTTGATGTAACTCCTCATGGAAGGTGGTTTTGCTAAACTGACCATCTTGTCCATCACACTGGTATTGACAGGGAGGAGCTACAAGACAATGCCCCACTGGTAAAAATCTGTGGGCAGAGGCCCCAGCTGTAGGTCTCTGATGGGCAATCTTGCTTCTCAAACAGCTGGGTAACCCTAACCTAATATGATTCAGCAAAAAATTTGTTTTCTAATTTCCAAGCAGCTTATAAATCCTTTGCAAGGTTATGCATTTTCATTTTAGTATCAGAGTTCTAAAACTGCCGTGTTCAGAATTACCATCTTTCTTTGCTGAAGACTAGAGTCTGCGGATTTCAGCTCTGGATTTGATTTGGTCTGCAGCAATTACCAGGAAGATGGTTGCTATAGCTGCACTAATGAAAGGAGCAACCATGTTTCCTTGAAGACAATGTAAGCAAGCATAAACAAAGAAATGTTTAAATATATTATAAGTGGCATTAGTAGTGTGAATGAGATATTACTGGAATGGGGAAAATAAGACTTTAGCCCCTTTCAGTGGCTTGATATATATCAAACTTGCAACTTCTAACTCAGTGCTTAGCTTGAGTTTGTTTCAAATTTTTTGACAGATATTTAAAGTATTATTAGTTTTATAGGATTTTCTTCATCATTATTTGAATCACATTTTTGTTATATTTGTTCACATTACCACATTTTTCCAGTGACAGTCTGTCTCCATAATTTTGCCAATTCCTGTTAAGCCAATAATGGGCACAGAAATGGAGGTACATGACCAAAGCCAGGAACATAAGAAAATTTTCATGTACAAAAAAATCATGTTAAGTTGCACTGAGCTTTATCAGCTCTGGTTCACTGAACTTAGCTTTAAGTGTGATTATTTTCTGACAAGTAACTGTAAAAACTGTATCACACATTGTCATGTTTGTGTTTCAGTGGCTCTTTATCAATTTTGTTCAGGATGTTGTTGGATTTTTTTTTTTAAAATCATCATACCTACCAATGAACCAGAGATTTGGATGTCATGCTTTGTTCAGTCTAATGCAACACCAATGATCATGACATTTCTGAGAAATGGAATCTCTCACTCACCTTCACAGCAAACCAGTTCTCTGTCTAGAGCAGACTGTGCTGTCAGATTTTTATGAAGCAGGAGTAAATCCATTCTACTGCCAAGTTAAAATGAAATCTCCTCAAAATAAACGTATGCTACATCTATGAAATAGTCCTACAATATTAGCATTATGTGTTGTATTCAGGTGACAAACTCTGGAGGGGCTGATCCTGCTAGCTCATCATGGGACAAGCTTCCATTGCTGTAACAGAACATGGGAATTAGCCTGCAGAGTGATTGCTGTAACAATACTATCCTTATATTACTGTGTATCTGTAAGCAGTGTTATTTACCTGAATTATTCAGTATCCTTTTAAAAGATATTATTATTTCTGGAAAATGCTGAGCAGTTTTTGCTAATGGCTGCATAATGCTAATTTACTGTTTTGTTACTTGGTTAGGATGGAGGTATGTTTCTTTTTGAAGATGTTGGGCACTGGAGGCATTGGACCAAGAGGCGTTGATGAATAAAATTAACGGAGCATATTTAAAAGCAAACTTTCTCTTTGCTAGATACTAAATATGTTTGCTGTTTTAAGAGAAAAAGTAAACACCACATGGTAAAACGACATTACTTGGAAACGCTGTCATCATTTTTCTTATCTGATTTCTGATTCTGCTTAGCCCTATTCTGACTTACAAACTATTTTCCGTTTCTTCTCTCCTTTATTTTGCAGTTAACTTTGACCACTTTCAAATATTGCGGGCTATTGGGAAAGGGAGTTTTGGAAAGGTAAGAATCAATTTATGCTTTGTAGTTCAAACTCTAATAGAGAATTCCTTTGTGTATTTCTGGTGTGACTTTATTAGACTAGGACAAAGAAACATAGGGTTTGTAGCTTTTTGCTTCTCAAAGACATCTAATCATCAGTACAAACTGATTCTGACTATTCATGAAATTACTTCTATTACAACATAATAACTAAAATTAATTGAATAAAAATTATTATAATAACTAAGTCTCCTCAACGGGGGCCAGCAAAATTTAGAAATCGGTCCCCAAAACAAAAACCAACAACAGACTAAGAGCAGACTACTTTTTTAGACAGTCCACTAGATTGGTCTTATTCTTAAATCTCTGGACTTATCTGTGTCTTTAAAATAGCTGCAGTATTTTAAAGGCACTTTACATAGATTCAATACACTTGGGTCTGTATAAACAGACATACACTGTAATTATGATCATTGAGTAAATGTTTGTTCAATTCAACAGGCTTTTGCTGAAACAGAGAAGATTAATGGTTTGTTTACACATGAATAGGCGACCTTTCTTTCCTATAATAAAGACTATAACAAGGTTTTAAATTTTAATATGGGTAAATACAAGGCCATGTAGTCAGAGAAAATCATATTATAAAAATATTAGAAACTGTTACTCACAGGAATACATTTGAAGGTGAAATATAACTTCAGTAACTGATCAAGCAGTAGGTACCTAGATCTTGATTTGAATGATTCTTGAGTATATGGCAGGTGAGTGCATATGTATGCATAACTGCTGTAGGTATGCATTAAGGACATACACAGGATTTTGCTGGCTTTTGACCTTCCATGTAGAAAAATGACTTTTATTTTATAGAGGCCTGCAATACCTCTCAAAGAATAGCATTGTCCTTCATGGCATGATCCTTATTCAGTGCAGTAGTTTCCAAAAGAAACCCTCTTTGAGATCAACAGGAGAACATGTTGCTAGTGTAAAATCATATTCAAGAATCCCTTAAAAATCAGGACGGCTGGAGATCTATGATTGTTTGTTATCACAGTACACTGATGGAATATCACGTTGAAATAAGTAGAGGTCCAGGAGTGCAAGTTAATTCTAGGATAAATGGTTAAAGACATCTCCAAATCATGCTGGCCATCACAAGATTTGCCTGCACCCCTCTTTCTTCAGAGCTTCCCACTCCATACATCTACTGTTTCTGCCCTTTTAAAGGCTTGTTGGTCGATGTTTGATGTACTCCTCCATGGCATTCAGGAAACTGATGAACGTTTCTGTGACATTTCTAGAAACATTTAATTTTCTTAGAGGTTCATATAGCTGCAGTGTTCTTGTGAACCTGCTTTGGTGACATGTATGGGTGAGACTAGAGTTTCACAGCTCTGAGAGGATGTGTTTAATGCAAGAAAGGACTCAAGCCTAAGCCCCCTCTAAACTTAAATCCTTGTTTCGCAACTGTCAGTGCAACAGAAGAGTCCTTGGCTAACAATAGGTTTATTTTTCCCAAATGAATGCAAGCTTCTGACCAATCACCTTGTTTTTCTTTCCACACACAGGGAAAGAAAGAAAACCATTTTAAAATTACCTATTGTACCACAGCCAAAAGCACAACATGGTAAATCAGTCACCATTTCAAGTGTCTTTCTCTGTGAGTCAGTCTTGCCTTTATCATTCATTTAGAAGCCTTGTTGTTGCCAACTTTTTCTATTGCTGTCCTTCTGGAAGTACCCAGCAGCAGAAAACGTCAACAAATGATGTAAGACCTTTAATCTCTCTTGACTCCCTGTTTACCATTTGGGGTCTATTGTGCTCTAGCATCCTGCAACATATAACACCATGTTCAGTATTGCACCTGCCTTAAACTGCCTTCTTCCTTTATGGCTGCTCTGTGGCCTTTTTCAGTTTTCTGAGAGCAGTAGGATGTTTTAAGACAACTTCTACTTTTTTATTTTATTGCTGCTGGTACAATCGCGCTCTCTCTCTCTCTCAATATTTCTTAAATTACTGTGGTTGCTACAGCAACCTTAGGCCTCTGCAGGATATTGCTGCAGGAGATATCTGCTATGGCAGAGAATCCACACAGCTCAGCTCTCTGTTGTGCACAGACCTCAAGGTCATCCTCAGCACCTCACCTCTTCCACTGGGGCCAAGTGCTTCTGCAGCTATGCCCCATCCCCCCCAGCTGGCTTCAGAAAGCAGGTCCCTGCCTTTTCTTGTGGCATTTTCAATTCACAGTAGGAATATTTGCTATTACAGGAATTCCTAGGCCATTCGATATCAAATACTTTGTATCTCAAGAGCTTGTCTTTTCTGAGAAGTGGCCACCTGCATTAAGCGACTGCCTCAGTAGATGCTGTTTCTTAGGGACATGCTAGGAGCAGGTGCAGTCTTGTAGCATCTTCCCCAGAAAAAGTGAAGATACCTCACAGCTGTTGCGAGGAGTGTAGGAAATGGGTGTGGAGAGAAGAGTAACAAGGAGCATGCTCCTGTTTCTGGAAACAACCAGGCCCACTTCTCTCTGCTTGGAAGAGTGTCCTTTCAGTGTTCAGGCCGCACCCTGGGAAGGCACAGATGAAGAAGGTGAGCTCTGAGCCTGTGTAGGACCATTGCAGTCACAGTTGCTGTGGCAGTGAACAGTTCTTTTGTTCAAGCCAAATGACATGCCAGCTATGGCAGGCTGGTGGGTCCCTCACTGAATACTTATCCACCCTTCTGGGTGCATGTATACGTACCTGGTGTGTGTATCTGCACATACAAACACTGGTACAGATCTGTGAGCTGCTGCCAGGTTGATAGTGGGACCCAAGTCAAGTGTGTGGCAGTCCTCCAAAGGTAGCATTGCTGGCTTAGGTCAGTCACCTTGCTTTGCTTATGCTTTGTTCTCAGATGTAACAGGAAACTTTTTTTTTTTAAATATATATATATATATTTTAAGACCATTAAGCTAGCTGTGTTTGGCATCTTCCAGCTATTACCATTCCAAATACATTTGAAGTGGGTCAGGTCAGAAATTTTGTCCAAATAGCTTTTATTCATATATTAAATATTTCCCTTCTAAGTCAATTCAAAGTAAACACTTAAAAATACTCAAACCATAAATGCTGAACGCTGGTTTAAGTATTTATTTATTTATGCCATGTGATATCTTAAAAATGCTCTCTCATGTTTAATTTGGCTCAATTTTTTCCATTTTTCTATAGATAAAACCATCATTTTAATAAAAAAATATTGCAAAAATTGATATTTTTAAAGATTTTCCAATAAAAGTACATTATTGATTAGAATTATCATTGTTCTTTACTGCAACAGTAACCATACAATTGCAGGCTTACTGCCACAAAATAATTTGTATTCATGTGAAACAACTAGTTTTCAGGAATATCATAGTACCAATTTTCTTCCAATTCTTGGTTCATAGGAGCAGGTATATTGAACAATCTGACCTCCTTAAATTAAATCCAAATTACGATATGAATGTACAAACTCTTTCTCCTATTTGTCTAAGATGCTGAGACACAGGATATGGTTCTGATTAATTTGTTTGTATAAAACAGTCACTTCATCTGCCGAAGTAATTTAAATTATGGTGGGAGCCCACAATCACGCCTGCACTGATCAAAGGTACTTTACAAAATAATATGCAAAGTATTTCAGGAAAAATATGCTGCTATCCTAAAAGCAATATAAAGCACAATTGCAGAATATTAATATTGTTTGACAGTATAAACACCTGGGTTTTTAGCCTGAGTTAATATGAAAGGAGACTAAGCAGATGCTTGGTCCCTACTCCAGCTGTTGTGGTTTGCTCAGGGGAATCTGAGAATCAATCTCCCTATTTCAAGGAAATTCCCTGACAGTGTAAAGTGAAACTTATGACATCCATTCTCCAGCCTCTTTGTGTAAATCTTTCCAACTCTGCTTGTTGGCTGAGTCTAAGAGCATCAATTTTTCAAATTATGTGGGTAAGAACAGACAAGGTAGCCATATTTCAGGCAAATGCTTTGTAGCAAATCTGTCAATTCCTGCACCAAGTGTGAAACATATAGCTGATTTCTTTCTTGTAGTCCCCTGTTGTCTCAGTGTCTTCTGTCCATGCAGTGTCACAGACCCTGTTCTGAACTGTGAGCTATAAGTGCCCCTTCTGATCTACTGACTTGACATACTTCATACATAAGATTATGATGCAGGAGCAAGGCTGAGGTGTGCACTCCAACTGCCAGATCTCCACTGTCAGGGACCTTGCACAGAGGAGCTTTCTCTGGCTGCAGTTTTGCATCTCTCCTTTTTTATGACCTGTCATAAAACCATATCTTGTGGTAGTTGGAGAAATCTAAGTACTTATATATCAAACTCAGACCAAAATGGCTTTGCTGAGACTAAGTGCTCCTGCTTCCTGCTGTTCTCTCTGGGCCAAGCACATGGCATCTTTTGGAGTTAGTGAGACACAGGAGAAATCAACGTTTTGCAGCAAGTCAAACTCCAGTTGTCTCCATCTTGTGCTTTGGGGAGCACTTCTCTGAATCTACCTATGGCTTCTCAGCCTACACAGCATTATGCAGCTTTCTGCAGCAAACCGTTAGAAAATTCTACCCTGGTTTTACTCAGTATAACTCTCTTGCTTCACTTATGTAGGTCTGCAATAGCCTATAGGGTACTTTGTCACCCATAGCAATCTTAGTTTCTGTGTGACCTATCAATCTGTAGGTCAAACTCGATCTGTAGGTGCTCTATTTTTTGCATGTGAAATCAGAGGTTTCCTTCTAAGTGAGAAGGTTGCTTAGAAGTGGACCATAGCATACGTTGCTCCTGAAAAATGAACTTTAGCCCTGCACTCATAATCTATTGGATCCCTTCCCCTGGTTCTGAGGGAAAGTGTCTCAAAGCCCCACCTCAGTCAAATTTCTTTTAACCTGATAATTTTGAAGGCAATTCACTGTTACCTTCTCCCAGATATAAAAAAGATACAACTCTGTGATAACAGTGAAGACATGTAGAAAACCCCTCTTTAGAAAGGGTATCTTTTAAAAACAAGCACCATAAAACTCCAAAGAAAAATAATGGGGATATATATTGCTTACCTATAAACATGTAAATCACAGATGCCTACATCCAAGCTAGTCATCTACAGTTTCTTTAGGGGGACTTTAAAAGAGAAGCCATCCCTGTAGTGATGGTCCCTGGACCTGTTTAGATCCACATCTTAGGTGCAGATGGATGTGTCTGTCCCTATCTGCTGACTATAAAGCTGGATAGTAGTTGAGTTTGTGACACATTTGGTTTGAAGCATCTGTAGAGATTGCTGAAGCAGTGATATCAGTTTGAGCAGGGCACTGTCTGGGCTTTGGTAAATGATATTCACAGAAAAATTGAAAGAGGATGTTTCAGTAATGCAAGCGTGACAGGCTTCCATACAGATATGTGTAAATAAGGCAATTCTGAACAGACTTCCACAATAATGAGTCATCACAGAATTTGTTTGTTGAGGTGCCAGAGCACCTGTTTGTCCCTGTTTTAAAATTACTCCTTTAGAAAGAATGTAAACCATAAACAAAAAATCCCAATTTGAACCTTTTCCATTAGGACTGCACATGTGAAGAGAGCTTGAGGGCTTTTCCTTTCCTGCAGTAGTGGAAAAGTTTCAGCCCATTGACGTCCTGCTCAGAAGACCTGAGAGCCAGCAGGTAGAAATGCCAGGGACCATTTCGATTACAATCCAGTGCTGTCATGGCAATGCCAGGCGTTTTTCACAATAACATCAATGTGGGTGCAGCTTGTGATTCCTGATTTTTAGTAAGGAGTAGCTTCAATATATTCATTAAAATCCTATTGATTTTGAAAGCATGTTAAAAGATGTGTGTAGGTACATATTACTAGGAAACATTTACTATCATTCTGCTTTAAAGCTGTATGCTAAGCAAGCTTCTACTAACGACAGAAGGTCTGTTTCAGCTCTGCTGAATAGCCTTCTCTTTACTGGCAGGTAAGAGAACTGAGTGCCTTCTGGAGTCACAGCCATGTTTCAAAACCTGTTTGCACTACATATTAGGGGCTGTATATGATCTTGTTTGCTGCATTGGTCAAAGCTGTGACTCAAATGAGTAAAACCCCATTCTCTCAGTACTCTCAGTAACCAATGGTTCAATGGGGTGACTTTTTATGTAATGGAATAGGAGACTTCTGCAAACACCTCAGTCTTTGCCACGTGTCATATGAAATTATGCTGCAAAGCCATGTAAGTGATTGAACTTCTGGACTTAGGTTCTGAGCCAAAATCCATAAACATTGTACTTTATAATGTGATTCATTAAACCGGAGTGTCCACATAATCTCAGACAGGATGTCAGTCAGGAATTGCCCCTGTAAATTCTGCTTATACTTTTGAAAAACTTGTGGAACCTTGAACTTCCATCCCTCCATTTCAGTTCTACCCAACCTGCTACCTCGTCTTCATCCAAAAGGCCAACCCCAATTCCCCGTTGTTCCACAGCCTGTGTTCTTTCCATATCAGTGTGAACCATTAGGTATCTTAAGGGCATCACAAACATTCAGACTTTCCATAACAGCCTAAGAAGGAAAATGAAACAAAACTTTGGTACTCACTATCGTGCAACGTTGATGGGCTCAAGACAAAACATTACCATCCATGTTTTACTTAATTAGCAGAACATCCCCTGATATCAGGAAAGGTAATTGGAAACTCTGCTTAATCACAATTTATCATTATGGTTAAAAGTACTCTATTAACTCCTTTCTTTGGGGTAGATTTGAGCCCAAGAACACACTTCATGGAAATAAAGTTGCAGAAAAATAAATGCGGTTTGGTTTCACTGGCCCAGTTCCTCTTGGAGGGACTGGAAAAAGTTAGAAGTAAAATATGCTGATGATATACTCCTGGAACCTTTCCTCTGTGTTTAAGAAATATGTGACCATACAGTAGTTTGCTCTAAGGGTCTTCAGCCTGTTGCTGGTGGTTCATCACCAGGTCCAGAATCCAGATGACACCTTGTTAAAGTCAGAGGTTTTGTCTAGGGGAAGTTGTCTTAGTTTCTCCAGACCATTTCTGAATTTTGAGTACACAAGTTCATTAAAATACAGCTCAGAACCAAAGGATATGTTTTGGGTTGGCTTCGAGTTGCAATCTGATCTCTGAGCACTAACTCCATGTGTGTATACTATAATTTCGTGTGTGTATAATATGGGAGTATGTATGTGTGCATGTGTCTATGTACACAAATATACATAAAAATAAACAATTAAATCCAGAATGGCCTTGAATTTAGATACTATAAAGTTGTGATATCTAAACCGGATGCTTCTAGTACATAGTCTGTATGTGTCTTGATGATGAAAAATTCTGATTTGAGCCTATTGCTTTATTAGTGATATAAATGATGCACCAAAATAATATTTTCAACTAATACTCTCTTGGCTGTGAAGGCACACTAGGGGTGTCACTTAAAAAGTCCTGATCAATTAAGAGGAAAAACCCTTCAGAGCAAAAGTCTGTTGAGGATATAGTTTCACTCTATATGTGTATATAGGGCTGTGTCTCACCCCCCACTTTTGAGGATGAGACAGAACAACCTTACATTTCTGTGCTGCCAGAAATCATATTTAGAATGATGGTTCTTGGACGTGGTGCTGGTGACATTCTCCAGCTTCATTCACAATGTAAACTACCATGACAAAAAACAATCCAGGCCTTCAATGGAGGTTGTCTTGAGTAATATTTTCTTCCTGCATTTAAAAAATTATTTGACTTTTGTCAAAAAAAGAAAACAAAATTATAGCTAAGAAATTACAGCTGGAGATTAAATCATTGTAATGGTCCCTTGTGACTTCCAAAATATTATGATGGATCTCTGTACAAAATTTCTTTTTCTTTTCAACAATAACTAAGGGAGCATAATTCTGATATTTAGATGAAATATTGAGCCTTGTGAACATAAGCTATGTTTATGATGCAGTAATCAAGATGTGTGTATTGACTTGCAGGAATGAGGACAATGATTGTGCATTTTCCGAGGCAGGAGGCAATAATTTCTGTGACCAATGAAATAGCCTGCGATTTGAGCAGTTGGAGTATATTCCTCCCAGCTTTACTGTGTAACTTCTGAAAGTTATGCCATTTTTCTGGATCCCCATTTCTTCTTATGTCGGAGTAGGGTTTTCTTTTGTTAATTTATTAATTGCAATCTATTACAAAGCTACCTGCTTAGCTATGATGCGGACTTTCTGAAGGTGTTCCTAGTTTCCTATCCAGATCTGGATTATTGAAATGTCATAAAAGGCTCCTTTTTTTCAAAGTCACAACTGACTTTTCTTTCTGTAGGTGTCAAACTTTTTCTTTTACTCTTCTGTCAATTAGGTGTGTATTGTACAGAAGAGAGACACCAAGAAAATGTATGCCATGAAATACATGAATAAACAGAAGTGCATTGAGAGAGATGAAGTACGAAATGTTTTTCGGGAGCTACAGATAATGCAAGGCCTGGAGCATCCCTTCCTAGTCAATCTATGGTAAGCAAACCTTTAAAATTCTATCAAGGATCTCTTGTTTTCTCCTTATTGCTGAATCAGTTCAGACTATGGAAGACTGGAAAGCTGACAAGTATGAGAAGATTTTGGTGACCTCTTTTTTTAAGGTATTTAGGTTTTGCAGAGAGTTTTGTTTTCATGAATATTTTAAAAGTGGTCTTTTGCATTGGGATATTTAAACATCACGTGCACCTTTTCATTTCTGGTTTGGTTTCTCTCCAGATTGTTACAACAGTGTGTGGAAATGTGTTGTTCTGTCCAGCTTCGTAATTTCTTTCTGACAATACCTGGACTAAACATCTCTTATAACGCTGTGGAATATAAAACCCAGCCATTCAATTAAATTTTTTTTACTAGACTGAGAGAAAACTCAAACCTGAATTACTCTTAAAAAATAGCTGATGTATAACAACAGAAAAGCATCTTTTTGTCACCTGGAATTTCTCTTGTCTTCCCTCTGCTAGCCACTGAATATCCTGGTCACATGCGTGTGTGAAAATGTTGACCAAGTAATGACTAGCTTCAACAACACCACTAACTTAAAATATTTGCTGGCTTTTATGTAGTGATAGTAGTAATGGGATGCAGACCTTTCCTCCCAGTAATGGGATGCAGACTTTTCCTCCCCTCTAAAAGGGGACATAAACCATTATGATATGAAAATTATTCAGTTCATGATTGGCTTGATGGGCTGCAAATGGTCACAGTGCAAACAGACCTTCTGTTTTGTGAGTTCTATCTGTCTTACTAGAGGTCAATGCCTGACCTACAGTCTTTTGCCCATCCTTTAACTCTCTTTTGCCCTGTACAAGTAAAAAATTTCCAGCTTAGCATCTTTCATGAACTGAAAGACAAATTATTTTCTGCTTTGAGTTAACACAGCTTTAGTGTAATTGCACCCACTTGTTCCAGCAAAGGATTTGATCCCAAAATTAATTCAAAAAGGACCTAATCATATGTGTATGTCTCAAGTGCTCTCCACTTGACATGAATGATCACACTTGAGCTAACCTAATACCCTATTGGAGATGTAAAGAAGAATATACAAATATTGTGACTGTAATACAAATCTTTCCCAGTATATTTTCCAAGGTTCCAGCAACCTGTATTCTGGGGATTTCTTCACCAAAGATGCGGTATCTCTGTGCTTAAAAGCCTGAGGATTTTTCTTTTGTGCATTTGTCTATTCTCTTTTGAACTCACACAATTTTTGTTCTTTAACAAGCAGCGGCAAAGATTTCCACTGTGTAACTAGACACTGCAGAAACAGTCATGGGTTAACATGATCTACAAGATACTTTAGTAATCATTAACAATGCTGAAGGACTAAAGATCAAATATTTATCATGAAACAAAACGGTATAATAGATTCCAGTTACTGAATTATAACTAGCTAATAAATATTCTTTCTTGCTTTCTTTTTACATGCCAAAGAGCTTTCTTTTAAACCTGTCATCAGCAATACATTAAAATGTGTTGGGTGTGATGGTAACTTCTATTGTAAATAATTAATTTAGACTTCTTATGCTTCTGAAATACTGTCACAAGATCTCAAGACTCAAATGTTATACTATATGTGTATATGAGAAATGTAGTACTGAAGAATTAACAAAACATGTCAGGCAAAAAGATGCTCCAGTGCACTAACAATGCACTGGAGCATTATTATTCTGTGCTCTATGTCTCTATGCGTATTCTATGTCTCTAGCAATGTTTATAGTTGGCCACTCTATGTAGAATATTTATTAGGAAGAATGACAAGGTTTTTCTCTGAAAGGAAGTCTGAGAAGGGACATGCTCACACATCAGAACATGTAATAAATGACAGGTCACCTCCCATGGATGGAGCCTGAAATTTATCACTTGCATTAAAGCTTGTAACCCAGCTCAGCAGCCAACAGTCTCCTCTCACTGTCACCAAGATTAGTTTTCAGGTCTGTGGTATGAGACAGAAGAACATGGAATAGTCTGAAGACTTACATCCAGATCTAAATTCAGCGCCCACACTCAGGGATAGTCCTGCAAAAATATACAATTTGCTTGTGCAACCGTTCAGCCCCTGCTGCCTTGGCATTTCAGTATTGTGCAGCATGAAATGCCTATGTAGACAACACGTTTTTGTTCTTCCTAGGTCCAAAACATGATTGTGTAAAGGTACAGCTAAGCTAGTAGGTGAAACAGCATCCAGTAATATTCCCAAGTGCTGCCTGATGCAGCTGGACTGGCCCTTGACACACCCATGTCTGTCCCATGTGAGCCAGCCGCTTCCCACACACATCCTGGGATAGTTCCA
Source organism: Rhynochetos jubatus (assembly GCA_027574665.1). Classification (NCBI taxonomy): domain Eukaryota; kingdom Metazoa; phylum Chordata; class Aves; order Eurypygiformes; family Rhynochetidae; genus Rhynochetos; species Rhynochetos jubatus. The sequence goes on along the minus strand of CM050651.1, from coordinate 54,909,630 downwards.
GAGTCACAGTGTCACACGGGTCAATTGGGTGTGGGCAGTACTCTTCAGCAGCAAGCACTTCCTAGCAGAGGCATGGGCGGCTCCCTGTCAGCTGGCCTGAATGCTTGGAAGTGCTCCCCAGAATGTTTCATCTACTACAATATCCAGAGTGACTAAGTGAGAGTAGATCTGGCTCTAGGGACCTACACCCTTCCTGTTAAAGCTGGGCAACTGTGTGGTCAAACCCCAGATATATGAGACTCTACTGAGATTCAGAGACTTGGACATAATTAGAACTGTAGAAAATGATCCAAAAATAATTTCATTAGCACTTAGTATTTTCACCTGAAGTGTTCACCTCAAACATTATGCATTCAGATATCTATTGCTATTGACTCAAAGCCTTGACGCCAGAGTGAGCTACTGAACTACTGGAGAACCTATATTTCACCCTGGGCTAGCACAGCAAAGGAAAGTATTGAACCCAAGCCTCCCCAGAATTAATCTAGCCTACCCTAAATAACTCATTCTTTGTACCCAGCCCATAATATGTTTCTATAATTAGACTTGCACAATCCCAAATGAATTTAAAATAGCTTCTGATATATTTCTGGAGTGTCTAACTTTCAGACTGCAGTAATATGTTCCAGCCCTCTGAATGTTCTCTCAACTTTTGCCTGAATTTCAAGGTTTTACACGTTGCCTTCAAATAATGACTTCCATTATTGAACTGCAACAAGGGCAAAACACAAAACTCACAAGTGACCCATGAATAATGGTCACATCTGTTCTATTAACACTAAGCCGTATGAAGCTCTTAAACATATTAATTATGTTTTATTTATTTAGTAATTGAAACAACATTTCATTTGTTTATTTACTACCATGAAATAAGGAACACTGCAAGTACAAATGGAATATTGCTTAAACATATATTATGTTTTCCCAGCAGTAATCTCTTAAAATAATGGCATTTTCATTGACTGTTGGTGAATTAGCAGCCTGTTTAATGTATTTTACTTGCAGTTTAGATGCAATAATAATTTGCATCAGATACATTTACATTATAGTATAACTTACTTTAGATGATTAGCAGGAATCCATGAGATTTCCTCTTATGAGTCAATTCCTGCCATACTAATGGAAGGAAACAGTTGAAGCTGCATTTCTTCTATAGTAATTGCAGCTAGATTTGTGTTTAATTTTTCTGAGTTAGAATTTTTGTGTTCATTCTTTTTTAATGGCATTGTAAACGTACAAATGGGCTGTAACAGGAACTGCTAACTCTATCTTGTTTCGCAAATTGAATATTTATTCAATAAGGAATAGTTATCTCATGGTGTATGGGAAATAACACAGCTGCTGCTCATGTAAATGTGGAGTTTTGGACTAGGCTATCTTTCTAGGTGCTATCACACTCTCTAAGGGTGCATATCACTTTTCAGAAACCCTGACTAAAGTAAGATTTTGGTGACTAAAACTGAGAAATACCCTCAACCTACTAAATTTAATTGGCATATCCCTACTTAGCCAGGGTACCCAATTTTGTTTTCCCAAGGATATTCAGAAGTAATTACTCTGAGAAGGTAAGTACCGGTCTGCCATCTAGAGCTCTGCTGCAGCCCCCCTACATCAGTAGACAGCGGCTGACACTGTTAACTAATGAACACTAACACTCCTAGAGAAAGTCAGAAATTGCTATAGGCAGGACCCAGACTAAGTTGAGTACTGGTGCACAGCTTTTCCAAAAAAGTTTAATTGTGGTGTGAGTGCATTTTGTATTAGATTGTCATTGGATAAGAGCTGAAAACAGACTTTGGACTAGCAACTGTAGTAAACAGTGTATGTTTGCACAAAACACTTTGTGAGCTTGTGGTTATACAGTCACGTAGTCTGTGAACAGCTGGGGATCTGACTGCCCAGGCTAAAGGGACCCTGGAGCTCATGTGTCCTGCTGTCCAGGTGAGCTGACTATTTGTCTACTACAGAAAATGTGATGATAGTGCCAAGGGGTTTGTTGATAAAAATGTATCTATTTATTTCCCCTTGCAATCTCAGTGAAAAGTAATTAGAAGGCTGCACCAGTATGGATGACACTCCAAAAGTCTTCAGAAAAATCTACATTTCTCCATTGCTTTAAAAGGAAAATTAGATACTTATTTTGGTTGCATTTTCCCTTCCCCTTGATTCCTCCCTCCCCTGGTCCCCAGTTACATGAAGCAGGAGTTAAGCTTAGGTAGGTAGCCTAGATTTGGTCTGATGTTATTTTGTCTGGAAGGGATATACATGATGAAAAAACTAGGGAATTTTATTATCAAAATGCTTGCTTTTTTTTTTTTTTTTTTTTCCAAATTATCCTTTTCTGTAAGAAGACATTATGTTATCAGGTTTTTTTTTTTTCTTATGTATGAAGTGAAATGAAACTTTTTTTAAAATTCAAAATGTCAAATACCAAATCCATAGTGAAAAGCATATTTGAAAGAAATTCTACTCATGACAACCTTTGGATGAGTTTGTGGAACAATTGATCAGAACAGCTCATTTTCAAAAGTTAATCATCCAGACCTTCAAAATAAAATTAATATAGTAGTAAATCTCCCATTAATTCCTTGAACTAAAGGGAATACTAACCAAGAACATTAATCTCTCTCTGAGGAATTACATCATCAAAAAGAAAAGTTGCCAACCCAAGAAACAAACACGAAGACTGGACAACCCTTTAGTTAGGCATGATAACTGCAGAAAGAAGTAATGAGATGTGTAAGCAATTTGTCGTCAGTTAAATTATCGTGGAGAGAAAGAAAAGAGGAAAGAAAGTAAACATTCTGTAGAGGGTAATTCTGCTGGCATCCATGAGTAACCCCAGCATACACAAGAATACAGAGCAGCTAATACAAACCAAGGGTAGCATCTCAACTCCAGAAGATCTATATTAAAAAGCTTTCTGAGGCTCATGCATCTTCTCTGAGCTTTATTAAATTTACCTTCACAATCTCAACTTATAAATCATATTATTTGAAGTATGAACTGTCTTTCATAACATCTGACACAGAAAAGAATCGTTCTTCTATAAATGCTCATAATAGCTTGGAGGATAACAGCATTTTTCAGGAAGGGCTTTGGGTTGATTTATAACCTTCATTTTAAAAATGAAATTGAATAAATGCTTAAAGATATGTGAGCCTTGTAGCCAGTTTTATCACTGTTAGAGGCATTTCTGATAATAGAGATTCCTTCTTAAAATGAAAAGCAGTCCTGTTTTTTAGCAGACCTTTAGTCTGTTGTGTATTTCAAGCACAGATGAATGAGCTGCAGAAATGTCAGCTCCTAACATTGTCCCATGTTGAGACTACTCTAAGATCCAGCATTTTATCCATGTTTATCCTTCCCCAAATATCTGAGTGTCTCCTGGGCAAGATGAGTAGCATTCCTGAAAGGATCCACATTTTAAATGTCTTTCTCACAACTGCATTTGGACTGAGCCAAGAGCCAGGTTACTCCCTACATACCAATGTGGCTAGAATTGTCATTACACAAGTAGCTCCACTGGCTGCTCTGAAAATAACAGAGCTTACCACAAAAGACAGAAGACTTTGCAAAAAAAAAATCATGTATCAAAATGTTTTCTCTACTGATGTGGACCAGAAAAATCTGAAGAATGTTTTGGACCATTCCTCAAAACTCTTGGAACATTGAGGTGAACTTATTTTTAATGACCTTGCTTAAAGCTGTCCTATTCTTTCTAAATTGTCAGAACAATTTCAGAGACAGCAGAGGGAGAAGGGTGAAGATTTACTTCTGTCAGATTACAGGTCATTTTCCTATAGACAGAACAATATATTTGACATATTTAACAACCTATAAAGAACTGTTCTCTACATTCTCCGAGTGGCTCTATATTTCGATGTATTTTTCTTTCTACTCATCTGTCTCTGGCAACTGTATGTATTTTATAAGATAGATCTACAAAAAGCACATTACTGCTACCAGATAGAGTAAGACTAAGTTTCAAATCCAGTGAAAACTGGAAGAAGTGAAGAACACACATTGTGACAAAAATGTTGATGCATTTCTGAATTCACCTAACACCCTAATCTGTCTTCAAAAGAAAAGGGAGATAAAAACAAGAAAAAAGAATGCTAGAGAGAAGAAATTATTTGTTCAGCCTCAAGTGTTGGATGGGTTGTTTAATGTACACCCACACATAATGGGAAACTATAATTTCTTTGTGAATGTGCCCTTTCTAGAGTAGGCTGGGAGAAACATCACTTTGGACTGGCCGATAACATAGCTCTGCTCCTCAGATTGACATCAGAAATGTGCATAAACCTATAAACTCAGGGAAGCAAGAACACCTGGCCAAGTGTTTTACTGGTGGGTGGAGCTGAAAATAACAAATCAAGGAACACCAATTACCTATCAGAGACTCCAAGCAACAAGAGGAGCTGGTTGAGGTTGGTCTTAGGGGAGTTTCCTTAGTGACTGCTGTGTTGTGTATCTTGCCTTGATACAGTAGACCTAACCTGGAGTGAAAATACTTTATAGGGGATGGAAAATTTCTCTTCTAATATGACAAGTCTTCTGAGCTTCATGAGACACCATACTAAATGCTGTGAGTAAAGTCCATTATCTAACAGAAAATAACATGATGTTTTTGGAAGGGAGCAGAGTGCTTGTGATGTATCCTGTTGGATCATAGGTTGGGTGTTTGCAACTATCCTGACTCTCTCTTCAGCAGTGAAGAGCTCTGTTGAAAAGGAAGGCCAGGCTGTAATGATGTCTGTCTTAATAGTATGTGGTGCATGCCCAAAAGTTCATGAAACAGCAGATCTTGACAAACATTCAGTTTTCCTGAAGAGTAATGAATGCTCTTAGCTCCCGCTGGTTATACCTAGCTGCTCTAAGCCTGGTTTATGGGAATAAAACTATGATGTTGTCCTCTTTGCCTACATCTATCCTAGTAATTTAAATCTGGGTATTATTCCTGGACTCTCAAACCCAATCTTCCATACTGATAAATATTTTTAGACCCATTCCTAGCCTAGCTGTGGTCTGGGGCATGAACATTCTTCCAGAGAAGCCTCAGGCACAACCACATGATTCCCAGTAGTCAGCTTGTATGCCATCACCCTGTTTTTTGAGGGTGACAGTTTAATAGTCCACACACAGACTTTTCTCTGCCATTTGGTCTTGGTGCTGGACAATATACAATATATGTTTCTTACATATTTTGTGAATTTAGCTGAGGTCATGAACCCCAGGCTGTGTAATCCTGGGCCATTCTAGATATCTGATGGGCTCTAAGGTTCCTTTCCAGGCAAGATGGGATTGTAAATCAAGGGAGAAAGTTACGTTTTGTCTCACGTGAAGCTTAGTTGGGTGAACTCTTTCTGCTGTAGAGGGAGCAAAGGATGAGTACTTTCCTCAGATTGCTAGATCAGTTAATCACTGTATTAATGTAACTCTTGAATAGGTAAAGATATGGAAGTTTTATGTCTAAGACTGAAAAAAAAGGTCTGGAGTAAGGAGAGTCTTAGAAGAGATAATGATGGTGGAATAAGGGCAGGAAAAGGTGACGAGTCAGCAGGAAGTGTAGGATAATTGGAAGAAGAGACTACAAGGAAAATTTGTCTTGAGTTGTAAATATTCAGGATGTTATTTCTGTTTGTGGAAATTATATTGGACTCAACACTGCCAGGTGATAATCTCTGGATGCTTGTGCTAAATGAGTGTTAGCTGTAACAACTTGACTGATGAATGCATGATCCAACAGTTAGTTGTTTTTGTGCTGATTTTAATGTCCTAAGATACTAATTGCCATTATTGGAACACTGTCTCTAGTCTTCCTATACTGAATTGTGTTTTGGTGACTAACTGCTGCCTGTGAAAAATTGCTGTCACCTTGGAATACATATCTTTGGTTTTAACTTTAGTCTGTTCCTCATAAACTATGCCAAAGGCCAATTTCCACTTTTAAGTTTTGATCTTTTTTGCATTAAAAACTGCTGCAATAGATATTTCATCTCATTTATGTCTCATTGCATGCCGGGACCTTTCTTAGGAGCCTGTCTTCTGCATCATTCTTACTGAGATAGAGACTTTATTTGTTGACCCATAATAAACTTTTCTCACACAAATTTTCACTGCAAGAGGGATTTTATTCTAAACACCGATAAATATCAAACTGTTAGGAAAAATAATTCTTTTTGTTGTAAGAATGTTGTTTCAGTCAAGTTCTTCTTGTGGGTTTACGATTATTGCCTTATTCTAACCTCACGGGTGGATAGCTGCTATCTAAAGCAGACCCTCATGAGCTTGAGTTGGGCCTTGGCCATGTCTCTGGTCTGTGTGGTGTAGATAGTCACAATAATTCTCTGCGCGTTTGTGGCAGGGATGAATACTGTTCCTTTTTGGACAGAAGCAGAGCTCCAGTGCTGTTGCAGGAGTATTCTCAGGAGAGCTTGCAGAGGAGCAGGGTTTCAGTGCTCTCAGCTTAATGAGATGGGAAAGAAAGAAGAAAAGCCCTAAGACATTGCTTTAGACTCCTCAATTGCCAATTTAGGCAAGCAGTGCTTTTTTTTTTTCAATATTTTTTCCCTTTGTTTTTTTCTTTTTTATTCATTCTCTGCTTTAAAGGTTATGAATGCCAAACATGATAGCTAGAGTGTGTAATTAAACAGATAACCAAGGTCCTGTAGGTAAAGTGGTTCTCATAATCAGTGACAGAGTAATGAGTTCATCATGCAAATCTACTGTTTTCAGGCAGGCATGAGCAATTCTTATGTATGCTATGGAAACTAGGACTGCAATTATCCTGTACTAAAAGCTCTGCTGAAGGTATGCTATATAAGATGAAGCTCAACACTGCATTAACAAAGCTGTACAACTGTGGGACAGCCATCAGACTGAAAAGCTGCCTTGGATGTACTTTTAAAATTGTCCGTAGGCAGCTGGAGAGTGAATGCAAAGTAGGTGATCACTACAGAATAAAAATGAGTGCTTAACACTTTCATTGTAAAACTTTAGTACTGAATAGATGCTACAAATCTACACCTAGTCCAAAAAGTTAAAGTTATTCTTTGAGACTTCTGGTGGTGTAATATGGCCTGGAAATTATTCCTAGTAGTTTACTCTAGAATATATTTGAGGTTTTAGAAATGATAATTTTAGTTCAAAACAGAGATGAAAGACATAAATTAAAAAATAAAATTACCTATTTATAACAGCTTGATGTAAAAATCAGGGCATCAATATTAAAAACAAAAAACCCTACCATGGAAGAAACAAGGAATATCAAAATAGCAATAACTGAAGTAATGTCTGTGTGCTTCAGGTAATATGTTAATTTTCCTGTCAGATCTTTTATTTTTGTTTCTCCTAGAATGACAAGACTATATTTCATGTTGCCAAATATTAGAAGCTGGGGACTTTTTTGGCCAAATGTCCAAAAGGACAGAACAGAAGACAAAAGTCTAACTATATAGATATAAGAGGTGTAAATAAATACATAAAAATAAAAATCTGGAGTGTAAGGCAATTTAAATTTTGCATTGTAAAAATTATATAAAATAGAGTGAACTTAAAATTGCAAACAGTGGGATTGAATCAAAGCAGGAATTTCTGTAATGTGTTATTTCTTTAATATTGCTTGCTTAGGGCACCTTTTGCCTTGGCTCATTAAAATTTATCAAAGCTTTTATTATTTTAGAAGTCGACTACAGATTTTTACAGCATAAGTGTGCACTTAATTCCATTTTATTGAACTAAAATGATATTTATTGCTCTTGTAAAGTGCAGTGAGATGCTGATACTAAGACTTCAGAAAATGATTAACAGTATCTTGTTTCTAAATTAATGACAGTTTTGCAGTGTAAAGTTCTCATTAGAAGTGACTAACTCTCATGTTTCGTAAGTGCATGCCACATAAAGGAGGATTTCAGGTTCCTTTTCTACTAATGTACTTTTAACAAACTATATCCTGAAGGAGGAAAGGTCATGGGCTGTGAAGATGACTTTCAAATTCCTATGCAAAACAGTTGTGGCCAGGAGGAAAATGACTACTTCCTGTCAAATCCTCTCTGACTACCTAAACTAAATTTATCCACGAGGCAGAGGGTAAATGCTTCCTGGCAAAAAGCCATGGTGAGATTGAGTCTTGATGGCAAACCAATAAGCGAAATCGAACTAACAGAAGTAACCCCTGTTGACCATAGTTTTCACAGGCTCCCCAACACAGGGGTTGGGAGAAGGGTGGGAGAAAGTAAGAGTACAAACAGGAGCAATAATGAGCCTGGTGAGGGATGTGAACTGTGGAATGAAAGGAGAAGGCATTTTTCACCTTCAGTCAGTACAAAATCTAACGTAATCAGAAAATGTAACCAATATTGGTGCATAAGTCAGATTCTTCAAGTTCTGAGCTTCCTTCACTGATATTTGAAAATAAAGAAAGCAGAAGAGGAAGTCAGGTTTTGTTTCTCAGGTCTCTGCAAAGAAGAGGAGAGATGTGTTATAGACCTCTGTGCATGTTTCTCTTTGTGGATGCTGAAAACTCTGCAACCATTTATAAAAAATAAATAAATTAAAAAAAAATATTTTGCTCACCTTGAACTACACCACTTGAAATACTCCCTTGGCCAAAATATCCTTTCTTTGAAGATTATATTCAAACCCAAAATATTCCTTCATAGAGAAAATAATTTGGTAAATGATAAATAATATGAAAAAAAGGAACAGCATATTCTAAACTATATGCATTTAAAAGAAATTTTAGGATTTAAGCTTCATAAGGCAATAGAAAACTGTAGGGATATAATTTACAAGTTAGGATATTAACATCCAAGAAGGATAAAATGTTATGTTGTTCTCAAGTATTATCCTTATTATTAGTGTTCATCACTTAGTAAATGGTGACATCTGTAGTTTTGATAGTACAGTACTTCATTCAGTAAGCGTTGCTTCTTTCCAGTTAATACAATCAGCCCTATATAAATGACAGGTAGTACAATTTTTGCTTCTTGAAACAGCTTACTGGGTGATCCAGGGTTCATATATGAATACCTGCATACTTTCACTAGATCTGAGAAACCTGATATAGCAACATCTTTCATGTGCCTTCAGTTATGGTTTAGCTACCTGCATCTAAGTAGTCTTTAGTGAAGTATGGGCTTACACAAGCTACCTACAGTTATACTGTCACTATTCTAAAAGCCTTGTGACATCTGATGTCTACCAAGGCTTCTATGAAATATTAAGGACAAGTCTGATTCTGATCTGTAAATTACAGAATGATACCAATGAAACACAATGTTTTCTAACATTTGTTCAAGTGGAAACAAGGATTTTATCTGTACCGAAAAACTGGCGCTAGACATTAACATATAAATATATAGAATAACTGAGCTGGCAGGCTTTTAGAAAGGAGTGAAATGTTGAAAATGACATTGTGACATCTAGAGTAACAGCAAGCAGTGTCTTTGGGACCAGCTGTGAGGTGGCTGCCTGACGCACGTGCTACCAAGATATGAACAGCTTTTCCTCCATATCCCCAGCAAAAGGCTCCAAGATGATCAATTTGCCAGAGAAGCTCTGTGACCAACAGCCACCTCAGCAGCCTGGGATGGCTGAACAGCACAACCTGATTCACTCAGGGTGACAGAGAAAAAAAATAGTACTCTTGTGAACCCAGTTCAATGGTGTAGAAGAAATATTGAACTTTTCTGTTGGCACTGCTCTGCCAGTGAGCCTGTATTTAATTTTCCTCTGAGTCCATAAACATCTCTGTACTGCATCTATATCTGTTCCTAATCAATCATGTTAAACCTTTTTCTGCTCACCGAGGTCTATCACTCACTGTGACACACAGAAAAACCCTCAGATGCAGTCTCCCAGGCTTCCTCTCCCAGTCCTCTCAGTCCCACTCTTCTCTGGAGTCGTCTGTCTGGTAGTCCATTTTGTTGTATCAAGGCTGTTGATGTCTGGTGAACTCTTTAAAATGTTTTATTTTATTTCCTGAAATGTGTCTGGAGAAACTAAGTGTTCTTTAATATCTCTTTTTTTTCTTTTTCTGTCTGTAAATAATTTAAGAGTGTCTTATGACCTTTATAATAGTGTTTTGATACACCAGCTTCAGGATGCCCCATCAATAAATATTGAGTTGCTGCCTGTGGTTTCTTCTTTTGCTGTCTATTTAGTACAACTGATGCCACATGCACATTAACTGCATAATTAGTGGCAATAGCTGATACTTCAAGTCAGATGAAAAAATGCCTTTAATTAGTGTTATCACAACCTTTGACAAGTATAGCCTGCTTTAATGACATCCTATATTCATTACTCTGTAACTGCTCTAATGAACAGTTTCATTTCACACTCCAGAAAGTAATTTTTGTTTGCTTTTATCTCTCCTACTCAGGAGACATCTGAAAACTTTGCATGTCACCAAGGCCCTTGTGCTCTCCGGAGCTGACTGTGCTCTTTCCTAGTGACAAGAAAAAAAAATTGGGGCCCTTCAAATTGTCCGGCCTCTTTTCAGGCAAGGAACCTTGGCTGAACAACACCGTTTGCAGCCTCACAGGCACGACATGGTTTGAAGCTACAGGACACAAGAAACTAAGGGCCAGGGAGCAGCGCTGTGCACAGACAAGGGCAGGAGGCAGGGCCATGGCTCCCAGGCAGGCTGGCGGCATGGAAAAATAAATATTACTTTTAATCTCCTAAGATTCTCAAGTTTTTCTTACTTGGAGAATGTGATTAAGTAATAAAAAGTCCCAGTTAAGCATACAGAACCCATACTATCCTCTACCCTATTCCACATTCCCCATGAATATTGAATTTTTAACCTGAAGCTGCAGCAGAAGCGTAAAAGCATCATGTGTACCATCGTGCCTGCAGAGCCTTCTTCTAAGGACCAGTCTAGAAAAGTAAAATCTGGTGGTCCCTATCTCTTCAAACACTGAGTCTCTGGGGAAAAATCTGATCTGTAAGTAGAGGGAGGTGACAGTACATTGATGAGTGGAAGAAAGCAGGTGACGAGGTAGTATTTAATGAGGGGTGATCCTTCTTTCTCAACTATTTAACATCCTCTCATCACCACCTTGATGTTTCCTCCCTCTGCCAATGCCCACACCTTGATGTCTCCTCTCAAGACAACCTTACAGGCTGTTACTTCTAACCCAGGTTGGTTCTTGCTTTTGTGGAGAAACTGCTGGACTGCGGGGACTAAATAAAAGAGCAGTTCCAAATGGCCTTTTCTCCTTTAAATCCACTCTCTAGAATATGTGTGCTGGGGAAAAGGAAGGAAGGAGGGAGACTTTTCGATGCATCTTTTGCTTCTGACTTCTTTGTTCTCTTCAAATGTGTTTATATTTTTATAGGAAAACAATTTTTTTTGGATCAACAATCCCTTAATCATGCATTTGAAAAACAAGTTGAGGGTGCTTCCATAGTGTTACAAATAACTGCACAATACTTCTGCTGTACAGAAGCTGCATGGGACGTTAATTAGGTTCTGTTGTTTCTTTGCCTTTAATTTAATCTAGGTTTCTATGACAGCAAAGAGACAAATCAGTTAAACCTGACAATTTGCATTCTGGTCACTGGCACTAAAAATGTGATGTACATTTAAATAATTAGATTGTCTGAGTGTTTGGTCACATGTTATACTGCTGTATCTTCATTTAAAGCAGTCTTTTGTAAAAATGTGAACTATTATGGGATGCTGATCTGCAATTCTGACTCCTTGCTATTTAAAGAGAAGTCTATTCAAATCCAATAAGGGTTTTTATCCTAACTAATGCAGTAATAGTAGTAATAAAAGCAGGGTGGGAGCTGTTATGCTGTAGCCTGACTACATATTTATATGAAACATGTATATAGAGGTGGCTGAAAGTAGGTTTAACAGAAAATTTAACAGAAAATGGCATATTGACTAAAATAAAAAAATTCTTTCTTCTAAATGTCTTACATCTACTAGAAAAAGTCAGAATATCCAGAAATATCTTGATTCTCTAATATTGGTCTTGATTCTCCTGCATATTGTAGTCTGATGCATTTGCTCACTGTTTCATTCAAGAGGAAATGATGAGAGTTTCGGCATACCCAGCAATCTAGTTTACATACATCAGCATATATATATATTTTTTTTTTAGATAAAGCTTGTTTCTTTAAGAAGTGTTTAAAAAAATTTCTTTAAACATAAGATTTATATTACTGTTCTTAATCATTAATGCTAGTCTGTAACACAGGTATTTAAGACAGTTGTAGGCTTCCCCATGTAAGGAGGGGAAATATGAAGTCATATTAAATTTCCATAAATGCTTTCAGAGGAGAAATTTGGTTTGAATAGTCTCTTTCTGTTAAATGGATCTGATTCTGGTTTACAAAATATGGCAGTCTTCTCCAAAATGGTCAGCTGACTTTGTATGAACAGTGTCTGCCACTTTAAACTGCTGTTTATGCTTTTGTGTGATGGAAAACACTCACATATTTTGTTGAAAAACACACATGCAGAATATCTCCTCCTATTTTCAGCTGTCTTTCTGGAGCATCAGGGTCTGTGAGTATATCTCCTCCAAAGAGCTCCAAAAGTAATTAAACATGAGGTGTTGCATTTGTGTCTCAGTGGCACAAGCCAGAGAAGTTGCTGCTTTTTATAAGAGAAATTTGAAACAGCAGACCCTTCAAAATACAAAAGTTGGGGTCAGACACTTGCAGGGCAGCTGTCATGTTTTCTGACAAGCTGGGTGAGATTGCCTGCCCGTTTCAAATATTCAGCATACTCAGTTGAAAAATATGTAGCGGCATCTGGGGAGAGCTGACTCCCTGACTTGACAAGACTTCATTCTTGGTGGTACGCAGAAGATGATCAGATCATGAAAGTTCTGTGATTCACCCCCTCCCCAGACATCCACAGACTCAGCCTGAATCATTCTAGAAGTAGTGTTATGGATGTCTATGAAAGTTCCTAGTAGAAGGCAAGTCTAGATACACACCGACCCTGCTCCTCCCAGCTGGTAAGGTGCTATGCATAAGAAATGGCATTTTGTACTTTATACCTCTTTCTGCATATAGGAGAGAGCATGCCACAAATGGCAGCAAACTCTGCACAACATAGAAGCCAAAACCACTAAACAGAACAAGGATGTATGCTCTGGAAGAGGTTCCAGTGGTGGAAGGAGGACTTGCTTGTTTTCTTTGAGTTCTTTAAAGAAACCAAACGCTAGAACCAATGGCAGTGGAAGAGAAGACAAGCTCATGTCCAGGACTTTTCAGACAAATGGTCTTGCAGAAAGGTTTAATTGGGATGCACGTTATAAACTTCCATTCAAAGAATAAGAGTGGACTGGTCTAAGTGGTTGCTGTTATTACTTGCCATGTTATTTTTCCTTAAAAGGAAATATCAGGCAAAAATTGATTTAGTTAAATTCTTCTAATTGTCAAATGCAGATCCACTTTGTACAAGAAAGGCTTGCTTTGGCAAACCTGTTACTTCTGTTAACATTTTAGGAAAGCAAAGCATTGGCTGTTGAAGAAAACAAGGCACTTGTACAGCCTGAGGATGGGTGTATGAATGAGGTAGCTATGTGAAAAAGAAAACTCTGAAAGTAGGTTTGATGTGTAAAGATGTGATGAGAGTAAAAAGAATCACAAATGAACCCCCAAACTGAACCTCCTGATACAGGATGTATTGGAGAATTAGGTCATTACAAAAATGGCTGGGTTGAATAGGAGTGTGATTACAGTGGTGACAGCCTGCATTCAAAGAGAAGGAATTACAGGAGAGTGTTAGAGACTGGTTCATTGTTGGTGTGGATACTCAAAACCCTCCCCTTTGCTCAGTTTATTTTGAGAGTAATTCTGCCTTTCCCTCTATGTACTGCTGACATGATCTGGGTACAAGACAAATTGAAAACAGAAATAATGACAGTGAGAATGGTAATGGGTTTTCTGGAAATAAATGTGTGTGGTGGGTTGATCCTGACTGGAGGCCAGGTGCCCACCAAAGCCGGTTCATCACTGGCCCATCTCAGCTGGGCAGAGGAGAGAAAAATATGACCAAAGGCTCATGGGTCGAGATAAGGACAGGGAGAGATCACTCACCAGTTACCATCATGGGCAAAACAGCCTCGGCTTGTGGAAATTAGTTTAATTTATTACCAATCAAATCAACGTAAGATAACAAAAAATAAAACCAAATCTTATAAACATCTTCCCCTCCCCCCTCCCTCCCTCCCTTCTTTCCCAGGCTCAGCTTCACTCCCACTTTTCTCTCCGGGCTGGCATTGCCTCCGTAGTACATAGGAAAGTTTCTAGTTGCTTCTCACAGAAGCCACCCCTATAGCCCCCCCACTGCCAAACCCTTGACATGCAAACCCAATACAATAAGGCTTGGAAATGAAGCGTGAATTGCCCTTTTGTCTGTAAGGATTATGGAAAGAGTGTCTGGAATTCTGTTCTACTGAATTCTGTTCTGACAGTGAATATGCATAGAGGTTCTAGAGAATGTAGCAGTGTGGTGCAGCTATGAAACCACCACAGAAAGCACAAGTCCCAGGGGGAGAAAAAAGCGTGGAATGGGGCAGAAGCTTTATAAAGAAGTAAATACAATTCTAGCAGCTTTCAATTCAGACAAGGTGTAGCAGAGACCAATGCTACAGGGGCCCAGGGAATGCCTCATATTTAAGACAGGAGCACATCTACTATGAAGAACACTATCAAAGGAAAGAAGTATGCCCAAACAGCTGGGAAGAAGCAGATATTTAAGTACTATGCAGAAGAAGCCCTTTCCCCTGAAAGGGCTGAAGTTTTATGGCAACTCAAGAACAGGAACAATTAAAATTCCAGTTTCTGGGGCTGTAAAGTTACAAAATAGAAGCTCCAAGGGGAATGTAAAGAGTATAGGGTTACAGACTGAAAGCTAGAAGGTCAATCCACAAAAACAGTGCTGCAGAATCTGGCATTGCAGCACCATGAAGGCAAAGGCAATTGGAACCTTTCTCTTGGGGTGAAGGCACTGCCACAGTGTCTTTGGGGTGCACAAGCGAAGGGTCAGCAACATAACAGTAAATGAAAAGTCCTTCCTCAGTGTTACAGTAGTTAAGGCACCTTGCAACAAATATTTTGAAATCAGTCTCCAAGGACATGGTTCAGAAGAGTGAAAAGCTTTAGCCCTCATTAAGTGGTAAGCACCCTGCAGTTCATGCCATAGATAACTATATCTTTGTCCTTTCAGACATCTATTACTGATTTAAATGCCATTGTGTTTAGAAAAGTCTCCTGCTAATTGCTAGTCGTAAATATCTGCATTATGTTGCTTCCAACCACTGTGTGTAAAATTATTTGATCAATATTTTATGGTGGTGGCTTCTTTAGAGGCAGAACCATTGATTCCAATAGTTTAAATCAAAGATAGAGGACTGTCTTCATTCAATAACAGTAATTACCTCATTGTAATTAGAGTTAGGTACTTAGTAATAAGTAATAATGGTAGAATACAAAAAATTCTAACTGGAGGCTTTTATAAATAAAACAGTTAATGGTGAGTCATAAACAGCAGCTGAAAGAGAAGAAATGAAAGATGCATCTGTGTAGCACTTTGAGCAACCAGATCTATTTCTGCTTGGACAGGAAGCAGCCAGGTATCAGAACAAATTTTATCTTTCAGAGAAATAAATAGCTATATGTAGAGGAAACTCTTACCTGTTCTTCCTTCAGTGAAGCATGTGTCTATGTGACAAAGCTGGCTACACTGTCTTTTCAGCTGAAGTTCTTGTCTGTCTAAAAAAAAAGAATGACAAAATTATTTATCCCTGGTGTAGATAAAAATCAGAATCTGGCTGTGGAGAGAATTATTACTTCATCTAGACTTTCCCGTACCCTTGAATTTCCTGGGTTTCAGGAATCCATGGGTGAGTGCTATCACAAGCACTGTCAGTGTGTCAATGGCCTTTACCTTTTTTCTAGGTTCTTTGCTGGGAACATCCCACTTTTCCCCAACTTTCTGAGGAGTATTGCAAGGAAAACATACCCAAAGGGTTATTTAGCCTCGGTTTCCACAA
Organism: Rhynochetos jubatus; assembly: GCA_027574665.1. Taxonomy (NCBI): domain Eukaryota; kingdom Metazoa; phylum Chordata; class Aves; order Eurypygiformes; family Rhynochetidae; genus Rhynochetos; species Rhynochetos jubatus. The sequence goes on along the minus strand of CM050651.1, from coordinate 54,893,596 downwards.
CACTAAAAGGCACATATATATGCAACTAAGATGAAAATTTCTTCCACTTCAGGAACAGGTGAATTTACTACTAGCAATTTAGCAACTGTAATTTTTGTCTTGCAGTTAAAGTTGTGAACAGCACCGAATTAATTTAAATATGACAGGCTTTTTTGACTGAAGTCTTTGCTGTTTCAAGTTCTATATAAATTTCCATAGAAAATGGGTGTGAAATGCTTTCATTCAGTTGTGACAGCACTTTTACAGCAATTAGCAACATTCATGCCGCCTTTGCACTGCAAGAAAGGATTACAGTAAGTTAAAGACAAAGTACCAGAAATAGCTACTATATGTTTTGGTTTTATTGTATGTTCTAGTTTTATGGTTGAGAAGATTTGCATTGTCTCAGTTGTATCACCACAATTATACCAGTGTAATTTTCTGAGTTAATAAGGCTGCTCTAATTTTGCTCTTAGCTCAGAATACTCTTTCCAATTTCTCATTCCTCAAGATCAAAATCCGAAAGTATAACTTCTCACTGAGACAGTTTTTCTATGTGTTTAAAAGTCTTTTCTTACACTTGCTTTCTTCCTCCTTTTCGTTTGGATTTCCTGGGTGTTGATTAAAAAGCAATTAAAACTTCTTGCTGAGGAAGAAAATGTTTGAGTTAGATTGACGTCAGTAGCTTCTCTGTTTTCAGTAGATCCTGAGACTTTCTGCCTAAGAATTTATAGAGTTGAAAGTTGTGAAAGGTACAAACCTCTCTCGTGCGTGCCATTACCCAGAGCAGTCTTCAGAGGATCCTCATGTCATCCAAGTGTAACTGGTTCTTGCTCTGGAACTGACAACTGTCTTTCTTATCATCCCTTTTCTCTCCTCTCCCTGCCTGCTCCTTCCTCCTCACTTCTTTCCAGATCTTTCTTTGTTTCTCTTTCAGCTGTTTGCTCACATTACTCTTCCTTTTTAGCAGAACATTTTTTTCTGCTTATTGATATCAACTGGGTAACTGGCCTTTTGAGATAAATGAAAGCAGCACTGATAACACTGCCCATTCTTGCATCTGTTTTCTGTATTCTAGAAGATATTACATGAAGAATTACAAATATGACCTCCCTTTCCCACTGCTGCAAACATCTTGCCATCTACGTATATCAGGCAGTGATGCATATTTCCTAAATATGGCTATCTGACTAAAAACATTGTACATGCTCAGTAATCAGTTCTATTGCTAGCAAAGAATCTATTGAACATAGGTACAAGGAAAGGTATTTAAGCATCTGTGAGATCATTATCTTTATTTTTAAGGATCCATCACCCTTCTTCTGTCCTACTGGTTGTTTCAGCCTAGTGTTATTATGGTTGACTCCAACTTACTGTGCCTGTGCGTGGGCCACTGTTTCTGACTGTCCTTGCCTTGTAGTCAACACATCATCTCTGATACCTACGTATCTCTGTCTACATATAATTTGTAGCTGATTTACAGCTTCAGAACCCTTGTTTGTAGAAACATTCAGTACTAAAGCAAAGGTCAGTAATAAAAGCAAAGCTTCACAGATATTAATTTCTTTAATGTGGACAGGTTTTATTATGGCTAAAACCTTATGAATATTTTTTTTCATGTAGGCCAATGTTGTGGCTGTCTCAGGAATATTTAAGTGATCACAATAGGTATAAACAGGAGGGGAAAGGGTTTATTCTGTTATGAATATAATAGGACTTCAGGCCTGTAAGAGGAAAAGGTAAGGATTATTTGCTGTTTAAATAGAAAAGAATATCTGAAAGACCCAGTTGAGTAAAATAACCAATAAAATGACCAAATTAACTTTTGCAGATTTGAGATTTACCAATATTCCACTGTATACGTGAATGTTTTAAGGTTGAAAATTTGTTTAATGTATAATATACAAATAAATAACTGGGTAGAATTGGGAACATCAGGCTATTTTCTGAATTATCCTGTAACTATATGAGGAGAATAATAGGAATGGGGCCATACTGCTTTCATTACACTGCCTGGGTATGATGCTTGTTTCAAGAATCCCACAGGAAAGCTTTCTTGTGCTATTCTTGTAAACTCTGCCCTAAAAGGTTTTGTGCTGCTAAAGGATATACACAGCACTGACAAATCACAACAGTCATATGTGTTAATCCTTTCCATATGAGTGTTCTGCTCAAAAGATTTTTTGGGGATTGAGTTGGTTGCTGTTGTGGTTTAGCCCCAGTCAGCAACTAAGCACCACATAGCCACTCGCTCACCTTCCCCCAGCCCCTGCAGTGGGATGGGGGAGAGAACTGAAGGAGAAAGATATGAAAAGTTGTGGGTTGAGATAAATGTTTAATAATTTAAAATAAATTAAATAAAATAGATACTACTACTATGTAATGAAAAAAGGGAAAAACAGAATAAAACAACATGATACAACTGCTCACCGGTGACTGACCAATGCCCAGCCAGGCCCCGAGCAGTGATTGCTCCTCTTGGCCAACTTCCCCAGCTTATGTACTTAGCATGATGTTTTAGGGCATGAAATGTTCCTTTGGTCAGTTTGGGTCAGCAATTCTGACTGTGTCCCAACCGTGCTTCCACTAAAGAAAAAGCTGGGAGGATAGGGGGCAGTATGAAAACCTGAAAATGTCCTTAGTTTAATACAATCATTGATTGACAACAACTAAAAATATCAGTATATTGTCAACATTTCTCTCAGCACAAATCCAAATCATAGCTTAAAACTAACTACTGTGAAAAAAATAATGATGTTATGGTTATGTGCTCTATCTGTGAGCTGGAATCACTTTGATATTCTGTCATTAAGTACTGGCCACACAATGCATGGGTCCTTGATCTTACAGATGGAATCATTCTTCAGGTTAGCTCATTTTCTGTTTCCTCTCAGGAAAAGGTCACTATTCTGTAGAAATCTTTTAATTTTAAGAAACCATTAATTCAAATGCCCTTTTTCTAGCACAACCGATTTTTTTTTTTTTAATAATGGTAGAAGAACAGTATTTGTGTCTCTCTATGAAACAAAGTACTGTTATGAATCTACTTATTTTATTTTACCTGTAATTTGGCGTCTTGAAAAGGGATAAACTATAACTGGAAACTGTTAAACCTTCATCTCAACACCGCTCCCCTCCCCGCCCCCCCCCCCCCCCCCCCAAAAAAAAACCAACAAAAAAACCCCAAACAAACCACCAAACCCAGAATCCAACAATTCAACATAAAAGATTCTCAAATATCAAATACCCATTTTGCTGCTACTGTACTGCGAAAAGAAAGCATAAGGTATCATGTAAATTACAAAATGGAGTGGAAGAGAAAGTAATGCACTAGCAATGCTCATGGTTGCCATTTTATATAGAATGGTAATTTCTTTTTTCTGGACAGAATCAGAATTTTGTCATCTGCGACTTTTTACTGGAAAGCTTAAGTGTATTTCTTGAGTTAGATATATTCTATTGTCTCTCAAAAAAAGAAAAGTGAGAAATAATGAAAATGAAAACCAGATGTTTCATCAGATTTTTGCTGGTTTATAATATATATAATCTGTAAATGACTTCAATAATTTTAAAATATTGTACTACCAGTCAAAATGATTCATGTTCATTGATTTTCAAAGCATTTCACAGAATTCAGAGGTGTCAACATTTCCTTCAAATTCTCAAATAAGAAAATACTTTAACATCTTAAGATTACGTATTAGATGGAAATCCCATTTTTCCAGAAGTGATATTGCTCAGTTGTCCCTCAGACTATGTTTATCTCTTCTATATTTAAAATTCTGTCCTGAAACCATTGATTTTAAAATTTGCTTTCATCCAAAAAATAACCAACCTGTGTCCAAGACTGTTCTGATGCAAGACATGGTACTGACCCAAACTGAAAGGGTAACGCAATCACTACCTCTGCTAGGAGCTTGTTGTCAAAAATAAAGGACATGGAGGGAAAGTCCCTTTATATGTATTTTAATTATAATTCTAGCTAAATACTGTGACAGGTTTGCTTTTTAGAAATGAAAAGCTAATGACCCATGTAATGAATAAATTAAATGGTTTTATTCACATCACACATGTTTTCTTACAAAATGAATCAGAAATGGAGAAGCCTGTTTAATCATGGAATGTCTTGTTGAAGCGGATGTTTATCAGTCTCCCAAATGTAATATTTGCTGTCAAAGCTTCTGTGCAAAACGTGTGTGTGTTTGGTTTTCAATAGAAGGAGTTGTAACTGAGCAGCCCTTTAATTAGTATTTTGTCACATCTCTCCTCAGGAATTGTTTGTCTGGAACTGTATTATTGCTATGCAGGGTATGAAGGTGTCATGGTTAAGTTTTTTTAAGAATGACTGAGGATGTCATATTTTCATTGGGAGATATGTACCCCACAGACCACCACTCTCCCATAGGAGCCAGTAGTGGTTTGAAAGACTTCATTGTCGAACACTGATACTTCCTTTGTTTACCAACTACTTTGGTAAGAATTGAGAGTTTTTACTTTGATGCTGGGTTTAGAAAACAGTTGGACAGTGTTACTAACTCCTACTGTTACTTCAAATTTTTTCACCCTAATTTCTGCTTTCTCAAGATTTGTGTCGTTTGGATCAGCAGCAGGAAGAGAACAGTAAAGTGAAACTCCATCAGTGTCTGTTTAGGCTTTAGAAGTTGAGGGGTTGATCATGTAATCTCAGCTTGGATCTTTAGCATGCAAAAACTATATAATTACATTGTCTGATGCAATGCAGTTTGATGCATGTACTTTTTATTATAGTGAAAGCTAATGGGTTTCTGAATCTTGTTTCTTAGTTATTCAATTATAGATTTGGGATATCTGATTTCAGAAATCAGGTTTGGTCAGGTTGGTCTAAATTTCCTGATGAAAAGCAGTTTCAGTAGTGGATTTGGGAGAAAATTTAACTTCAGACAGAGTAAGTCTACTGATGTAGTGCATGCCTAACTTCAGGGAAGACAAATTTATCTGAAACAGTCTTTGCTTTCTACCTTCTCTCTATATTGATTTCAGAGTATTGTATAATATAAACTATGGTTTCATTCCATATTGAGCAGGAACTTGTTTTGAGATCTCCAAATTTACAAATTCCAGGTGAATAGAGAATAATGTATTAAAAATTATCTATTCTTGTTTCTTTATGGCATCCAGAATGCAAGAATAAACATCGGTTTTCTCCTTTTTGCTTTAGGTTATGTTGATGAGGTTTTTGTCTATTTGTAACAGGTCTGTGTTTTTGTAAAAAGGTGTGACCATTTTCAGGGGATGATGAACACCACTGTATTAGGTTTTTACATCCTGTAGCAAAGATCCAATATCACTGATATCCTAAGAGAAAGTTGTTGGTTTTTGGTTTTGTTTTGTTTTTTGGTTTGTTTTTTTTTTTTTAAGAAACCAAACAGGTTGCTTCTAAAGATCAAGCAAATACCAAAAACTTCTTGCAAGAACTTCCATTTTATCCTTTATAAGCTTGTTTGTACACACCAGAGAACTTTCTTCACGCTTTCATTAGTATCATCTAATGAGTGAGTCCAATTTGTTTAAATGCCTGGGAGCCAGTTTATAGAGTCACACACAGATGATTAGGCTCCATATATGAGAGCTTGAAAAAAATTCTTCTCACCTGTGTTATACAGCAGGCTAGGGGAGATAACCCACTGTTTATTTCTAAATCTAAGATGTATGCGTAGTGCAAAAAGAAAACAGGAAATATAAATTATGGCAACAGCATGTGAAAAAGTAAGAACCTTGGCATCTAGGATGTTCTGTTTTCCTCTTGCACAGCTCTTTAAATTGCAATGTATCTGGGAAATTCTGATTGCTCACATTCAGAATTAATTGAATGCTGAGGTTTAATCCCAAAGACATTTTGAGAAAGCATTTGTATAGGAAGTCTGACCATTTTTATTATCTGGGGGCTTTAGGAGGTAGGCAAACATTTTGTCTTGGAGACAAACTGAAATGCTTTAATGTCTCTCCTGCAAAATTAAAAAAATACTCTCACAAACATTATGCAGCAAGCAGAAGTACCACAAAGAGTTATTGTGTTGTGTTTTCCTGATTGAATCTGGACTGCAAATGTGAAAAAGTAGAATTTCCATCCCTCTTTAAATGCAGATCACAGCACAGCAATAGAAAGCAATCACTACTGACTCTGCCTAGTTTGATACACATGGCTGTTACAGAAAGTAACAGCAAGAGCAAAACAGCAACTCTGTGTGTGCCCTGAGCAGCTGTGGGTATAAGATACAGTCAGTGCTGGCTGTAGGTGCAGAACATATCATCCGCTGACAATGAGGATTTAACTCAACTAAGATTTTCAGTCAGGAAACCCTGGATTTTTCTCACTGTTAATTTATTTAGGAACTTATTGGTGGTAAATTGCTGACAGCTCTGGTTGTGTCTCAGTCTATGTCTTTGGGTCTTCACTGAGAAATGGGGGGCCTTGGGGTAAGGAAAAGTGAATCTGTCGCTGGGTGCAAGGAACCTGGTTGTACTGGTGTTGGCTTTTCTCCTGTTAAAGACCCAGGGCTGGGGCTTCCTGGAGGTCCTGAGACACACTGACTGTTGCTTTGGCCAGGCAGATTGCCTGGGTCTAGTGTCCCAAGGGCTGACTGAGCATTCCTGAGCACACAGCAGCCACTGAAAAGCAGCTAAGGTTTGTGGCAGTCCTGGTGTTCCTGGCTTGGGAAAGTCCTGGTGGAGCTGGGGACTTGGCTGTCTGTCCAGTGAAATCAGAATGGCTGGTTTCAGCACAATTTCTGACATGGCAGGAGTTGAGAAAGTGTATGGTTTTGCATGATTAAGATTGAAATAAAATGCACAAATGACAAGCCTGGTCATGAACATAAAACTGTGGGTTTTATTTACCCCCTACTAATGATCCCACCAAGCTTCAATCTCACGAACAGCTCACACATATAGTAGAGCATGGTCTTTACCAAACAGGTAAGACAAAAGAGTCTCTTCAACTAAAAGCCAAAAGAATTGGAATGCTTTGACAGTCATATCACACGTTCTGATACAGACCAGGGAAATAAGAGCAAGTTTTAAAATTTGCTGTCAAGTACTTAACATCTCAAGTTGACAGTTCAAGTTCCATTCCTTGTTTTCCTTGATCTGCCCCAAGCACCCAGAGTGTTGTCAATACATTTGTAAGATCAGCACCCAGTAATTCACTTTTCTGTTAATGCAGCGTGAAGACTGCTTGCATCGGTTTCAACGATATATGCTGCCAGTTTTCAGCTGGTGGTGATAATAATGTCTCTTCTGTTTTCACAAAACAGATATCTTGCTTATAACAGGTTTACAACCAACTACTATCTCAGTATCTGTCTGTGGCTGTCCTGTTTATAGCTTCTCATTGGTCTACCTTAGTAGTTAATTTAGCATCAGGGATTGTTTGTTCATCTTCCTAGAACTTCATGAAAGGAATAACAGAAGCATTCTCTGCAGAATTAAAGATGAAAGAAGAAATTATTTTTATTTCTAGTTGTAGAGTGTTTTGCATGCCTGTTGGAGGAAGTTCTCTGAGTCTGAGAAAATGAGCGTTGTGGTGACAATCCTCTAACTCAACTTTGCACACACTTTTATGGTTTTTGTTCAGAACGCCTTTGATTCAAGGGAAGACTCCCATGAGACCCCATCATGACCAGCTAAATACTATCAGAAGTAGATTTGCTGGCAGAAGGGAGAGGAGGAGAAAGGAGCAGCCTTAGCCTCAAGGAAGAGCTTTCCCTCCTGCAAGGAGTGCTTTGGCACAAATTCTGCTCCCTCCTTATAGGGAGACCATGTACACCCCTGAGCTAGAAAGATGCAATAGCCTGGTCTCGGACTTGGATCTTTTGTTCCAGCATCTGCTGTTGTGCTAAGGAAGAATTCTGTTTAGTGATCATTAGCAGCATTCACTAATTCACCAGGCTGATCCTGCATGCCAGGGGGAAAAATGGAAAGGCATTTGTACATGGGTGGAATACGGATGATGCTTATGACTGTATGAGGCACCAGTACAGAAAAGGCCTTTTGACATAGTAGCATAGTGTGGGCTTATTTCTCTTCTACAGGAAAAGTCAAGACATGCTCTTCTAAGCATTAATGTAAAACAGCTGTTGTCTACCACCTGTACACAAGTGTCTGCATTTTGAAATGCCCTATTTTACTCAATGGACCAGAACCTCATATCTTGCCCTTTGTTTATATGTCAGCTCTTATAGGAAGGTCAGTGCATGGTGGGACTTTCTTAGGATTGGGTTTTGGATTTTTTGTGGGTTGGTTTGATTCTTGGTTGTTGGGGTTTATTGTTTGGGGGTTTTTTTTGTTTTGTTTTTAGAGGGTTTATTGAGCTTTTTTCATTTACTCTCATTTTGAGGAAAAAAAATCTTGTTTAGAATTCTCCATCTGTGGCTCCGTGTTGGCCAGGTTGTCCTGGACCTGCTTGAAAAACAGAAGATTAAGAGCAGGCTTTGAGTAAACCTCAAAAATCTCATGTGTCATCTTCCTCTTTTAAGCACTAAGTAGCCTACCAAGAGGATAATATTTTTGAAGAGGAGAATCTTCATCTCTCCTTTTCAAGAGAGTCTATAAGAGTTCTGATATATCGAGCATGTCTGAAAGCAGTAAAGAAGAGAACATAAGAAATTTCTCTGGTTTGTGGAGGAAACACCAGTGTGTACTTGCAGCATGAGACCCACAGACTCTCTGCTTGAGGTGTGGGATGTAAGTGCTGTTTGCTGAAGAGCAGATCAAATCTGCTCAATGTCTACCAGAGGCTTCTCAAGCTGTGTTGTGTCTTATTTATAAACTGAAATATTTGAAGTTCATTTAAACAAGTAGGGAGTGGCTGGTTCAACAGGCTTGTGATATTGTTCTCCTTGTGCTTCATTCTTTGGGAACATCTTCCAGTTCTTAGGAAACAGTTGGCTTGTTTTGTGTGGTGCTATCTGACTAGTTTTGACAAATAACTGAAGGATTCCCTGCTGAGGTGTTGTTCTCCTTCACTGCTCTCCCTTTATGTATTTTCATGTGTTGTTTTTCTCTTCAAAGTGCTCTTCTAACATATAAATTACAGTAATCTTGTTTGTTAGGTTTTGTTTTCCAATCTTCCATAAAAATTGGAAAGCTTGTAAATTAACTTCTCTTTTCTTGTGTACTTCGATTCTGTTGCAGATTATTAGCTGCTACTCTGCCTTTCTCTTCATGCAAAGATAACATAGCCATCCATAATTCAAAACCCTGAGCTGAGTTTGAATCACATTCCACCTGCTGTAATTCTCTTTCATTCCATTAAGTACATAGTCAAGTAGAAAAGTTCAGAAATAATAGTGCAACTGTAACTCTCCTACACTGAAATGAAGTATGAAACTCTGGGGTATATCCTTTCTTTGATTCATGTGTATATGTCCTCCAAATTAAGGACTTTTAGCTGTTCAGATCAAAGTCAGAATATGCAGTATTTCATCATGCATTTTCCATGTCAAGTGGAAGCTGAATTTCAGGAATCAGTGTCTAGCAAATTTGACATCTTGACTGCAAAAACTGCAACCATAAAATCAGCAAATACTTCAATCAAATATAGTCCAGGAACATTTCTGATTCTCTTTAAATAAAACAATAGAGCCCAGTGACAGTTATTTGCTAAAATGTCTTTTGGACAAAACATTTTTTCACCAAAGGGAAAAAATAGTTGAGTAGCACGAGTCCTTCAAAAGCAATTCCAAACTATCAGTGCATTCATAGTAGAGAATACTAAATAGTGAAGACAGAACCCTGATGAAGTATTTGAGAAAATCTGGGAGATGGTGCTTATCTTTTCCGTGTCTTGTTTTTATTTATTTATCAGTCCCTGAAGGTGAGGAACTGCTGAAAAACCATTCACATCTGAAGCATGTCGCTTAGTGTGTGACTGTCATATAGCTGCAAACAATTCAAATATATGAATTGAAAGTTTCAAAACAACAGAATAAAAAGAAAAAAAATTGAAAAGCATGTTTGTTCATCTTTAAATTCACAATATTTTTATTCAAATATCATGGCCCAGGTGCACATAGGTGTGTCTGGTTTGTTGGTGTTCTCTACTTGCTGAATCCTACTATATTGCCTGTGGGCTTAAGGGAGAAAAATGCTCTTGATTAATGAATAAAATTAACCTTGAAAGTTTCTATACTAAATTTTATTCCAATAGCTAAATTTCCTGAGCAGTTTCAAACACTTTACTTCTGAGAGAAAGAGAGTAAGGAGTGAATGTGGTACTATCAACTATCCCTTCCTAAATGTGAAAATGGGATCCTGCAGTCACTTCTATTGCAGGAAAGTTCAGCTAATTGATTGCTCTCCATCTCTCCCTTATCCCCTCCAAAATTATGCAAAATACCTACTTTTAACTTTGGTGGGCTGAAGACATTAGATGTTTATGTATAAAATGGATGGTTTAGATCACCTGGAATATCTGTTCTTCTAGTTAATGGTCTACAGGTGAACCGATGGTTTGTTTTCTGACAGACACACAGACTTGCACACCTCACCCAAAAGTTTTATGTTTTGTAAAACTTTCCAGTACTCTCTATAAATTATATGAAAGATGATGCATATGCTGTCACTGTGCCAAGTACTCTATTGCCAATTCTACTGGCTGGAGATGATTTTCCTGAGTAAACTCTTTTTTGACAACACTCACTCTATTTTCTGTGCTATGAAGTCACTTACACATGAGTGGTAAGAAATAGCACAAAGTGTTTGTTCATAGTTAACTGCTCATGATTCAAAATGAACATCCCGTCACCAGCAGGGCATTATATTTGCAGATGCAATAGCCAGAAACCATTCTGGCAAAACAGCCCTCGCATTCTTATGGGCACTGGCTGACAATTATCAGTTCTACTGATTAAAACGTCTGGTAATTCAGCTAAAGCAGCAGCACATTGTTTCCATTATTAAGTCTAGAAAATCTCTGTTTGACTTTAGAACTCATTTGTCTCCCATATCACTTCTTTCACTGGTGAATTCCAAATGTCCTGACTCTTACATCTCATCAGTCTTTTAGAAATTTTCCATAATACACACATTGAAAGACCATGGCATTACAGCACAGATTCAGATGGTGTTTCTGCAACAAGCGTTGAAGTCTGAGGTTTTGATAATGAAATTTCCCCCCTTTTTAATCACCTGAAATATCAACATCCCAATTTTCTATCAGAATATTTAAGGAAGAACTGAAACCATGACATACTAAGGAGCTGGTCCCTAATTAAAACCAGCCATTAGAGAGAAAAGCAATTACATTCACTGGGTGAGTGTTTTATATAATCAAATGATATACACCAAGACACTGAACTGCATTTTATTTCATTTGATGTTAGAGCAGAGTTCTTGTGACAGAATGTGCCTATTGATAGGAATTGGGAAATCCTGACCTTTTAATGTCAGGTTCCACTACTGAGGAGTTCTTAGCAGCTTTAGGTTATCTTATTATTTCAAATACGTATCGGTAGAATGGAGACATAAGTATTACTCACATAATTCACAGGGACACTATGAATGCAATTAGAAGTCACTAATCAGTATTGCACTTGAGACCTATTAATTCTTTAACTCATATCAGTGTGATAATCCTTCTCTTTAATGGCATTGAAGATGTGGGCCTTTCCTGCATATAGACGACTGAAGATTTTCTGTTGTGGGGAGCTCATATATTTTCTTTTGAAAAGCTCAATCAGTATTTTTATGCCACATCTCATCACTCATGACGTACAGGAACTCCTCCACAGAAAAAGGACAAAGCAAGCAGTGGATTTGCACAGGCAGCTTTTCTTCTGGTACTAACAAGTACAGGCCTGCAAAAATTAACACCCCCTTGCTGATATTGTATAAATAAACTGCTTACATGCTGTCACAGGTAGCTGCTGTGGTCAGAGTGCAGTGTGGACAGGCAGAAGGAGGGGATGGAGCAGTTTGCATGTGTACTTCTCCTTGAGGACATGCTGTTGGTAAGCTGAGCTTGAACAGCTGGACAGCAACAAGGAAAAAGAAGGATACCATTTGAGTTGAAAAATTAGTTTCTGGAACATATTTCTGGGCAGTGACAAAAGCTGTGAGGAAGAGCAGGTGAGGGACAAAAACTCCCATGACAAGATATGCATTTGCTGTCCTGGGGGGAGGTGACAACAATGATGGTTTAATAGCCAAAATCAGTGCTAATGGATTGTGAGTACTTTGTTTTTATTTTAACCAAGGGATTGTTTCCCTGAGTTGGTGCTATCCATGAAACCAGGTGTTCTCAACTGGAGTGGAAGTTGTTTGGAAAGTTCATGTATTTTAAAGTTTGGAACTAAAATAAAAGCAACCAGTGTGCTGATTTTGCAAGACCAGTTTATTCAGAATGTAATATGGCATTGCAAAAATCATGTTTCTTAATATTTGACATCAAGAAATAAAGATTCAGCAAATATTAACTCCTTTTTAAAATTTTTTGCTTCTTACTATGCTTCATTTTGGCACTTTTAAGAATAGTAATTGACATGACCATAAAAAAGGGAAGAAATGATGGCTGCTAGAAACCTTTATCATTCAGAGTTCCCTAAGTTACAAACATCAGATTTAGACCCACTTTGTCAAAATGCCAGAGACAGAGGGCAACAATAGACCAAAATCTTCCTGTGAATTACAGGTCAAATACAAATAAGAAAAGATTTCTGCTGGGAATCAAAAACAATAAATAACCTATATGATATATTATGTATAGGAAAACTCATAAAAAGCAGAACTGGATACTTACCACGTGTCTAAATGTATTTTGGTAACTTTCTTGTTTCACAGTACAAGGAAATGCCAGAAAAGACAACTAATTCAGTAGTAAGAGAGTTGAAAATGCTGTCTAAAACACTGTTTTATCCTCCTCCAAACCTTAAGCCTGGATAAGTAGAAAAATAAAGTAAAAATTAAAAAAAAAAAAAAACCAACCAAAAAAAGCCTACTTGCTGTAGATGAGGAGAAAATGCATATCTTAGAATATTTGAAAAATTCAAATGTACACATGTCAGCAGGTTTGACAAATTTGTGAGCAGACCATTAATGGAAAGAATTTAGTTATGATGTGGAAAATGACTGGGGACCTGTAGAAAGTACAAAAAATGTAACTTTACAACCTGTCAAACTGTTGATCTGGAAATAACTTAGGTAGAGGTGTCCACTGGCCTTTTTGTGTGCTCTCTGTTGAAACCCTGGTGCTTCAAAAGACCTACTTCTTACTTTTTAAATATTAATTTCATACACAATTTATGCCATTGGCATGTAAACCAGACTTCAGTACTGTTGGTACCTTGATGGCCTCATGCTGCCATCAGCTGAGTGTGCAGTTTTTATCCTTTTAACATTTCACTAATTGCTGATGCTCTTCTGTTTCCTTTCCCATTCCCACTGGATCATCTGAGAACTGGTGCATCAGCAATGCCAATAACAAAGCAAGCTAGTTAAAATACTGGCAAAGAAAGAAGCAAATGGTTCATCATCCCTTATAGGTCTTTAAATAGATCTTTTAAAGGTACTCTTTTTCTTCTGCAGTAATTGTTCTGATGGTTTTTATTGAGTTCTGTGGAGTTTTGTGCAGTGGATGTGAATGCAATGCATATTTTTATAATTACTTTTCTTCTATATTGTGACAGAAGCCTTGAAGCTGTTCTATAAGGTGATTTACAGTCTGGCATTTGGGAAAATAATTGTATTATCCCACCCTTGTTCTTGATATTACTCCCTTCATGATTCATTTGAGGTGAATTTTTATCTCACGCTCTGCCCTTTCTGAGCACAGACCATCGTGTATGCCATATTATAAATGTCATGGTACAGCTGTGATCACTTTTGAGCTTTCTGATTAAATAGTAATTATCTTTCCTCACTTTATAAGTAGCAAAATACCAGTCAGTTGTACTCAAAAAGTATTGGTCATCTTTTTGAAAGACCTGCCTCCCAGCAGGTGAGAAGACACGTAATGATCTGCTTTTCTGTGTAAACTAATGCAAATAGTCAAGTCACTGCTCAGTGACTAAGTCAGAGATGGTTCACAGGAAAGCAGCTTGGATGGATGTGATTTGGTGGAGAGCCAGAAGGGAAGGCAGATGCCTTAGTGCCGAATAGCACGATATAAATCTCTACAAGCAGAGCCCTGGGGTGAGGATCTTGGAACCCATGTTAAAGCCAGCAGGGAAAGGAAGGGAGGAGATGATTTGGACTCTGCAGGCTGGGTGTGTAAGTCCTAGCTGGGCAGCATCACAGGACAGACTGCTCTCCTGCATCTTGGCACTGGAGGCTTTTTTCAGGAGTGAAATGGGTATTGCAAAGTGGTGCCATCCGTTCTCCCCCTTCTATGTAATCAGCTGGTGGGTAAGGCCAAGGAAATTTCACATTGGTTTCCTCATACATATCCATTTGAAAGAGGCTTCCATCACAAACCGGTGCTCTCTGATTGCTCCCTCACTGGGAAGCCAGGCTGCAAAAGTCTCCAACCCGGAGATCCACCCCTGTGCAGCAGAAGAGTCGTGTTCATATTACAGTGGGCTACTGATCACAAAAAGCAGGGCAGTGACAGAAAGCCATCTTTTTTCTTGCCCATGGTTACAAAGCCACCTCTTCCTTTCTCCATTTTTGTTCCTGTTTTGCAGGGCAGCCACACCTACAGCCTGCATTAAAATTCACTTTCCTAAGGCAGAAGCAGAAACCAGAATGGTAGGCAGTCTCGATAGGATGCCCAGGATGCCCTGCACACATCGTTTCCTCCTCATTACAAGTCTGTGAGGCTGCTGCATATTGTCACTGTTACAGAGAGATATGACAGAGATTTATCCCACTGGTCTAATGCTCAGGGATGTATATAGGTGACTTCATATTTACACACAGATGAATGAACCTATAAACAATTTCCTGTTAGACACCTATTTAAAGATGGGGCCTAAGAATTACAGAAGAATGTGATACTAAGAAAGTAATGAAGATTTTTGTCCTTGTATTTAGGCTGCTACCCAGCTTCATTCTCAGAATTTCAGCTTTCCCGACTGCTTTGTCTCTGTTTCTGAATCTGCACTCAAAACCATAGTCAACACATGCGTTCACAAAGGATGATTTCTGCAGCTATTTGCCTCTTTCTGTCAGAGGATAAATGCACAGCTTCAGTCTACATATTTGCATGCTGAAAGTATCTTTCTGCTCTCATTTACCATAGTGTGTAAATTGCCATCAGCCTCTTGGAAGCTTTGGTTAACGTGTACAACAAAGCAGTGTTTCTTTCTTGGTCCCAGTCCCAACCCGAAATGTTCTTCAGTCTCATATTAGCTTATTAAAGGAATATATTGTTTCCATTGTCCTGTCCAATTTAGCTACAGCTGCCAGCCTTAGTACCAAAAGTCAGATCCACTGTAATTATTACTTCAAATTAAGACAAATATAACTTGGGGGGACAGCTTACAATGATTTTCTCTTCATGTGCAGTAAGATAAATTTGCTGTTATTGGAGCTGGATGAAATTTTTCCAAGGGAACTGTTTTCTATGAGGAAAACCTCAACTAAAGTGAATAAAATCTTCTGAAGATGTGTCAGTTAAGAAAAATATTTGTTGGAAACCTGTCTCTTTCTCGTCCTGCCTGGGGGACTGTTAGTCAGAATTTGGACTCCTTTGCTAGTGGGTTATGAAGAAGAAAGAGTTCCTAGGCTTGCTTTCTGCCTTCTTTCCCCATATTCAAACTGCTGGATTTCCTGAGCTGGAAGATCTATGCCCACCAGTGTCTGGACTGCCTAGCTCCCTTCAGCAGGCTGGTGCCTCCCCTGTACCCCACAGGAAAAAGCTCTGTAAAAAAAAAATGGAAACTTGGAAACTCCTAATGCAAGTTTTCTTCAGGAAATATTCAAAGGAAATACTTGGGCTACTATATCACCAGAAACCCTTTCTACCTTTTCCCTCATATCCTGACTTAATAAGAACAATAAAAACAACAACTGATTTCCATTGATGTTTTAAGCATCAGTGACCAAATTTTGAAGTACTGTTGCTTAAGTCTCCTTCTCCCTCTTTCTTCATAAAGAAACAGATTGAGAAAAATTTAGGGTAAGATCAGGCCATACGTGTGCTGAGGCAAGACAGGTCAGGAAAGGACCAACACTGGATCCTGTCTTACTGAGCCACTGGAAAAAGCAACCGTTCAGCTATTAGGTCAACAATATAGATACAGAAAGGACTGTAGCTCTACAGCTATAGATTTGGGCATCCACAACAATTGCATCCAACTTATTCCCTGTATCCTCTTCTTGACCAATAACAAGACCTGTCTCTGGCAGGAGGCTTGTAGTAATTCAGGGCATGCAGCCAGGGAAGTCTTCCTGAAAGACATCAGTAAGTCCATTGATAGCTACTGTACACAATTAATATCTCCTGTGTTTTGTTGTGTTCTTAATATATAAATAGTGACTCAAGAAGCTATACATGTGGAAGCTGGGAAGTAGTGCATGTGAGGAAGTACGAGTGCTTTCAGTATTACTCCTTCATATCTGCTCCTGTTTGCATCAGAAGACAAGATGCCTGATGACATGGGCTCTGGGGGAAGCTCTAAAGTTAATGATCCCTCCTTAGTGCAATGTTGCTTTTGAAGGTGATTTTCTTTGCTGTCATTGGGGTCTCTCCCTTGCTCCTGACAGGTTGACGTGCTCCTCCTCCCTGCACCTCCATTAAGTTAGGCACTGTTACTACAAAAAACATCACTCTGCCATGTTAAAATTAAAAAAACAAAAAACCAAAACAAACAAAAAAAAAAAATACTTTGAAGGCTTGACAGACAATTTTGCAGAATATATTTAAATGTCTAGGATGAGACAGAATGATAGCTGACAACTGAAGTTCTTTCTTTGTGAATCCTCTGAATCAACTTGATAAACTGAACTGTAAACTAAGAAGGCAAGTGTTATGTCAGTTTTATAACAAATCTTAACATTTATTGTGACTATAATTGGATTTGGGAAAACAAGATGCTGAATCTAGGAGTGGCAATAAGATCTAATTATTCATATTCTGAAATAAAATTCTTCCGTGACAAAAATATTATTCTTTGGTGACAGTTAAAATAAATAAAAAACAGTGAATCTTTGACAATAGTTCCCAGAAAATTTAAACAAAGAGAAAACGGGCAGAATTAAGTGTGTTATTGTTCTCATGTGATGAGATCATAAGATCCCATTCTTGGTCTTACAAGCCCAAGAAACACATGCTCTCCATCAGTTACATCTGTGCCAAGTGCTCTGCCTGGAGGATGGGGATGGGGAGATCTAACCTGGGAGTGGCTCCCATTCTCCCAGCTGCTATCCAAAGACCTGGACTGCAATACACTGCACTGACTTATGCAGAGCTTTGGCTGATTCGTGACACTGAACTTGGAATGCAGTAATGCAGTGAAAAGTGTTGGTTTAGGTTTTTTTTCCTTTTTCTGCTGAGAGCACAGCACAACTTTTCTAACATTGCTCAGTGTTGTGCATTTCAGGAAACAAAAAAATACAAAAGCTCTCCTAAGGGTAAAAGTTCCACTTCACAAGACAGGAGAAGGAAGGGACATGAACATACACCAAATACTGACGGAGGTCCCTCAGTTCCTGTGGTGAGGAGCCTGACCCAAGAACTGCTATGAAGCAGAACACTAGTAATCTTGGCGTTTGGTTGTCTGACTGCTTGTATTCAAATTGATTTAGTTTAAAAGGATGCCAGCTGAGAACTAGCCATATATATGTCCTAGCCTGCATTCTTACAGTGACGTCAGGCAATGCAAGTTACTTTGTGAGAGTTTGTGTGACAAGTCAGTTGCTTATCAATGTATGAGAGTAATATGTGTTAACCAGAGATTTTTGAGCAACCTCTCTTCCCTCAGGTTTCACTGATAGTCTGGTATTAACTTAGAGACAGGAATATAAAAAAAAAAAAAAAATATATATATATATATATATATATATATATATATAAAGTAAGCACATGGGGAAAGTACCTCTATTTATTTCATTTTAATTATTCCTATATTTATAACTACCTTAAAACATCTCGTTATTACTTCAGGATCCTTAACCTAAAAGGCTCCTCACTCTTTCCATGTCACCTTCCAGTAAATCTTGTTCTTGTGAAAGAAGGTGATGTCAAACTGAAGATTAACCAAAAGCTGCTTCAGAAGGTGTTAAGGAACAGAGACAGAGAATTAGGGAAGTTTTCATTATTTGCCTTTTTCCTGGATTATGAATTATAACATAATGCACTTGCAACTTAATACCTTTTCTTTCTTTTTAATATGAATGGATGAAGGTCTGTCTTCCTGGACCTAAATGTAAAATCAATTAAGTGATCAGAAGCAAGATACTCACCACATTTAAAGGAAGGAACTCAGCACTTGCAAGACCAGCATAAATCAGAAACGCTATTTTATTTTGTCTTTGCTGATGGAATAAAAAAAGTTCACTGTCAGTCATATTTATCAAACCTACTATAGCAGTCAAAATGTACATGTGAATGTGATGTCCTGATTATGTTAGGGACTTCCCAAACCAGAAAAGACAAGCTCTAGAGGACTTGAGTTCTTCCCAGCTAACTTCTGACATCAGCCTTGTGCCCTTGGGCTAGTTCTATAATCAGTGGGAAAAAAGAGGGAATCCCTAGAGAGCAGTTAGCACACCTATGATCAGGACTGTCAACTTACTACACAGTGGTCCTAGAGAAACTACTCTTCTAACCCAAAGCACATTAATAACATGACTGAAGGTAGTCAGGGCAAAACTAGGTCTAAGAAGCTTAATTGTAGTAAATTGTTGAGGTCTTGTCCAGTTGGATTTATGTCTAATGTTCTAGAAAGCAAACTAAACCCTTAGTATTTCTATTTTTTCCAAGGCTTCTCTTAGATTTGGTGTATGGGTGAGAAACAACAATAAAAAGAAAAGTTTGCTTCATGTATGTTCATGATGCTTGGAGGATCTCTTAAATCACACTGCTATCTTATGTTCCTTCCAGAAGAGTTGATTGTAAGGAAATCTTTGTGGACAAAAAAGTTCAAACTGAAAGCAGCTGTCTGTCCTCAGTTAAAATGACAGAGAGACAATTAGTTTGATTTGCTCTGCACTATATTCTTCACGTTACTCTTCAGATATTTGCTCCATGCCTGGAAAGCCTGCAAAATAACTTCTATGCCAATTAAGAAGGTAAGCCTGAAATGAGCTAGTAAAGATTCAACAGAGTGAGCAGTGTTTCTGTCCAACTTGTTTAACTTATTTTAACATTTTAGAAATGTTCACAATTAAAAAATGGAGCATACTTCGTTTCACCGGAAATGTTAATAGGCATCTAGATGTGATTGAGAACATTATGCTTCAGCACCACAGTTTTAAATTAACTAATTTATTTACAGAAAATAGAAGCAGCTGCTTGGGTGAAATGTTTTGAGTAGCTGCTTTTATTCACCAGGGATAACATCAGGGAGGAGGACATTATGCAGAAAAATGGTTGAAAAGTGCAGAAGGGTGTAATTGGAAATCTGTACAATTCCAGTGAGAGAATTAGCTACAGAAAGTGTACATGTGCAAGGTAAACATGTAAAAAATGAAGGGTTTTGTGTAGCTCAGAGTAAAATCTGGTTAGTGACTAAATAAATAAACAAGAAAAGCACTATTTTAAGCCTTTCAACCCATGCAGGGGGCCTCCTGCACACAGATACACACGCACAGTCACTGCAGTGTCTAAGGTTATATACAGCAAAGACTTTAGCCTATTTTCAACTCTAAAATGTGTTCATTTGTTTTTCATTCAGTAAAGTTTTCCATGTGCTGAAGGTTAATTTTTGTTATGATTGAAGCTTAATGGTGAGTGCTGCAACTTTGATGTTTCTCTGCTTCATAAACCTGAAAAAGACTCTTATAAAATTGTCTCTAAAATGGAACAGTGTTTGAAGTCAAAAATAGAGAGTTTGGAGATCATCTGTTGTAGTCTATAACAAGTTTGACTGCTGAACTTTGGGTTCCACCAAAGTATGAGTCCAGATCTGCAAGTGTTTTTCCAATAGCTGCTGTTGCCCCAGAAAAAGCTTATTATTAAATACTATTAACTTTGCGTAATTTGGTCTGGTGGAAATCCTCGTTTAGTAATTAGTGTTTACCTCTACAAATGTTGGTAAATAATTTTTTTAAAATCTTCCACTAAATGAAGTATTGTGAACCTTAAATAATGTGGTTGTGAGAAAGAGGGAAGGGAAGCAGGAAATTCTTCATGAGACAAATATCTGCTCAAACTGTTTTTCAATACTCCTTTTATTGTATGTAGCCCCAGTTTAGATAGCCAATCTGTTAGTTGTGGTAATGAAAAGATTGCAGGATCACAGAATTCTTTAGTTTGTGTTCTTCTAATCCAAACCCCCAGCTCAAGCAGACTCACGTAAGGCAAGTTGCCCAGCTGGGACTTGAATATCTCACCAAATGAAGACTCCACAGCCTCTCTGGGCAATTTATTCCAATGTTTGACAACCCTTACAGTGAATCAGTATTTCCTTGTGTTCAGATGGAATTCATATGTTTTAATTTCTGCCCATTGCCTCTTGTCCTGTCATTGGGCATCACTGAGAAGAGCTTGTCTTTCTCTTCTTCATTTCTGCCCATCAAGGATTTATAGACATTGTTGAGATTCCCCCTGAGCCTTCTGTTCTCCAGGCTGAACAGTCCTGGGTTTCCCAGCCTCTTCTCTCATGAAAAATAATCCAGTCCTTTAATCATCTTTGTGGCCAAGTGTGCTGGTTTACTGGATACTTTTTGTACTGAGGAGCCCAGAACTAGATGCAGCACTCCAGATGTGGCCTCACCAGTGCTGAGAAGAGGGAAAGGATCACCTCACCTGACCTGCTGGCAACACTCCTAATGCTGCTCAGGATGCTTGAGTTGGCCTACTTCGCTGCAAGGGTACATTGCTGGCTTATGGCCAACTTGGTGCTCATCAGGAACCCAAGATCTTTTTCTGCAAAGCTGCTTTCCAGTCAGTCAGCCCCAGCATGTCTCATGCATGGGATTGTTCCTCCTCAGGTACACTTTTCACCTTGTTGAATTTCAGGAGATTACCCTTTGTATATCTGTGCTGACTACTGCCATTATAATCTTGTCCTTCATGTGTTTGGAAATGATCTCCAGGATTAGTTGCTTCATCACCTTCCTGGGGATTGAGGTTAGGCTGACCAGCCTGTGGTTCCTCAGATCATTTTTCTTGCCCTTTTTGAGGATAGGAGTGACATTTGCTTTTCTCCAGTCTACAGCTACCTCTCCCAACTGCCATGACCTTCCAGAGATATTTGGCAGCAACGTTGAAATTAAATCAGCAGTCTCCCTCAGCATTCATGGGTACAATCCATCAGGCCCATGGATTTATGTATGTCCAGTTTGTTTGAAAGTTCCCTAACCCTTCTCCTCCACCTGGGGTCTTTCTTGCACTAGGTTTCCCTTCTGGGGCCTGAGATTCCTAAAGTCTGATCTTACCAGTGGGGATTGAGAGGAAGAAGGCATTGCGCTCCTTGGCCTTTTCCATGTCATCTGTCACTATCTCCCCTGCTCCATTCAGCAATGGACCCATATTTTCCCTACCCTTCCTTTTGCTGACTTGCAGACTCCTTTCTTGTTGCCCTTAACATCCCTTGCCAGACTCAATTCCAGGTCAGTCTTGGCTTTCCTAGCCCTAGCCCTGCAAGATCAGACAACAACTCTGTTCCTCCTTGATCACCTGCCTCCACTTCCACTTGTACACTTTCTTTGCTTTTATTTCTTTCCCATGAACTTAACTTTTCTTGTTGAGCTGTTTCCTGTATCGGTAGTGCAGCACTTGTTTGTGTGAGCAGTTTCCCTGAGTTCTTCACATATGCTGTCTGTGGCTTGCTTTAATTGGCTGTGTTGGAGACAAGCAAGGGAAAAGAGAGACTAGTTAGCACTATACAAATAATTGCTACTGCTGTAGTGCCATGTGCATATGAAGTGATATAAATTGGCAGTGATAACAACACAAAATGATAATGAAGAATTTGGTGAACATTTGCTAAGTACAAGTATAGACAGTCACAGCACATCTCCAACACAGCTGAATGGATTTTAGAAACTGCATTCAGCTGAGAATATCAACAAATCCAAAGTGCCTTCTATATATGCTCTTATTCACTCATGCAGACTAGACCTTTCATGTGTAATTGTGATGTACCTACTTTAAAGAAGGCTATACATAGAACAGGAGATAGTGGAGACTTCTTTAATGCTCTCAAAAAAAAAAAAATATATGGAAGATACACTTGGAAAAAAAAATAGATGAAGAAGGAAGCTGACTGTACTCAGGAAGTAAAACTGAGTGAGCTTGGTGAAAGCTGCTGTGTTTGTTCTGATAGAAGAACAATTAAAATGATCTTTGTTAATATTGAATCCAAGTCTGCTAAAAATCCTAAACAAATAGACTGAGACATGACCCCATTTTGCATTAATTTGCAAGTCTTACTTTATTCCTGATGTAATAATATTTGAGAAAACACAGACTTTATCATGAGACTGTGCCAGTAGGTCTTCAAGTATATGAGCAAATGAGCCAGAAAAGTAATTAATTTTCTCCTGAAAAACAAATTATCAGAAAGCACTTTTAGTGATGGACTTGGAAAAATGGATCACTTAATATATGGGAATAAAAATGTTGTTAGTGTCATAGTAATTTCTAGCAGTGTGGCTGCGTGGTAGTTTTTCTAGTTTCAGTCATTCATAGTGCACCAAAAATTCATCCTATTTGTCTGAAATCTTCTAGGTCTCAAAAAAATGTTTGTGAAAGATAACCCATTGTCTCAAAAGTTACCTCCTGCATTGGTCTTTCTTGGAATAAGTTCATTCAATGCTTTTTCTGCAGGATTTGGAGAAGTATCATTGCTCTTAGGTTAGATAGCAGAGCTGGGACCGCTGAGCTGAGGAAAGGAACAAATTGCAGTCTTCTACTACCCAAGGATGTGGTGTTGATGATGTAAAGATGGCAATATCTACACATGGAGAAAAACTCTTTTTAAAGGAGATGTACAATGAGTAACAAGAGTGATATGGTGCAGCAAGAGAAATCCCAACTTGATATAAGCAAAAAGTCTCTTCAAAACTCAATGAGTGGCTCGAATGTGCTTTTTGTAGAGGCTGTGGAATTTCCATCCTTGCAGATTTTCAAAACTGTCTGTCCTGGACAAAGCCCTAGACAAGCTGACCTGAGTTTGAAATTAACCCTGCTTCAGGCAGGAGGTTGGACTGGTTGACCTCCAGAGACTCCTTCCATCCAAAATTATCCTACACATCTGTCTTAATGTTCAGTGAACGCTACCCAGTCACAGAGCAGAGAGGTGTATCCCATGTGACTGTGGGCTGTATTAAAACTCTGGCTGTAAGCTATTACCCCCAGTCTGGAGGAGTACAAAACAGTCTAAACAGCAAGAACTCTTTCTAATTTAGTAGATGACCACCAATATTTATGCACGTTTTCCCTACTATACCAGAGAAGAAACCATGATTAAGGACACACAACATATCCACAGTTACTGCCATAACCCGCATCTCAAATAACCTCATCATTTGATAGCATGTGCAAAATCAGAGAAAGAGATAAAGAAGCCTCCTTTAGAGGGACAAAGGCATTGGCTGCTGAGAGCTGGATGAAGGACTAAAAGAGAAGGTGCTCTAAGGCAAACCATCTCAAATTATCAGGATTCACAAAGAACCAGAACTCTTCAAAATAGCATTGATCAATAACCTGTAGTTTACACATGTGAAAATACATTAATGAAGTTTATTTCTTGAGGTGAAAACAAAAGTGTACAGTAAAACAAGAAACAGCAGTTTTTGGTTTTGAATTTTGCTTTTATATGCTTAGTTCATTAGCGTTCTGTGCTGCCTGCCTGTTGTATGGTTGCATAGCTCATGATGAGCTGAGCCAAATGCCGTGGCAGTGCTCATGGGGATGATAAGCAGATGTTTTTCAGGTCAGAGAGGGTTTGTGGCCTTATATCCTCAATCTCCTGGAAGGAGAAAAAGACTTCTCTTCTGTGTGTGAATGAATACTAAACTGTCTCTAATTGACAAGCCTTAGTTGGTGGAGAACTAATATTAATTGGTATTGATTATATGAATATATACTCTGCTAATAAGTCTATAACATGTCTCGTACTACCTTTCTGCCTTTGTTGAGGCAGAAATTCTTGGTATCATTCAACTTCATTTCAGGCTATTTTTTATTTAGTTATTTTTCTTATCTGTCCCCTTTGGTCACATCAGAGCTAAGTAGAATCTGAGAAGGTAGTTCAAATAAGCATAAACAACTTCATTGTTTATAGCAGAGTTTCTGTTCTCAAAAGTCTTTTACATAATCTTGAAAAATATTTTTATATATTTATAAAGAAATAAGGGAAGTAATCGTCCTTTGTTCTTAGCAACATTTGGAGAAATGACTCTTGTCTTTCTGAATTTGGAAATAAATGTATTTCCATTTCTTTGAAACAATAGACTTCTATTAAACATTTCACAAGCATGAATTAAAAATCCCAATAATGAATGCTTATCCATTTTTCAAAAGGACTAAAGAAAATCTATAGTAATGTAAGCAAAACAAACAAGACTTAATAATTTATCATATTCAGTACATAGCAGAGCTGTTATCTGAGTATCTGAAATGTGCACATCTTCCTTTAACCAATTATCCTCAGATTATTCAAGTTTTATTTGGACTTAATGATGAAATTTTTCTAACATGTTTTTACTCTTAAATTAGTCACATATAAAATATCCATCATGATGTCAATTTCCCCAGGTAATATGTATGAAACAAGAACTTTGTATAATGGGTGCCTCATCTGGAAGGATTTCAACGAAAAATTACCCTAACCAACTAAAGGAATGGAAAGAGGGAAAATTACCTTAATAATTCATCTGTAACTGCTTTTTTGAAGAGACAAGAGATACAAATAATAAATACAAATATGATATAAATACAAAAAAATAGATATTATTAAAACAAATAAACAGATACAAACATTGAAACAGATATAACTTATTCAGAAAGTGCTTTGTTTAAATTTGTTTTCATGGAGGATTTTGTTTATCTTGCAGTCTGAAGATAATCAAAAATCTAATTCTCTGTTGCTAGGGGCATTATAATTTTATCTTAATTTGGAGAAAGCTTATTCTAATGCAGTAAAAGTTTTCTTCAAGCAACAGAAATCAGAGACTGGCTCTGTAATTAGAACAGTTATCCTACGACTAGTTCATGACACTATTTAAAAAAAAAAAAAAACCAACAACAAAAAAAGACATTTACTCCAAGTCATTTACTCTTTCATTTCAAAAAGGATTAAAATTTTGTCTTTACAGTATTTTAGTAATGTATTGTTAGTATTCAATATCAGGCACAATGCTATAATTCATTCAGTAGGTATTTCTCAGTTACCTGGTTAACATAAAAATTCCAAACAACCTCTGGTTTTACTTCAAAAACCAATCAGCTCTTTTGTATGTCATTTGCCTTTGAGCAGATAAGAAGCTTACAAAAGTAAAATTACAGTGCTTACTCCAAAAACTAATCATCCTCACTGGGCTGATTTGTCACCAACCACTCCCCAACCTGCAGCAATATTTTCAAGGATTCATTTTTCCTGTGACCGATATTTCACTTGCTGTCAATTTCAATTCTTAGACCAATAAATCAAACCCACTTATTTCCTGGAATATTGGAAAAGCAAGAAGCTAAAAGGGAATACTTCATTTCCTGTGTAAAGAAAGAATACTGGAATTGTCTAAGGGAGAGAGACAGAGGATGTAACTGCTTGTGACCATGGGAAATCAAACTGGTCAGGAGCTAGTACATTAAGTCCTGTGCGTCCTTAACGCAGAGCAGGAGCAACAGTGTCTGGTACCCAGCAGCACAGCAGGACTTGGAGAACTCCTACTCTGCAATCAGCAGCTTAAAAATTTGCAACTGCTGGAGCTACTTAGTGGAGTGGCCATCAGCTCCAGAGACCTTCTGCTGTTTGCCATGTCCAAGATCTCCTCTAGGCTGTAGACATATAGTTTCACTGGGACAAACTCATTTACCCTCCAGAAAATCTCTTGGAACAGTATTGTTTGCAGCACATTTAATTGCACTGTGGTGTGATCCAGACAGTCGGAGAAACACCATCCATTAAAGTTTGACCCAAATGGTTTGACTGTGCAGGGAAAACACCATTATCCATGGCTATATGCATATGATTAGCACAAATTATGTGTCAGGTGCAACATAGTTTAGCATGGGTGAAAAAGTCTGCAGATATACTAAACATATTCATCTACAGCACCTATTCTTTCAAACTGGGCCTATAGAGCTCATATCCGAACTGCACCAGTATGCACAATACTTCTGACAGGATCAGCAGAGTTACCACCGGTATATATCAGTACAAATTAAAGAAAAATTTGACTCCAAGTGAAAGAAGAGAACATCAGAGAGGATATCCAGAGCTCCTCAAGACTGTACATCATTCTAGCTTCAATGTCTAGATGAAAGTGGCCTGTGCACAAATCACAGGTTATGACAGATGTGAGAAGGCAAGAGTGCAAACATTAGCCATACTTCTGAGTCTCTGCACGTTTTGTTTTATTCTTTTTTTCTGTCTGTTTGTATTCAAAATGCTTTGTTCTAGAGGTGAACTGATCTCTGGAAGCCTTGTAGCTCTGGTTGCAGTGATTGGTCGTACCTTAATATGTTTACCTGAGATGCAAAGTGTAGTGGAAGTACACCAATCATTCACTAACAAACAGGTCTGACAAGTCCCAGGACAAAACCCATCTCTTGTAATTCCAGCCTGGATTCCCAAACATGCCAAACAGAGTCCTAGAAAGTCCAGGAGTGGTGAATGGGTTGAGGTTGGTTGAGCCCTGGAGGGAAATTTTATATATATCTCCATAGTGTTCTTTGCTCCTCTTTAGTGTCTGCTCTCTACGATCCCCAGCTAGACTCACACCGGTGACCTAGTGTGATTATTCATGCTGTTATGGAGTGTGAGCAAAAATAACATGCAACCCTCTGCACCTGACTGTAGGCATCTCCTTCTATGCAAAGAGTATTACTTCCTGACCTAAAGAAATGGGATAGAGTACCAGCTTTTTCCAGTTTGACTTTTTGTTCTCACTCTTAAACCTTTCACAGTCCAGAGATGCACCAAAAGATTTCCTGGGAGACAACAAAGGACAACACAGGCATAGGAAACCAGAGTGCATCAGCAGAACCATATACCTGCAGTGAAAACCCAGTTCCATCAAGTGTTATCATTCATCTGCATGTGGACAAGAATTCACATTTGGATTGTTCTGATGGTTCTTTTATCTAGACTAAACATTCATGGGTACATTTTGAAACATACTCTTTAGTTTCCCAGCAATGGGAATAGTCATTGAATTTAAAAGCAAGTTCAGATCAGTCACTTGTTATCCTGCTTTCACCCTCTGCCTCATGGTGGTTGAATCACTGAAGAAATTACTCAGGACATTTTCCTTCCCAAGAAGAGATTTGCATCAGAACCATTTCTACTGACACGTAATTGTATGATTCTAGACACCAGGAGAGCGCTTTAGTACCAGACTAGACACAATATTTCACTTATGTATTTAAGTAGAGTTTTCAACCTGTAACTTTTAATTTTTTTTTAATATATAAAAAGGAACCAGAAAAAAATCTGTGCTTTACTCAAGCAGTAACTGAAGGAACAAATAACATCTCTTGATGCTACAACTACTTAATTTAAAGTAACAGCAGCGTCAAAAAAGAAAAAAATATCTAAAACATAACTATGTATTTAAGCTTTCCTTTTGCAATCGCTTCAGGCTCAGTAATGCACAACAATCAGAATAATTTGAATATAATTGAAGCCTTTTCTTTTTTAATGCATGTGTTATGAAATTCCAAGTCTCTGGAGGAGAGCAGACACCATGCACCACCTACTTCACTATTTTGCTTTAGAGGTTTGACTTATTGAGAAGTAAGCTTAATGCAAATAAAATGGCTTTCCCCTCCTGGCATTTGGCAGGCATACAGAAGTGCAACAGAAGAGCACGGTACCTAGAGACACTCGCTTCTCAGACCTGTGTTCAGAAAAAATAGAAAGCATTTATATTCAAAACGAGCCATCTGTGACAACCCCTAAGCAGTGCCTCATTTCAGAAAGTGCAAGCCTGGGAATGAAAGTGAAACTGTACGTAACAGTCAATTAAAATAATCTAATAGAGACTTTTCTGCCTTGGGGGGCGAGTGGCCACAGATTTTCTGGAAGCCCACTCTTTTTCATTTCCTTAGCATATATTTTACAGTTCAGGAGAACTGAATCACATCTGTAGCCAACATACAATACACACCTCATGGGAGAAAAGGTGATGGAAGAGGCACTATCATTGCGGATCGCCTCTCAGCAGTTCATATCCACAACTGGTATAAGCTAATATAATTTCACATCAAAATTAATTCTAAAAAAATTTCTAAGAGAAGAGTGACTTCATATTAGAAATAAGGTATTCACCATTTCCCATTTGGGAAATCTGAAATACTGTGTCTTAGTTGCATTCAGAAATGAAAACCAGAGAGTTTCTGTCAGTCTACTCAGATCAGAAATAACAGAGCAATGGCAGCATAACCGTGGTAAGTAGAAACACATGGAAATTCCTGCTTGCCTAAGCACTACATGTACACTATACATAGGCTGGCTACACCTTTGGATTTACAGGATTTAAATCAGATCAGAGTTTGGTCCTCAGAGTATTCAACAGGCAGTTCTGGGAGGGGGTCTGGAAGAACTGAGTAACCATGAAGACTCATTTTGTAAGGTATAAGTTTCAGGCTGGAAAAATATGTATTGTTAGGCAATAAAATTAGTTTTATTTCTTACTAAATTTGGAGCTACACTGCAAGCTAGAGAAAATGCTCAGCTAATAGAACATTGTGTATATTTACTGAACCTGGAAAATACCCTTGGCACAGCAGCGCTAGATCCTGCCAGGATACTTTCCATAGACGCTGAGCTACAGTTGTACGTGTGTGAATACCAAGTGTGTTTCAAGGCCATTTTATCAGTGCTATTTAGCAAGCCATTTTGTCAACTGAATGAGTATATGGTAATTAAAAAATGTAAAAACCTGAAAGGTACTTTAAATACTGTTTTATCAACATTCATGTGTTAACGTGTGCTTAAAACGAGATAGCGGTACAGCAGCAGTTCAAGCTCTGCTTGTTCTGAATGTGCAGAGTCCCACCACAATCAAAGTCTGGTCTCAGGATTGGAGCACAGCAGTGAGAAATGAGTGTATGCCTTTTCTTTTGAGCAAATCATGGTCTTGACATGAACAGATCTACTTATGGAGAGCTATCCCAGGGCACAGTTGTGGCTGCATCAACGACCCCGAGGTCTCAGCTGTAATTCTTTCTTCCAGGTATTCCTTCCAAGACGAAGAAGACATGTTCATGGTGGTTGACCTCTTACTCGGAGGTGATCTGCGTTACCATTTGCAGCAGAACGTCCACTTTAACGAAGGAACTGTCAAGCTGTACATTTGTGAGCTGGCACTTTCCCTGGATTATTTACAGAGATACCACATCATTCACAGGTGGGTGAATTTCATTTTGGGGTTGGGCTGCTTTCTTCTGGCAGAGCAGAGGAATTTTATCACATATCTGACTATATGGTTCTGCTTATTCAAAACCTCTGAAAAGTTTTCATTGTTATCCAAGGCTGGAATTTGGCTCTGAAAAGTGTTTTTTAATTTTTTCTTTCTGCCCTTAGTCATTCAGTAGCCCCAGTCCTTCTCATACTACTCTTTTCTTGGTTTTATCTGATGTATGTTTTTTCCCATGGTCTTTAAACACTAAATAAAACCCATAGCAGCCTCCTGACTGCTTTTAATTTATTTTTAGTTCTCCAGTGCCACAATGTTCCAGAACATTAAAACATTGTAATCCAGTACAACAACTTCACACAATAACATCAGGGAAAGGTCACAAAACCAAAAGCTGAAAATAAAGAGCAATTTGTTTACTTGCACAATCTGCATGAAGGTCAGAAGGAGGACGAGAGGTGGGGAAATAAGAGAATAGTAGAAATAAATTGGAACAGTGATGGATGGTGCATCCTTCTTTGCACTTCTTAGATTGCAAAAATCTGCTATTTTCACTGCTTTATGGCTGGCAATCAAAATATTAATGTCAAAAAAAGGTGCTAAGAATCAGGATCTATTTGTTTTCCTCAAACAATTGAGCATTTAATTGAAGCAGTGGGGTAACTTCTCTTTTATGTTAACACAACAACTCTGAAATTATAAATGATGGGCTTGATTCTGTATTTTACTCTTTTAAACCTACATTTAGGATATTTCTCTCTGATTTAAAATAGCCTGAAAAAAAAATAGTTTTGTGTGTTACTGAAGCTTGATGAGAGTTTCGGAGACCAAACTAAACTAAGCTGCGCCATAGATCTTACAGTGTCCAGTATAAATTTATTAATTTATTATTTTGTGTACATATATCCAAATCAATTAATTAAGGGTTTTCATCCCATCCACCTACCAGAGCTGTTATATGACTTTGTAATAAAGAAATAATAGGAAGTATTATCGGACTATATGAAGAGTGAGGGTCCATACAGATTCTATCTGAGGTTCAGTGGTAGATAGATGTTCTGTATTACTGAAACTGTGCAAGACAAAATGCAAGTAAACATTGCAACAGTTGTTAGAACTCCCACAAATGTTGAAAGCAATTTCTGAAATTTTGTATCTTTAGCACACTGTTATTATTTTAGTACATTTCCATGTATTTTGCATAAGTTTTCCTTTCTCAGTGAATATTTTAAAAGTGGAACTCAGAATTTTGTCTGACCTTTGTTTCTATGCCTTAAGGAATGTTCTCCATAAAAACCAAATTGATGAGCATTTTCTCACTCTCATTTTAATGACAAGACATTTTATGCAAATAGGCTGTCAAAACATTCATGAGAGAATCCAGTTTGTAATCAGAATCTGTATTTTCCTACAAATCTGTGACTTAAAAATGTTTCACAGAAAAGCCTGTGAAAAGTGGCAGATGTCTTGAGAGAATGAAGGGCTGGATTGTAGTCATTGTGGTTTATAGTTTTTTGTGACAGTGTCTGCATTGCCATGGCCCAACTGTGAAATTGGACAAGACACTTTGTTCGTTTCTGTATTACTTAATCGTGACTAGTAAACACTTAATTTTACTCAATTTTCTCTTTTGCACTGGTTGTAGTATAGAGTAACACCACTGACTTGATTTGCACAGAGGCAGAGGAAGACATGGGGTTCTGGAGCTGCTTATTGGCTCTGTCTGGGGGCAAGTTCTGGGGTTTGGATTTTGCTTTCACTCTACATCAAAAGTTTTCATAAAACCAGAAGTGTCAATATACTTGTTTCTCAGGAGGTGTCGGGTCTCGCTGCCTGGTTAGCTAGGATTATTGTTCAGAATCTGGTTCAGGACTCTTATAGAAGAGATGTTTATTTTGAAGCTGGCAGACCTGAGGTCTCCCACTGCCTACTGCCCAAATCACCCAACTGTGGCACAAGAAGCCTTTTGTCTCTCATCTTCCCAACAATTACCGTAAAAGCCCAAATGATCCACATGCCAGTGAAGGTGTTATTTAGCCAGGAAAGCCCCAGCACATTCTGCCTTCTGTCTCACCACCACCTGGAACAGCACTCTGGAATGGGCCTTCAGCTGCCATAAATCTCTGCAGCATGGCTGGCATCAAGAGCACAATGCTCCTACAAATTGGCTCAGGACCTGAGTCAGTAGTGATACACAGTGAGAAGATGTGTAGCTGTTACTTTACCGTTGCAAACACACCATCTCTAACACAGGTGAAACCAGTGAGATGGTTGGTGTTTATGCTTTGTGGTAGCAGATCCTAGCAATATCGTTGTGACCAAGTGCTTCCAGACAGCATTCACACGCTAACCTACAAAACTGAATTAGATCCTTCACTTTTAAATGGGTGCATTGGCAGCAAAAGGCAAACAAGGTTAGTGAGTCAGAAAGTCATTAGGAGAGACCCCTACTAAGTTTTGTCTGGGCTACTGGGAAAGAACAGTTGAATGATTCATCAGACTGGGTAGGTGGATTTTCAAATTGCAGTATTTAAAAGAGTTGAATATATGATGTGTGAGTCAGGAACTTAACTCCTTCTCAATATTTACAGATGTGTATGAAAAGCGTTCAGGTTTCCGTTACTGTTGCATATAGCAACGTGACAGAATGGTTTTTTCAAGATTAACCTGCAGGCCCAGGAGTTTACTACAAAAGGAGGTGGTAATGAAGGGGACAGGAATTATCAGGCCTGTATGAATGGACGTAGAAGTGTCTAGATCAGAGCTGTATCGGTTCACCTTGGGGATGCCTTGCAATGCCTCTTTATTTGCTGATATGGTTAGTGTTATGTACTTTGAGTGTGGCAATCATTTCACTGACAGAGGTGTTGTTTCTGCGTGGACTACTTTAACCATAAACAGTGTGAAAACCACTACTGTTCTGGTGTGTTTAAGAAACTTGTCACTTGTTAATCACATCCATGAATATAAATCCGTATTTGTCATGCACAGTCCGGCAATAGTAGTTTTATTTATTATGGCACAATAATGAATGTTGCACTCTGTGTAAGCTGTCTTGCAGCTCTGTTGTAAACATTTGCATTTACATAGATGTGCAGCCAGAATTGTAAACAATTTAAAAAGAAAAGCTGGAAGTTTCAAGCTATGATCCGTAGACTTCTCTGGACAGATTTTTCACTTACCTTACAAAAGATCTAGCTTAATACTGAGGTATCTCTAAATTGCTGGTCACAGGTAATGGCCTCATCAAAAACCCCTATTTCCTCACAGTCCCACTGTAATAATATTTTATCCACATTTCTTAAATGAAAAGGCAATTCTTTAGAAACTGGATCAGTGGTGTTTATTACAGACTCTTGGATACAGTACACACAGAAAGACTTCTGATAATTCACATGGTCCCATTCATTCTCAAATGTTGGATCAAATCCGGCATTCTGCATTAGCAGACATCGAGTTTCAAGACAGTATGACTAAACACATTCTTTCCAGGGCTGCTTGTATAATACCAGTGAATAATGTGTTGGACAAAAGTTTGCCCATCAAAGGCTGAATAAACTTATTTCAGCCATGAGTAACTCAACCTTCTCCTTTCACAAATGTTGCTGTTCATACATTTCAATAAAACCACCTGCTTCCTCACCCCAAAGTAGGCTGCCCATTTTCATTCAGCTAGTCCTTCCAGCAGTAGCTCCACTGTTGTCTCTCCCAGGATGCTCTTGCAGCTAGAGCCTTGGCTCAGAGCAACATGGGCCCTGCGATGCTGCGGCTGTTGCCCAAGTAACACAACTGTGCTGATAAAATCATGTTTTCTCTTTCTACGGGGGCAAGTGTTAACTGTATTGCCCTTACAACTTTTCGTCATTGTTTGGCTCCATTGGCTTTCATCCGCTCTAAAAGGCGGCTGAATGTAGCAGATGTCTGGAAAAGAAATTGCAGTAACCTTCCAGCACAATTTTAGGATACTGGATGAGTTGTTTGATCCACATGCCCAGGGCTTTTTTATTTCAGTGGGCTTTTTTAATGCAAAACAATTTGTGTGTTTATGTGTACATATATAAGCATATGTATAAATTTTTGGTTGATGCATGATATGACTGGAATCAATCTGGCTTGGTGGGTCTGTGCTGTGTGGCTACGGTGATCACCACACTGTTTTCCATTCTTTCAAGTTCTGCTTCCAATGGAGAGTAGCACCTGGAGCTATTCCAGCTCTGAACAGCTATTCAGCAGCAGTGCAGGGTAGGCAAAAGCTATGGAAAATGGTGACGAACCGAGCATTGCATTTTCTTCTGCCAGCTGATCCACTGCAGCCTAAGAATGTCTTGCTGTTAGCAGCTAGACGAGGTGTACTCTTTGTTCAGCTCTGCTAGGCTGGGCTATGGTGTAGGAGATGGCCGTTTGTTCATTACCACTGAGCATTTCAAGCTGTCCAGAAGTCTGGTGAAATAAGATAAAATGTTTAAATTATTAGACTCTTTAAAATGGACATTCCCAATCTCACTGATACTATACACCAAAAGAACACACTCTAATTTAAAATGTTCCCTCCATAACACTGTCCATTTAATATGTAAGTAGCAAATAGGTTTGGAAATTGTTTGAAAATTGGGGAATTTGCCCTTTGTTGTTTTTAACAGATATCACAGGCAGAATGTTCCCAGCCTGAGATTTACCAGGAAATCTTAAAGGGACACACTTCCTTACAGATTTCAGCTCATACTAGTAGTCATTGTCTTGCTGCTGAGAATGTGCAGATGAAGAATAAAATGTAGTAGGGTCTGAAGTAGATGAAACACGAAAAATGTAACCATAATATTCTATTAATAATTAAATTCTATTAATAATAATATTATTCATAAGCACTATCAAAGATCATGAAAGATCAAGAGGCGTGTGCATTGAAATTTCTGTATTTGTCTTCCCATGTCTCTTCCATGGCTACGTATTATGTACAAGTGCAAGCCCACATTATCTCATAGGACAAATTGCAGGAACTGACCAGTGAGTTATGTAAGAGAAGCAAATTAGAAAACGTATGAAAATCATCCAAAAAAGAAACACCATGCAAACCAAGAAGCACAGAAAAGCTGTTAAAAGTTTAAGAACCAGCACTGATCTAAAAGAGATTCACAAATTCTGGGCACAAAAGGTATTTAAATTTCAGTCATGTCCTTAAAAAAAGGATTAGATATCGCAAGATATAAATATGCAGAGAACAAGCCTTTCAACTTTTGAATGAAGTTCTCTACCTACAAGAACAATTTAATTTTACTTCTGTTTGGCAACAAAGTTATTTGATATACTAGATGACATACTGCAAAAAAATGAAGTTTGTTTGGAAACACACTGAAATTTCAATAACCAGAGACTAGATTACTGATGAAATAAAACTGTCTGTATTGGGGAAGAGACACGGGGAACACTGAGATACATGATGCTCTATTGGGTGCTCCAGTTCTGCCACTGGCACTGGTATAATGTTTTACTGTGGGCATAGGGCACTCCCCCTTCATCACTCAGTTGAAATACCAGTAGACACCCACCATACCCTCACTCCTTTCATACCCCACTGCTGAAGGATCCTCGTTGCAGTCAGCAGAGGTTTGCTTGGTTCCTTAGAGTTTTCAAGTGAGTAGATGAAATTGATCCTTGGGCCTTTCTTTCACCCTCCATTACTGCAAAGTTGCAAGAATGTGCTTATGTGAAATGGTTTGTTTAACCAAGGAAAAGTAATTTAAAATTCACGTATCTGGTCAGCATTAGGAGAATGAAGATCTGAACTGTAGTCTGAGCTTGGTCAACTATCTTGCACTAGGTGACAAACTTCCAGTGGCCAAAGATAACCTAAATCATCCCCATCCTAAGTGTTTGTGCTGTGTACAGCTCTAGAGAACAAGTGCCCTTCACTAAAAATTTTAGTTCTGTGGTTGTAGTTGGTTTTCCTATTGCTTGCTTCTCTGTTTAAAAACAGACATCCAGACAAGAGTAGATACAATCTAGAAGACATAGAGGAGTGTATGACATGCATCTAGAAGAAAAAGTTATGTAGTAATTGTTACTTATTCTTCTATAATGTGACTACAAAGAATTTCAAACCATTTTATCTGAATTCTAATTTTTACACACTGACTTAAAGGTTTTCCTGAAACCTTGATCACCTCACTGTCATTTAGCTGCAACTAACAAGATAAGCATGAAAAATCTTGTTTTCTCTAAAACTCTGAATTTAATCACAGGGCATTGTGGACTTCTATCTGACTTGCTCCTACTCATTGTAGTTCCATATTCCACACTAATGGAAAACACAGCTCTCTTGGAGAAAGATAAAGCATTTCCATAGAGGGAATCAACACTTCATGTGTTCACAGCTAAGTACACTGGAACAGGAGACAACATAGAGAAACTGAGACCCAGGCAAATTCAGACTCTGTCATGTCAGGAGCTACAAGTCTTTTTAAAATTCAGCAACAAAAAGCTGCAATGGAATCACCTTGCCATAGAGCTTGCTGCTGCAGTGAGTGTGATAGCCAGCACCCTGGAGATGCCAGCAGGTCCACTGATGCCACACTCTTTTCTGTGGAGTGTGCTCAAAGGGAACTGATAAAAGTCCATGTAGATATTATATACCAGTTTGCCAGTTCCATGCTCTGCATTTTCCACTTTCCAGTCCCTGCGGCAGGCAGCATAATGTTGGTTTTTTTTTTTCATTCACATTTGTCTTCCAGAGAGCTTTCTTAAAGCCCATCTTTATGTTTGTTCTGGGGTTATAACTTCTTTTCTATGAATTGTTTTGCATTTCTGCAGAGCTCATCCCCTATCTAAATCAGCTGCTGTTACCTGCGTGTGGAACTGTTTTTCCCATCCTGGTTTTCTTTAATAATCCCTTTACATTAACCTACCTTTTAGGAAGAGAAATCTTATACAAGTAGTCTTCAGGGCACGTGGTGTGTATTCAAATATACACATCCCTCATCTCCACAATTTATCACACTATTGATGGATAATGAAATTAAACGGTTTCCTTCCTTTCTTATGCACACACCTCGGTATTAAAATTTTTATCATGAATCATTATCATAGATTCAGACACTGAAGCAGAAGATGCTGACAGAATTGAATCAGAACTCTATAGTCAAGATTATCTCAGGTCTCCATCCACAGATCTGATCTGGTTTATGCTAGTTTTCTGCTTTAGTATGTTGTTAGTTTCTTTGAGGCCAGTGCAGTGTGTTATCAGAACCATCATTCCATCACAGAAATCCTTTACAAATTTATTGGTGTTACTTGAAAGCTGATTTTAGTATAGGCATCTGCTCCCACCTTCTGTAAACTAGCAAAGGCCACCGTATTAATAGCATGTTGATATTGTAATTCTAGATATAATAATCAAGAGTATTAGTAACCACATTGAAATAATTTTCAATAAGTAATTAAAATGATTAGGCACTCCTAGAGAGGCATAACAGTATCCATAGTATTAATTGCCTGCCTTATATGACACTCACTGGGTTACACTGGTTTTGTGAGCCTCCACCCCCCAGGGTGGTGCTGTCCTCCTGACCTCCCTGCGTCACCGGAAAGGGGAGGAGCGGCTGTACGAAAGCTCCTCTTACTGGCAAGATCAAATTAGCAATGAAGTGAAATCTTAATTAATAAGGGAGAGAACAAGAGCCAAACCCCTCTGATACAATATCGATCCTTTTTTCCAAAGCTTTGATGTTAATTTTATATTAAAAGTATTCTGATATGTTTGCATCTAGGAAATTTCACAGCGTCATGACTGTATGCAGGCATATTCCCTCCACTGGAGTGGCAGATTTGCATGTTATGTTCTTGAGTCATTGTTTTGTTTGTAGTCAGTGAAGAAATGTAAAATCTTTGATTAAAGTATGTAGATGGAGAGAGGGAATATGGGAGAGGACTGTAAACTTCAGGCTGAGCAAAGTGTAAACCAGTAGCAGCATATCGACAATTGCTTCTTTCTCCTGTTGCTGCTTTCATGCTTGCAACATTTTTTCAGCTCGGGTGAGCAATACATACATAGAGTATTCTATCATTCCTTTCGATATTTCCTTACAGCACAAGTTTTTTTGTGATATATAGCAAACTAATGAAGACTTATGACAAAAACATGCACATTTACATTATTTCCTCATGAGTGCAAGACTTTTATACCGCAAGAATTGAGTAGATTGTCCATGGTGTGGTAGAATGCATTTCATTAAAGGATATTGCAATTTAAGCTTCGTTCTTGCCTTAGCAATGCATTGAGAAGCTTTCAGTACAGCTTTCATATTTCAGGTGAGATGTGGTCAGCTTTGTACAATTTTTGACTCAGCAGATATAAGGAGGGATGAGAAAGAGTGGGAGTTGCAACACTGATCATATGAAAGAGTTTCATCTTTCAAAACAAATCGTCTGGTGGGCAGGAATTGTAATCAAGATACAGATTGCTATGAGATTTGTTCTGCTGATGTTGCTGTCTCAATTTTTTTTTTCTCTTGCATTTTTTCTCTATATCCTTTTATTGGGAGCTCCTCAGGACATTCCCTGGAGTTTATATTCAAACATTTCTGTATCCTCTGTGAACTCCTGTCCCAACAGCCCTGGCTGGGTTTTACAGAGGAGAAAGCACAGCAGCTCAAAGCTTTGATGCTGTATGACAGACAGTCCTACTGATGTGCCTCCGCTTCTTCCAACATATGTGCACACAGCTTACATTCATCCTCATGGGAATTTCCTACTGACCCAGTGGGGATAATTGCACTTTGCTGCAGCAGAGGAGACAAGGCAAGCCTGCAATTCAACAGTTGAGGTACTCTTGCACATGCAGAACAGCTGTCAGCAGGGAAAGACCTTAAAAGACATTGCCAAACTGGGACCTGGCAAGTTGGGAACAGCACTTGGTAGGCTGTACACTTTCAATGAGCCAAAATTTATTAAAATAGGTTCTGGTGAATTTGGCATTATTTACACTGATGGTGAAAATCATCTTTACAATCAGACTGACAAGAATGAGAAATAACCTCTCTCCGGTGGTTATCAGGTTTTATTCAGTCATTTATCTGTTCATGTTGTTACACATATGAAATGTTGGTGCTGATCTGAATGCAGAGGAGTTGCTTTCTAGTCTAATCATAAAAAAAATACAAGGCTGGAGCTTGTCTTTTCCCCCCCCCCCCCTTTCACAATGACTGTTCTCTGTCTAATCATGTTATAGTCTTATGGTTTATTTCAGTGATATTCTTATTGTATATTTCAAACTTTTTTTTTTTTTTAGGTTTGGTGGCTTAATTATGAGCACAGGTACTCTAGAAGATAAATATGAGTTTCTTATCATAAAACAGTGTGTCCTCTTTCCATGCACAGATACTGTCTGTACTCCACTGTGAGGTTTAGTTCTGACTGTAGTCATCTTGAGGTTCAAACCATATTTTTCTCTGGCTTTATTCAGCCCTCAAGCTTCATTAGTTTTTAGTAAAAACAACACTGCTCATCTTTCTCTGTAGTTATCATTCAGTGTCAAATGATGTATGATGGAACTGGAATGATGAAGGCTTCATGAATGATAAAAAACACTGCAAGAAAAATAATGGCACAAAAGTTATCAATTTTTTAACAAGTGTCAGACAAACAAACTGGTTGGACAGCCTTACACTGAACTCTCAGTCTCTGGCTTGTGAGTTCTAAGTTTCTACCTGCGTTGAACGCAGCTTATTTTTTAGCCAGCTGAGCAGCTACATTTTAGAGAGCCATTAGCAAGAAAAAAAAGAAAATGGGGGTAAAATATATGGATTTGAAGGTACCAAGAAGAAAAAGTACAAAATCTCCCAGCATAAGGTGTGGAAGAGATGTCCAGAGGGGCACTAGGAGGGCTGAAGAAGAGACTGGGAAGTGCAGGTTGTGGTGTGGACACAGGAAATCTGCTGTGGAGAGGGGAAGACCCCAAAAGCCAAAATCAGAAATGACCACATAGAGTGGAGAATGTGGGAGAGGGGTACCATGAAGTCAGGGGGTGGAGTAACAGGGAAAATAGGAGGTTGATGCCAATATATGAATTCCAGGTCAGAGGGGTAAAGCTAATTGAAGGTAAGGGGGTTGGAACATAACTCTCTTGGTCATTGTCAGGGTCAAACAGCTCTATGCACCAACTGTGGCAAAACTTGGGTCAGAGGTCTACAGGTGAGAATTAATACACTCATAAAAATTAATCTCTCTGTGTATTCTTAGAAAAGGTGTCAATGTGTGGAAATGCAGTTTGAGATTTGCTATGTTTCTCTCTCATGTTGATACAAAAATTAAGGTATGTTCCTCTTTAAAAATATCAGATCAATAGGTCTACTCAATGAGTGTCAGATGTCTACTCTGAACGTAAGTCAATAAACAATTATTGACCTATTATTAATAATAACAATTACTAATATATTCATTTAGCAAAATATGCTGAGTGGAAAACCCAGTGCTAGAATGCTACATTTCTCAGCTTTTATGCTAATTAAATTTATTAGTTACGTAGGGTTCTGCATTTAAAATCTACAGAGACTCACAGCTTTCCTCTTAATTTGAGATGCTGCAGAATTTTCCCCTGATGGTTCTCCTTCAATTCTCTTCTGCTAACCTACTCAGCCACAGAAATGCTCTACAGATGGACCTCAATGCAGACACGTGCACTTACATATGTATAGACAGTTCAACACTAATTAAAGTACCAGCTTATTTCCCTGAGTCCCAGAGTACCTCTGCTACTGAAACTAAGAATTATGAGCATATAGGTAAGGATGGCTATTTCTAGCCAACAGTCTTTTGTCCATTCATTATTGTTTAATATTTGCTTTTGGAAGACACAGAGTCAAAAAGGAATAGCATATGAGATCTAAAGCTGAGAAATTGAATTCCTGGAGGAAGCAAGGAACCCCTGGGCTGCTTCTTCAGACATCCCCTTCTTAACCTCACCTAGCTAGCAGACCATACAGAGCCACAAATGAGGAGGATGTTTTATTTGATGGCAGCAACTAAAAAAATTTATAAGTGTGCAAGGTATTTTAACTACCGCACAATGTATGCAGGCTTGTGTTCTTCATGGTGTGAGATCACATCAAACAGGAGAATGAATGCCAGAAACATGACTGCTGCAAGAGGCTTAAATACCTGCCTACACTTCTGTGACAACGCATTACAATACTTTGACCAAGAACATCCCCAGTTGTTTTCATAATTCCACAGAGCATGTGGGATATTTCTTACATGTTTTAAAACTTACTCTACAGTTCACCAAGATCTAAATGCAGGAGTCTATATTTTTTTTAATTGGCTGTCCAAGCAAGTGGATACCTAGTCAACACAGCTAACAATCTAAAAAACCCATCCAAAAATGGACAGTCATGTGAATGGCTCTTTACACTCTGATTTATGCATCTGTTGAATATAAATGGGAATATAGACACCTAATTCATAATAGAAGCTAATTGAAGTATCTTAATCTTAGAGCTGAACCCCATCTCTATTTTCAGTTGAATTAGTAGCAAGAATAATCTTTGGGTCAGGGTTATGCAAAATGTGACATTCACACTAGCATTTGGAGTTTCAGATCAGAGTAAACAAGACAGCATCGGATGTTTTTTTTTTGCCTGCTGGTCGACAGCCATTCTCCCTGTTACACTGTACTGCTGATACTTGGATCAGCAGAAAATACGGTTGATGGGAAGCTTCCCCGTGACATTGAAGGGGTGACTGCCCAGGCACTCACTGAAAACCTGAAACCATTGGATGCTCCTGTCACCTTCCTTGGCCTGCACACGAGGTCCACTATGCCGAACAATAATTTAATTGCCAGCCATGTTGTCTATAATTAACTGCACTTTGATATGGATGAAGGAAACAGTTGTTAAACAATGTTAAACAATGCAGTATTATTGTTATTGTGGATACTGCAATTCCAGCAGATGTCTGATGCACTTGTATGTATAGAAGTTGGTAGGGCTTTTAAAGCAAATTTTAGAGGTATCATAGAGTAATTACACACTATGAACAGTGGCTGGCTTAAGCACACACAGGTGTTTGGAATTCTCTGTATTTTCTTTTTGTTTTTGTCCAATAAGCTTAGCAAACTCTTGGAGATGTGATACATCTGAATAGATCTATTCTGCACTTCATGCAGTGAAAACCAAAGGAGCAGCTATACGAATTTCAGCTATTGCAAAACACTACACTTTTGATGCTAGATTATTACAATAGATAAACCGAATGTGTATCAGTAACAATGCTGTCCTATTTTATCTTTAGGCAGAGAACAAATGTCATAAATTTCTTCTCTCATTTAGTTTCACACATGGATTTCTGCCTGTGTAAATTGGAAGAGGACTTATGCCTTTTACTGGAGGGAGACTGATACTCGTGCAATTGCTGACAGAGTACATGCTGAGCACATTCGCCCCCTTACTCCTAGTCAAAAGCTCTCACGGTATCTCTGAGGAAAAGAAGCGTCACCGTTGCACTGTATATACTTTCTTGCTGAACCAGATAATTCTTTCCAAATGTCACACTCAAGCTAGCATCTAATGAGTCGTGTACTTCCCGTGGTTATCAGAGATGTCTCCTGTTCTTGAAAGCTGATTCACATGTAGGGGAATGACCCTTGTACTCCTATGCACAGAAGGCCTCAGCAATACTTGATGCTAC
Source organism: Rhynochetos jubatus (assembly GCA_027574665.1). NCBI lineage: Eukaryota > Metazoa > Chordata > Aves > Eurypygiformes > Rhynochetidae > Rhynochetos > Rhynochetos jubatus. The sequence continues at coordinate 54,851,269 of CM050651.1, read as the reverse complement.
AACACAGAAAAGATTAGAGTCATCAGCTGTGAGATTATCAACAAATTACTGCTACATGGTGATTCTGCATGACTTTTCCATGTGCCCTGAAGAAGCATTTGGCTTAAAAGGTTTTTTTTTTATTTGAAATGTGGTGACGTTTTGGCATCATCACAAGGTTGACAGCTGTTCAAGGTTCCTCTCTGAGCCACCCAAAAGCCCAAGGACTGTAGTCATGTCTAGCATTATGACTAGAAAGCAATTCTAAAAGTAGCACATTTATCACTACTTTGTGTCCCACAGGCAAGATGAAAACTAACCATCAGAATGCCTACAAGTTGTTTGTGCTGGTTAATGCTCACTTGGAAAAGAGCCTCTATGTGCAGGAATCCTGGGTAACATAGTCTGTGTTTTGTTATGTAAAAGCTCAGTTTATATGGCTACAGTGGTACTTTCCAATCCCAGTCTCTGAGACATTATTCAAGGCAACACAGAGGACGCAAAGTAGAGGTTCACATTCTCCTTTGGACAAATCTTTCTAGCTTTTATACCATATAAGTTATTCACCTATTTCTCTTCTTATTGCAGTATATAGTTATCTATGTGAGAAAAACCTATTGGATCTTCAGGAAAAGCAATATAATTAAATATTCTGTGTTTAATATTTTTATTTTAATTTAGCATCTGTGCAAATTCAGGAGCTGAATGTAGTCAAAATAGACTATTACCTGGCTATGTATACCTACAAACATGAAAGATTCAGTATAGGATTCCTATTTTTAAAAAGGTCATTTTCTTCAACCTGGGATAACAATATCTAGTACAACTATTTCTCTAAGCTAAAACAGACAATACAGTGTTTCCAAAGACCACTGGCCATCCAGACACATGTAGATATCATTACTGCCACCTATTGTTACAAGTAAAGAATTACTTTCATAATTGCATTTTTCCAAATGGAGATAAAATTGGAAAATAACAGCTTGTTCCAGTTGAGGTATTTGTAAATAACCATGTTTTGGTGCCTTCTTTGACAGGTTTATTTTCAGAACTATATAAAATTGGTTACTACAAGTTCTAAGAAAATCCAAGATCATCATAGACACCTGGTAAAAAATAGTACTAAACTAAAAAGGAACTACAGAGACTATAATGCTTAGCATCACAGCTACATATTTCTATATATCTAGGTACTACAATTCCAAGCCTGGAACCAGGTGTCCAGACACTGTTTAGAGGTACATATGAAGAGGTAGGATCTTCAGAGACCTTAATTAGTGAGAGCTTTCCCACTTGTCATAATTATTACAGCAGATATATCTTGCATGTATACTAGAAAATGGTCTTGTTGCCACACAGGCTGCCACACAGAAGGAAAAGACTCCAAAGTGTGGTAATGGTCTGGGTGACAGGATTCTGATTAGCATCATATGAATGCATGCTACCAGATAATTAGTTGAAAGTAGTTATGGATATTTTGTTTCTGCATTAAAGCCATAGAAGTGGGAAGTACAGAGAAAACCAAGTATTTCAAATAAAAGAGGATTTTAAATAGGAAGACGCAATAATTTTTTTCCTTTTTTCTTTTTTTGCAAGGCCTACTGACTTATGGAGTAGCTCAGGTTCATGAATAATGCATCACAGATTGTATAATAACAAGATTAACTATTTGTGATTAGTGACAAATATATAAGTTTGGATTGCATGGACAGAATCTTGACAAAGGTGTTTCACTTTTATGGAATGATTCTCAAATCCTGAAACCTTAACTCATTTTTTTCACACAGAATTCTGTGGAATTCTATAATTTTCTAGATTTAGAATTTGCCTTAATAAGTACCTTGAGATTTGAACATATAATTAAAATATGATAAAACTGTTAAAACCCGGTGATAAAACCAGATTACCTTAGAAATTGTAATGTTTGTTAGTCTGAGCCTTTCTTGAAGGAAAGAGTTAATTTTTCTAAGACATCTGATATTTATCTATCCACATACAAATACTTATTTGAAAAAAAAAATCTTCAAGTGGAATTTGATGATTCTGAGACTGGTAAATCTGGTAAATCACTGCAAAACTACGCCTTGTTTGGCGTCTGAAATGCCTCTTTTTTTTTTTTATCCCCTCTGGATGGGAATAGAGCTAAGTTCCACTGGACAGAACGTAGATCAATTAATTTTTTAGAACTTTTGAGTTTTCAGACTAGATCAGGACACTGAAAGTGATTCCCTTTGACACGGCAAATCCTCTGTGTATTGCAGGCTCCAGAAAGTGCAAATGGAAATGACTGAGCTGATTGAACATATTATTGTACCATTTGCTTCTCAGAAGATAAATTTATGCATCAACATCCTGGAGTAAAATAACAGTTTATTTTACTTTCAAGCAGAATTAGTGGACCTCAGCCATGCTGGAATTTTCTCCTTACTCAAGAGAGAAATAATAGCTAGAAAAGATGCATTCCATTTTATTTATTCCTGTATAGCTCAGCAAAAGACATGCAACGATAAATTACCTGCGTAACTTGTCTGTGACTGTCAGTGAATTAACACAAGTTTAAATATGTAAAGATCAGGATCTGTACTTTAATTTTTCATCATCTCAATCACTTGTTCCTGCATTTCTGTCCACACCTATGACCAGTGGCTTTTTAATACAGACATTGTTTCCTCATTCCTGTTTTAGTCAGACACCATTAACTGTTAAAGCCTATTTCTGACCTTAGTTATTCTAGCGGCTTTGGTGTCAGATGTGGTGTCTTGTGGAGACACATCCAGATTTGTGCAAACAAGTATCCAAAAGATGTGTTTTTCTTTACAGATCTTTCGTAATCTAATATCACATCTTCTCAGCTAGTTTTCAATTTTACTGTAGTCATTAAATTTCAAAATTACAGTGATTCAAAAGGTCATGTCATATCATGGCATTTGTTAGAGCAGGACTAGAAGGCTCTGAAGGTCTTTCTATGACAGTACAGTAAGTGTAATCAGAATTACTGGTGAAATCTAAGTGAGAGTATGTGAAGCTGCATTATGAGGTCTGGAGCAGTCAAAAGTCTTTCATTCCCATCCATCTGATAGGAAATAACAGTAAAGAACTCACTCAAAGATTCTTATTATGATTTTGTTTTGTGCCACTGAATATTTCTTGAAACTAGGAAGAATGTTGGTCAGGAACAAAAAACTAGAAAGATAAATGACTGATGAGGTGTTGATGGAAGGAAGAGAGACTTCATTAAGACTGTTTCTCGAGCAAGCACTCGGTAGGTTCTCTGCACAGTTCACCTCTGAGACATACATCATTTCTGTGCAGTCCTTATAGAAGCAAAACACCTCTGACCAAATTCATCTCTTGGCTGTACAGTGGCCAGTATATATTGACTTTTCTTTCACCCAAAGCTTCAACAAGTTTGCCTCATTACGTATGTGCTTACTTTCCTTACAAACTGCATGCCTTGGACGTATGTTTGTGAATCTAAATATCAAATAGGAATGAAATATGGTCCCTATCTGTGAAAATCAGAATTTGTTCACACTTCCTCCTGTAATCAGAAGAAATCCCTTTCTAATGTATGATACAGTTCACTTCAGTGCTCTGATATAGTGATGTCTCATGTGAATGCAAATAATCCGTAGCTGAAACATATATTTCCTGACTCATTGCCATTTTTATGGATGTTAAGGACTGTTATACAGCTAATATTAATTTTAAAGAAAATTGTCCAGAACTACTCATGTCATATTATTTTATTATTATGTGGCAGGTATATGTTTGTGATTTAATGTGAAACATTGATGTGACTAACTAAATCTTAAAAAAACTAACAAAAAATAAAAGGCTCTGGTCAGGTATATTCTGTAGTATATAAATGTGATATGAGCAAATAATTGAGAATAATTTAATATTTAAGGGAATCAGGTACTCAGTAAACTGAGGTTATTGCAATTATCCCTGCATGACTTCAGGTTGTTATCCAGAGGTTGTTGCTTTTTACTGTGCTTCTTTTTAATGGCAGCAGCTGTCCTCTAGATTTTAACACTTTTATCCAACAGTCAATGAAGTCTCCTAGTCTTCATAAAGCATTCCCTATATCCAAGAATACAACCAATGCTCACTTTCAGTCATTACTGTTCAGACTATTTTTACAAAGAGAGGGCAAAAAGGATTGTGAAGGTCATTGTAGGTTATGAATGAGTGAATGCTTCTTTCTGTGCTCTTAACACAATTTTCTTTTGCCCAGTGAAAATGTAACTTCAAATGCCTATTTCTGCATAAGAAAACAAAATTAATTTAAGAAATGAGCTGCATAATTAAGAAAAAATACTTTAAACTCAATATTTCAGGGTTTATCCTATACAACATACATTTAGATTGTCAGCACTAAAGAGAAAAGAGTATCAGAAAAACTTTATTAGGGTTGAAACAATGTCTACTCAAGACAATATAATCCTTCCATTGATTTCAAGGGCCTTTGTCTGGATCTTGCTTCTTTTGCATCCTTATCAGAACACAAATTCCATCTAATTTAATTTCTCTGTTGGATATTATGAAATGATCTCTGAGAAAAAAAAACCCAAACCCAAGACCTTAGCATTATGCAAGGTCATAGACTGCCTTAACTGTAAGCCAATGGATTTTAGTGATACACCTGTAAATATGGGCTCACCAAATCCAGACTGAGAAGCTTATCCTGTGGCTCATGGAGTTTTATTGTTAATGGTCTCTAGGCAATACCACTGCCCCTGGAGGAGGTTTGTTATGGGCTGTAATGCTAGGTGTGGCTTATAGGAAGCTACTCAGTTGCTGCTCCTGACCAGGAGAAAGCCCTCTTTGCTCCCTGAAGAACTTGTCTATACATAAAGGATCATGGGAAAAATTCAGGTTGGAAGGGACCACAGAAGGTCTCTAGTCCAACCTTCTGCTTAAAGCATGATCAGCTATGCATTAGACCAGGCTTCCCAGGGATTTATGTAGTCATGTCTTGAAAAACCCCAGGGATGGTGACCATACAACCTGTCTGGGCAGCCTGTTCCACTGCTTGTCTGTCTCCATGGTGAAAATTTTCCTTTATGTCCAGTCTGAACCTGTCTTCTTTCAACTTACACCTGTTGTTCATTTGATAGATTTTGTCTTTTGAATGAAGGTAAGTCTTCTGTCTATTCAAATCAAAACAGTTAAGGGCTGCTTTTGAAGATCTAAGACTTCATTTCATGAGTTGTACATAACTGAGTTTTCTCTGTAAGTTATTTTTGGTTAATGAAGAGTTGAAACCTCAATGGTCCTTGTTTAGAGAAAACCAATCATCATTAAAAAGTGGAAATAATCCTACAAAGTCATGCTGGTAAAACTGCTATCAACTCAAATGCTCATAGATATTACTGTGGGGTTTTAGAAGCTCACAAGAATGGAAATGTGATAATACAATAAATCCTGCTCTGAGCCAGAAAGGCAGAGTGAAATTCATCAGACATGAAGTTGAAAGTATGTACTTTCAATTTTTTCAGATACCAAATAAAGGGTTAGGGGTTACTACACATACGAATTCAAAGCAATCCAGAACTGTTTTAACTATTTCCTCTGATAATATTAAAGAGCAGCTTGGACTGGCAAAGAACAGCTGTCTCTGTGTTGGAAACACATGAAACCTATTGTGAAACAGGGAGAACATATGGGCAAAAGCAAAAAATCACGAATTTAAACACGGCAGAAACCAAGCCTGTTGTGTTTGTATGTTTGCTGCAAAATATGAAAGCAAAATAAAACAGATGGGCAGTGGTAGTTTTTCAGTTCTCACAGGTTTAAGGAAAAGCATAGATCTTGAATTTGGCAGTATTATTGATGGGATTCAGAGAGGTGAAGGGAAGACAGCATCTGTACTTGCTATAGAAGTGCTTTCCTAAATCAATTGGATTAATATTACATGGAGGAAGTCTAGCTGGTAGTTCTGTTATTCACATCAATGACTAAAACATTGTATAAACTTCTGAAGCATTTTTACACATTTATGTCTTGTAGTAATCAACCTGAGTTTAATTGTCAGCTGTATAAATAAACCCGTTTGTTTAGTTCTCTTCTGTTTTACGAAATATGAACCTCGTTTTCATGTTGTAAAAGCAAGTAGAAAAGGTCTATCGACCATCGAGATACTATTGATTATTTGATATGCCTGTCACATTGCAACTTACAGATCTATTAAGTAAACAACCCTAATCTATTCATGCTTTACTCTCAGGGAAATTTTTTATTCAGCCTTCTCTGGCTCTTTTCTTTTTTGACTGATTTCTTTCAGATGCTATGAAATCAGGTAGCCCAAAGAATTTAACTTTGTTTAAATTAGAACATAATATATTTTTTTCAGTATTTTACAGTAACCTATTTAGAAGTTATCAATAAGAACTGGCAGTCAATGAACCAGACAGTAATTTTTCTCCTTCAGAAAACTGGGCAATTCATGGCTGAATTCACCAACCACACACCTTTCATTTCTAGATCGATGTTGCAAGTCCAGTTGATATCAATAGAGATCAAAAGTTACAATGCCTCAATTGCTAATTGATAGCAGTACATGTGAAACGTTTTTGGAGATTGTTCTGGCTTTCAAGCTTTAGAGCAAATGGCATAATCACATGTTCTTCCGTCTTCTTTTCTATGCCTCTTTGACCCACATAAGGGTCACCAAAGTGTGACCTCTGGTAGTTTATATATGGTTATTAATCCCAAAGACTAATTCAGAACCCCCCCTTCTGATGTATGTATAAAATTTGTGTCTATTCTCCATTTTATCAGGCACTGGCAACATAATCACCTGGTTCTGCACATTCTTATTGAGATTTCTGAGAGTCCTCTTCAGGTGAAATAATTTTAATTCTTTTACCACTTCACACAGCTAATAAATGTCGTGTTACACCTCTGCAGTGCTGAACTGTAGAGCATTTCAATTTTAACCTCCTTTCATTCTGAGAATAGGCTACTTATTCCTACTACTTTCTTCATAAGCACTCAAGCCCCATGACAGAATTTAGCATGTGGAAGTTCTGACTAGCTTCCAACTGCAGTGGAAGACCAAAGACTCACTAAATACTACATATACAGTTCTCTCCCAGGTCTCTTCAATCTTTCATAAACTTCCTTGTAGCCAAAAGAGGGGGGCTGAATAAGAACGATGGACTTTGAACTTGGATACATTATTTTTCATAGACTCGCAGTCTATTTCAGGCTGGAAGGGACCTCCAGAGACCTCTAGTCTAATGTTCTGCTTGAAGAAAGTTCAGCCTTAAGATCAGACCATGTTACTTGAGGTTTATTCAGTCAGATCTTGGAAACATCCAAGGGTGAAAACTGAATGTTCTCTCCCAGCCTTAAGTTAGAAATCTGCCTCTACCCCACTTAGTAACACCAGTAAGAAACATTGACAGAAGGAGTAATTAAAACTGCAGATAATTGAACCAGAGTCCTTTATAATCATTGTGAGCCTTTTCAGTAAGTTTAGGGTGCTTTGACTGGCATATACAGTGAGCATGAGACAAGTCACACTAATGATTTTCCTTCATGTAGAGGGAATATATTCAAGCATTGGATGCCCACTTGGCCTAGATATTATAGAAGATACAAATAGATTATTAATCATTCTTTCCTACCTGGAAATTATATGCAGCAACTTCTTACTATACTTTCACCCTTCAGGAAGCTTTAGTTTGACATTTGTATCTAAGGCAATTGAAGAAAGCTAGAAACAGTTTCAGAGACAATATCAACAAGTGGCAATTAAATAGTGATTTTTCAAGTTTTTTCTCATTTGTCTATACCAATGAGATTCTTGGCCTAGCTATTATATAAGTTATGCCTGGTCCTGTCACTGAGCAAAACTTTGAAGGTTTCTCTACTCCCATTCCTATGTTGCTTTGATTTTTCTGTGTATAGAAAGGGTTGAGTAGCATTGGTACGTTCTGAGAACATTGTGTTTATGAAATCAGTGTCAAGAACACTGACGCAGCTCTTCTGGTCATTGCTTGGTGTAGGGTTAGAGGGCAGCCCAGGGATCTTCTTAATTCAAACTGTGACTGAGTTTGCTCCTTGCAAAAGTCCTTCAATTTCTCTTATGAGCTGGTTCAAGATACTTGGATTATGAAATAAGAGTTTCAATACATTCTCTTGGCTAGGGATATGCATAAGAGGAAAACCCTGACGTTAAGGTGCTGAATTTCGCACCTTGTTATGTGAACATACTTGCTAAGGGGAAAAATGTTTTCAGAAATATTGATGTGTAGTCAAAATAGAATTTCACTTACTTACCATGTTTGAATTTAAATCGCTTAACTAAAAAGTTTTTATCTTTTTAATCCAGCTTCCTACAAAAACTGTTTTTACCATTTAAATGAATTTAACTAGAGTATTGATTTAAATGAACTAGCTGTCAGAAGCCCTTCATTCTGAATATATCCAGTAACTTTAATTGCAATGCTCCTAGACCTGCCAAGTCTTTCCATTGACTGTGTTGAAACTTCCCTACCCTGTATCCTGTGGGCAGTGGTCAGTACAAGGGCAGAGCAGTGGACCCTCTCCTCTACAATCCGTGGAAATTTCAACAAGCTGCCTCTGAAGGGGAGAGCTTTCAGATCCATGCCGTAAACTGAGGATAACCACATAACAGAGTGCTGCTGGAAGGCACACTCTTCACAGTGACTCTCCACTTTGCTTTCTCACCTGCCATGTGAATCTATGCACCATGTGTGTCTCCAGACATGTGATCCCAAAAGAGCAGCATTGTACTTAAAACACTTGTCCACCTTCTGGCTTGTTAGCCTATGGCTTTCACTTGCTGTAAAAGCAGTTTAAAATAGCCTATTCTGAGATTTGAGGCACAGTTAGGAGTCTATCAAGTTGCCTGAGGGACTGAAGGGTTGGACTGCTCTGTGCAAGGCAATACACCCTGCTGTACCACCCCACTCCACCCCCCAGCAACAGTCCTACCTCAGAGCAAAATGCGCAAAGTTGGCAGAGCCCACAGAAGATCCCTTAGGTAGGAAAGGCTTTATGCCTGTGTGCATCTGTATCAATTATCAGCCACTGCCTGAATTAGTCACAGAAAGGTAAGCACAGATCTAATTTTACTACTCGACTTTCTGAACATTACAGATGCAACTGCATGAGGAATATATTTGATGATACATACAGTTGTCAAGTGGATTTGTCAATGTCTTTTCTGGTGGCAACAAAAATGTATAGTCTATTTAATGGTGCAATATCATAGCAGATACTCAAATTTTTTAAACTCATCCTCTTTGCAGGGGGAAACCATAGTGATAAAGGATGAGGAAAAGGCTAATTTTTCTAATTTCTAATGCCTTCTTTCCCTCAGTCTTTAATAGTCAGACCAGTTGTTCTCTGGGTACCCAGCCCCCTGAGCTGGAAGACAGGGAGCAGAATGCATGTTGATTGTTCATCTGCCTGTGGGTAGGGAGGGATCTGGACAGGTTGGATTGATGGGTTGAGGCCAACTGTATGAGGTTCAACAAGGCCAAGTGCTGGGTCCTGCACTTGGGTCACAACAATCCCCTGCAACACTACAGGCTTGGGGAAGAGTGGCTGGAAAACTGCTCGGTGGAAAAGGACCTGGGGGTATTGGTTGACAGTCAGCTGAATATGAGGCCAAGGGTATCCCAGCATGCTACAGTAACAATGGGACCAACAGAACTAGAGTGATTGTCCCCTTGTACTGGTCACTGGTGAGGCCACACCTCAAATCCTGTGTTCAGTTGTGGGCCCCTCACTGCAACAAAGACACTGAATTGCTGGAGCATGTCCAGAGAAGGGCAACGGAGCTGGGGAAGGGTCGGGAGCACAATTCCTGTGAGGAGCAGCAGAGAGAACTGAGGGTGTTTAGCCTGGAGAAGAGGAGGCTCAAAGGAAACCTTATCACTCTCTACAGCTACCTGAAAGGAGGTTGTAGCGAGATGGAGGTTGGTCTCTTTTCCCAAGTAACAATCAATAGTACAAGAGAAAAGGGTCTCAGGTTGTGCCAGGGGAGGATTAGATTGAATATTAGGAAAAATCTCTTCACCAAAAGGGTGGTCAGGCATCGAAACAGGCTGCCCAGGGAAGTGGTTGAGTCACCATACCTGGAGATATTTAAGAGACATGTAAACATGGTGCTAAGGGACATGGTCTAGTGGTGGACTTGGCAGTGCCAAGTTAGTTGTTAGACTTGATGAACTTAAAGGGCTTTTCCAACCTAAACAATTCTCTGATTCTTAAAAATATACAGAAAAGACACAGCCTTGTAATGAACAATCCCTGGGTGCTGCACTTTTATACACATGGCAGTAGCTCATAAAGTCAAATTTCTTCTTTTGAAAAGTTTTATTCTCAGTGAAGTACTCATTATTGTACCATTCCAATTCCTAATTTTTATCTTCTTTAACTGGGGAAAACAGTTTGGAGTAATGTTGAATGTGTCACTAATTTTAAGAAAGCCACAGAAAGGCCCTAACGTACCTGGGTGACACCCAACCTTTTTACCTACATGAGAAGTGCAGAGTCAGATTGTGCTTGCTAAACTTTGTGAAGACAAAGTTGAAAATATTTACTCAACAGTCAAAACTATGACGTGTTTAATTCCATTACAGTGACTGCTATATTCTCCAGTCATGGATCAACCACAAAGGCTATTCAACTTGAAATCACAATTCCAACTCTTATCAGGAAACAGTTATCAAGAACCTGAGATTGTTTTGTTACTAGAAAATATATTTGATACCAGCTTAATAGTAGCTCTTCCAAAAACTTTCTCATCAATTGAGAGATTAGATATAATATTACATATAAAAATGTATAGAATTTCCTACAGTAATTCAGCCAAAGAGAAGTTTCACACTATAAACAAAGATATTTGATCCTACAGTTCACCTGTAATGTGCAACTTGACTCATGCAATCAGGGGAAGGAGAGATTTTGATATGGGGAATGAAATGCCAAGTAACGACAGGGAAGAAGAAAGAGACAAGTCAGAGTTTGGAGATTTGTGGGTGACATGGGCTCTAGGAGAGATTTTCCTTTATATTACACATATAATGAGAACTGCTGCTGAATCAGACAATTATGGATAGCCTGTAAGTTGTGCAGAAATACAATATTTCACATTGAAATATCAGTATAATTTTACATTTCCATTCCAGATGGTAATTCATAGTGAGATCCTTTTCCTTACACAGACACATACACATCCTACATTATTTCCAAGTGCGCAGGGAATGATTCAAAGTAATTTCTTATTTATCCTGTTTCCCCAGCTGTTGCTACACAAATTGTAAACATAATCATAGTGTACTTCACAACTTCATATGATTCTCAGGAAGGGCTAGAAAGCATGGAATTCAGAATACTAAACTGTAAGCTTGCTTCTTTTGTCACTAAAGGTATGGAGTTTGGGTGATGACTGAGCTCATATCATGCAAGCAATATACATATTATAATTGCAATTACTATCTTATTTCTGTATGATGTTTACTTTAGAAGTCATTCTCTAATTAAAATAAAATTTAAAACAAAATGTTCTAGTGTAATATATTTGCCTTTTGTAACATTTCATTTTTGTCTTTATTCTATTCACAGACACATTGGACAAAACTTGTTAGTGAAATCTGAGTATGTATTTCACTCAGGATAGGATTTCCTAGGAAATGTTTATATAATCAAGCCATCCCTTGGCTAAAAGAAATTACACAGGTGGAAACGTTTGGAGTTTATTTGCATACTAATTTGGCAGCTTATTTTGACAATTCACAGTGCCTTTTCTGTTGAGATAAGTGGAAAATTTAGCCCAAGGGCAAACATTTTGCTCAAGATGGACTGATGCATCTCCCTCCCATTCTGGCAATGTAACACCAAGAACATGGCTTTGTAGTTGCATGAAGAGCAAGCTGCCAGTGAAAGGGCAGTGCCACACAACACTGCTGCATCACACTTGCTGATACCCAGGGTGAGCCAAATCAGGGACTGATCCAGGCTGTCAAAGGGAAGAGATGTGTTTCCCCCAGAACAGGTCCGCACCATGAGCAGTGATGCTGGACCAAGAAAGAGGGTAGAAATGCCACAGCAGTGGCAAAACGCTGTCACCATCCCTCCTGACAGCAGCATGAACGTAGGTCAATAGAAAATGATCCTGAAAGTGCAGGTCTCTAGGGCAGTGTTGTTCCCTCATGCCAAGAACGGCAGAGTTGAGGTGATGCTTCAACACATCATAATCTCCAACCTCCTTTAGCCCTAATCCTTTCCCCAGCACAGCACCTGCCATTACATACAGCAAAGTGAGGATTTGGGGGCTAAAAGAACTGCTAGACTTACGCAATTAACATAAGATAGCTCACAGGACTCCACAATATGTGAGTGATCACGCATGTGAGCGTGGCAGATTAGTGGGGTCTGGCAGAGAGGGTAGATCACTGATGTTTCCAATTAAATGGTTTCTTGGGTCTGTCAAATGCAGAGTCCCTGAGGCAATCAGGCATCTCCTAGATGCAAATCTTCCATCTCGTCATTGGCACTGCTATAAAGAATATAGTACATAATCTTGAAAACCAAATCCATGTCAATGCTAACCATATGAAAACAAAGCCACACGAAATGGAGACCTAGAGAGCCTCCTTAGTATGCATGTTTTCTCAGGGCAGTAAGAAGATGTAGATAAAAATCATTTGCCTTCATGTACTATGTGGTTTTCACTGGTTTTGTAATGATTTAAGTGACTTGGCCCTCATATCCAGACAGGGAAAAAATTAAAATTGCAGGTTTTCTTTGGGTATGAAATGTAATGCATTCCTTTCCGTATTTTACAGGGACATCAAACCTGACAACATACTACTGGATGAGCATGGTAAGTGAATACTGACTGCTTTCTCTGCTATCTTTAATTCCTGAGATCTCAGTGACATGCTCATGACATGCTTTGTAAACCAGCCTCAGGTATTGGATTCCTACCTAAATCTGGACTTTCTCTGCAAAGTCCCTCTGTCTACCTTGTGGATTCTGGAATTTCCTTTCCTATTGCAAAAAAATATATGCTGCTTTGACACTTGCAAGACCTGAAGGAGAAGGAATTTAATATGAATTGGGATCACCAGGGAGACTTGATAAAAGGAACTTAATATTTTATTAACAGGATTACTGTGAATCAACATAATCCCTTACTAGTAGAACAGTACCCAAGCACTTATTTTCTCTTTTAGAATTTCTGAATGGCTAAGAAAATTTGCATAGCAAATTATTTCTCATGTAGGGATCTGAAATTACTTTCCTAAATTTAAATACAGAATTTGGAAATTTTCCTCTAAGCCTGTAAAATGTTCATGTCTCTACACGTAGTTCTGGCTTAAAAAAAGACTAGACAATATAATCAGCTTTCAACTTTCAGTACTAATTCCATGATCTCAAACAAAAAATATGTGCTATGAAAATAAATAAGCTTATTTCTTTAAAATTAAATTTTACACATATACACTGTCTATGAAGTATTTTGCTAAAAACTCATGCATGTTTTTGTAACTATTCATAGGAAGAACATGAGAAAATACACATAAAAGAAGGCATTAACCTTGTATCCATTAGAACAGAAATACATATAGGAGGAAGACTAAATGGTAAAAGGAGATGTGTGTTACTGTTGGGAAGTCTTGTTGTGTTTTGTTCACCTCAGAAATTGATTGAAAGCAGTTAATCTTTGAGAAAATATAAACTTGAAATGATGCCAACATTACCATTACCTTTCAAAATCCATTGCAGAGCTGCTGGGTATACAAGTTAAAGTTGATTAAAGAGGTAACATTGCGAACAGCTGGAGTTTGTCCCTGGGAATGTGGGAGCCAACAAAACCACATAGTGTTGGCATTTTAAACCATCTAGAACTTCAGAAATTAAATGTTCCAGACTCATAAGTGTTAATGTTCTCTAGACATAACATCAACAAATAGGCATGAAATAGAAATTTCTTGTCTTTAAGTTCTGGGTGATTTAAAGATGTCGAAGGCAACTTGAAATGACTATGAGTGTGTTAAATCTCTGACTGACAGCCTTAGAAATACAACTGCCCTTATCTCTCCCTGCCCCTCATCAAGGTCAATTACTGCACGCAATCAGCCTCTTGCAAGAGCTTTCCTATGGGGACTCAAGCATTGCAGAAAAGAAGCTACATCAGAGTGAGCAATATGCTGCAAAATGAATATTTTTGGTGACTATAAGCTGTTAAGAAACAAAATTCTCTGTAGCCAGCTTGCAAATTTTGGGATGGACAGCACCTTTTCTGCAAAGCAGCAGAATATGGCAGGTCCCTCATCACACACCTGCAGACAACGGTGAAACAACCATGCTTCTTCAGACTTGCAAATAGACCTTGGTCAACAAAATTAATTAGCTCATGGATCCTTAGTTCACAGACCTGTTATGTGATTGGGACACATCATTCTCTCAGCCTGGATAAGGATCCACACACTTCAACTCCCTAAATGAGGTGAGAGCAGCAGGACAGGTCTCTCCACAATAACTGAAAGACATAGTCATGTTGTAGATCATCGGATTTCTTTTGGATGTCCGCACTATGCACCAATATCTATTTCTCTTTGATGACTAATACCTAGGAAGTTCTGAATAAAGATTTAGATATCCACCTTATAGATGTATGTTTTGCCAAATGAGCTCTATCCTTAAAGTCCACAAAAGCTTTGATTATGCTGGAATATAATACCCTAATTTTTAGGAAATCATCAGATTTCACTTAACAGTAAAACGTGCTGAATATGGGCACCATAACTGTAAAGGAAACATACCAAATTCACTTAATATGAGTCTAATCAGGTGAACAGGAAAGAACTTTATTTTAGCCTCTGGCCTGTAGGATGGCACAACAGTTTTCTATACGCTTGACTTTACCCCTAGGCCTTTCTTATATTTCATTAAACAAACTGTGCTTACACATAATATCATGGAATTGAATATGCACAACCTTTAGGACTGCGAGTTTGTCTCAGTGAGTTAGATTTCTTTGACCTCACTGAAACAACCTATTTTGGCTGAAGTCAAAGTGAAATGTTACGCCCTTCACATTGCCTTGCATCTTCAAACAATTAAACTGACTGACTTTCATAACATATACCGAGATTGTAGATTATAGATATTTCTGCTCATTAAAACTAGTTTCACTACAATTCATCTCTATGGCTTAGGGAACATACCTCAGGAATACTGAAGTAGTGAAAGCAGGAGATTTTTCTTAACCCATAAAAATCATCAATCTATTTTACATAGAAAAAACCCCGCAGAAGTCTGTACAACATATTCAAAATCATTCTGGCATAGGAAGTCTGAATTTTCCCATATACTTTTCAGCAAGGCCACATCTCAACACTGCTGAGCACAGGTTTTGATGCATCTGTGGAAATAAATGTTTGATGATGGTAAGAAGCGTAATGCTAGATGAAAATGGGGTAATCAGCTGCTTAAAATAGTGTTCAGCCCCTACTAGAAGATGACTGTCTGGTCTCCTGGAGAGGTTCTCCATCCCACAAGGGAGTCTCATCTGAGGAGAGACAGTAGTGGTGTTTTCAGGCTTCACTCTCTGGAACATAATCAGACCTCTGTAGGAAATGAATGCTGTCCATAAAGCTCTCTTCGTACATTTTCTTCTCAGCTTTCCCAGGAAACTCTTCTTCCAACTAACACTACCCTCTAAATTTAACAGTAGTACTCTGTTCTGCTAACATGCATCTGAAACAGAATTCTTCCAGTGATAACTGAAGGGACTACCTGATGGTTCAGGAGAACTATTATTATTGTATTATACAGAGAAAAACATTATAGAATATTCTTAATAACAGTATTCATCTTTCTGTACTATTTCTTTTGTTTTAATGATTTGGAACAATGAAACTGAAATATTAGTCTTTAGAACTTAAAGCTGGCAAGTCTAATCCATGTTGTGGTTTTGGGAAGGTTTTTTAATATCAAAGAAGATAAAGCTGTCTTTAAATCTTTCCATGATCTATTAGCTATGATGTCTAAAGAGATGTGGAATACTTAAAATGTAGAAAAAGAAGCAGTGGCAAATAGATTAGTACATTGCTCTTTTTTTCAGAGATGATAACATGATTTATTTGGTAACACCATCGATATTAACATTTCGGGTCATTCTGCAGAAATTAGGAGGCTGTACTTGGGCATCCAGGTTTTGCATCGTGCAGAATGACCACACCATTATTACACTGTGTTTTCAGGAAATTTGCAAGGGTTTGATTTCCTCTCATGCAAGTTTTTCAGGATATCATTCTGTAAGACCCAGCAAGGTCCCTGCATGATTTACTGAGGAAGAACTCCCTGCTGGGTCAGACCCAAGACCTTGGCTGGTATTCTGCCACAGCCAGTAGAAAACGGATAATATTCATGGGAACATGTTCTTTGCCACTTCTAGTTATCAAAGGCTTCTGTACTCCCTATCACTCACAATTTTTGCATTAGGATATTAGGGTATGTCTGTATATTCCCTTCAGAACGTGGATGAACCTTTATCAATGATTTTGTCTACTGTCTCTTTGAAGCAGCTGCTGATATTGACCTCTACAACCTCCTGAAGCAACAAGCTGTAGAAGTTCACAAACCTTCATGAAAGAAAAGTGTTTTCTTTCGTCTGATCTGAAACATTCTCCTTTCAAAACCAACATCCTCTGTGTCCAGAATTGCAGGATTTGGTAAATAATAGCTTACAGTCACAATCTTCGTGATATTCAGAAACTCCTTCAGTGCTCTCCTGCTGCAGCTGAAGAGTTTCAGCCTTTTAAATTTCTCCTTATAAGACACCCCTCCATTCTCTTTGCCCCTCTCTGTTGCTACAGTGTTATGATAGGCAAGCTTTCAGTTTCAGAGTAGAGGAGCAACCATACTGGATCAAAGACCCATCTAATTGAGCTTCTTATCTCCAAGAGTTTCCAAAAAGTGAATGACAGAGCAGAATATAAAATGTGTCAGGTTTTTGTGATACTTCCCCCATGTACTCACCCAGCCTAAGGCATTTCCAGAGTGTGGTGGTTCCCATGCATTTGATAACTTTGTTTGGTCTTTTCTGGTACTTCCTTGAGTGGAGGAAACTTTAAGCATCCTTAACATCTTGTGGGAAAGTGTTTCTTAGCTTAAACACATATTATGGGAAAACTCACTACCAATTTGTTTGTTTTGAAAGTGCTATCTCTTAATTGCCCCAGTTGCCTCCCATTTCTGGTACTGTAACTGCTTCCCCATGGTTCTCCATACTGAAATCACCCATAAATTCAATATTTAGTACTTGTGTTTAACTTCTGAACAACAGAACTGGCAACATTATTATTCTATAGGGATGTCTGGGAAACATAAAGTCTCCACTAAGATATACCTGGTGTGACTGCATTAGGGCTGGTTCTTATTCCCACAGACAATTTTCAAGGACTGTGTCTTCACTTAACCCTGCAACGTTGATTAACAAGATGAGTGTTCTGAGCATAATTCATGCACCTGAAGCTATCTACACTTTGAAAATACATTTGAAACTTTTACATGCCTACATGGCCATTAAACAGCCTCCCTTTTTGAAAGGCACAGCCTCGCTGAACCCATCTATAGCAGTACAAAAAGGTATCTAACAATATCCATGATGATAAGTGGCAGACTGCCAAGTCATAGCAAGTTCACACAGATACGAGCTTACGCTCTTGTACAAAGTACAGATGAACCCAGAGTGATGCTTTTTAAATTGTTCACAGGGCTTGACCTTCTGAGGGCAAACCAGATCTCAATTTGCTCCAAAATGTTACTGTGTTGAGATTTCCCATCAGCTCTGATGCATGCTGAGTCAGTGGCATTAACTCCAGGCTGGTATCCCTTCTCTCTGCCCTCACATTCACCCCTTTGGTTTCAGATTCTGAGAAATTCAATGAGGTTTGAAGCCATGTACATTTTCTTCTGCTAAATGTTAGTCAGCTAGCCTCAGTCACTCTTCAAGACTTGTTTTAACTGTCATTATGGTTTGTTCTCATCTAGCAAAAATTAAATAATCGTCCAAACAAAGATAATTTGCTGTTTACCTCAGATACTGGGATTTCAGGCCATGTGGAAGAGTGAGGCAATAAAAGCCACAGACCACTTCTGAAAGGCATGCATAAAGCTTCTCAAAGTCCTACACTATGCTGTAGGTATTAATTTCCCTATTAACACTTTAACTGGAAGCTGACAAGAGGAATGCAATTTTTAAAAACAATTTCCACTGAGACTTTCTCATTACAATGTACATGAAATCTCTGCAGTCTGGGCTTATTTGAAAAAGCCACTCTGCAGAAAGCCAGAGGAATGTGGTCATTTGCCTTTTTCTCTCTACCATCATCTTATTATCATATGGGGTCATGCAGCCATGGGGATTAAGCAATGAGCTCTTTCCGTGTGATACTGGAATTTAGTTAGGTACTGCTGAATTTGTTGTGCATTGCTGTGCTTCACACCTCTTAAAAGCTAAACCCAAGCGACACTGACATACTGCTTAGTTCAATATTGTACCTGGTACCTGAGAAGGGAGCCAGGGTACAGGCTTGGTTTTGTCATATTGTTGTTCTCAATAATATCCAGAAAGGGATATCAAGTATAAGGTGTGAAGCTCAGATGGGAATATGTCTCCATGAACTGAAATTTTGGAAACAGTAAGAAGTAGTGAATATCCCAACATATTTACTGCAGAAATAGCCACCTTTCCTTTCCCTATGTGCTTTTCCCATCTTCACTGAAAGGATGGTCAGGCATTGGTACAGGCTGCCCAGGGAAGTGGTTGAGTCACCATACCTGGAGGTATTTAAAAGACATGTAAATGTGGTGCTCAGGGACATGGTTTAGTGGTGGACTTGGCAGTGCTGAATTAATGGTCAGACCTGATGATCTTAAAGGTCTTTTCCAACCTAAACAATACTATGATTCTACGATATTCCCAATCCATCCCTCACCTAGCAGAAAGGCATTTTTACCAAAACCCATCAACCTGTGTATACAATTCACATGTGTTATTTTGGTTTTGTTAAACGAGAAAAAAATCTAATAAAAGGGAGAGAAAACAATGCACTGCAAGAGAGGCAATTTTCATTGCAAATCAACTGTTTGGATCAGTCTGAATGGATATTATGCAATAGGTGTTTTGCAACGGTCTATCATGCTGGCACTCTAATAGGGAGCATCACTTACAATGCTGTCATTTAAATGACAGAACTATATATTTATCTGTCAAAAAAAGAGAAAGTATTAGCCTGCTGAGATCCTTGCAGTTTTTCATTCTATGTCACACACAGAATTGCTTAAAGCTACTGCCATGAGGTGGCTGCATGTGATTCAATTATCTTTTCCAAGAAGTCTTCTGCCATGGTGTTTTATTATTGCAGAAATAAACTGTGAACATGCTATGCTCCAGCCACCAGTAAGGGGGAATACCACCTGGAAATCCCATGGCAGGCTGTTATTCTTGTTATGGTAGCCTAACACCTCCTGCCCCTTATAAAGTGCTCACTTTCATCTGCTCACAGTTTTTGTCTGCTCTGTGCAGATGTCTTTCTGGGCTGGATGACTTAGGAGGAGAGTGTCAATAAAATGTAAACAGGTTTTTTGAGAAAACTGCAGAAAACATGCAAACCATTTCATTGAAAACTTCTAAATGCAAAAATGAGGTCTCCTATTTGGAGAAATACCTTTAATTTTGGCAGTGGGATGTGCTTTTTTCCTTTTTTCCCTTCAAAAACAGCTTAGGTCTGGCTGAATTAGGGGACTCAGAATTCAGTTCACATATGCACGGCTGCAGACTTGTTGGAGGTTGGCAGATGCATTTTCTGGGGTCTTGGAGCAGGATCCAGATTAGACTGTGGGAGTATCATCATCTTTTGTTGAGACTGCTGTTCCTCAGTCAGGCACTCTGGTTAACATTCTCCATCTGCCATTTGTTACACTCTTTTCATCTTTGGAAGCAAACATGATAACAACCTCCTTCGCTTAATAACTGCATCATGCCCAAAGCCTGCTCCATATTGTGGACTGAATGAGGTTGAGATCTTGAGAAAAAAAATCCCAGGAACCTGTCATTCAAGAGTCTAATCCAACAAGTGGTGTATTTATCCGAATGCAGGGCTAAGCCGGGGAAGGCAGTACCTTTCCCTGTACTCTGTCTTCCACAATGGCATCGTCAGATGTAATCACAGACAACAGAATGTTCTGCATCACACCACAGTATAAAACTAATCCTTAAGTGGAAAATGCCAAACCTAACAGCTGACTTACCCAATTAAAAGTCTGCAGATACATTTTCAGGCTCGATTTGCATTGTTTACCTGTCTATGACAAGCCAGGATTAACAGCTATCCCTTCACTGTGGTGGAGCAATTTAACCTATGCTTGTTGTAAACCACCCCAGGAAAAAAATAATGACAGCAGGTTTGGGCCATCCAGCCTGATTAGCTCAGTTTAAATCAGCTGTCTGGCTGGTCAGGCAGCAACTCCGTGGGCTGACTTGTGTCACTTTTATCTTGCAACCTGCTGTCAAATGAATGATCATTTGGGACCTGCTGATGTTACATACACACTCTTCTGCTACCATGGATCTAATTTTATAGTTATCGTACAATAAAAATACCCTTCTTCTTTTTGGTTCCTTTTTTGCCCTCAGGAGACTCAGAAAAAGCCAGACTGATAGTAACCTGCAGCATATGTGAACGCAGACAACTTCAGGAGTACCTGAGAGTGTGAGGGCTGGCTCTAGTTGGAGATGAGGAGAGCTAGATTTCACACACAGCTTCACAAAATTCAGTGCTGTTCCTGCTCTAGCCAACAGTAACTGTCCCTAACATTCACAGCAGGAGGGGGTTTGGCATGACTAGCAAAAAAAGCAGAGCAATGCAAGCAGATAGCAGGCACAACCATCCAGGAAAAATATTCCATCATTTTGCTGCCAATATAATTTTTCCAGTTATGAGCAACATTTGATGGTAAGTTTCTATGGATTGTTATGAATATTTCCTAATCAATTTTTTCCATTATCATGTAAATGGTAAACAAAAGAAGAAATATTTGTATTATGTGCTACTTTAACTTCTGTTTTTACTTTGTGTAATTGCAGGACATGTTCATATCACTGACTTTAACATAGCAACCATAGTGAAAGGCTCAGAAAAAGCTTCTTCTATGGCTGGCACAAAACCCTATATGGGTAAGTTTTCAAGATCATTTTAAAAATGTAAGAAAGCACACACATTAGTGTTGATTAATGGTACATCTAAAGGATTTTTAAGTTGTGAAAGCATACAATAAATGTGATCAACTTCTGTTTTTTGACAGTACGTGTGTTAGCAATGGAAAACATTGGAGATGGAGGGATTGGGCTGGCTCTCCACACTGCATTTAGTCAGGTTCTGTTTGGTTTTGTGAAGCTAATCAGAGTTCCAACTGTGTTACTTCCTGCAAACCCCCACATCTGGAGACAAGGATATATGTTTATATTTGTACCACTGTGGTTATGACCTAGCAGAGAACGTATCTAAGCTCATCCTGAATTGCTTTGCTATATTAAGCTCCTCAAAAATGTGTCTGAGTCCTATATGGCTAACTGCTTAAGTGTTTGTCCTATGGCTTTTAGGGGCATTAAATATGTTTTAATTATGTCATTTAAATGCATAGATAGATTGAAAGCTGGGAGAGTAAAAATCAGTTCACCTGTCCTCATGTGTCTAACTGTTAAGCATCTTGGCTAAGCTAATAATCCGAACTTCCCTGGGAGCTGAAGGACAGAAGGTATCTCCTGGAGGTCAGTTGTCCCACCAAAGTTAGGCAAGGTTCCACAGCTAAGAATAGGTGTGATTTGTCCTGTTTGTGGCTTCCTACACATCTACTGTTTTACGGCTGTCTGTACATAATGTCTGTAATTGTCATTGCCTGTAGAGATATCCAACTTCAGACTAAACCTACATGGGTTCTGGAAACCAGACTAAGAGATATGTGTGCCTGCAGGAGACTTTTTCCAGCAGATATGTTCAGGGCACATCTAACACCCATGCACCGGTACAATACTGGTAAATTACCATAATCTGAAAATGTCATTCAGAAAACCAAAGGCCAATGTGTTACCACAGTTCTGCATATTAGCATAAGAGTAAAAGCATGCGGCCAAGAAATAGGAATTAACAGGTATGTTTTTCACAGCACAAAGAGCATTGTACCAACCTGCATATGAAGCAAGCAGGCATCTGCAGGGTGCCTTCGTAACAGCTGTGGGACTGGGTCACAGCAGTCCCAGGCACTGGAGCAGAGTCGTGTTTTCAGATACGATGAGGTTTGGACATGAATCAGCTAGCACTCTCCCAAATAATTCCCAGGGAGTTAGCAGGGACTGGAGTCTATTCCCCCTGAGCAGCTTGGGCATAGCTGTTCTATTTTGGCAGCTAATAGGATACAATAACACGTGCCTAGCCACACTGTGGCACTTGGGCTTGTGACCAAGGCACTGACCTGGTGCTGGTTGTATGATGCTTATAGATGTACTCAGACCAAGACGCATTTTAGGTAGTCCCAACTCAAGCAACTAAGTTATGCAGAGGAATGAGGTTTTAGATGAAAATTTTCTCAGCATTTTGTATTGGTTAGCCTCAGCTGTCTAGTTCAGTGTCACTCCATAGATGAGATAGTCAACACTGCACAGGCATCAGCTATAGGGCATTGGAGACCAAGACTGAGTACTGAGCATCTCCTCAAGGCCAGTACCCGAGTGTTTGAAGTTGCACCACAGGTTCTCTATTCAATGTGATGAGAGGGGAAGGAATGCTGCAATCACATTTATACCTACAGCTTTAGTTTAAAGAGGACCTGCTTGAGCATTTTTTCCGAAACGTGGTGGGTGTAATTATGAAAGAAACCCAAAACAACAAAAATTCAGGACAAAGAACATTTTTTCCGTACAAGTAATTTGACCTCCCTCAACACATACAAATAGCTGTAAAACTAATTACTGTGAAACTAACTACATCACAGAAGGGCCCTTACATGCATGATGACTGAAATGTTTAAAGATTCCCACATTTTTGTATGATTGTTTTGCATTTCTGTAAAAATGTCATGTATTGGAGCTCACACATTCTGCTTAAATAACTGCCTATAATCTTCTAGTAGCCATTGTCTTTAGATGTGTAAATTCTTATTACACAGATTATTCAAAAGTACCCTTGAAGAGTAGCCATTTTGCAGGAGCTCTAACAAATTCAGAATAGACATTTTCCACATTTAAATGTGATGATGACAACAGACATAAAAATAGAGTCTTTTCCGAGATTTAACTTGCTAGTCAATTAAAAGACTGTTTTTATGGCCTTACATTTTTAATCTTGAAGCAGTTGCACAGTTTTATATTACAAAGCATAATTATTATGAAAGCAGAAAAAAAGCTGAGTTCTTGCTTAGGGGTCAGTTAGCATTTTAACATCTGTCTGTCATAGTCTGAATGTGTGTAATGAAGAGATCATCTGGTGGCTAATGATCAGAAGCAGATCAGTTAAAACAGCTGTACAAAAATGCATGTGAATATTCACCAAATCTTTTGCTGAGAGTTAACAGGAAACTTGGTGTGCTTTGGAATACCTTTCAGCCCGTCTGTACACACAGGTGGACTGCCACCTTCTTAGGTCATTAGTGGTCTCTGTTGTCAGGCTTTTCTCACAAGAAAAAAATTAGCTATTATCAACTAAAAGCACAAAAATCTGTAGCAAGTGCTAAGTTCCATGATCTGGTATTTTAAGGATAAAATTATGAAAAATTACCCCCTCCTTTTGGAATTCTTACCCTGCACTCTCACCCCAAAAAGGAGAATTAATTTCTTCTTTGTACTATCTCCTGTGAACATCAGCTACACAAAGAGAAATGCTCAGATTCATCTTAGAAAACCCACCTATTCAATGCAAAAATGTTCATGTCTGGTCCATCTTACATAAACGTCACTTACGTCCTTTCCATGGTACTCTCCATTTGCTACGAAATTCTAGAGTCCTTGTATTTAGAAGGAAAATACTGATGTCTGGGATAGATACGTCCCTAGAACCTTATTGTTTTGTAATCATCCATCAGCTTAACATCATGGCAAGTAGTTTCTCTAACCTAAATTTGGAGTGTTGAGCCTCTTTGCCTTCTCAGGGAGCTAAATGAACTCCTGGAAGGTTCAGTGAGAGCCCCAACTGACCGAAGGAAGGAGGTAAACTATAGACCTGGAGTGGAGGAAAGATGGGAGATGGCAACATCTGATGAACTGCTGTCTTGGTTCACATCAGGTCATGAAGCTCTTCTGTCACCAAACCCTCCTCCCCATACATCAGGTTTCCCCCATATCCAACAATCCCACAACAAGAAGAAACAGAACAAGAAAAATGCTCTCTTTCCCTTTATGAAGAGGCTATGGCACCATCCACCAGCTTACCTTCTTTCCAGTGTGCCTTCCTCACCTCTTGGAAATGCAAAAATACTGCAAAAGCCTCAAGCGCAGTCTTCACTACTCAAAGAGTCAGAAGAGTCATCCTTGCATTTATTCGAAGCTGTAAAAGGACAGAAAAGCTTTTAGAGCAGTAAAAATCCTGTTTCAGGTGAAAAGTGAGGGGTGAGCATTCTCTGTAGCACAGCTTGGGCACCAAAGCTTCAGCAAACTTCAGATATTAAAAATTTTACAGATATGGCCAGACAGTCCTTGGTGCTGTTTTGGTGCAAGTGAAAGCAAATGCATTGGTTTCACTTCCTTTCCTCTTGTAGTTTACACCTTTAATTTCATGAAGAATCATATCTTCAGTGAAATGCTACTAAAACTTTTCAGTTGCTATGCTCAAATTAAGAAAGTTTTGGGTTCATTCCTGATAGTTATTTAAGACCATATGATTTCTGGCTTTAAGGCTGTATCACAGACTTTCCATGTGGTTTTGCCTAAGCCATTAAGACAATGAAAATAATAGAAAAAAAAAAAAAAAAGAAGACTCCAGGAGGTTAGGATTAAGCTTTCGTTGCCAGGAATTTAAACCACACTTTAACCTTGATGTGACAAGACAAAATCACCTTCAAATCACTTGCTGAGCAGCAGAACTAAGGGCTTCCTGTAAGACATCCTTTACACTATGCTGGTTTTCTAGCTGATGAATACATGAGATGTGATGAAAGTTGTTCTCCCCTCTTGGAGGTTTATAAAGGCTTACTCCCATGTGGATCCTGTTATGTTTAATCAGAGATGAGGGCACTCTCCAGCCTTTCCCTTGGTACAGGTACTTACAGGTTTTCTCACTTTTTCCTATGGCCTATTTAAGGAAATAAACAGAAAAATGTTATCTCTAAAGCCTCCATTTCTATTTGAAATCTGATTGAAATAGGCTGAGAAATTGCTAGGGAACAATTTACTCACATGCAGCATGACTGCCTAAACCTGGTATCCAGGAAAAAACGCAGTGAATTGATATTGTGTAAAAATGCACTAGCTATTCTGATTACGATACCTATCTTGTAATGCTAAGCATGGTGTGGGTCAGCTCCTGCAGCCTTTGCTTAATCCCACTTCACATTAGCCTTTTTGTCCCTAAGTCTTTCTCAGCTGAAATTTTCTCAATTTTGCTGCTTATTAAATGGTTACACAGAATGCAATGTATCCGAACCTGAGAGTTTGTCCAGAAACCCCCATAATTTCTCTACATTCCCCCTTCCTAGCAGATTCATTCAGACAAGTGAAACACCTGGTACACGTAGGGAACAAAAACATGGACAGTGGTGACTCCGGAAGGAACAAGACATACAGCCTGGCAGGACAAGCTACTTCCAGCTGCTTCTGCAATTTTACTTTTCAAAGCCATTGACCTAAAATGCTGAAGTGAAATCAGCTACTCAGTGTTCGGAGGCCTTCAGAGTTTCTGTCTGATACTGCTCAGAAGGCTGCAGCTGTGAAATACAATCAGTGCCTGAAGCTGGTTCAGGAAACCTGCGTGTCACCTGTGCCTGATTTTATCATTACAAATCCACTGCCCAAACCTTCCGCAACACCTGTGATTGAGCGTGTTGTCAACGGTTTTACTGTAGGAATAGTCCTTTGAAAACACGTAATTTTTCAGGTTGTCACCCCATGCTGGCAAGCAATACAAAATGTCCTTTGACACCACTCTGACTTCTGGCAGGTGTGCCTGCTGCCAGTGAATGGACACAGGCGCTTGTGGGGGAGCCCCCTCCAGTCTGCGCTGGGACGTGGACCGGGAAAGCCAGTGCAGGGCAGGACACGGTCCCTAGCTGATGCTGGGGATATTCAGCTGTGGCTCTTTCTTCCTGCAGACTTTTCATTAGGCCTCTTGTGTTGAAAGAAAGGGTTCATTTGCCTGGCTGGAAGTACCCGTGTGTTTGCCATTTTCAACACTGTTCCATCTTTGTGAGCAAAGAAAAGAATGTGTTTCTCATATTGATTCCTCAGGCAGGCTGCAAGAAACACACTTGTGTCTCAGAGAATGTGCTCTGTGCTGAGCACCTGTTTATGATAATGACCCTCTCCTCTGCAACAAGCTGGTCGGCTACAAAATAAAATGTTAATTACTAAAGATATCTAGAAAACATTACAGGTATCACCTTTGGTTTATTCCTCACTCCAGCATAATTTAAATATACTTGAGTCCTATACCACATGCTTTTTACTCACTGCAATGTTTCCTTTTTGAATGATCAATTTCCATACATCTGCATATTATTTGTGAGTATTGCAAAAAACTTTCCATTCACAGGTTATAAATTTTGGTGATTTAGGGCTTGTTTAGTTTTTTTTCCTGTTTCCGGTGGTAGGAGGGATAAGGGTTTTAGGTAGAGGTTTCATGATTTTTTTCAGCAGAGGCTGAAGCTACCCAAATAATTCACCGTGACTTTACTTCAAATCAAACCAATAAAATATTTTTTATGATATAAATACACCTGAAAAAAATCCAAAGCCAATAAAATCAGCCATAAATTATGTGAAAAGTTTCAGCTACCTCCTTCCTATCCTACAGGCTTGTTATCTCAGATTTTCACAGCTGCTTTCATAGTTTGCTGTCAGGGTGAAGAATGGCTGTACGCCTGAGATTACCAGAGGAGTGTGGATTTACAGAGGTCCACTGAACTTGTAAAATGTGTGAGTCATCCATGTTTATTAATTAATGCTGTGTGGGAGTGCTATTGGAGTCAGAGGAAAGCTAGTGGATGTCCTGATATCAACCTTACAGGTAAAGTAGAAATATCCTGTAGGGCTGAATTTGTTCCTGAGTTAGGTGCAATATAGCAGGGACAAATTTGGAGTTGGGCTTTCAAAAGTGTTCAGACTTGGTCTTCCTTGCACTTGTACTAAACAGTGCTCTGAAATTAAACAGCATTTTGCAGCTCATTGCTTTTTCAGTGCAGTTAAGGCAGTGTTTAGGTTTTACAAAAATCCCACCCTTTCCCTACAAAGGACTGTCGGAAAGAAAGCCTGTCTATCTTCTACAGAGTTTCACTGTCGATGTTGCTAGCTGCCCTTTTGATCCCAGAGAAATACCACAATGTCAGCCTGAGCTGAGAGGCTCCTGTTTGTTCTGATAAGCAAGAATGCAGGACAGATGTATGAGGCTTTGAGGTGCTGAAATAAATACTCACTGTACTGATGGGGTTTTCAGCTTGTGCTAGGAGCATCACAGCTTAGGGAATTAGGCTGCAAGTGGGTATTCAGGTTTTCTCTATGCTCTGACATTAATGAGTAGGTACACAAGCAGCTGAAAAACTTGGGACATCAGAAAAGAAGTTCCTGTCTCCAGCTGCTTTTCACCTCTCTACTCTCTGACCTGCTACCGTCATTTGAGATCTTCCAGCAAAACTGGTAATGTAACAATTTCTTTGAATATTTCAGTCAAAAAACCCCCACACTGGGTTCAAGTGGTAGTTTTGGTTTGGGCTTTGTTTTATTTTTTTTAACCTGCCTGAAAGGGCCTGGTCTGATACAGAGCTCTGCAGGCTGATCTGAGGGGAAAAGACCTCCAGCAGATGGGAGAGGGGGCAACAAGCGGGGACTTCCATCTACCCAGCGGGGCATTTCTGCCCCCTGGGTAACTCCTTCTCTTTGATCAAGCCATGCAACCCCCTAGGTTTTTTCAGGCATGAACTGATACAAAGAGTTGCTAACTGTTCGGAGTATGTGAGGCAGGAGCACGTAAATAGTCCTTCTGATGCATCAGGACACCATCTGTCCTGTGAATCCCTGGTTATCCACACCAGTTTGTTACAGTATTGGGGCAGAACAGCTGCTGTCCATACACTGGGCTGATCTTCCAAGTAGCAAATGAATAGTTTTGGACACAATCTCTTCAACAGTTTGCTAGAAAAAAATGACACTGCAGCCACTGTGAGCTTTTGGATGGAGTAAGGAAGGTACTTCTGTGAAATTTCATATTCAGTAGTAGGAGACCACGATGTGTTCATTGCTGCTGGTCTGTCTTTCTCATAGAATCACAGAATGGTTTGGGTTGGAAGGGACCCTAAATATCATCTAGTTCCAACCCCCCAGTCATGGGCCGGGACACCCTCCACTAGACCAGGTTGCTCAAAGCCTCATCCAGCCTGGCCTTGAACTCTTCCAGGGAGGGGACATCCACAGCTTCTCTGGGCGATCTCTTCCAGTGCCTCACCACCCTCTCTGTGAAGAATTTCTTCCTGAAATGTGAGGGCAAGAACAGGGTTCTGTTCAGCGGTTGAGTAATACAGAGGGTTTTATGAAGACAGCATTCTGAATAAGGTTGAGAGAGGTTGTGCAGGCATATGGCAAACACCCAAGGCATTCTAAATGCAGTGTTTGTATTCAAGTAGTCGTATCTAAAATATTTAATTTGATTAAATAATTGCATTAAATATGAGCATTAAAACTACTGAGATGTATTATGTGACTAATAGTAGAAAATCAGTCACACTGCTGAACAAGTCTAGGCCTCACACTAAAAAATTGCCAGCCCAGCATGGTCAGGCTTTAAGTAGCACTTTGCCTCATACAATAGAAGTTAGGAATTGGTTAGTCTAAAGCTCTGAGTCAGAAAGCTGTCTGTTATAATTTAGACCCTTTTAGCACATGGGAAAGTAAACACTAGGAGGTAAATTGATAGTTTACCAAGTCCATGTTTATATTCAGGGATAGGGAAGTTGCTTTCTTTCATTTTGTTCTTAAAACAGTTTCTCCTCTAAATAGAAGATCACTTGTCATCGCTGTAGTTAGATTTCTGGTTTTTATTTAAACCATGACCTACAAGAATTACTGACCTGTGAATTTACCTTTCAGAGAAAAGTGAAAATTAATATTTTCTCATCACAATGCTAAGAAAGCAGTTAATATTTCACTGAACAGTCGCAGTCCATGGTTCTTGGAATATTATTTAAAAATTCAAGTTCATTTTTCATGCAGCTCAATCTGTCATCCATGAAGCCTGATTCAGCAAGGTGAAACTATGAATGTATTATATATATCAAGTCATTCACACATATAAAATTTGGACAAGTCTTAAACTTTTAACAGCTTATCCTGTGCTAGTCAATCAAAATAGAGTTTATACCATGAGCATTGTATATATACGTGTGTGTATATATATATTTTTTTGTTTGTTTTTCTTCAAGATCAGGGACTAACATGAAGTAGGAGAATGATACCTGGCAGCCTGGTATCATGGTGAGCCTTAGTTAATGACACTGGAATCTGTTTTCGTATCTATGAAATCTCAGGCATTACAATAAAACCTGTGCCACTGAGGTGTGTTTTACTACACAGACTGACTGGCAGAGTGTATTACTTTGCAAGCCCTGTCATACACCACAAACCCCTGATTCTTCCTACTGACATGTAAGGTCTCTGCTGAGGTGCAAATTGACTACAGAGAGCTCTAGTTAGCCAACTGGATGACTTATGTCAGGGGTTTCATTCTTGACAAATGTTTTGGACATGTCATCTGAACTTGAGCATTCAAAAAAATTGAGTCCAAACCACTGTGGATTTATTTTTTATTTTATCTTCAGTTTGTCATATTAATAACATCGGCACAGGGCATTTTGTAGGAATTAATGACCAGTTCCAAATGGCAACACTTTATACATGGACAATCAGCTGCTTGCAGCTAATCGACCTTGCAAAACTCACTTGTAAGTTATTGCTTAGATACACTGATTTGTTATTTTGTAGTAAAGGCCACTTGAAGAAGTGTCTAATGTGTCCCTCTCACTGCACTTTCCCTCTCACCAATTTTGCGAAGTTTCAAAGCAGCCTGTTGAAGTTGGAGGTGCTTCAAAGTAAGTAATAGCACTGTAAGCTTCTTAATCAACACTTGGCAGTCTCCTGGGTAGTGGTAAGCAAGTACACCAGGCGTTCTTTGATTAGCTTCTTGCTAAGAAACCGAAAGTTAAATCGGTTCATCAGAAAAGAAATGCCACATTGTGCTATTTAGGATTCGTATCAGAGCCACTCCAAGTTCTTCATTTTATGATTTAGTCTGATGAATTATCTTTATGATTAAACCAGTATGCTCCATCAAAAATAATAACAGTTATTCTTTGTGCCAACCATTTCAAATGATAGACATCAGATTAATTATTTTATCATGGACAGCCTTTTCAAACCCACCATCGGGAATCAGATTAAAATGGCCTGAATTTCAGAGACCTGGAACACTTAGAGTTTAACCATGGAGTTAAGTGATACCTATAAATTCTAGGCAGATTTTTAGAAAACCTAATTAAAAGTATTTTATCCTATGTACAAAATAAGGAGTTTTTTTCATTAGGAAGAAATAGTGAAGATATGGTTCAGTATTGTTTGCACTTACACTGCTATTCTCTTTTATTTCAAGCTCACGAATCATATTGTTAGATACTGATAATCTTCCACAAATAAGGTACAGAATTACTAACCAGTTAAGTAAAATTTCAGTTTTGTACTTTTTTTTTTTTTTACAAGTCTTTAGGGAGATATGCATACAATATGAGATGCATCCTCCTCATCATTTACAATGTAGATCATCTGACTGCTGTGACAATTGCAGTGGGTAGTTGTATATATGAATTGATTTGTCAGGAGTTACTCTATATTTCACAAAGTTATTTGGAATATGGCTAAACACATAGAAAAGGAGTATGGATATCCCAGGAAGCCACTGTTTCTGAGATGGATGCAGACCCACTAGATTTTCTTTCATGTTCAATTTTTTATTAGTTGTTTTCCAGTATGCTTTTACTTTAAAGCAAAATAGTAATTTATTTACTTCCTTGGAATCTTCCCCTTGGTACAGAGACAATCTACAATGATATGGTATTACTAGAAATATAGAGTGCAAAAGCATCAAAAGACAGAGCTCTAAAGAGGATTTATTTAATTTATTATTTGGAAAAAAAAAAAAACCAACATTAACTGAAACTACATATTAGGGGCAGCCAAGGAATGCACTGAAGCACACAATGCAGTGCAAAGGTAGGTCCATTTTATGTCATTTTTCAAGAAAGCAAAGCAGATAAACAGTGAAGCACCGAAGTATATTATTAAGAGAAAAATACAGAAAAACAATATAAGAAAAAAAGAATCAGAGGATTTTTAGCTTAGCGAGTTGCTGAAGTTAAATATGTGCATTTACTCATTACCACACAAGACACAAGATTTCATTGCCTGCCCTGTCTCAGCTCTAATGTGCTCTGTTGTTGTCATTACCAAAGCCTTGCATGAAAGGTGGTGGATCACACTTCTGCCACACATGAAGAGTAATCTCCCAGACCAATAAAATGCATTGCTTCTGAGAGCCAGACTTTCAAAAGCCTCCTGTACTGTGGGTGGCAGGTTTTCGAGATGTCTGGGTGCGGGCGAAGAGCCCATGCGGTTCATGATGACTGCTGAGAAGTAGGAGCTGTAAAGGTCTCATTGAGACAACTGCCCTTAGACCCCATCATCACCCAGCTCAGATGGGCTGTGAGAAGGTGGTTGCTTGAGCTTCGTTAGCATCACTGGATCATAGGCTGATTCACGCTGGCAGGGGCCTCGGGAGTCTCTAGTCCAACCTCCTGCTCAAAGCAGGTGAGTGGTAAGGCTGGACAAGGTTCCTGCTTCTAAAGGCGCTCTTTGGGGCAGCTCTAAAGCTGTTCTCCTTGTGTCAAATATGTTTGTTCTTGGGGAGCTGTGGAGACCTGTAAGACATAACGATTACAGCACTTTTTCATTTGTCTTTGAATTCACTCTTGCTGCTGCCAGCCTTGCTATTACTTAATTTAGCTTCACTATTTAAAAGCTGTGGTTCCACCATGCGAACTTCTACTGGCTTCATGCAGTAACTCAGCTCCCAGACAAAAGAATCTGCAGGACCAGACCCAGTATTAAAACCACATGTTTTCCTGAAAAGGTAAATTCAGTAGAATTCATTTCAGTAGAAACTGTTAAAGGAAAAAGACCTGAAATTCTCATTCTTACATGCAATTTCTCACTTTTGTCCGCATGAATGAACTTCTGCAGGCAGAATCCTTGCATTTAGGTACATCCGCAGGGGTAAAAGATGTAAGTATTCTTCTCACCCTAAATCTGTTATGATGAGAGGATATGTACAGAAAAGGTACACAGCAGAGCTGTTGCCCTTCCTAATGTCTCAGCTCAAAAAGCCTTTTACACACATTAACCAAAATCTTAGTGCAAGACTGGTATTTAACAGCCTTGCTAAATTAGGGCGAGATCTTTTGTCTTCAGTAGGGTTGACATGTCACCCTGAGAATAAACCTGTATGTAGGACACTGTAAATCATATTGCAGCTTCTGTCAGTCCCCGCTCATCTTGAGAAGCATGTGCTTACAACGGCTTCACTGGAGCTAACTGAATACAGGGAGGCAGTCCAGCTGGGCTGCAAACAATACTGAAACAGCCGGGGAAAAGGGGCTATCTGCCTTAAAAATCAAGAGCTTAACTTCCCATTTCTAAGGATGCTGTCAGCAGCTTAAGGTGAGGAAACAGAGCTTCAAAACACCAGGGCCAGTGAGCAAAAGCAGAAATTGTTTTCTGCAGATCTGCTTAATATGGGATGAGTCGACCTTGAAGCTTTCAGACCAAGCAAATAAAGTAAAAGTGGATAACTCAGTCACTGAACTGGCAAACCAGCTGCACCATTCTGGCAACATTGTGGGTTGCATCAATAAAATACTTTCATCTCTACCTCACAGAAATCAGAGGGTGATCTGTCGCATTATTAAAATGTTAAAGCTATAAAAGAAAGAGTGAAACCAATATTATACCTATACAGCCCAGTAAAGAATTCCACTAAGGCTATTTTCAGTAATGAGATATTATACATCATCTAGGCAAACCTTTCCACAGTGGCCAAAACCCACAATGAATGTAGCTAAATAAAGCAAACCTTCACTACAAGGTGCCTATGGTGATATTCAAAACAATACTTTGATGCCTGATGTGCAATTTGAGTGCATTGATCCACTAAAGTAACACAAAAAATCCTGCCTACCCTCTTATCATCTATGTATGTGATAGACCGCACATGTGTAATTTGTGCCTAGATCTCCAGAAGCATGCAAACAAGATATGAAGTACACCTGCAAATATCGCATGCCAAGTAAAGGCATATTATCTGGAGGTAAGACAGAGCTAACTCAGTGGGGTGACTTCTATGGCATTGTTGATTTATGCCATACTGGATCACAGCACAGGCTTACCTGTACCAGAGGTCTACTGGTCAGCTGTTCCAAACATGCCTATTCTGGCAAAAATGTTTATTTAGGTGCCTGTGGTTCTCCTACCAAATCTATTTAAAGATGGTCCTGCTGGGCAGAGACTGTAGGAACGCTTTCATTCATTCATTGCTTTTTATTCTAGAGTTTAGGGTTTTGCTGCATCTAATTCATGGATGCCAAAATCCTCTACTAGGTTTGGCTCTTCAGGACTTTCTGAACTCCGGTCTGGGTTTGCCATCCATATTGATGAAAGGACTGCAAAAACTGTGGAAGGAATGATGTTCCTTTAATTAGAGGTGCTTCTTTAAATGCTATACATAGTTCAATCCCAAACTGCCAGTCAGAAGCGTGACCAGATTACATTGTTCATTGCAGTATGCCCATTAGAAAGTGATGCGATGGAAATCAGGTGGTAATGTGGTACCTTAGACTCGGTATCATGGCTAGGACAGGCTCACATGGTAATTGCAATCTAGCATGATGTTACGGTTGGTGATAGTGTTAGAAAATTCCCAGGGAAGGTGTTGTTTTCACAAAGTGTACTGAGAATCTGCTGTGAAATAATTAGAAAAGCATGACTGACTTTTTATTTCATTTCATATCCTCTCTTACTTTTCTGAAGAAACTACAGTGGCATTATTTAGTATGTCTTTCTTGCTGAAATTAACCAACTGGTTCCTTGTTTTGAAAAGATCAAATTTTTCCCCACAGGGAAGTTATTTTTATGGAATTCATTATTTTATTGACAGTGTGTTTATTTCCAGTCATGACAGAGTTTCTCACATCGTACAATCACTGTCAAGATTTGTATTCAATTACCATTTTCCTAGGTTGAATACCTTTAAAAACCATCTGATTAATTCTATCCAAATGTAGATTAAGGATGAGATTTACCATGTTCAACACCTCCATCCATCACAAAGAATCACCTTGCTTGCATATTTGTCCCATTAAATGTTTGCATCATTCCAAGTCACACTTCAGGAATTCCACTCCTATTATTTACTTTTATTCACATAACTTAAAACTTGAATGGACCAGGTAGGAATTAATGTATAAAATTATTGGCTTTTGAAACACCCTGATCAGTGAAAGTTGCTCAGGGCCAGAAAACCAAGCCACTGAAACTACATCCTGAGAATGCTGGTTTTACAAATGTATTTAATTCCATTTAATTGCATCCCTATCCATTTTTCAAATACCAACATTAATGTCCATAGTCTAACCTTAATATAAAGTTTTTTGTTTGATTTGATTTATTGCTTTAGCTCCAGAAGTGTTCCAGGCCTTTATGGATGGAGGTCCAGGATACTCATACCCTGTAGACTGGTGGTCGTTAGGAATTACAGCATACGAGTTACTGAGGGGTTGGGTAAGAATGATGGCTTTTGTTGTTATTTAACACATTGACTGACAGGAGTCCCAGAGTTTGTGGTAACGCTGAGTGCACCCTTTATGATAAAATTTGTGTGGACAAGGCTGCAGTTCAGGTCAGGAATGCTGTCCTGAGTCCTTTCCAGCTGGAAACACTCTCAGAAAAGTTTCACCTCACTCTCAATTGCATTATGAAAGTTTGCCTATAATGGACATAGATTTTTGGTGTGCACTAAGGAAAAGCCTAAAGTTTTAATGACTTCTCAACAATGCTGAATTGGAAAAAATGGCATTTTTTTTTCTCATAGAAATTTAGTTACTTCAGGCTTTATTATATCTTTGATTTTCTTGGCTAATACCTTAAAAAAGCTAATGTAATATCCTAAGATGCTTGGCCCAACTATAGAAAATGCTTATCTGCCAGTGCACTTGTTACTTATCTAATCAATTATATGAATAAGCTTAATGAAATATCTTCCTGAGCATAGTAAAATATCACAGGACATAATGGAAAGTTCTTTTCCATTTTGGTTCAAAGGATTGAATTTGGTTGCTTGAATATTTACTATTCCCTAAGGAAATCAGTAGTTTAGATACTATTTCAGGATAATGGCATAGCTAAAGTAGCTGGGTTTTTTATTTTCAATTCGCATTTTGGAAAGAGGATTTTTTGCATTGCAGTATGGTGTTTTTAAGGAAGGAGTATTTGTTATCATATGACACTAACACAGTACTACTACCCTGTCCTGCTAGGCACTTAGTGTGAGACAATCCATCCTAGAAAGATCTTAGAGTTTCATATAGATTGACAAAACAAACTAGAAATAAAGAACAATTATTTCCATTTTAAGATGGAAAACTACATTTCAGAGAGTCTGCACATTGTGAATTCAATCCAGAAGCTACACTTTTTAAAGGCTTAAAGCTTGGCCAAACTATTTTGTAATTCCATAGAAATGGAAGAAGTCATGCTCCTGATACAAAGATCTCTCCCGTGCCCAATCTCAGCCCTGTTCTCAAAGCACAGGAGAATTTAGAACCATTTTAGGAAAAAAAAAAAAAAAAAAAAAAAAAAAAAGGAGTCTCTGCAACTTTACTCTGCCATCGTTCTCAAAAATTACTGAGTGTTTAAGCTGATATTCTTCCCAGGATGGAAAATTTTAACCTTAACAGTAAAGGTCTGGCAGTGATAAGCATAATGCATTCTTAACTGTAGTCAAGGACGGTAGTACCAGTTGCACATATAATAAATTATAAGAACATCCTGCTGGTTTTATATCAACCCTTTCACCAATGAGTGTCTCCAAGAAAACAACACAATGAATGATTGTGTAAGGAAAGCTGAACTCCCAAAGATACTTATTAAGCTTAATAAATGAAAAATTATATAGAATGGCACCCATTTACCGAGGGCTGCACGGTCTTCTTTGAATAACTCCATCTGACTAAAGATAACGCAAAGCTGAGACTGAATCAAATTACTTTTTTAAATAAAAACATTGCCATCTGTCCATTCTCCAGTGAACCAAGCCAGCTGCTTGTTTTCTCCTGAAGAGTGGCTCTTGCCCACTGAGCAAGCCAGGGAGTGACTTGGCAACCCACACCATTGTGTGGACTAGGAAAAGGTGTATTTTTTTCCTGAATCATATTTCTAGATTTTTCTAGTCTAGACAAGGCCTAAACTGACACTAGTGATGACAAGAGAAGTAGAGGCAGGTTGAGGAAATGTGCTTAACCCCAGGCATGTTTCTGTCTCCAACAGCCGCGAGCTCCGAAGCTCCATCTGCTGCAGCAGCCCCTTGCAGATGGCTGCAAAGCAGCAGCTTGCACCTACAGGGCCGCAAGCTAAACCTTCAGGCATGCAGCCCTCTCCTCCTCCACACTCCCACAGGATTTTGTGTTGCAGTAAGAACAGGGTCCCATTGCCACAGAGCAGATGGGTGGGTGCTGGCTGCAGCCTGCCCGCTCCTGCTAGAGCAGTCCTGGGGAAAGAGGAGGGTCTTGCACTGCTTAGAGCCACTGGAGACAGGACTTTCTGCAGTCGGAGCATGGTGCTTGCAAGTGCAGGGGAAAGGCAGGAGTTTTAGAAATTAGAAATTTTGACCATTTTCCACCTCTGAGCTGTGTATAGTGTATGACACAGCTTTTTACTGAGCTGAATTTTATTTGCTACTACTGTTATGAGACAGAAGAGACCTCAGAGGAGGCTCAAGGTGCTCAAGGCATTGCGGCTATTCTCATGCCTTGTTCTCTACTGCCCGGTGGCCAAGACCACACATTGTTGGAAACAGGGTTGTGGCTACAGGAGTAGGCTGCATCTGGTACAGAGCTGCCTGGACCTTTTTTTGATTATCCACAGCAGCACTAACATTTCTAATGATGTTGTAGGCACATTTCTCACCTTAGACCATTTTTGATAACAACCTAACAACCAAAGGAAGCAAATCTATAAAGCTTTGTACCAAACGTTCATCCTTTCCCCAATTCCATGAACTACAGACAACTGCTAAAATTTATAATAACTCTATATACCATGCCCTGAACAGAGACATGGTGAAGGAAGAAGGTAGTGGGTGGCATTCTTGGACTCTGCCTTTCACTGTGATGTGAACAGTTTACAACAAATTTTGCTAAAGCATCATGAACAAAAGCAAACAGATTCTTTTTCCTTTTCCACAAAATGAAACAGAAGGGATCTGATCCTCAAGTGCACTGAATAGCTGAAAATCATGGGAGGTATAGGTGTGAAGGATCTCAAAAGACCAATCTTATAATGGCCGTTGAGTATTTATAGTTCAAATTAACTAAGAAAAATGGTAAAAATCTATGCAAATCTCAAAAAAACTCAAGTAGGAATGCAGAATGCTAATAACATTTAAAATAATGTAGGTTTTTTAAGGATTTTCAGTAAGAAAAAAAAGACATGCAGAAAAATACTTAACAGAAAATCTTTATGTTTATTCTCACATTTTACTCCTTTAAAAGAATCATTATTCCTTAAAGTTGCTATTTTTAGAGCTAAGCCACCACTTCCAACAATTGCGTTAAATTCAGGCTCAGTCATCATACCGGTCACGTTGTTATGCCAAGTCATATCAGCAGATATAACTGCTGTTATATCAGCAGTAGGCTAATTATTGACAGACAACAGATAATATGTTAATCTTTCTTTTTTAATAGTTACTTTATGGCAGCATTATAACAGGTAGGGTAAAGCATATGACACTATTTCAAGTGACAGTTTTGAACCTGATTCAACAAAATTGTGTATTCACAGCACGCATTTAGGTCCTGTTGAATTCATATGGATATGATATAGCTAAATGACAACAGACTAACTGAATGTTAATCAAAGCAAAATGATTTAAGCAATCCTTGGATTTATTTTTAGAACATGCCAATGCCTTGGAAAGTACTTGGTTTCATACACATGTTCCAAGTTAAACATGGGCATGAATCTTCTCGAAATAAGAATATTTTCTAGGCCTTTATGAAGAGTGACTAATTCACCATCATATTAGGTAACTAAGACATAGAAATATTCTTAAATTATAATCTTGTACCACTACAGGCTAGCAAAAGTCAAGGGATGATTCAGTTCTTAGTGAAGGTAATGAGCGTCTGCTCTTTGCTGTTGAGGATATTAGATTAGAAGGTAAGTCTATGTTGGGTATAAATTATGATTCATCAATTTTCACATTGTTGGTATGATGGCATTTGGCTGCAGATCTCATATCACGTATCACATATTTGGCACTCGCTGGGTACAACTTAATTCACAAGCAATACATACTCTGTCCTTGTTTAAAAAATACATCAACATAGAGTATTGTTCTAACAACTTGGTTCACAAATACAAGTCTTTAAAAATATGTACACAATAATTAATAAGAATATACATTTATCTGTAGTACTTTCATTTTCAAATGCTATATTTAATAAAAGATAAATCACAGCAATCTTCATGAACAACGCACTGTGAAGCCTGGAGCTTCTCTTTACCTATAGGTAAAGAGGCACTGCAAACACAGAACAGCAGCTCCATATAATCCATAAGTACATATAATGAGTTAATTTTAGATTTAAAAAAGACCAAAGGATAAAGACTGGTATTTGGAGTCTACTTTTTCTCTATGATGCTTACACAGACTTTTGTAAGCATTTTTGAATTTCTGTAAAATGAGGATGGCGAAGCTCCCTTCAAACACTACTTTTGCATTTTGCCAGTTTAGATCACAAGTACATTCTAGTACTGCAAGTAAAAAATAGTAAATAATTCACATTTCACATAGAATGCCCCAGGAACAAAATTATTCAGCCATCTCATTTGAACTGATGCTTGCTTTCACAAGAGAAAGATTTGCAGAGGAGATGCATCTATGAGTAATCACTCTTATTATGACCAAAGAAAAGCACACATGTAAAGAAGGATTAGCCTCAAAATTGTTATGTTTTGGTGGTTTTGATATTTCCTGCATAAACAATACTGAGCTCAGGAAAATATGAATTGTCTACACTCTTCTATCCATTCTTGCTGACTTGATATTGATTTAATTTTATCCCAGAGGCCTTATGAAATTCATTCAGGCACCCCCATTGATGAGATACTCAACATGTTCAAGATAGAAAGAGTTCACTACTCATCTGCATGGTGCAAGGGCATGATAGCACTACTGAAAAAGGTAAGAAAGTACAATCACCTTCTGTGTAAAGTACACTACAGTCAGTTCTGTAAAGAAAGTACAGTCACTCTCTTGTCTCCTCTTCCAGAAGCCGCTTCAGCAATGCAGAGGCATCAGGCAAAAAACATTAGGTAGTCAAAACTGGAAGGATAAGAAAGCAGTGCTTATTCCTAGACTTTTTTGAATGCTAGTGATGCAGCATTCTTTCTTGAGAAGCTGGATCATTCTTAGGCTTAGACTCAGCCATCTAATGGCCTCAAATAAATAGAAATCTAACTTTTTTGTTTATTTTAAAATTGATTGACTAGTGATAGCAAAACTTTTGGGATCAGTAATTCCCACTCTGTGGGAACTCCCATTATCTCAAGCTCTAGTTGTGCATGTGGGAAAGGGAAGGAAGGACCACTCTGTCCCCTGAATTTCTGCCTCAGTTTCCAGCTGGGGAACTTAGAAAAGTGCTGTATCTCTCCCTGTCCCACTTCACTATAGTTGCAACAACAAAAATCAAACCATTTTGCTATAAATACTACTAAATTCCAAGCTGGGGTTCTCTCTGAATGCATCATGACCCTGAAAATTGCTTTCTTCCTAAAACCCCAGGGCTTTGTTTAGTTTTTGTTTTGTTTTAGTTTTTCTGGCCATGCTGCAAGGATCATCTGTCTCTTTTAGGTATTTCAGATCATCAGTACCGATATTTGAGCAGGAAATGACTGTGAATGTGGGACTAGAGCAATAGAAGATCAATTTCCTTTTCAGCAATGAGCAATCTATTTTTGATACATGGAGCAATGAGGTGGTTAATTCTAATTGCTGCCAGGATGTTCACTGTAACTATATATTCCAATAAATTAAAGACAAAATACAAACTGTTGGGTAGCACTGAACTGTGATGTTTCATGTCACTTGGACTCTTGTGTATTTGTAAACACACTTTTGCTACTAACACATTTGTACACTACATGCCTGCAACAGCCATCTGGTGGCAATTAAATTATATGAATTTCCTATGAGTTATTACTTTTACTTTTTTAGATTGGGCCTTCTAGGAGTTGTTAGAGGATTCCCTAGCTATTTTCTTACTCTACATTGTATATTATACAATTTAGATGTGATATGTTTACTCTTCTATATGGCATCTGGTTTCTTAGAATATGCCTTGTGCTTGATCACAGCTCCTCACGAAGGACCCGGAGTGCCGTCTTTCAAGCCTTGCAGACATCCAAAGCTCTCCATATCTAGCTGATGTCAACTGGGATGCTGTTCTTGAGAAAACTGTGACCCCAGGCTTTGTTCCTAACGTAAGTCTATATTCCAGGTGAATTGTGTTTGCAAATTCCAGCTTTAATTATCACTGCTGTTTTATTTGTTTACGCTTGCATTTATTGCTCTTCAGTGATTTACTTCTCACAGAAGCTTTACTTTGGATTCTGGTTTCATTTACTCAGTCACAGCTAAGGGAAAATTTGGCCCATTTCATTAGATCACACCAAAACCTAATTAACCTTGAGTCACTTTTTGTTCCCTTTCAAATAGAAAAATATCTTCCAGACTTTGCATTTCAGCTGTTAGAGCAAATGATTGTCAGCGTTAACTCAGTCAAAGAAAGCCACGGCGACTGTTGCGGCTCTGGAAGTGAGGCAGCTAAATAACATTTGCAAGACTTTTTAATATCCCAGGTGCTGTTCCTTTTTCACTTGTAAAACACTGTTTCAAAAAACTCACCTATTTCCTTTGTGACAGTTTCCTACACTAAAATATTCAGATTCTGTGAAACTGGTGGTTTCTTTTTTACTCTGATCCCATTTTGTTGGTATTTTCTGGATATTTTCATTTTGATTGTTTGTAAGCTAAATGGACTTGAGGGCCATGAATAAAAAGCTATGACTGTGGTGTTGACATGCTTTTCCACTTTGTGGACTTGGCAGTGTTATGTTTTCAATGGGACTCAATGACGTTAAAGGTCTTTTCCAACCTAAATAATTCTATGATTCTATGACTCTATGTCTAGTCATATTGCACCATAATTCTTCTCCAAACAATACATTTGTAGCATACTAAGGATTTTTTATATCTTTTTATGCAACTGTGAATAAAGATGAAGAGGGTCTAGCTAGACCCTATCCTCATCCAGGGGTACATTAGAGTTCTTGTCAAAGCTGATGGGGGCAGGATCTGGCCCTGAAGAAACTGATGGAGAGAGGACATTGTCTAGTGGCCCAAAGGCAGTCAGGTGGGTTGCCAAAACAGTGCTGGCAGTGTTTGCTGTGATACTTGGCACTTGACCAGAGCCTTTCCTGGAAGCAGCAGAAGAAAGATGTGGGTGTGCAAGCAGGGGTGAAATTCCTTCTTTTCACATTTTAGCTCAATGGTGGTGTAAGCTGAAAACTTGATGAGTGAATATCATATCTACTAAACCAGGACCAGGACTCCTTCCCTCTTACTCAACATGTCTGCACCTGGAATAACTGCTATGCCATGCCAGGCCCTTCCCCTACACTCTCCCAGCATGCTACCTAAGGAAAGCACTGCAGGACAAAGCTCCTTCCTGGCCTGGCAGACAGTGAACTCCATTCTCCAAGGTGGCCCTGATCTACAAGATGAATGGAGACTACTTTTCCTATTTTCTTTCTTTTTTTTTTTTTTTTCCAAGTTAGAGTTGCCATCTGAGATATCAGAGGTATGGGCTGACTCTTTCTCAGACAAAAAACCTATTTAGACCTCCAACTCATAGCTGAAAATTTAATCTACAACTGTCAGCATGTGGGAAACTTGATAACCCTGCTTTGTGTTTTAAAAGAGGGATTCAGTTCCCCATACCCAAAGGTCCAACATAAACGAGGATCCAGGGGAGTCCTAGACTATTCAAAGCCCAGCCATGCCTAGATACATGTCTTAGGACTTAAAGAGAGAAGATTTCCACCTGCTTCAGCAAAACTGGTTCCTGAAACATGCCTGCGGCAAGTCTGTTCTCTGCTCCCGTTGCTGCCCCTGC
This sequence comes from Rhynochetos jubatus, assembly GCA_027574665.1. Taxonomy (NCBI): domain Eukaryota; kingdom Metazoa; phylum Chordata; class Aves; order Eurypygiformes; family Rhynochetidae; genus Rhynochetos; species Rhynochetos jubatus. The sequence continues at coordinate 54,808,480 of CM050651.1, read as the reverse complement.
ATTCTTCTTTCCTCCGACATCTCTTCAGTTTCCTCCTTGCTCCCACTCAAGCTTGAATTCATAGGGCCATGTCTTCCATCTTCACTCTGCTCACTCAAGACAACTTTGGTCCAGGAATGTAGAGCCAAGTAAAGCTATGTGTGTCACCCTACTAAACCACCTCGGTGGTGACAATGATGTGATTAGAATTCCTGAGTTTCCAGAGGCAAGCAGTCTGCTTTTAAAATCTTCCACTACACAATTCAAATAATTTGCAATTTTTTTCAAATTCTTTGAGAGAATAAGCAGAAGAAAGGAACTCATGTTATTCTGATTACAGGAGTATCAAAACACTGATCCAGCACTTAGGATGCCAAGTAGTGACTTTTAAAAAGTGTATAGGGTTCAGCTGAACCACAGATTTTCTGGCCATCCCCTAACTCTTATTCCTAAATAGGAGGGCAACAGTTCATCCCAAATGTTGTCATGAGATGGCTTTACTGTATTTATGAATAGAATTTAAAAAAATCCCTCAAGGCATAACTATGCTCCTGTAAAATTTTTATGCTGAAAAGATCTGAAAGAATCAAGAACCTGAAAAGAATTAAGGAAGAATCTGAAAAGAATCAAGGAAGGAAACAGCCATACAGAAATGGTGTTTCCAATCAACCCACTTAAAAAAGCACTTCCTGATAGAAAAAAAGAATCTTAAGATTTGGTACAAACACCACAAATTAATATAAAAATGGAGAATCCAGAATATTTAAGTAATGGGTAAGAAAAAGCATAATAGAAACAGTTTTTGATATAAATCCCGTTAACCAAAAAAGGCCTGCTTCTTCCTTTGTTATCACGGATAGGAGCTATGTAACTGAATCCATCTGCATCTCTTCAGCAAACCAGATTTTAACAAGTAAGGCCTTAGAGGTACTCCCCGTCTCTCCTGCACTATTACAGTTGCCGTTTATATTCTACAGCATTAACCGATACCTTGATAAAGACCTTGGGCCAGATTAATCTCTCATTGGGGTAACATAATTATAGTCACGCTAGGAGTGTCTCTCTGTATAACTAGGTAGAGGATCTAACTCTTTATTATTGCTTTGTAATATGGTTTTTTCTTAACTCCCTGATTTAAACTTCAAGCAACACTCTGGGCCTAACAAGACAGTTTTCATTTTACAGATGTGATTAGGAAGCTGTATTGTTATTAATGTTACCAACACTTGCCAGAGACACTTAAAAACACAATGATGCTTCAAAGAGTAACTTTGAATCCTTTTGTACCAGAAAGGAAGACTGAACTGTGATCCTACCTTTGAACTTGAAGAAATGATTTTAGAGTCCAAGCCTCTCCATAAAAAGAAAAAGCGACTTGCCAAAAACAAATCCAAAGATGGAGCCAAGGAAACTTGCCCACTGGTAAGCTGGGGACTGTGACTGTGGTCAGTGGCATTTCATTTACATTCTCTAACAGACAAAATCAGTTAAATTCAGCTTTATCATCTCTGAAAACAGACTTCACCTCTAAGTCTGTTGTTTCACGTATAGCATAAACCACCTCCAAAGGAAGACAAAATGCAACCATTTATTTCAGTCCAATAGTAACAGCATGTTTAAGATATAATCATTTTTAAGATTCTAACAGATGCTCATTTAAAGTATGAAAAAGTGTTGCCAGTTGGCAAATACTCTTCCCACACATGGACAGATAGTTATAAGGAGTATTTATCCTCTACTGGTACCCAAAAATGAAAAGTATGCAGTGAAAATCTCATTATTTATAAATGTTTTAAAGCTGTCTCTTGCAGTCTTGACTAATGTCTCCCATGTAGAAAGACCCATTGTATACATTTCCGAGAAGATTAAGAAATAACTGTTTTACAGACTTGAATTTTAATTTCATTGAGGTTTTAGAAATTCTGTTGCTACTTCTAATGATTTTGAATGCTTGTGCAAACTATTCTTCTTAGAGCTATCAGACATAAAAATCCTCAGGAATTCTCTGTGGGGAAGTTATTCTAAAAGAAAGGATTGATTGTGCTATCACAGCCCACTTTTGAAGAATCTTCAAAATGCTTTTTGATAGTATTCATTTATAAGCCGTTCTGTTCGGTATCGTTTCTGTTGTTGTGAGTTTTGTCTATGATTTTACATCTTTTAATCAACCTATTCATGCTGTTTTTTAAAGAACGTACACCTGCAGCAGTGCTTGGAAACCGTTAGGAAAGAATTCATCATATTCAACAGAGAGAAGTAAGTGCATTTCTTAATGCCTGTTTAGCATGCACTACTGAAATTAATTTGAGAACCAGATTTTTTTTTTTTCTCCAAGTGTAAGGAAAAGAGATTAATGATCATAGCAGCAGAGGCTACAAGGCTGGATTTCCCTTCATTTCTTCCTCTTACAGTCTCTGTTGTGATGGTTTTGTAGTTCTTCCATCTCTGAAAGCAAGCAGAACTGCTTGTGGTGAAAGTATGTTAGAGAGAGAAGGTAAATGTCACTGAAACTCTCCAGAAAAACTGTTAGCAATTAAGCCAAGGAATACAATACAAGGGGTTGCTTTTTCACAACTTGAACAATACCAAGGGAAGTGATAACTCATGAAATTTCAATGACATGAACCGCAGTGTTCTGACTTGGAAACTCTATTCATACTTCACCACCATTAAACAGGTCATTTCAACATCAGTTATTTCAACAGAGCTAAATATTAAAACCGTATCAGACAAGAAGTGCTTCATAGTCTAAGCATCACGCAGAATGCATAGAAACACAAGTCTGGATTCCAAGAATGTCAGTAATCTTTCTGGTCCAATTAATAGACTGCATTTCACCTAGTTTACTGCATTTGAGTTGCAGCCACTATGGAACCATTTGTATTATGGATATAGCTTATAACAGGGGAGTTGTTTGCATCTTTGTTCAAATTATTTAATGTCATACAAGTATATTCAGTGGGTTTATCTGACCAATTATATCTGCAAGCCTTTCTAATGAAGTTGTGAAATGTTGAAAATTAATTAAAAAGTTGTGAATGTCTTACTCAGTGCTTACAATCCAGGTAATTACTGTCTTCTGTAATTAAAACTGGGAACGGTATTGTCAATTTTGCACAGCTGACATGATGTCATGAAGGAAACTATGCCATGGATAACCCCATTTTCCTGTTACAATCTGTGGGACATGTCTGTGCCCAGTACTGACTGATTACAGAAACTACAGCAAGGACTTAAAAAGAAGAAGAAGTGCAATAGATTCTTCATGGTATTTTGCATGCTCTCTAGCGCACGAGAGCCATATGTTTATGTGAACAAGGAAAGACAGACCAAGTCAGCTCATAAAAGACTTTCAGAAGGGTCTTGGTGGACTTCTGAATCAGTTCTGGTACTGGTAAACAAGGGCACGCCTGAACTCTGTAGGAATGTTATTAATCCACCAAAATCAAAATTATTAAGATTGCAATAACAAGCTTAGAAAAGATTGCATTGACAAATAAATTTAATGTATTTCCAAGAAGTTGTTCATAGAAATATTTCATTTCCAGATATGAACTTCTTGCCCCTACTTCAGAATCATATATCAAGGAAACCAAATATACAGCAATTTTTGACAGATAAACTACTAGATTTTCTTAAAACACTTTCAAAATCTCAATTTATATGTTCACAAGCATCAAAAATTTTATGTTTATATGATTTTACTGTGCTATTCTTATAACTTCTTTAGCAGTGCATAGGAAATTTTTCAGATTGCACAACCACGGTAACAACACAAAATAGAAAGGACTCTGACAGGCTGATGAGAGATCAAGGAGAAGTTTAAATGTAGCACAAGTAAAATAGAAGCAAAAGATAAAACACATGCACTTCATTTGGAGCAGCACATGTTTTGGTCATTGCTTAATTGGCTCTGACGTGGTAAAGGAAAAGTATAGATCTACAACAGATCCTGCCTTGACTTAAGCCAGATCACAATCATTTCTTGTTTAAATTGTATTAGGGCTGAAGAAGGACATGGAGGGACTTCTGTAATATTTTTTAAAGACAAAAATGATAATAAAGGGGGAAGCAGAGGTCAAATTTTTGAAGTGCAAAGTGAATTCAAGTTCATGGGAACAAAATCAGAGCAATGACAGACACAGATGTCATCATACTGGAGAGAAGAGGCTATACAGTATATGCTAGAGTAATCCATGGTGGGTTTCCACGCCCTCAAGGGTGTACAGGCTGAGGCTGTACTTACATGGATTTCCAAACATGGCCAATCAAGTTCTTAGGAAGAGCTGCAGCTCCTGAAGGATATGAACTGTTCCTACGAACACAATATGCAATAATTTGTGATTGTGTCATTAGGTGAGGTGTCAATCCCAAGCAGGGTTTTAAATCAGTCACAGGTTAACACAGCCTAATGTTTTGATATTCCTCCATGTTCCTCTACATAGCCATAATAGCTTATCTAATCTAGCTGTTTGAAAATACCTCCATACTGCTTTAGATATTCATTATATTCAGCTAAAAAAAGCGCTATATTTTATTGTGATTTAAGCCTTCCGCTCAGTTTACTTCAGTGGAACAGAACACTGCAGAAATCCTAAGCAAGTGTAAATCAAAATGTTTAGCCCATCTTTCAAGGGGAAAGATGAGAATTCCCAATTAAAAGGTTTCTAGGAAAAATGTCACAATTCTCATTGAACAGCATAAATTGACATAGTAATGTGTAGGTAGAGCATGGTACCAACCATCCCAGTTCCACAACATCTTGCAGTCCAATACTTTTAAAATATCTGCCATGAAATCTGTTTTTTATTGAACGTCTTGATAGTTCCAGTCTGTCTCTTTTTCACTATGTATCTTTCATCTTGCAACAAATACTGCAAATCTTGAAAGATGACATATTTATTCTCTGTCCAAGAAGCTTGAGAGACAGGAGCTCTGAGAGTGCAATTAAGGGGAGGAGGGTGGGTGTGTAGAGAAAAGGCTTAGTAGCCTGAAAAGAATTAAAAACTAATTCAAGAGTCTGAATGAAGTAACTTACTCGTGTAAGTTACTGACAGCAAAGGCAGAATGTACGTTTTCACTTTTCTATTGCTTTCTGCAGTTAAGTAATTGGAAACTGGTATTTATAGGAATGATGAGTGCATGAGGAAGGCAGAGTCTATTTTAGCTAAGCCAAGGTTTCAAAAGAGTAGGCTCAGTTAAAAAGACTGATGTTTTTCCAGCTGGCTTTACCAGCAGCATTCAGACAACATTCCTTCTCAGTAAGTCTTACATTGTCCTTGAATGTTATTCATTTGGTTGGACTATAGTTTAACTATGGAGGTGACATCTATGGTTCGAACAGTTATGAGATAGGGTGAAAGAGTTGAAGAATTAGGAAGAAATAAATGTGTTTTGTTAAAATAGGAATTAGGAAAGGAGAACTTGGAGCTGTAATATTAGCTGTTCTTTATATATTGGATATAACTGTACAGGGCTTCCTGTACAGGACAAAGAAGTGCGTAGTCAATGATTATCAGCAGTGGGTAACAAAAGTTAGATTTTTGTATTTTTGCTTAGATACTCTGGATCACACAGCATCTTCTGATGATATTATTCAGAATTCACTGGGGAGATGAGGAGGAATGGAGGGAAGACCATCTATTCCCAGTTTCTCTGCATAAAAATCCAGAAAACAACTCTATCAAAGACATTTGTAGAAGATAAAACCCTTTTTCATTTTCCTACAATTTGTATTAATGTAAAAGACTGTCCTGTGTACTAAAGATGGCAGTTATAGAAGTCCAGGTGTAGTTCTGTGTTTCAGTTTAGTTAGGTATGTTCTCATTACTGTTATTCCTATAAAACCCTCAGGGAAATTTGTGAAATCTGAAGGGGAATACTGCTTTTATGTCTGCAAAATAGACACTGAATGTTCCAAGTCTTCCTGTGATCCAAGCCAACGGTCATTCCTATGATACACCATTTCTTCTAATAAAAGGAAAAATTAATCTGGGTCACATTCATCCTCCACACCCAATCAAATTTCCTTTAGGGACACTCATATACAACTCCAAATAATGAAACAGCAGATCAGGAGCTGCTTTAGGGGTGTGCAACATTCATGGGTTGAAAAAACTTTCTACTCCATGTAAAATGTTTAAGCTGTTCTGTAGCGGTAGATTTATACTTTCATTTGTGCAGGACAACGTGAAGCATCCAGAATGAAATCCCTTACACTGTAAGTAGATTTTATCTTGTGTTTATATTTTCCAGTGCTTCAGATACCAGAGTGAGGAAGTGTCACTAGAAGGAAGGTTTTATTCTTATTTACATCAATATTTCAGTGGATGTGAGCTACAAATTAAAATACGTGTTTGCCTTTTGACATTACACGGGTGTATGTCATCTGTCCACACTGACATTATCTTGTAGCACCTTTAAGAGAGGGATACACACTGTCCTGATCAAAAGTAAATGAAAATAGGAAAACCCTTTTACAGTCCAAGTCTGAATGTGGTGTAAGAAATGTTTTCTGTTTTTCTTAAGTGTCAGTACAAGCTCTTACTTAGTTTTGAACAAGTAAACTAAATAAACTGTGAACTAAAAATGGTCCATGTACTGGCTCTTAGCTGGAGAATATGATCTTAAGTTGATTTCAGGGACTTGTTTGGCTCTTTGCCAAAATGATATTTTTTTTTTTTTCTGTTTTAATTCTATTTCTATGGATAGATGCTTTATTATATCTAGAAATGCAGCACCAAATGTTCTGCAGTATCTGAATGTGTATTTCTATAGACTTTCCCGCAATTTTTTGAGAAATTGATCTTACTTAGAAGCTTTAGGCTATGTTTTCAATTTCTTTTAGAAGGAAGGAAAGATTGAAAAGATAAAGTCACACTGTTTCTTCCCAGCTTTATTAAAAAACTGAGCACAGATTATTTTGCCATTTTAGTGCCTTTATCACTGAATGAATCTTCACGTATATCTACATCTTTTTATGAAAGTCCAAAACCTGAAATAGTCAAACATGAAGAAATAAGATTCAATATTTACTTGTAGTGGAATCACATTTATCCCCATTTATGGTTCCTGAGTCTGTTCCTCTCCCTGAAAGATGTTTATAAGATTAAAGAGGTGAGTCAACAAAGAGAAGAAAACATAGGAAATATTGACTTCTCAGGCAGAATGATCCTTCATTTAGACGCTTCATGAACTTGTCATCAAAATTATGTCTGCTACTGAAAGTAAAATCATATAGCCACATTTTACTGAGCAGAATATGTATTTCATATATACAATGTATGTGAAAATGGGTTAGAATTCTGCAGAGCTAATTTAATAAATGGGATGGAAGGATGAACAAAATATGGATATTTTTAACAATTGTAGTGGAAAATTTAAAAAATTTACTAATGATTTTGAAGTTGGAGGCTTTTTCACTTAATACTAATATCCTGCAATAGTATTGCTGTGGTATTCAGTTGTCTAGTTGCCACTGATCTGAACAAGTTTGCTCCTTTCCTAAGCTAATGGTGTCCCTTATTTCTCTTCTCTGTAACTGTTGAATGCAACCACATAAAAAAGTGCTGCCACAAATTAAAGCAGTCCAATGGATGCTGTATATTTTCCTATCTTTTCCTCCTGTAATTTCTACTGTTTGGCCATATCTAGTTCTTTCCTAAAATGTACTGAAGAGCTCTAGGTGAACAGACAGCTCTCTGTTCCTGGAATAAAGAACAAAAGTCGAGGTAGTGTATTTTAAGCATATTAAGATGCTTAAAATCATGTTATCTGATTTTGTCCATATCATAGGTGAAAAGCTTGCTTAATATTCTCTGCATTTTTTCTAAGATCAAATTTATTATCTCTTTCTTTGTAGTTCCTTTTCTTTCATTTCAATTGTCTTTTCAAATTCAAATCCACAGTCCCTGAGTGCTCTTTTTCATTTCAGTCTGATTGGAATTGCATATTTATAATGATTTGCAGTATACCTCATTGAATGTACTTTTCTTAATAGGTATTTTATGTCACTTAGTGTCTCTGGAGATATTTATATTATCATAATCCCCATAATACCTGAATGCTTTTTGGATGAGGCTGCAGCACAACTTTTCTTGTCTTGCCACTTCTGTTGACCTTAATTCAGTTTAAATCCATCTCTTTCCAAGCGTGTCACACAGTTGCACTGCTCTTCACAGACCTCTTTCGTGTCCCTTTCGTAATGGATATGTCTGCTTTTGGAGATGGCTCCTGCAATCTCACTTAATTAGAAAGATGACTTTCTGAACATAATTGAACCTAGCTTGCTTTGAGGCACTAATAACTGCTACTTGGTCACACAAGCCCTTTCACTTCTGCCTTTGATTCCTGCTCATTATTACTGGCTTAGAATTACCAGGCTAAATGTGACCTTCTTCTTATTGGGCCAAGCTACCCAAAGACTGGAGCATGCCAGGTCCAAGCTGGCTATTCTTCTGTAGGCATATCTTTAAATTCACTTTTTTTTTTTTGAGAACAGGGTGGTCAGACAAAAGCTGTCATTTCGATAACAAGTTTACTTCACAGATTGTTTGGGGAGGTGGGGGGAGGAAAAAAAGACTGAGTATCTGGAAGCTTATTTTCAAAGACTTCCAGGAAAAATGACCAAAGTTTTCCCATGCAAGTAGCCGTATCATTGCAGTGGCTACAGTTCACCAAATGGGCACCAAACTTTGGGAATGAAAGTTTATTTGGGAATGCATATATCAGAATATCGTCTGTGCCAAAACACGGTCCTGGAAGGACCAGGATAACAGATGCAGATCCTCAGCACTGCATGCCAGCAATTCTTTTCCATTTAAAGAAACTAACCACAAATACACCTCATAAACCTAATCAAAGTCAGTTTATAGGCAGAAAAAAGTAAAATCTTCATTTTCACACCTCAGAATTTGGACACGAACCAAAACTGTAGGATTCTGAGCACCACGTAAGATTATTTTTTTTAATAGGTTACATTGGACAAATCATACCTGTGATAAATGAAGGCTGCTGCGTAACAGGTCATGACCGTTCAGTGACCATAGGGGATTACCTTCATGACTTCTCTTCATCTCTCTTCATGTCCTAAACTAGCATAAATTCTCCCTTGTCACAAGTGTCTGTAAATTAAGAATGACTCATGAAGACTGAAGTCCTCATCCTGTTTTAGGAAAGCATTTTGGGGCCAGTTGCTGAAGCAATGCAGAAACAAGCTAGTAATGATGTAACACGATTATTGCCAGTCATTATTATACTTTGTGCATCTGTTCAATATATGCATAAACGACTTGGAAAAGGAGGCAAATGGTGAGGTGACGAAGTCCACTTCTGATAACAAAGTAGTCAAAACTAAATCTGACTGCAAAGAGCTGCAGTAAATAATGACAGTCATGGTTCCAAGATACAGGGTAATAAAAAACTGGCAGCTGAAATTCAATGCAAATATCTTAGGAAGAAAACAATCTGAACTTTACCTTTAGGACTATGGACTCAAATTATCTTCAGTTATGAAGGAAAGAGATTTTGAAAAGTCTGCAGATAACACAATCTTTAGTGGACAACTGAAAGGTGTTAATAAGCTCAAAATTGCAAAGAAAACTATGGAGAAATGAACATCAGATTATCATTGTGTGTATATAGTTCCATGTTTATATACATACATCTGCATCTTCCACTCTGTGTACATTTCTGCTTCCTTATCTCAAAAAAGATACTTGGAAAAGTTACAAAAAAACCCCCAAAAAACCAAACAAGATGGACCAGAGGTGTGGCATAGGTCATGTTGGAGGATTTCATAGACTTGCACTACTTTAAACTCAGAGAAGAGGCAACTGAAAATACAAAAACAGGCTAAATAATAATATGTTATGAAACTTATTGAGAAGATGGCTAAGCAATGATTATTGTTTTTCTGGTAACTCAAGGTCACAAAGTTATCAGGTTGCAGGTTTAAAAGAAAACAAACCATGCCTTTCTGTGCAATACAGCATGTGGCCAAGTACTGCTCTGGATGCTAAGCTTACGAAAAGATTCAGAAAGGAGCAGTGAAATTCATGGAGAAAGTGCCATCAGGGTCCATAAGAGATGAGAACCCCAGTGCACTCATTGATTTGGGAAGTTTGGAAATGTCAGAAGGGAGGAGGATATGTCACAGCAGGCATTTGTCTCCATTAGGTTTGTTCTGTGAAAGTGTCCACTAGTGTCTGAAATGGGCCACTATGAGAGGTAGGAATTGTGTTAGATGGAATGGCTGGCTGGAATATGTACCTTCATGCTTTCTCACTTTTTATAAGGTCTTCATCTTCATAGTAGCACAAAGGTTGCACAGTAAGTTTGTATGTATATACATGTACCTGTATATATATATCCTTTTTTGAAATAGGGAGACGAAAGCAGTTTTAGGGTAGTAAGAGATGTAGGTTGTGCCTTGCTGTGTTTCAAGGGATGTCAGGCACACAGCCCTGGGAAGACCTCAGAGTTGTCAAACCCAGCTGCAGATAGTTTTCCCCTGTCCCACCTGGGGCACAACACATACTCCTGGTGTGGTTGGAAGTAGTGACTAACCCAGTGTTCAATACAGTGGCTTCCATGGATCCCCGTGTTAGGCACCTACCTTCCTCATGCTTTGTGTAGGGAGGTGTGGTGATTAACTAAATAAAGGCTGCGAATTTCACTGTGTTCTCACAAAAGTAAAGTACCAGCAAGGTCTCCTTTGGCAGGGCATCCGTCCTTTAGGAAATGAAAGAGCTGCAGCGATGAGTAGACCTGGTGAATCTAAGTTTCGGACTGAGGCAGAGAAATCTTGCATGAGGAATAGGTGGAGAGAGATAAGCCAGTAGAGATGTCAGTACAGGCTACAGTTGCTCCCTGGAAACTCACAGGCTCTGATTCCTGGAAGCCTGTTGCTGTGAGAAGAGTAGACTGAACCAGCCTCCTCCCAGATGCTTATTCCAGTCTGAGAATGTTTATCGTCAGATCCCAATAATCAGACAGAGCTAGACTGCCTTTCCACATACCTTAATTCTTAAATTATTGGCTGTATGGCTCCCATGGAGCTGCAGTTTCAATTAGAGATGCCACATTAAGGAAATCAATGCAGCTACTCAAATAGGCAGTCACAGCTAGTATTTTCTTCACTCACGTCTGAAGCAGGATCCTCTCCTCAGCACCAGGGGAGAGGCATGAAAACCAAAGAGGAGAAATGAGGTGGGATTGAATGGCCATATTTCAGTGATGGTTGGCTGCCCTTTTGTCCAGTGGTGTTTTGTTGTGGCAATCTGGCACGCCGCTTCACTGCCACAGAGCTGCCGACGTGCATCACCATCACTGCTAGGGCATTTCACAGACACCAGGTTATTATTTGTCTTTAAATTCTCAGTATGTTTGCAAAACTATGCTTGTTGCTGTGATCTGCTCTCTGTTAACAGGCCTCTTCAACTCCTCTGTAAATTCGTCCTGCCCTGAGGTCCAGGGTCTTAGTGGAGATGGTGGTGGTTGAGAATATGTCGCCAGTAAAGTAGTTCTAACTCTAGATATGGAAGAATTGTCCTTCTCCCTGTGTATTTCATTTGTAGTTGACCCAAAGGATCCCTTCACCTAGAAACTTTGAACAGAAGAATACAGGAAGAGGTTATTTCACAGCAACTCCTGTGATCCATCTCTCTGCTGACAGTTTTGCAGAAGGGTGAGCCTGTATCCTTCAGGATACACACCCAAGGCAGAATAGGAAATTAGTGTCTTTCTTGAGGATAAGTTTTGGCCCACACAGCTGAAAAATATACTTATTCATGGGCAAGTGCCTGTAGTTTTCAAACTGGATTCTGGCTAATTAGAAAGAAAATTTTCTCCTTGTGGTCCCACAAAGTCTAATAACCTGTAAATTATTGGGAAATTTCATAGCTGCTTTCCGGTTACTTGTATGTGTGGATCTACACACCAAACTAGGAAAACTACTTCATGTTTTACAATGTGCCTGAACAAGACAGGTATTGTTTAGGATGCACTTGGTCTTGGACAGACAATAACCCACTTCTAAGAGACAACTATTTTTCCAGTCTGAACGTGGCTTTAACATTAGTGTTAATTGGTTGCATTAGTTTCATTTCCATAAATGGCTATGCATTATTTGCTGTTTTCATTTATTTACTTCATCTCTACACACTGATTTTGCTTTATCAGTTCCCAGGGTAAACCTGAGATCTCAAGACATTGCAGGTCAACATGCTACAGCATCCAGTATAATTTGTCACTTGACTTTCACGTACTAGTATTTCACATGTCACTCACGCCTTATGTGCACCTGAACGCATTATCCTTGATTATAAATTGTGGGTTGATAGAAAATTATATTCACAGGCATTTACTGAGCGTAATTATTCAGCAGGAACTATCAACCTGAATCAATTACCCATGGTGTAAGCATATTTCCCCAAGGATTTTTGGAAAGGGTGGGAGTGAATGCCATGAGTGTCAATGGTACAAGAAGACATCCGTGTTACATGGGGATACTTCCACCAAAATTTTACTTTTCACATTTAGCTGTAACAAAGCGTAACTTTTAGTCTGTGCCTCGGTCATTTAAGTTTAAATGGAGTTAAAACAGAGTTATTTGAATGATTTCATGGTAATCTATTGAGCTATCAAAACACATACGTCACAGTGTATTAGGAAAACAGACCTGAGATTATGACTGTTTCTACCAAGAGAACATGTTTGAGGTCAAAGACAGACTGAGTTAAATATTGGTTAGACAGAAAACAACTCCTACCCCAAAGGGTGTACGCAAGATTTTCAAAGGTATTTGAAATAAATGGGAATTAGATGACAAAGTGTTTTTCAAGTTATAGCCCAAGTCATGCAGAAAAGCCACTGCTGGCAGAGCCAGAGCCTGAATATGCTATAGGCATGTCTGCATGGATGAACAGGCAATTGCACCCCGGTGTTCCTCGGTGACTTCATTACCCAAATCTTGGCAGTGTTTATCGGCGTGTGCTATGTACCAGGCTGATGCGACTATTCAGTTTCTGCACGCCTGAGCAGTGTGGGTGTACATTAGCTCTAATCCAGAAGCAAATTGGCTCTGCTAAGCAGTGCAGTGTGTGGTGAGGACTTGAATCTGTGGTTCAGAGAGGAAAGGTATCTCTGTTTTTCTCAAGATGCAACAAGACTGTATTCCTTTAAGCTAATACATTTTAAAATAATTTATTTCATTTAAGCTCCTTTAGTAGTAAATAGTCACTTGTATCTCCAAAGGTTGATCTGTGAAACATGTATTAGATATCTTAGTCTGGAACTAATTATTTTATGTTAGTGCCTCTGTCTATACTATAGAGAGAGCCTGAAGTAATCTTTCCACTGTCTATAGTTAGCTGGCATAAAATCCATCTCACAGTTGTTCTGCAAAATTAAATGCCTTGCTGTCAGTCCAACAGGCACAGGTCATCTGTGGTCTGCTGTTGTGTCTGCCTGCTCTCTCTGAGTGTCAGGTAATGATGGGCATCTTGTACGGCACCAAACACCACTTGTTGGGCAACTGCATTTGGGCCATATGTACCTATCCATGTGGGCAGGAGGCCAAGAACAAGCAAGTTTTAAGTGTGAACATTATCAAAGAAGAGCCTCATGACATCCGCTCTTGCTGGTGACATGATGAAGTTACTACTGGGACCCAGGTCTCCCAAAGTACATACCTGCTATTACACATACACACAGCAGCATTGTGTTACATTTAAAGCTGCTCTGCAGACATTAATTTTCTACACAAACTCTAGAGCAAAGGAAAGTTATCTGAGATTACAGACTCTAATTTTCAGTTTGGATTTGTGGGACTCAACACTGATGTTGCTGAGTGATGAGTGTTTAATCTGCTCCAGCTGGTCCTAAAGACTGCCCTGGTCTGCCCCAAGCCTCCTCTGGTGAAGACAGAACAAGATTGTGCCTGCCTTGTTTGCTTGAAAATGGTTCAAAAATTCATACACTTTTCAGTGATTTCTGTTTTCATGAAAACACTACTGAGATCGCTCTGTACGTAAGCCAAAGAAGAAGAGAGAACTATGTAACTCTGCTCCTCTGTTAGGTGTAAAAAGGGTTTTCTAATAAAAAAGAACATTAGCTATATGCAAGTGTCTTTTGAGATAGCTTTAATTAGCTATATAATTAGTTAGTTGGATTAATTAGAGCTCCACAGTTGCAACTCTTTTGAATCCTTCCTGTTTTTTCAGGTCTTTAACTCTCCTCCCATTTCTACTTTCTGTTTTTACTTATTCTGCATTTTCCACCTTCATTGTTGTTTTCTGTCTACTTCTTGAAGGCAGAATATAGGCAAACTTCCACACTGCTCAGTTGTTAGCATGGTCCCTGGCATAATTTTTCTCAAGCTAAAATCACTCTCTGAAGCGATTCCCTTCGTGTTTCAGAGGTTAGCATAGACCAAAGGCTGCCTAACGGGTGGCTGGAATACAACTCTGGTTTGAAGATGAGAGCTTCGCCATAAGGATGCAAGGCGGTCTGTACCAATTAGCTTGCAGGCATCAATCCCTGCACCATTTTACCTTCTGGTGCAAATGTAACCAACACCTAAAATACAGAAATCACATTCCCATGTAGCACTCTCCTTGCTGACTGTCATGAGAGCCCTCCTGGGTACCACTGGGGGATGGGAAGTGGATGAATAGTTTGGCTGATATTCAGGTTACCAGGTAACAATCTTATGCAGGATTAATATATCAGTTCGTTTTCATATATGTTGCTATGAAATCAGAGCACTTCTTTTCAAATGGGGAAATTTTGCAGAATTTGGCATGAGACTTACCTCTGTTCATATGTTCTAAACATATAACAACTTCTCACCCTGCTTTCCTTGGGAAACAAATATGAGCATGAAAGAGCAAAATGGGATCTGCAGCTCACACCAACAGGATCTGGACAATCCAGAAGTATCATATTTGTTCTTTTTTGTTAGCATGTTTCCTTAAGATTTACACTGAGAAGAGGTTATTGTTTTCTTCTTCATGGATGGAAGTACAAGATAAGCACATTTCCTGAACTTCCGATCAACTCATCATCTTATTTTTGTTAACTTTTTAAACAAGAAAGGAAATGCAGGAATTTTCACTCCTTTCTGATACATTTGGTAGCTATTTTAAACTGAAAAGTAAAAATACTCTTCCCACATATGCTTATTCAGTTAAAAATAACCTTCTCAGGAAGATTTGCTCACTTCTTTCTTCATTATCTTTCCACAAAAAAATATAGTTGAATGAAAACCTGGCAGATGAGAACTAGTAAGTAGAATAATAGAGACATAAGAGAAAGAGTAACACTCATTTACAATTGTAAAATACTACCAGCTTCTTCAATTTTTACAAAAATAGAACACAGCAAGAACCAGTTTATAAGAGAAACCTTTAAAAATGCAAGCAGAAAATTATTAAGTGTCCATGTATCAAACTCAATTCTTCTTCCCCACAGTGGCAGCTAGATGACAAGCCAGACTGCTTATTGTCCCAGAAATCATTCTCAGTTATCAATATTTCTACAATCATTGCCTGAAATTGATGTTAAAATGATGGCAGAAAAATAATGGGGGAAATTTTCAAAGTGGAGGATAAGTTGCACGTGCCTATAACCCATTATCTTTAAAAAGACGTGCACACTGCAGGACCTACATATTACTGCTAAAAAATTGCCCTGATTTTGTAGTATGTACACTTTTTCTGATGTATATGAGCTCTTATAAAGCTTAAATAAGTTTTACAAAAGAAAACACTTTGCATGAGCTTGTGGAAGTTTTTCTCGCTACAGCATGAGAGATTGTGAGTGCCATGAACATTTTCACTCAGTGTCAAACCAAGGGAACAGTCTTTTTGGGGCTGCTGGGTGAGCTGATCCAGAAAATGAGCTGATATGACCAATACTGTTAGCTTTCACCTGTCTACCACCTACTTACCACTGAACACTCATTATTTAGGCCAGAGAGGTGCCTTCTCTGCATATGCCTTCTCATGATGGTTATGCAGATATATAAAGTTCAAGCTACCCAGCAGCATTCTGTTTATACTTGACATCACACTCCAGGTTACCAGTACCAGGGGTGATGCTGGACGTTGAGCTGACAGTGTGAGTCCTTCTGATTCTTCACAGTCCAAACCCTACTGCTCTTTCTCAGAACAGGTTTCTCCGCATAAAGCCACTCCAAAATGTGAGGAACACAGGGATATATTCCATACGTGTTCCACAAGGAGGAAGCCAGTCTTATTGCCACAGTTAGAGTCCAAAGTCCCATTAAACCTTCCTTTTTACATCTCTTGACTGAAATAAAGGAGGTGGATGGGGATATAGTTTGTGTAGCTCTAGAGTGACACAAATTTACTGAATTCTTTGGGTTGAGACCTTAATCTTTCTTTTGTGTGTAACTGAGCAGGGAATCCAGTTCTGATGAGGGATACAACCAGTAACTAACCATCTCCATTTCTTTAGAAAACAAATTTTGAACCATATGGTATAACAGAGTTAACATCAAGACAGATCAGTTGTGTTCAGGGACATGCAGTTCTGGGGTGGGAAGAGTTAAAGCATCACCACCTCGAAGAACCAGTCACATTGACCATTTGTTCACCCAGGCCTTTTTTGCTTGTGTTTGTATACACCTTTTGGTGCATCATTGCCACACTGAGTGAAAACTAAAATTAAAAACAAATAGTGGGGAATAGCAGTGGGCACCAAACTGACACCATGCCTGCACTCAGTGCCAACATATGTCACTCCAGTGCTGGCTACATATAACTAACTACTATCTAGACAAGCTGGCTATTCCCAGCTCTGGGAGTATCCCTGTGAGACATCGCTACAGTAGGGCTCCTCATGCTTTACAGAGTCCACCTTTATGGCATTACAACACTCCGTAAAAATTATTTTCAGTTTGGCTGGAATTTTTACAACTTCTGCATATCCAGCATTTTTAGTTTTATGGCATAAATTCCACATTTCTATTTTCTATGACCAGGATGCAATAAGACAATACCTAGGTCTGTTGCTTTCTGGCTTCCCCTATCACCTGTACAAAATTTCAATGCTAGTTCTTTTCTATTGAGAATTAAAAGTTTTTAGTGCAGCATTTTGAGAGGATACTATCTTTCGAGGACTCCTTATTTATCAACCGATATTCTAAAAATGTGGTGGGGTTTTGAAACATAAGGGTCTTTATTGTTTTTCTGAAAACCCCCTTGTAACTTCTGTACCTGTGCTCCAGTAGACAAACCACAGTGACGTGCACAGACACGTAGCTGAAATAGTTCTTTTCTGAGCACAGTCATTCCTTATGATAGATCAGTTACTTTTTCTCCATTCAGACATGTTCATAATTAGCCTTCTAGCAAGGCCATCTGGACAAGACACCAGCATTACCTATGTGTAGCTGTTAAATCATAGAACTGAGGTGGGTTTCTAACTATTTAGCAACTGTTCCCCAGGATTCATGAATTTGAAAAGGTAGCATAGACATGCTCAGTTTGTTCTGACCTCAGACCACCTTTCTTGTGAAGAATAATTGGGATAAATGTTCCACAGACTTATCTACTCCTCAGACCTTCTTTCAAGAGATGTAAAAGTTTCCATTAATAGCTTTTTTTTTCCTGCAATAAAACTACAGTTTCTAAAACTCATCTTACTACGCCCACGTGTTTGAAATATCAATAGGCCAACGTAAAATGCTAAATCTAGACATGGGAAATTAAATTCCACTGCCCACTCAAACCATTTTCTTTCTTCCACATTGAGGACACAGGGTTTGAAACACTGGCAAACTCACTTGTAGATTTTCTGTATTAAAAAGAGTGTCTTGTAGGACCTGGTACATATGGGAGACTCAGAGGAGTGGCAGTTCTGCCTGGCTTGAATTCTCTTTTTGTCAGTAGAAATTCTGTCCTCGATGGTAGCTGAGTGTGTGCTAACTGTTTGCAACACCTCACATTTCTGAGGCTGCAGTTCCACACTGACAGCATGGCAAGACCCATTGCTGAGTACCTCAGCTGCACAAAGGTGTTATCGTGCATCGGGGTATTGTCTGGCCAGAACTAACAGACAACAGTGACAGGCAGTGTAACAGTCTTCATACAGTGCTCAAACAGAGCAGCTACATTTTGTAAACCTGATGCTACTGGTCTGTATTGCTACAGGGTTGGTTTTTTTTTGATCAACCATTTTTCCCTGTCCTTTGAATGTCCTTCCACTGATGAATATCTGATTCAAGATCCAACATTGGAAATCAATACTGCAGGTACTCAACTATAATATGAGATCAAGATAATAAGAATCTTAAAAACCTTTCTATAGCTCACGCAGACACTTTCTCCTTACCAGAAATACTGGTGAAGTCCAAGACTTGACTGAAGGCTCAGTTACTTTTCTCGATGCATTGCTGTAGTGGTTGGTACAGCCTCTTTCTTCTTCACTGCTGGAGAGGAGGTTGTTCAATGCTCAGTGTCAAGCACTATCAATATTGCATTGTGAAGGGAAGGAAAAATCATGTTATCTCTTTGTTGGTTCTGCAGAACAACTCTTAATTCCCAGCATAACTGCCTCTGAGACTACTTATGTATTTGTACAGAACTGTCATGGAATAAATGTAATACACACCATTCAAACTCATTTTCATCCTCTTTTCCCTGCAAGTTTTCTTTTTTTTCCTTATGACTTTATCTACTAGAACCACTTGTTCACTTTTTTTATCCGCAGCTGGCCATTTTACTCTTTTTTTCCTCAGTCAGTAGCATTCAGCAAAGGAACAGCTACCTGGTTCATATCCACAACGAAATCCCCATCAAGCCATTCATTGTCCCTGGGCCTTTATCAAGTTATCACAGCCTGTAGCTGCATCACCTTAAAGACAAGTAATTCACTGGAAAGCAGTTTCCTACAAATTATTTATTGCACTAGTGAAAACTTTAAACAGAATGGCCCACTGCCTTTATTTTGCCATGATTACAGGAACCGTGTCAAGATACCCATGTTTTTTAAAAGCTGAGTAGTGTGGTACAGCCTTGGCACCAAGGAATCAAGAATACACAAAAAAGAGATAAATTTCACTTCTGAAAAGGTTCAACAGTTTAGCTGAAGAGACTGTTTGCTCACACACAGCTGCTGTGGTGAGATTTGGTTAGGTCTTGACCTGAGCCTATTTGCAGTCTGGAGATAGATTTAAATACAGAGCAATTGCCTTACTTTATTTTTGCTGAAATTGCAGTAGTTGGGAGGAGGCCTCAGTCTCTTAGGAAATCTCAGATTTTGACAGTCATGTTGAATCTGCAACTTTTCATCCCTTTTCCTTGAACTTTACTAAGCAGACTAAAGACAAGCTTTCAATATTTTTCATCTAGTGAACAAAGCTGAGCTGTAAGCTCTTCCCTGGTAGTCCCCAAGTTTGCTACTGGTTTTCATGAGATGTTTGTGATTTTCACTCTTGGCTGCCATAGTTGTAGCACTCATATTTGCTTCAGCATTATATTTTCTGTGCTAGTTTTTAGCCAGCCTGCTCTCTTTACTCTTGTGTTTTTATATATTCAATAATGCATAGATGCATAATTACATATGCAGTATAATTACATTTTGCTTTATTATATATGGCACCTTCTTCTCTTAACAATCACAGACACCAGACTCTGATTCTCTGTTTTGTTGAGGCCTGTGAGGCACAGAGCAGTACTTAGAGGCATAAAGCTCTCAGCTTCCATCGTTCTCAGCAGTAGCTGCCTCAACATCTGATGTGCAACTATACAAGCAAAGTCCCACGTTGCTTGGCATGTTCCTGCTCATTGCATCCTTTGCCTAACCGAGAGATACAAGTACAAACCTATACATGCTCTGTCACCAATTTATCCAGAAAAATATCCTGTTGTCATGGGTTTGATAAGAACACAAGGTTTCATCTGTTCATGCATGGCTTCAATGTTCTTTTTATTTCTATTTCTTATACACAACTTATCCAGCTCAGATTTACGACTAGCTCCCAACCATGTGAGACTTCTGGACAAATATAATTCCCCCCAGCTTCACCCTCCTACATTATCTCCACTTGTCAAGAAAGAATTTGAGGCATGGAAAAGGGCTGTAATTTGTCCAAAGAGCGACAGATGTAGAAACAGAATCAGCATCTCCTGATTCTTAGCCCAGTTCTCCATCCCTCAGGACATACTGATAAGTAAGTAGGTGTTAGCATGCCCATTATAGCCCTTTATAGTGAAATCTTTAACATAATTTTACTCACTGAATAAAGTGACTGATAAATTATTAAAAATGTAAATAACAGTTCCATTTTAATGAAATCATCAGCTTGATAACCTAATGTTTATTTTGATAAATATGGGTAGTGAATCTAGATACAGAAACAGAAAATGTCCAAAAAGGGAATACAGCGAAGCACTGCTAAAACAATGTATTTCTTTAGCACTTTCAAACCCCCATGATTTAATTTAGGTTCAATAATAGACCTGGGCAGTAGGGACAGGACAAAGGAAAATAAATTGAAATTAACAATAGAAAACATCTCTGTAGAGAGTGAGAAGTTCGAGGCTGGTCAGTGGTGTCTTTTGAACTCAGCATGGGCTTAATTTCTCTCCTTTCCTGCTCTCCTTCTGTCATGCTGCCTTTGTGCCATTTGAGTGGTTTGAACTAAAAATAATTGGTGTTTTTCTGCTTGATGACGTTATTGAGGAAGTTCTTATTTCCCCAATAATTTTAGAAGTACAGTAAACGACTTTTTCTTCAGAATTTTATGAACCAAGTAAATATTCAGGGAGAAAGCACTTGCATGTCTTAGACTAATGCAATGCATCCTCACATCTCCATAGAGGCAAAATTTGTCCCACTCCACTATTTAGCAGTTTGCACAGGTTTGCAACCCACAGTTTGCAACATGAGTTTCCAAGCACTGTAACCTTCGCTGTTGATTTCTTACTCTCATCAGGGCTCTGACATGGTTAAAGACTGTCTCTTATGTTAGTCCCCTGGATGTCTTTTAAAACCCTTATTAAAAAAGGCAAGCCAGCACATTTGTTGTCTTCTATTCCTTGGTGCCAAGACAGTTTCAAACGTAAGTTGCATACTCCATTGAGCTGTGCAGAAATTATATATTTCAATTTTCTTAGAGCTCTTGGGTGAAAATTCACTGCCTTGATGATTTGTCAACATTCATTTGAATGACTGGTTCTAAAGCTGTTTGACTGATGGTTTAACTGGAGATGATGGACATATTTCTCATAAAGAAAGGAATGTCCCTAAGCTTGTTTCTCATGTACCTTGGTGAAGATAATTAATTAATTTTTCAGTGGGACTGCTATTTCTTATGCTTTCCTCTAGTATCTCAGTCACACTGGTAGCTTTCCTGTTTCTGGTGCACTTGAAAATATTACTGTTAGGGTAGATGCTTTTAGCAATTTGTTGCTCTAATCTGTTTCTTCAGTCAGTCTTAAAGTTCTTTATTTACTATGCCAATGTTTGTGCTCTTCTAAATGTAACATATTTGGACAGTATTTTCATTATTTTTACTTTAAATAGCCTTCTTTATTCCTCTGTTTATCTATGACAGCTATTCTATGTAATTCCACATTCTCTTCTGAGTCTTCATTATAGTGTCTCTATAGTCTTTATGCCAACTGGAAGCATTTTACCCTTTTAAAATGCCCCTTTACACTTCATTTTTGCATGCTTTTCCATTATAGAGTATTTTCTACATGTTCAATGTTACTTGCAAAGTTTTTTTGGAGTATATCTTATATATATTATTATATTATTACTTTTGTTATCTTACTTACAGTCATTGTAAAAATTTATTTCTTCCATGGTGTCTCTGGTGCAAAGTCTTAGTGTCTTTTTGAGAATACATCAACAGCTGTTGCTCATTTTGAGAAAATAAACAGTCAGAGAAAAATTCCTCCAAAACAGCAGCTGTTCATGTTTAAAAAATAAAAAAAATTGGTCTCTACCTCACAGCTTCCCCCTGAATCTTTACACCCTTCTTGAAAGTACTTAAATTGTGTCTGTGTTTGGAGGAAAACACTGAATATCACATGAATCACAGGAAAACGTAGAAGTTGATACCAGTGTTGCATAGAAATAATGAGAAGCTTGATGATAAAGTGTTTGGTGGGGACTGCAGGTGCTGCTAGGGCTGCTGGTATTCTCTAGAAAACGTCATCAGAAGAAGATGACTTTGCAGTCTTTAAACAACAGGATTTTGTTGCTGTTGTTCCTTGAAACCACCTAGGAGGCTCTGACAAAATACAAAAGTAATAACAAAAGGAATACTGAATATACCTTCATCTCATGTTTTCTTTCTTTTGTACTGATGGAGGTTACTGATAATTCTGTAGGACAGCAGAGAGGAGCAGCTGCTTACAGCCGTTGTGTGCTCAGTCAACAACTCTAGTCAGCCTTGAGCTACCTGAAGGTTTTGCCAAGTTACAGTTGGAGCAGAGGTGCTAAAGCCAGAGAAAGCACTGTGCTGGCTATTTATGATAGGCTTTCATGGGAGCAGCATTTCACCAACACCCAACTGCACATATTTGGGAGGAAGCAATCATCAGTGTTTAGAAGAAATATCAGCTCAAGGAGTTAACAGAGATTGAATGGTGCAGGAACCACTTTTTTACACAGGTGTATGTGGCTACCCACAGGACAGGCAATGGCTGTCATCCTGATAATTATCTGCACATGATAGCTCTATCAGTGTTTTTAACCTTTGGCAGATTAAGAAGACAGCAGGATCAAAGTGGACAGACTTCCAGCATGGACAGCAGAGCATCCCTTCAGAGCCATGAGAAACTCCAGGATGGACGTAACAACAATTTACTGGGACATGGCTGCACAAGAGGCTGCAGCAGCTAGTGAGCCACGACCCCGCACAGTTCCACCCTGGCAGGGCAAGGAAAGGTCCTCTCTGCACATGCCTTCATCTTTGCCCCTTGGATCCTGGGACACCTGACTCCAAAAACAGGATCCCCAGCCAAGGATAAACCCACACCTTCTGAGACTTTCCACGTACGAGCCTGCTATTCTTTTGACTCTGCCACTGGAAAAATGACCATCAGCAACAAAATACAGTTTTGTAAGTAAGTGTGACTTTCCTTTTCAAAATCCTGGAAGAAAACTTGAAACAATTCATTAGGCAGCCTCTCAAAGATTGCTCATTTCTGGCTACTTGCAAGAGACAAAGTTATACTGTAGCCAGCTTTAGCTTGAAGGCTGTACGTTGCCCTCTCTGTCTCCGTTAATTAACATGGTCCAATTTGGAATTTTGTGAAACTGCTGGACACAGCTGTTTCTGAGCACCTGCTGTTGAGTTTATAATGATGTATATGATGTAAATACATGAATGTAGTGTCAAATAGGCCAAACACTGAATAATGTCACTCAAATACCTGAAGCCCATTGGAGAAGTTGCAGCGTGAATGTATTCACATTGTTCTTTAACTTCATGCATTCTGCTTTGTAGTAAAAGATGTGACCCTGGCCAAGTCAAAGTTTTGCTAGTGACTTTAGTGGATGCAGGATCAGACACATTAATAGTGTATGATAACCACGAGGAAGACAGACCTTTTATT
This sequence comes from Rhynochetos jubatus, assembly GCA_027574665.1. Lineage (NCBI taxonomy): Eukaryota > Metazoa > Chordata > Aves > Eurypygiformes > Rhynochetidae > Rhynochetos > Rhynochetos jubatus. Next base: position 54,784,904 of record CM050651.1, on the reverse strand, counting down.
TGTAAGAAGAGGCTGACAGAGCCAGAGTTGAAAAGCAGCTTAGTAAGGAGAGCTAAAAACATTAAGAATTTGCTCAGATCATAGTTAGGTGTTATAAAATGTGAAGAAGTTACATGTGTCTCTGTTTTCATGATTCTATTCTGGATCAGAACCATCTTGAATAGAAAGGAACATACTTTATCCAAAGTATTGCTGACATGAAAACTTCGTTTGTTCGTTTTTAAACAGCATCCACAATTCCAAATATTTATGGTATTTTACAACTTGTACAACCACATTTTGATAATAAATGCATGCTTGTTCTGTCCTATTCTGCTTTTATTTTTAAGAGTTACCACATGTAAGCAAATTTTATTTCAACTATTTAAAACAAATAAGTTAGGCCTTTGGAAGTGAAACATTTTATTTGTATTAATCTATTTTTACTGTATTGTTTCCATTCTATCTTTTACAAAATGAATTCTTTGTAATTGAATTTTAAAATTTGGTTTCACATTATATGTAATTTTTGTCACAAAATTTTCATAAATACAGATTTTTATTGCTCCATGAAGTGATATGGTGTTCCTATCAACAACAAAGCAGTTCACAAACACACTAAGGTAAAGATTTTACATCTGTCATGTGCATGGTGTTGGTCTACTTGCTTAATTTTTGGCATAGACTGAAATAATCATAGAACAAAGCAGAGAAGCAGAGTTTCTCTGATCATGAGAGGACAGACTTCATTGCTCAGAATAAACTATTTCATGCCCATCCCTTCTTAAAATTTGGTTTTGAGTTTGGTTTGGTTTGGTTTTGTTTAATATTGGTTTCACTTGAGACAGACTAAAATGGATAATAGTTCACATAATTTCTGGAAACACCTATTGTTCTGTTGCAACCAAAATGTATGATGATCTTGGATTTTGGTCTGGGTCTTGGTCCTGGAAAGAAATTAAAGGTTTTATTCACTAGAGTAAACTTACAGAAATTAATGGTACTACTCATAAGTAAATGTTCACAGGATCCACACTGTATCAGATAATATAGATTAGAGCCATGGAGTTTTCAGACACAAGGCCAGTAATTTCATAGAATCACAGAATGGTTTGGGTTGGAAGGGACCTTAAAGACCATCCAGTTCCAAACCCCCTGCCATGGGCAGGGAAACTCTCTGCTAGACCAGGTTGCTCCAAGCCTCATCCAGCCTGGCCTTGAACACTTCCAGGGATGGGGCATCCACAGCTTCTCTTGACACCCTGTTCCTGTGCCTCACCACGCTCTCGGGGAAGAACTTCTTCCTGATATCTAATCTAAATCTACTCTTTTTCAATTGAAACCCATTACCCCTTGTCCTGTCACTACAGGCCCTTGTAAAAAGTCCCCCACCAGCTTCCTTGTAGCCCCCTTCAGGTAATGGAAGGCTGCAATAAGGTCTCCCCAGAGCCTTCTCTTCTCCAGGCTGGAAAAGCCCAACTCTCTCAGCCTGTCCCCATAGCAGAGGGGCTCCAGCCCTCTGAGCATCTTTGTGGCCTCCTCTGGACTCACTCCAACCAGTTGATATCCTTCTGATGTTGGGGGTCCCAGAGCTGGACACAGCACTCCAGGTGGGGTCTCACAAGAGCAGAGTAGAGGGGGAGAATCCCCTCCCTTGACCTGCTGGCCACGCTTCTCTGGATACAGCCCAGGATACAGTTGGCTTTCTGGGCTGCCAGCGCATGCTGCTGGCTCATTTCCAACTTTTTGTTCACCAGTACCCCCAAGTTCTTCTCCTCAGGGCTGCTCTTGGTCCATTCTCTACCCAGCCTGTAGAGAAGATGATGCCCAAGAGAGCACTTAATGCCATTCTTCCAGCCTTGGGCCTGTAGACTACAGGAACTGGTAAGAGCAAATCTGAAATTAAAGTTTCCCAAACGCGCCTCATGGAGATGTCAGGTCTGCATTGTCAGCTGCTCTACTTTGAAGACCCCCTCCTGTCAATGCATGCATAGCCACTGAGAATCCTGTGTTTATAGAATGAAAAGTTTATAGAATGAAAAGTTTATAGAATGAAATACCTACAGCCTTTAGAGTGTAAGAAGTTCATCAGTGACTGTATTATAAATTGTGGGAGTTTCCTGCAGATATAATTTAATTAGCATCAGGATTCTAGCAAACATTTACAGTCTGATCTGACTGGCTGCTGGGTGTTGATGCTTCACTAAGCTGTTTTTGAGAGTAGCCTGATTATTCGATAGATGGCATCTACTTAAATATGTTTGCACAGAGCATTGTGCGTGAATGCAAGCTCACTCAGACATTTTAATTTCACGCTGGTTGCCACACAAACACTTCTCAAACACTCTACTGCTTGCAAAAAAAAAAAAAGAAATCATGGCACCCATCAGCTTTACTCAGAGTCCATGGCACTTCCACTGACTACAAGCTGAGCCTTGTGCTGCATACAATCATCTTTGTCTACATATTACACAGGTCAGAGAATACCCTCAGCTATACTGCAGAGAACCAATAAAGAATCATAGAATCATAGGAGAATTTGGGTTGGAAAGGACCTTTAAACATCATCTAGTTCACTGCAATGAGCAGGGACATCTTCAGCTAGATCTGGTTGCTCAGAGTCTCATCCAACCTGACCTTGAATGTTTCCAGGGGTGGGGCATCTACCACCTCTCTGGGCAACCTAAACCTTTAGTTCATCTTTCCTTTCAACCAACATAGTTGTAAGGAACTGGGATGTCATGGGAGGCCCTGATACGTGGTGTAGAAGGAGGAACAGAGAGGTCATTCTGTATAACATGTGCTTTGTGAGAGGAGAACAAGTAGTACAAGAAAAATCACGCAGCCAGGGAAAAAGCCTGGAAGTGCTTGGTTGACAATTGTCTCACCTAGCTTTAGACATAATAAAAATGTACACATCTGCCACTGAGTTAGCCAGATCCAGGCCTAAATATAAAAAGGAAATTAAAAAAAAAAAAAGAAAAGATGGTTTTAGGATGCAGTTCACTTGCTCTGCCTTGATTGTCTCTTTAAGCAGGTGGTTCTCCATGTAGCTCTGCCTCCATTTTTGATGCCAGCGTACAGAGCTCAGATGTGGACACGCACATTGTGCACTGGCATTTAGTCCGATGAACCTTGTTTGTGATGTCACAAACAATTTATGGAGATGCACTCTAATCCTTATTACAAAAATGGGAACACCTCTGATCACTTCAACAGGAGTAAGAGCTGTTTAAACAGTTTTTATCCTTACGGGCAAAAGTGGTGTTAGAGGGCTGAGAAATTACACAGAAATAGACTCTTGCAATGAATACTTCTGTGCTTTCCAGCAGAAATGAAAACAGGGAAGGCAAGCTAAATAAGACATAGAAGGTCTTTGCAAAATACTCAGTGAGGTGGAGGGGAAAAAGCGGGGCAGTCATAAAACCAAAAGAAACTCCTTGGGACTCATTTATTCCATACAGCTTTATTGCTTTGCAAAAGCAGCCAGTGATCTTAACTCCCAAAGCCTCATCTGGTTTCTCCAAGTTATTTCAAGGGTAAAATATTTTTTCCCTTTCCTGTTCCAGGGAAGAGGGAAGGAAGTTTAACACAGCTGGAAAAGCAGTTTACTGCTACAACATTTTATTGCAGTGCCACTTGCTCTACGGTGATATGGTTCTGATCACACATGCACATTCCCACAGCATCACTCCATGTTAAACTCTGCCAGATTTACCTTCTGTTCAGTTTGCTCCTTCTACATTGTGTATTAAATATTGGCACCATACTGTAAATGTTTAATTACCAACTGTCATAAAATACAAGTGGCTCCTTTCATCTGTAGTCTTGACAAAAATTATTAACAAAATATTTCCAGAAGTTTTTCCTGTAGATTTGCTGGGATGGGAGGGTTGGTTATAGTTCTTATGCCATCCAGAGGGACGTTGACAGGCTGGAGAGGTGAGCCACTGCCAACCTCATGAAGTTCAACAAAGCCAAGTGCAAGGTCCTGCACATGGGTCAGGGCAATCCCAAGCACAAGTACAGGCTGTTGCAGAGAATGGATCGAGAGCAGCCCTGAGGAGAAGGACTTGGGGGTACTGGTGAACAAAAAGTTGGAAATGAGCCAGCAGCATGCGCTGGCAGCCCAGAAAGCCAACTGTATCCTGGGCTGTATCCAGAGAAGCGTGGCCAGCAGGTCAAGGGAGGGGATTCTCCCCCTCTACTCTGCTCTTGTGAGACCCCACCTGGAGTACTGTGTCCAGCTCTGGGACCCCCAACATCAGAAGGATATCAACTGGTTGGAGTGAGTCCAGAGGAGGCCACAAAGATGCTCAGAGGGCTGGAGCCCCTCTGCTATGGGGACAGGCTGAGAGAGTTGGGCTTTTCCAGCCTGGAGAAGAGAAGGCTCTGGGGAGACCTTATTGCAGCCTTCCCGTACCTGAAGGGGGCTACAAGGAAGCTGGTGGGGGACTTTTTACACGGGTCTGTAGTGACAGGACAAGGGGCAATGGGTTTAAATGGAAAGTGGGGAGATTTAGATTGGACATCAGGAAGAAATTCTTCACAGAGAGGGTGGTGAAACAATGGAACAGGTCGCCCAGAGAGACTGTGGATGCCCCATCCCTGGAAGTGTTCAAGGCCAGGCTGGATGAGGCTTTGAGCAACCTGGTCTAGTGGAGGGTGTTCCTGCCCATGGGGTTGGGTTGGGTTTAGGGTCCCTTCCAACCTAAATCATTCTGTGATTCTATGATCTCGGTACAGTATTAAAAAGAACCTCAAAGTACGTAATAGAGGAAATATGAGGTGCTGATCCATCCATCCACTCCATTCATTTAGATGTTTTCTGCTTGCATAAATATGTGATCACAATTTGACAGTTTCAACTAAATCTAAATCTGTATTGAGATGTACTGAGGAACTGTGCTTGGCTGAATAACACCAAAAGCCTTATTCTGTTTTCCACTTGGGTAGCTTTGCCAACACTTCTGCTGTGAAAAAAAGTGTCTGCCAACACAGGGAAAGCATAGAGGTTTTGGACAGGTACATTTACAGTTTTGGTGGGAGTTGGAAAGCAAGGAGATATTCAAAGTGTTTTAATTAAACAACCACAGGTGTCCTCTTGAACCTCCACTCTTCTAGCACCTGCCTCAGGAGTAGCACTGGAGCAAATCACTGTGCTGCGAATAATCCCCATTATTTCTATATCTGGCCCAGATTTCATCCGAGGCTAAATAAGTTCATCTATGCAGGCTCTGAATAAGAAGCAAGTGAAGTCAAGACCCCACCTGTTTGCAGTGCTGGGCTGTGTAGACTTTGCCTTCTTGTACAGCAAAAAGAACAACAACTTATGGCAGCCGCTGGAGCCAAAAATCATCAGTCTTGCTAGGAAAAGCAGAAATTATTTTTCCTGCACAGCATTCGCAGTTCAGTCCCTTAGAGCACACTGCCAACAAGCCTTGTGGTAAATTTTGAATGAGGAGTAATGTAAAGCTTTTATAGATCCTTCTGGTGCCATGCAAAAACATCCATGATAGATTGGTGTGATTTTTAAACAAGAGCTTTGCAGTTCTTCTTCTGAAGAGCATACTAGTAGCTAAATAACTAATTTCCTATGCATATTGTGCTCAATCATCTTAGCTTCCATCAGAGTAGTTATTTCTGTTTATCTGTATTTTAATGATTGGATCAACTACTCTCTGGCCAGCAGGGAAAAATGTTTTGATATTTTTAGCATTCGTTTAGCAATGCAAATTAGCTTGCTATAATTGTGTTTGTGAGAAAACACACAGTACAATCAAGACCTTAATAATGACTGATATCAGCTATGCTCTATACATCAATGAACTTGGCTCAGAGTCACAAATTCCCTTTTTTTTGGTAATTTTTAATTGGGAAAGAGTAATGTGTCTAATCAATTAGAGTATTTTTTACAAAATAGCCAAACGGTCCTCATGGGTCTTCCCAAAATCAGAACATAGGGCAGACAGCTTTGTAGTTCGACGTTTGGGGTTTTAAGTCAGTGATAAACAATAAAGTCAGCATATCAAGGCCTCTGTAGTTTTCAATATGCGTTAAGAGAAATACAACTGAGAACAATCCCAAAATCCAAGTCCTTCTAAAATGCATGCCCTTGAATACAGAATTATGTAAATTCAGTGCCATTTGAATGGAATTACCTGAGTAGATTTAGGCATAGACATTTTCATGGGCAAAAATAAGTTGTCACTAGCACTCTGGATAATTTTCTGCATCTTAGATTTTCACTGTTTTGATGTGTGCTATATTACATCCCTGGAATTTTCCCACAATGATTATTTTTGTACTTGACAAATCCCTCTTGGAGAAGCACTATACAATTTAATTAGTACTTATAACTTTTCTATACGATTCTATAGCGAGGATAATATTCACCAGTCAATGTGCTAAGATATTGAGGCAATTTCAGTGTAGTTAATTAGTAATGAGAGAATGCTTTGTCTTGAGCCTTGTCATGATAAACACTATATCCACATATTAAGGTAAGTCAGAGACTACCACAAGGAATTTAGTTTGAACAAGCTTTGTGACCCATAACTTGAAGACAGAGGTAAACAGGAGCAAGCATTCAGAGAAGCAGGTAATAGTGCAATCAACTTATTAAATGGAATGAGCAACCATATACTGCAGATTTATGGAATTTTTTTTCTGCATTTAATTATATGCAACATCTCCTTTAAGGCCATAAATTTCCCATTTATATTTGAAAGGCCCTGCCATATAATCTCGAAGAGTAGGGAAAGGGCCAAGGGAGTGGACCAGAGGAAGAGGCAGCAGTGCCTGTCATCAGTGCCTTGTCCTCTGTCCAACTTGGGCCAGCTTTCAGAGGGTTTTCTTGTAGCCTGCATTCCTCTTATTCCAGTACCTTAATTCCACATATTTCAGAGAGGCACACATTAATACCAAACAGCTAATAAAAAAGAAAGAACACTAAATACAGCAAGACAACCAGCAAAGCAACATGTATTTTGAAGAGATTTCTGAAATATGTTTTTGCCATTTTACAGGCACAGCTATTTGAATAAGCAATGTAACACTTTGCAAATGGGAGGCATAATCACTCTGTCTGGGAAGAGAAATGCTCCTCAATGTATGTAACTGATACTCATTACAGCAGTAACATTCATTACCTTCCTCTCATTATTTTCTACAAGATAAAGTATCTGCTAAAGCTTGTAGTAGTGACATTGAATCCTACAGGCCAAATTATCTGAACTATATTTTAAAAAATCGTACCATTTCATATTATCAGTCTTTCATTTTATTCCACTTTTTTTTGTTTTTTTTTGTTTTGAAGATGAACAGGACTACACAACTACCCTCTTCTAGATTCTTCATTGCTTCATATTACTCTAACTTGTATTCGTCTCCTCTTTAAATACACAAATATTCCTCTGGCAACACACAACACAAACACCCTCCTGTCACTGGGTTTTCAGTCTGTCTTTGACACAAATGAAGCTCTCAGTGTCTCTAAGACATTGTGTTGTCCCCCCCTGGAAAAACTTCTCTGTGAACGGCACTGATGGTTTATAATTGCCCCACCAGGACTGTACGTTATTCATATGAGGCAGCTTTATCATTTTTAACATGCATGAACTTGTGTACTGGGTTTGCGTGACAAGGTTTAGGTAGCTGGGAAGCTACAGGAGTGGCTTTTGTGAGAAGCTGCTGGAAGCTTCCCCTATGTCCAACAGAGCTAATGCCAGCCAGCTCCAAGATGGACCCACCACTGGAAAAGGCCAAGACCATCAGTGATGGTGGTAGCATCTCTGGGATAACGTGTTTGAGAAGGGAAAAAAACCCCAAAACCTGGGAGGAGACATTGCAGCAAGAGAGAGAGTGAGGATATGTAAGAGGAACAACCCTGCAGACCCCCAGGTCAGTGGAGAAGGAGGGGGAGGAGGTGCTTCAGGCCCCAGAGCAGAGATTCCCTAGCAGTCCATGGTGCAGTCTGTGGTGCAGACCACGGTGAGGTCGGCTGTGCCCTGCAGCCATGGAGGGTCATGGAGGAGCTGAGATTCCCCCCTGCAGCCCAGGGAGGACCCCACGCTGGAGCAGGGGGATGCCCGAAGGAGGCTGTGACCCCGTGGGCAGCCCACGCTGGAGCAGGCTCCTGGCAGAAGCTGTGGCCCTGGGGGGACCCAGGCTGGAGCAGTTTGTGAAGAACTGCAGCCCGTGGGGCAGATTCATGTTGGAGAATTTGGAGGACTGTCTCCCATGGGAGGGATCCCCATGCTGCACCAGGGGCAAAGCATGAAGAGTCCTGAGGACGAAGGAGCGGCAGAGATAGTGTGTGATGGACTGACCACGACCCCCATTCCCTGTCCCCTGCGTTGCTCACAGGGAGAAAGAGAAATTGTGAGTAAAGCTGAGCCCAGGAAGAAGGGAGGGGTGGGGGACGGGGTTTTTAAGGTTTGGGTTTTGTTCTCATTACCCTATTCTGATTTGATTAGTAATAAATTAAATTAATTTTCTCCAAATTGACTCTGTTTTGCCTGTGATGGTAATTGGTGAGTGAACTCTCCCTGCCCTTATCCCGACCCCTGAGCCTTTCGTCACTTTTTCTCTCCCCTGCCCAGCTGAGGAGGGCAGTGATGGAGTGGCTTTGGTGAGCATCTGTCCTCCAACCAGGGGCAACCCACCACAGCTTTCTAATGTTTCATACTACCATGATTCATATTACTGTAGGGTCTCCAACAAAGGGTTTTTTAAGGAATTAAGGATATATACATTTTTTAAGTATCAGTATATACTGAGCAGCTATGTACATGACAACTAAGCCCTGGGCTATTGTATTGCATGGTTTGTACTACAGCTATGCATCTAATTCCCTCAGTCTGCTCCTTTCAACTTTGAATGTGTCAATTCTGATTTTCACCTTCCACCCTTCCACTAAGAGACAGAGTACTGCCGTCTCTTAGTGGTAGGATCAAGATTATTGGTTTACTGAGCCACTATCTATAGCAGGGACATATCTCTGCTTTTCTTGAAGACCATACATAAGTATGAACAGATTAGTTGACTGCATTTTCTTCCTGGAAGAAAAAAGAATATTTTCTTTATTTGCACTAGCTAAGAATAACAAACCTTTTCAAATTAGCACACTTCAAACAAAAACTTTTCTATCAACAGTTTCAGTCAGTAAAAAATTAACATTATGAGATTTAAAATGCTGAAAACATGCTTGTATTTTTCTTAAAGATGTATTACAAAACCCTTCCCATAGAAATAATGCAGCCATCCCTGTGATATTTCACACTGTGATATGCACGTTATGTTGCATATACGTATTATTCTATAATTAAAAGGGTTGTCTGTGGGAGATATGTCTTAGTTCATCTGCCTCATGTTCATGACAGCTCTGGAATGTATATCCCTTTACAAGTGAAAAGTCAAAACTTGGATAGGAAAACATTTGTAGCATAAAAACCAGATTTTTGCTGTCAATGGGTAGGCGAAGCCTCAATCTTCCAAGGTAAATAATGTGCTTAAATAAAATGAGACATAATGCAGACACATCTGCAAGTGTGTTCGAAAATAAAATCTTGCTTTCTCTCCAGGGATTTGAGATCTGCAGATTTCCTGCCAGAAAAGATAGAAATGGATTTAGAGTAGGCTGGAGAGAAGGGAGTGCTTCTAGGAGACAGAAAAATACTTCATCCCAATGTTTGGAATTTGACAATGTTTTGTTGTTAAATCTGCATCTTCCTGAATAAGGGTGCGTTCCATGACATAACACGGCAAGACGAGGCATAAAGCAAACTTTTAAACATACTGGTGTTGCTCCAGCCATAGCTTATTGTTACCTGGACGCAACAGGGAAGGGCTTTTTTGCAACAAGCTTGCATGTCATGGGCTGTCTCTCACGCTATCATGAACTATTATAGACAGATAAATTTGTCTGTCTCCATCACAATTTTGTGAAGCTTTAGGAACTTCCCTTCTGCACCTTTCTATTTTTCCTACTTTCTATGACCATGTCTTGAAGCCTTTCTTCCTCTCTCAGTAATTTCATCTTAAGTCTGAACTGAGCAACTCTGCTTTCTACCAAGTCTTATCTTCAAGTAAAATCTACTTTTTATTAGATTTAGTGACCATAACTCTTTGTACTTCAAAGAGAGTTATTCTGTAACCATAATGGATGCCATTTCTGGCATGAAGATATGAAATTACTTCTTTGGCAATCCTTTCTGCACCCAGGCTTAGCTGGATCTTCTGGATACAGAGTTATGAGTTAGCTCTAATAAGGGACTTCAAGTGGCTAAAATATTCGAGTGCTCTAAATTTAGACTCCCGAACCACAGAGCCCAGGGAAATCCAGAATCATGTGCTTAGAGTCTACTTTTTTACTTCACAGGAAGGCCTCAGGATAATTCACAGACAGACCTCTCAGGGACCCGAGCAGCTGTGTCAGACATAAAGAGCTCACCAGTAAAATGTCCAAAGCACTGGGGTATGTCTAGAAGTCGTACCTCTCCTGAGGCAATAGGACTTGCCAATCTCTCTCAGATCTACAGCTGTCCTAGAGATAGTATACTCACAGACTAGCAAGACCTGTGACAGCTTAAGACTGAGAAAATTCATACAGAAAATAGAAAACTTGATTTTGAAACTTGCCACAGTTCAGGGAGCTTAAAATATGTCCCTCCAGGAGAGCAGCCAGACAGTAGAAACATGTGTCTATTTTTTCCCAGTCTCTGAAGAATTCAAAATTAACATGACCATCTTACAAATCTTCAACTAAGGAGGAAAAAAGCTATGAAAGAAAACAATATAGTGTTATACTGAACTGTAAAGAAGAGCACAATACACGCACTACACTCAAAATTTAAAAAAGCTTTAAATACATGCTGTTCAAGTTCCACATCTATGTTACTTGCTCTCAAGATCAGCTACAGGACGAAAAGTTACTGCTGCCTAATCAGTATTCATATGGAAGTGTTCAAACTATAATTCAGGATCCTGAGAGACTAGAATGCTCTCAGTTCCATCTTTTTAAAATGAGAATGAATTCCACTTCAGTGTTAGCTTTGATGTATTTCAGGCATTTCTTTTCCACATTGGTTGGAAGGAAATTATTTTCTCCAACAAGTCCTAATGTCTGTATATTTTGGGTTTTGTCTTTCACTATACTGTTTCTTAGATGATAAACATTTTTTTATGTAAGTCCAACCATTTTATGAAAGTACATTTAAAAACATCTATCTCCTGGTTTTAAGACATACTAGAAACAAGGCTTGCTTTTGAATTTACATTACTTAAAACACAACTACATTGAACATTCCCTTTTGTTGCATGAACAATTTGGCATAGGGGGTGGGGTGAGAGGGGAAATGTTGTGGGTTTTTAACACAAAATCCAATTGGCAAGTGCTCTTCATTAACACTCGTGCAGGATTTTGTTTTGCCAAAAGGACAGAAGTGTGTATCACAGGGGAAGATGGGACTAAGAAAATTAATTTCTTTTGCTGCAAAACCAACCTGGCAAATGAACATCTTCATCCAGTCTATGAGACAGTCCATCAATAACAAAACGTAGAGGAAAGAGAGGAACAAGCAGTGGGTCCAAAACAAGAAGCACTCTGTCCATTGTTCTTATATCCAGAAATCATGTTACCTGAAAAGGTCTCTTCAATGCAAAGGATGCAAGGGAAGCTACTAGTGTTATTATAGATCCATTTCCACTGGAAGATCAAAGCAGCAACATAAAAGAAAGTGTCAGCTGAAGTATTTTCTTTTACTTGGAAAAAGGTAAAAGCTGCTGAACAGAAATCTATCAGAATGTTTTCTTCTGACGTGTTGATGGTAATTATCATGACTGACATTAACTTTGTTAAATAGCTATCCGTGCCTGCTGGAAAAGTGCAGAATGGAGTCCCTCCCTACAATGCATCTGAAGGAAAGGTGACCAGTAATGAAAAAGTCAAGTCTTTTGCTTACTACTAAACAAGAACAGATGCATAGACAAATATCATTCATACTCGAAGTAGGTTTTGGTCCCTTGCCTACTGCTTTGTATTTTCCATAGCTTAATTCCTTCTGAAATTTTAACACTCACTAATTAATATTCTAGCCAAGTCTGGGACATGGCTCAAGTTGATTTATTTTTAAGAGAATTTGAGCTTTCTCTATTCTTCCCTTTCTGAGAATGAAGATAGAGGATATTTTGGTTTACTCACCTTTAAAGAAGCTGCCTTCATCTCGAACTCCTTTCTCACTTGCTGTCCCCACTTCACAGCTGCAAACTGATGCAAAGCAATCATCACAGCCCAAAGTTCGAGCTCCTCTGCAAAGGCACAGTCCAAACATTATGCACCTGAGTGTAATTCCAAGTTCATGCTGCGTAAGGAACCAGGCAATATCAAAACCAAGTGCTTTACAGCCTCAGCCACAAGCAGATCTCAGGACCCCAGTCACCCTATTCCTGTGATAGATTTAGTACCCAATTAAAAACAAGTTACCACTGCTAGTCTGGTCAGAAAGGACACAGCTCAAAGAGTGCTTGATCCTCTCTGTGATAACAAGACCCACTACTGTGTGGCATCTAATTCAGTAAAATGTTAAGAAACCTAAAACCAAATTGTGTATGATATCACAACCTTCTTTGGTATTTGGTTCACTCAATGCTGATACATGGTGTTTGGGAACAAATAGAGTTGGACCAGTATCCATGGAGGAGAAGGAGCAAAGGTAGCGGTGGTGAAGCAGAAGAACTGAAAATGCCTGGTCAGAGAAGCTGAGTCAGGGAAAAGAGAAAGAGAAAACCACAGAAAGACGCTACAGTCTGTAATTACATGAGGAGGCTGGGCTGGAGATTAGGGATGGGACACAAGCCAAGAGATGTGCAAGACCAGGAGCCTGGGACTGCTGGCGGAGCTCAGGCAGGGAGACGCAGTACAGATGAAGGAACCCAGAGATAAGTAAGTGAGGAGGAGAGGAGAAGCAGGAGGAGCAAGGGCAGGGAGAGACCTAGGATGAAAATGGGTCTGACAGGGCAGGACAAAGCAGATTTTTGGGCAGTTGATGGAAGAGTTGGTGCCAGGTGGGTCATATTCCCCTTCAGAGACCAGATTTCTCACTGTTCCTCTGGTGTTAGAAAACACTGAATCCTCCAGCAAAGCACATCTCATCCCTCTCTAGTGGGAGAAATAGAGAAATAAAGGGAAATGCAGCTACTGGGAAGAGAGGTCTGTGCAACAGAGCCGAGACTTCCAGACTTGCTGAGGAACCATATGGGTGCGAATGTGATACTGTATGATTAGTGCTCACCCGCTCCCAGGAAGCTACTTTTCCAAAAACATAATTTCAGGACCAGAAGGTGCATTTGTTCACTTCAAAACAGTTGAAGCACTGTCACAGAAGGGGCTTTTGATGCCTCCAAAACTGGGGGGCAGGAAAGCTGACATGTCTGGGCTGCCAGGACTCAAGGATGTGGGGAACAGGCTGGCAGGAAAGGTTCCCCTTGGCATTTCATGGAAACTGAGATACTCTTTCGTAAACAGTGGATTTCTGCAAATCTTCATTATGTGACAGAACATGCTCTCTTGAAAAATTTCTACCAGCTCAAAACAGGGAGGAAATGCTGGTTTTCTGATTTCTTGACAGAGCTAGTGATTTACACACAAAAATATTATTAAGAGATGGTTATGGAAAAACAGGGAAAAATGAGAGAGTACCAGTAAAAGGTGGATTGTCACAGAAGTCCATTAAAAAACCAGATTGAAAGTCCAAAGGCAATTTAGCAGACTTAGTGGAAAACTTCTGATTATTTTATTTAAAAAAAAAAAAAAAAAAGCAGTATTTTTCAGAAAGATTTTGTCTCTTCTACAGGGGATTGTTTAATGGCCAGCAATTATGGTCAGTGTTTCTATTATCCAAGTAATGAGAAAAGCAGCATCCCAGATTTATAGCAACAAAGATTTTCAGATCCGCAGTAGGATTTAGATGGAAGCAGGATGTGGTAAAGTCCCTTTCCACTGTCAGCATTCTCTTTTCTCATTTGCTCATCAGCAGTGGAGCTTCAGGGAGACTCCTATCAAATGCACCCACAGAGAAAACATTGCTCTGTCTATGGTTAATAGCCTTTCCTTTAACCCTGGATTAGACTGTCCTCAGGCAGAGGAGAGCACTGAACAAGCATTTCTCCCCACTTTGTGTAAGTTCCCCGCACTGAGTTGTTAAAAGGGAAGAATTGCCTTCACCTGGGAAGAAAGGTTTTAAAAGGAAAGGTCTCACCTGCATGGTAGAAAGACTTGCCATCACCTACTTACAGTTCAGTGCTACAGACCCTGAATGAGAAATGTGTGTCCCTGGGATCCTGAGTCAATCAGAGCCTTCAGGAAGCCTGTTGCAGGTACGCATTGCTCAGATTGCAGACTGTGAACGGATGGCTTCAGAAGTCTCATGGGTGTGCATTAGTTTTGAATACAAAAAGCAGAAAAGAAATGAAGCTTGTTTGTCTTTGATTCCATTTTCTGTGAAGTTTGTTCCCAGTTTTTCATTTATTTGTTTAGGATCATGCATTATTTCAACAGTCAGCATCTGGTCTCAAAAAGCCCAACAGAAACCATTTGCAAAAGCCAGCAATTCCCAGACTGCAAGTGCCATGGGACTTTGGTAGTCTGCAACAGAAAAACATTCCAGCTCATTAAAATGTACTGATGGGAAAGGAAAACCGCAGGCGAGAGCAAAGCCTTGGGTCCCTCCCAAGGCAGAAGATGTAACAACAAAACTACACTTGCAAAATCCCACAAACATACTGCTCAATAAGGTACAACAGTCCTGTGCCCTGTGAAAATGAACAGCTGATAGAAAGTGATTTGGAGCAATTTTCCTGTGAGTAATCAGCAGCCTCGTAACCATCTAGTCAGGCTGTTGCTGTGCTTGCTGCTCAGGGGGAAGCAGCTCAGAGAAGGGAGAAGGCGCCCAACTTTGGTCTAATGGGAAATGAGCCCTGTGCTGGCTGATGCTATCAGGCCCTAAGTGAAACAGGATCAATGTGGGATTTGTGTGTCTCATGCTCTTTTAATCAATGTCTGGATTCAGCAGGAAGGGAAGTGAAAGAAATCCCAGTTTTCTAATCCTTCTTCATGGTGATTTCATGAGGTATAATGGATAAGTATTGGTAGTCTTTTAAGTATATCCATGTTAAGATTAACTTCCTACAGTCTTGTATTTTATGCAAGTATTCAGCATCTGTCTCCCTCTAATTTTTGATTCTTTTTCCAAAGAGCTATTGTACCTTTTCATCTTGTTTTATTATACACTTTTATCAAAGCAGAGATATTCACATGAAAGGTAATCCACAAGAAGGAAAAATCCTGGGCACTGCCAGTGCCCCAGTGGACACTGAAGGTTCAAGTGCATGATCAGGTAATTTTAATGTCTTGTCTAACATGACGACTTGCACTTCAGGAGCAAGCATGGAAGATCCTTGGTTCTGAACACAAATTGTTAGCTCATAACAAAAGCCCCACCAGCAAATACACGTGTTTAGAAGTACGCAGCAGATTTTGTGCACAAATGCTGAGATGTAAACAACAGGGAAAAGTTGAGGCAGGAATAAAACCAAAAGCCTCTACTTACAGCTGCAGAAATCATCTATTCATGTTACACACAACATCACTGTATAAAATGAGATGTGCAGAGTGCCCCCATTTTACCTCTTCCAGCACTCTGGTGGTTAGAGCACGCTCTCCTGAGGCATGAAAATGTTTGTGTCTGAGCCTAAGGGAGGTGTTGGACTTATGGAGAGATTTAGAGAAACGTAAGATGTGTATTCTCTTCAGGCCATGGTCTGAAGCTGATGGTTCATAAAGAAATTACAAAGCAGGGTCGGAATCCCCCCGTTTCCCCCACGCTGCACAGGGACTGGGACAGATGCCTCTGCAGAGCCAGGCATCTTGGATCTGACCACTAATGTGTTATTCTAACATTACACTGTCACTGTAAGCCAATATTAACAACGCTTTCTTAACTGTGTGCCTGATAATGAATTGTTCTAATTTCCTGAGTTACCATGCATTCATTATCGTCCTGTGTTCAGTTTCATTGTCACTTTGAAATTCAGCTGCAAAGGAACTTTCAAGCTCTTTGGAAAAACATTCATGACTAGGGAGTTGTTTCCTATTTTTCATATTTTGCTGGGATCAGCTTTTAAGATAGCATAGGTTGCTTTGTCTAAATCACACATTTCTGCTAGGCTCAACAAGGAAAACCAATGGTGTATTGGATTCTCAGACATTTAGTATTTAGTGGACACAGAAACACATCCTTTCATGTGTTTGACAGACTTGCCAAGATTAGGTAGTATTTCTAGTTTTTGGTCTTCATCTAAGGTGCAAGACAAAACAATCAAAGCTGAAAAGCAATGATGAAAGGTATTTTCTTTTCTTGTACTGTTAACATCAAGCCATTGTGTTTAATATTTTTGATCCACCCTTTTAAAATCTTACTTTTTCCATATTATCTGTTTTGTTATGTCTTCCTTTTTTTTTTTCAGTTTTTTGTGGTTTTCTTCTCATGCATGGTAGTTGTAGCCAACTGTTGTAGTCACATGGCCGTGCTCAGAAACACTAAATTGGGGATTTTGCCTCTGACATAAGCTAGGCATCATGGACAATTTTCTCTCTTAAGTTACATTAGATGAAGAGAACAGCTTTGCTGCTTGACTCCTTCTAGCTCTGGTGCTGTTGATTTCTTCTGCTTACTCCGGTCAACAGGAACCTGACATATTCTTCTGCTAATGTCATCATTCAGAGAAAATGAAAATTCAGCTGTCCTTGAAGAACTTCGGTATCTACAGCAAAAGGAAGTTTTACTGCTGATTCCCACAGGACCAGGTTTTCACCTTTCCTGTTGCAGAAACCATATTCTGTCCTGGTAACCTTATCCCTGAAGTTTGAAAACCTAGGGGGACTTATGATATCCCCTAGGAACATATGACCTACAGTGTCTAACTGGAAAGTGGAAATGGGAAAGGACAGAATACTAACCTGGAGGTGTGACACATACGGAGAAGCCAGAGCCCTTGCAGAAGTCCATTTTAGGAGTACAAAGCCCTTTGATGCTTCACGTCCAGCCACTGGTTGCCAAAGAGAAACAGGTAACATAGATGATAGGAGAGTCTTTAACAGTCTCCATTTGATCACACCACAAACACCCTGTTAAATGCCACTTGTGAACTTCAACTGCATGTAATTTGAAATTACGCACTTCCAATGAGAGAGCTAGACAGACCTTTTGATTTTATCAGCAATAACATTCCTCCTGCAGTAATTTTGTATCTAGGTAATACATTTATTCATGTTCCATAAGAGTTATGTAGTAGATGGGGAAAATACTGATCAGTTGGTTTATATTGAGCATGAAACCCAAGCAGAACCAAGATACCATCACTGGGCTAGTTTGCTCTGGGGCTGGATTGTCTCAGAGGATATAATTATATTTTTTGTATTTCTTGCAGCTCCTACAGAGACTTCTTGAAATACTAGGTGTCTAGTTATCACACTTGTTCTTGAAATTTAAGTAAATGTGCCAGATTCTAATGATATTCAAGTTGACACAGCTTTTTCTGGAATTAATTCTGTGTTAATATTTTATTTCCTTGAAAAAAAAAATTCATAATCTTTTTTCACTATAAATAGATATAAAAAGGTGGGGGTGAAAACCAGATACAGAAATCTGCAGCAGGCCTACAGCAGATACGATGTTCCTGAATAAAATCTATTAATTTAAGTGGAAATTCTAAGTATATTCTTGTTCAGGACATTTCTAGAAGTATACTGGCAGGTTTAAAAATCGAATTTTCTCAGGAAATAAGTTAGATAATAGTCTTTTTTTTTTTCCCCAAAAAAAGAATTTTCATAATCCTTCCTTCTTTTTGACAAAGAACAACTTTGCGTTTTGTCATCTGGGAACAAGAAAAATCAAACTGAGGCAATGTTCAATATTTGTTGCAGGATATATAAATATTCCAGACACAAAGTAGTTGAAATAGAAGAACATCATATAGAATGTAAACTGTGGTTAGAAAATTCTCGAACTAGTTCCACTATGTAATCTCAAAAGTTACAAAACTCAACTTTCTTAAAATTATTTTACGTATTTGGCATACTGAGATTCAATTTCTTGGTTTATTGCTTAGCAATGTTAGCAATGGTCCACAGGTTCCATAAGCACCTGTACTTTTGTAAAAACAGGCTCATTTTCTGCATTTCACTCCTTCAAGCTCCTTCTGAGCTAGCTGATTACTGTAATAACTTGGTCCCATGTTATGGCAAATTTGCCCTCAGGCTAGTCCTATTAAATTACAATTTCGGGAGCTGTGTTACACAAGAGCCTACAATAAACATGGGGAAAATGTCTAGTATTAGATGGAGTCATCAACTAAACAATTTATTTAGAGTGTGTATGGGAGTAGCTCAACTACTTCAAGCACTTCAAGTATTTTAGGTGTACTTTTTTATTTTTAATCTATGAAAGAACTAATAAAAGGAAGGTTAGAAATAGTGTTCTTATCCCCCAAAGCCTTATTGGTTATTTACACGTTAAAAGCTGGTATCTGTGCTTTGTAATCTGTAAAGTATCTACTAGAGACGCTACCCAAATCTGCCACACTGTTGACCTTAGGTGACCACAGCCTCAGCCCAAGCTGACCTGACAGAGAACGTAACTCCTCTTATCAATGTATTAAGCACTAAGGGGGGAATATTTAGGGTGCCAACACTTACATTTGGGGGCCTGTTCGTCCGCAGGCTTGTCACTGTTCACATCTGATCCTCTGAGAATGGCTTGCTGGTAAACGCCACCCCCCTCAGGCAAGACCTATTTCATAGGGGTCTTAGAACAAGGGAGGAAAAAATTAGCTTTTAGTTGTAGTGCAAATCAGCAAATCTCTTGATTGTTCAGCCCAGGAACTAAAGCTTATATGGAATAAGCACAAAAATAAAGTAGGCAAGGCCTACACTTAGTAACCTGTGTCAAAGATAAATGAGGCAGCCAAGACACATTTGGGATTTGGGAACATGGAAGAAGTAAAGAATGACAGAAACAAAAAATATGGACCTGGAGATTCAGTCCTTGGATCAGTGTTTTGAAATAAGCCTAAATTCATTGAATTACCCACTTAATTAAATGAATTGAAATACTGAAATGAACTTCCTACTGTAATAGATTTTGCAATAGTTTCATCTGAACAATTTATTTGCTCTGCTTGATGCTTTTATGCAGTAGATTGATTAGTGAACGGTTTTTCAGTTTAATAGTAAATATCTGTAGTGGACTGCATGATTTAATGGCCACAGAATTCAGTGCTAATTTACTGAGATCAAAAAAGACAGAAAAATATTGTATTTCAATTGTTGGCGGTTGCTGTGGCTGAGTTATATAAATACAGGGGCTAGCATGTCTCCAAGAACAGTGGTAGCAGTTACAGACCTAGCCATGCCAGGTACTCCAGACTGGCTGACAAAATGTGTTTTGAAAAGGTAACTGATGACCAGGCCCCAAATTCTCTAAATTAAATGAAAAGCCTCCCAGCATCATTAGGAAATCCTGAATCGGGGTCTTTGTTTCAGTACTGAATTTCTGGCGCTGGTTGTGGTCTATCACATTTTGGAAGGCAGCAATGCTTGGTAAAGACTGATTTTTTTTCCATTATGACCATTTTTGTTCAGGATTCACTCTGACTAGAATTTAGCACAGCCAACTAGTAGTTAGCCAAAAATACAGTTTTGATTAAATGAGTTCTGTCCTACTCTCCTAGTTGTTTGAAAATACCTGGGTAGTATAATCTAAATCCACGGTAACATTTAACAGCAAGAATTGCTCTACTGAGAGTTATGATCACTCTTTCCATGATTGCTATTGTTGTTAGCAGTTTCTGAGTGTTTCTCATGACTGTTTTAGCAATATTCATACAGGAATCTATCATCCTTGCTCATAGCCCACATCATTTGCTCTTCTCTGAAACTGCATCCAATTTTTAAAAGGAATTCAGAAAAATATCTGTGCTACTATAAACTTTTTCACTGAATATAAATACAGTAATGGAGTTATTCAATTGAATCAGAGAAAATAAAAATCACCTTAATGTTGTAGGCTATTTTGGGGGAAGATCATGACACTTCAAAAATGACATCTCATTCAGTATCCTAGAAAAAATAAGTTGATTGCCCTGCAGAGAAAATAAACCAAAAGAAGAGCTTTGAGAACATACCTTTCCCTGTTGCTTGCAAAATCAGCGTGAGAGTTAAAATAAGTATGAGAGGACTAGTACTGTATGATATTTCTTGGTCACACATAAAACTCAATTTTACATGGTCTGTTGACACAGAAAACAAATTATTAGAGGATTATTTATCACTGGAAAAAATCTTTAACAAACATAGGATGTAGAAGTGGTAGCAAAATACAGTAGCTTACCCTGCTAGATCTACTTTAAATAAGAGTCTGATGTTGTCGATGATTTCAATCTCCAGAGAAAATGAAATTTTATCAATGCTCCTTCACCCACAGGGCTATCATTCTGGAAACTGCACTTCCTTACTGACTGCAAGTATTAAGCACAAAATAAACGGTCAGGTGCCAAAATATTTTAATAATACATCATCTTAGAGATGTAGGTGATTAAGTGAATCTGACAAGTGAAAACACTCAAAAAACTGAAAAGCTAATGAAAAACAGGGAGAAAGAGGTCCAGAGGTTCAATTACTGAGCTGTTACTCTGTTCTCAGCTCTGCCACAGATTCCTGGTTTGACCTTTAGCAAACGGGTTTGTCATCAGCTTTCCCTGGTGCTACACCAGACCTTGAATGCCTCAGCTCTCCTTCCATAAACAGAAGATAATCCTTCCCTAGAAAGCAATTGTGATGATGCATTATGAGAGGTTTAGATGCTGTGGCGATAAGCACCGTACAAAAACAAACTACGTTGATATAAAACTTGTACTGTCAGTCACCAAACTGCTAGGAGGTATTTTTAAAATGACATTTTTGTATTATTTATTATAAAGAAGGGCAATTTTTATTTCTCTTTTGAATTAGCATAGACAGCTATAGTACAGTAAGCATAGACAGCTTAGAAATGAGACATTTAAGAGTAAACGTGTAAACCCTGAGTGATGCCATGTGGTGCCAAGATTCATATTCAGACCTCTGCCTTTGGCACCCATGTATCAGTAGCTTCAGTAGAGGCCTTCATCCCACTGACCTGTCTTCTACTCTTTCTCCTCTAATACAGGCAACCCACACGTCTGAAGTCATCCTCTCCTTAGAAATAAGGACATAATTTTTTTTTAATCAATTAGTGTTTATTTTGGAACAAGTATGGTTATCCAGTGACAAAAATTTCCATGCCGCAGAGAAAAATGCTACCGTGTTCATCCACATCTCTCACATAACGGCTGTTGAGCTGGCTGTATTACTACAGGGTATGAGATTTACCTCAGGAGGGAGGATAGACGACCTAAACCCGCTGATGGTACTTAAGAAACAAATGCCAGATACTTCCATCAGCTCACAAATGGAGGAACAGTAGTGAACTACAAGCAGAAAGATGTATAGTCCTCAGAAACAGGAACTCTTGCAGTATGCTCTGTGTGTGTTCACTCACACATTAGTGTAGTTCAGCATGTGCTATAGGAAAAATAGCACCTTTCAATCAGAAAAAGGAGCTCCTTTAGATTGAAGCGTGCTTCAACTCCAAGATGAATGTTTTAATAGAACAAAATTGCTACAGATAAACAATACAGGCTGCAGTTTAATTACACATTATCTCATAGTGGACTACTCTCTTTTAATTCTGCTAGAGTACAATAATGTTAATTCGAGCCCTGGCCTGCTGGTGTGTTTGGAAAAGCTATCAATCAGCCTTGTGCTATGTCTTTGGGAGGACCTGAGTGCCACGGTGTGTCTGCAGGCACTGCTGTGTGCAAGGGCAGGGGAGAGATTGGACAGGGCAGTGTCTCCAGAGCGAAAGGCCACCTGTGTCGCCAGCGGAGCTCAGCAGCATGGCCATTTCCTTAGCCCAAAAGCTGGACTTGGAGCTCAGCCCACTGCTTCTGGCCAAGGTGTGTGAAGGACTGTGAATTCCTTACACCTCCTCCTCTGCTCTGTGTCCAGAGGAAGGACTGGAGACCATCTCATCTTTTAGAGCTAAATGCCTGCACATTGTATGCATCACAAAAAATTGAATTGGTATTAAAAAAAAATAAAATACCACTAATGTTAGAGCAGGGAGCTAGGGCACAGGTCAGATTCACACTCTGTTGGGTTTTTTTTTTTGTTTGTTTCTTTGTTTTTTCCCTCCTCATATGCTCCAATGATGATAGCATACCTTTATGTGATGTCAGCTGGCAAGGATTGCCCAAACAGTTGTAATGTTTCGTTAAGCTATTAAAAAAACCCCGAAATAATTTGTCCCCTGAACTGCAAATGTTGCCAAGTAAAGCACCTCTCATGTCTGTCTCCGTACGTGTATGTTCTGAGTCTATGAAAACACTTGAGAAGTGCTAAAAAAAGGCCTGCAGACGTTTCTTTCGCATTGCATTTATTCTGTGTCTTCTCAAAGCAAAACTGAGCACACGGTCTCTACCAGCTGGGGTGCACTGTGTTAATTTTGATAGACAAAATAGATCGAGAGAGACAAAGCTGTAAACACGTACAAGCACTAACCAAGGTTCAGAGCAGTGAATGCAGCTGCCTTGGTATGAGCACCATAGCAACAACCTCCATTAAATCTTTTTAACCCTAACTTAAAGATACAAAGGAGAGGAAAATAAACCATTTGAAAAGGAAAAGACAAAGTTAAATTCAATTTAACAATGCTGTTTACTTCTTTCTCTTGACCAGTAGAGATGAATTCTGTTAAATGAAAAATATATTTATTTGTCAGTCTTTGTAATGTATTACAGTATTTAGCTGTCTCTTCAGGGAAAAGAGAGGAACTAAAATTGTGGCTGCTCTATGAGGCTGGTTTTGCTTCCCAAAAGGCAAAGTGGAAGCAGAAAAAAGATAACAGAGATGCTCAGTTCCTGACCAGATCTGGTAAAGCTCAGGCTGCAGGAGCACTACACGGAGAACTGCATTCGCTGTCTCTCCAGTTGTGCTGTTGCTAAAGATACCTGGGCTTTTTTTTTTTACTTTTCTTTCTCCTTCCTCTTTTTTCCCTTATTTTCTCTCCCCCCCCCCCCCCCCCCCCCCCCATTTCCCTTCCTTCCTCTCTTCCTCCCTTCTCTTTCTTTCTCTCTTTTTCTTTTTCTTTTTTTTTCCCCCTTTCCCTCATTCCGTAGCAGAAATCAAAAGGAGATGGATGTTGCACTCAGGGAACAGGGCAGGGAAGGAATGGGACATGAAAAAGGGATGATACGGGTGAGCAGAGTCCTGGGGGGTCCAGGATGCAGGTTGTGGCAGGCACAGCCTCAGATGCCCTCTCTCTGTTTCAGTCTTCACTGAGGAGCAGAGTGATGATGTGGGGATGTAGCACAGTGGGGATCCCCAAAAAGCCCCCAGAGATGGTCTTGCTCCCGTTAGTCCCGCTGCCACCTTCACACCACCTGAAAGATTATGGACCAAGGGAAGGAACTGAGATGGGGAACAACCTGTGTTCTCAGTTTGTCTACCAGTTAAGCCTAAATCAAAGCTTGGTTTCTTTTTCATGTTGTCCTCCTGGTAACTTTTGACCTTGGTAGTAGCAGTAGGCCTTTTATTTTGTTTTGACAAGTTCAGAGTTTTATACTGCTCGCAAAAACATTTCTAGAAGGACTCATACTTTGGCCAGCTTGGGTTCTGAGCCTCTGTAAGTCTTCTGTTCCCAGTAATCCCTTGTACCTTCTTTTGGTAATATGCACAGCACAGCAGTCAAGGCCTGAAATGCAAAGGAAATGACTGAATTATGTGCCTTCCACTAGTCAGTGACCCTGCCCATAGCACAGGACAAGGAATACAGCCATGAATGGCAATCCCAGAGGAGCAAGGAGACCTATTTTTAATCAAAACACTTGAAGTTTGAGCAAAATGCTACTTTTGTGGTCTATGTGGAAACAAATCAAAATTTTATTCAAGAAAAAGCAACCAGAATAGCTGTTTTCCAATCAACTACAATCAACAGTTATGATTATAGTGATTTAAATATAATTATTTCATGCTATTAATAACATCAGCACTTCAGACAAAACATGAAGTGACTAATCCCAGACAATGTAACCAATAACTCTGAAACCAGTGATTGCTCCTGATTCAGTGCTCTGCTAGACTGGGAAATTCACTGCTATTTGAGGACTCTCACCTGAAACGGAGCTTTAGGAGGGCTGTGTCCAGACACATCTTTGTAAAGCTTTTATATTCCCTGCATGCTGATTGCAACCCTTCCTGATGAGTCTATCCATACTCATGAATTTTAGATCTGACATTACGTTCATTTAACCTCGTGACAACGTGAACAGGTTTCTATTCACTGAAAAGGAAGAAACATCCCATTCCTCTCTCTCCCCACACACATTTCACTGAAATAGCAATGGTAGAACGACAGCCCTTAATTCCACACTAACTTCTTTGCAACTAACCACCTGGTTTTAACTGATTAGCTTCACAATGGCAGAGAAACTAAAACACTTTTGAAACACATGGTATTCTCAAGGAATAACTGAAATGATGTCAGTAATAACGTCGTTCTTTTTAATGACCAGTCTGCATTATCTGAAGTGAGAGAGTTTCAGCCCTTCATTTAAATCGTTGTATGCCTAAGAAATGCTTTTCTTATTGCCTTGGTTTTTCCCTCAACGGCGCTCACAGGCCCTCATGTTCAGGGCACTTGTGAAACAGCGTCAGCGGTTCCTCACTCCGGTAATTGTCATTCCACCTGTAATTCTCTATACCCTGCAAGGCTGCTCGGTATTACCAGACAGTGAGCGCAAAGGAGTAGTTAGAATTATTCAGTTTAACTGCGGTGGGAATCAAACTAAATGAAAATTCCTTAGTCAATGGGAGGGTATACATGGATGAATAGAGCAGAAATGGGTTTCAGGTCTAAGGATTTGTTTCCAATTACAATGCAGAAATTATGCACAGATGTATTTATTTCTTGTGTTTATATGTTTATGCTAAAGCAAAGAGAGAAATTTAAAAAACCCAATGGAGCAGAAATATATGAATCATCAACAGAGCTTCAAGGGGTATCAATTAGGATACATCTGTTAACATCAATGGATCTAGGCTCAAGATTTGGCTCCAAGTGAAATTTTCACAGATGTGTAATATAGCACCACTGTTTCATAAAGTACATACGCATACTTCGCTTGCTGGTTATTTAATTCAAGCCTCGGGAAGAACTAAGAATAAAAAACAAACCATAAGATTTCCTCCTGGGACTGACGGCAAGATATGATCAACACTTTTAATTTCTGCAACGCAATTGCATGGCACATGAATAACTACTCCTGTTTCAGCTCACTGCAGCAGCAGTTCCTGGGCACAACAGCATCATCTTCAACAAGCATTAGCAGATTTCTTATGCCAGCAATACAGCCATGCACTCCCAGGCAAATATATCTTCAAGACAGCCTTTAAGTTTCTGCAGATATTAACTGTCATGAAAGGAGTCTAAAGATTGGTTGGTATTCATTTTGATTAACACAATCTACAGCTATAAAACCAAGACTCTCTCCCACAGCACAGTGAGTTACAGCTGAGCACGGCAATGTCCTGAGCATGTTGGCCTCTGAGAATATTCTTTGGTCTCCTGTAAAGGGTCCAAACCTGGACCTGGCCCAGGCTCAGCCCCAGGCCTTGCTCACAGAAGCTGAAGGAGCAAGAGCTGTGGGCACGCAAACCGGCAGTGGTTGCTCAGTGCAGTACAGGAATCGCTTTCAGCAAAGATGTATTTCTCAGCGTGACAGTGCTGGAATTTTAAGTGTTCACCAGGAATCTTTCATTCATTGAAAAATCTTATAATGATGGTTATAAAGTGATAGTCTAAAGAATTGCTTAACAATAACAGATAAAGAGCAAGGGGGTTACTCAGCTTGCCCTCCACCTGACTGCAACGAGGGTCTTGAACGAGTCAAACGCTGACCCTGGATGACTCTCTTGCCTCACATTTCTTCACCCACTAATTTGTGGAGGCATTTTTAGTCCCTGAAATTAAGATATTCGAATGATTGGATTTTCAGACCAGACAATTATATCAAGGATTTTGGAGAATTCAGACAGTGTAAAGACTACCTCTGTGGCAATAAGGGTATCATAACTCAGCCTGGTTTGAGGGAACACCTCTGCTTTCAAGCTTACGGTGCCTCCACTCATACAGGCAGGGCAGGGCTCTCTAGTTGCATCTTGGTGTGATTTCAAGGGCTGTTCTTCAGACATTTGACTGTTTCCTGAGGATGAAACATTAAAACAACTTTTTAAAGAAAAAGCACTCTTATGTTGTAAAGTCCTGCTGACTCATTAGGAAGATATTAGAAAGAAAAAAAAACATCTCTTAAGTAAAAAAATCACCTGTATTACTGTAGCAAGCATGACCTGTGTCAGTTGGCTGTCCCATGTCAGCCCAGCCTCACAGCTGACTGCATCCGGTACGCTGGTCTGGGAGCAGCACACAGCTGTACAGCTATGTAATTTGTAATATGTTTTGTCTCTATTAAAAAAGCGCCTTATTTTCATAAATTCAAGGAAAAGGAAAAAATAAGATTTTCTGCCATTTAAAATAATTAAGCAAAACAGGAAACAACCTGGGAACAATCCAGACTAAATGTTTTTGTATCCAATTTTGTTTAATATGTGTTAAACAAGTTTGGTTTTGAAATGAAAGCCATTTCTTCATTAAAAATATTGACCAGCTCTAATCACATATTTGTTTGAAATTGTTCCCATGGCAACTGCAGCCAGGAGCTGGAAAGTTCTTCTGTTTTTGTTTGCAGAAAGACTTAAATGCTGAAAAGCTTTGCTGCTTTGCCCAAGTATACTCATTAGTCTAATAAAATGTAGTAGTTCTCCCTCCTAATTACGATGTCTGGCACTCAGCATCTTTTCTATAGAAGTTTTGAGACCCACAATGAAAATGTAGCTCTTTGCAGAAGTCACACACAGCAGCAGTCCAAGAAAAGGAGAAACAGATTTTTATCTAAGTATTGTTTTCTGCTCGGTAGCATGGAGTCAATTTTTCCAGTTTCTCTTCTTTGATTTAGCAACAAAGCAGTAAGAGCTATTCAAAACACAAACTATACTGCCTGTTGTAGGTGCTGGATGAACCATTCTAGGGTAGTGCCTGTACCTGTCTCTCTGTTACGGGGAAAGCCAGGACATTTAGCTTTGACTAGACACTGTGACATTTGGACGGTCAAGATAAAGCAAAACAAATTGCAGCAAGCACCCTACGCAGAGCATGCTTTGGCAGCCAGAGCAGTCTAGCAGGATTTTGTGCCACACTGAATTATTCTCTAGTCTGATACAACACTGAATCACAGTGTACAGGGGTTGCATTAACCAAACCCTGACATCTTTATTCATCTAAATAATACTATTGCATTTAAGGAAGTACTTGTATGCAGAAAAATTGGAGGAGCCAGAAAGCCCGATCATTTCTGCAGGTTTGTTTTTTTTCTCCAAAGTTTATAAAGTTTTTCTTATTAAATTATCAGAATTTTCTTCTTACGTGTTCTTGACAAATATAATTTCCAAATGTTAGAAGTGCTGTCTTCATATGCTTCGATTAGGAAGAAAACCTCTCAAACACACACACAAAGGCAGCGATAAAATTATTCTCACAATAAAGTCATTTCGTGATCTCATTTTATTCATACCACAGTCTACGCTTGGTATCAGACATTAACTTCACTCTTGACAGCAACATGCAAGATGCTTTTAAATATCTCTGTCAGCACACGCTCCATTAGTGCTTACAGCTTCCTGCTTTGCATCAAAAGCCTACACAAAATTTGCTGAACCTGCAGCTTTTCTGTGCTTGGTTTGGAGGAGGCGGATGGTTCATGAGCATCTCTTTCCCCCACTGCAGTGCTATTCAGGAGCCAATTCCCATGAGAGACGGTGTTGCATATTCAAGGATTGGCTGCGAAATGCCTTACCCCAGAGTTGGAATGATTTTTCACTTGTTTTACTCACAAGTAGAATACAGTGCACCAGGGCCTCAG
The DNA here is from genome assembly GCA_027574665.1 of Rhynochetos jubatus. NCBI lineage: Eukaryota > Metazoa > Chordata > Aves > Eurypygiformes > Rhynochetidae > Rhynochetos > Rhynochetos jubatus. The sequence goes on along the minus strand of CM050651.1, from coordinate 54,756,755 downwards.
TCCCCAGATCTTTATTCATTCTCCACTGGGATTCATGCTGGCTTCTTGAATTAACTTTCACCACAAGAAACCAAATCTGGAAGAAAGGAGCTGACAAAAAAGCCCAGAGCCTTCCTTAGGTGTTGTGCTCCCAGTGGATATGACAAATTGCCACATCTCCATGCAACAAGGCAGGGACTCTGGAGTGTAAGGTAGGAGCTGACCTGTAAGGGAACAGATCGTCCCGGGTGCTTTCAGAGCGTGTTGAGCAGAGATGGAAGAAGAAAAGGGAGCAGGCCACGGATGTCCTCACTGGACATAGAATGACTATCTAGGCTTGGAGGCTGCAGATACGGACCCAATGCTGTAAGCAGCTTCTTAGTGCTGATGTAACTGGGGCTATGTGCAGAAGTAAGAATGAGATTGTAAAGTAAGCCTATATTTATATTTAATATCTCTGGACCTCATTAAAAAAAAAAGTGCCCCCTCCTCCAGGGATTATCTTCCTTAACTGGGAACACAAGGAATTTCTAGGACACTGGAGCCATCACTAGCTGTAGCACAGAGCCACTCTTCAAACTGGGAGAACCCCACAAATCCAGCTCTGCTGTGGCTAGCTGCATGGACTGGAGCTCCTTGAGATTAGCACAGTACTGTTGGTGCCGACAGGTTTTACCTGCAGAAACAGCTCTTCACCGCCACCACTGCCTCAGCTGGTCCTCTATGGAACCCAGGACCCCATTTGTTCCGGTATCTGCAACCAAGGACACATTCTACAAGAATTACTATATCCCTTCAAAAAGACAATCATGTTAACAGAATGCTGGCTTGTTATACAAATAAAGTCAAAGGTTGTTAAACAGGATTGTGAATCTAGCATTTGCATGAATTGAATTGGTTAGGTGTGGCTTCTCCTCTTCTCTATTGTGAAGAGAGTTGCATTATTCCAGAACTTGTTTGAACGCTTGTATCTCTCTACAGAGCCACGTAAGTTACACTGACAGATTCTGTAGTAATCCTGGCTTGTTTAGTTTATTTTTTTAAAATAGCACACTAAGTATTTTATATAGTACTTGGAAGGAAAAAACACCTCTCCCCTTCCTACCTGCAGAACACCGTGACTTGGTTCATGCTTACCCGAAAATGGACCATCCAGAGACTCTCTAGGACGAAGGTATGACAGCCTGTGGCTAGAACCTGCCTCCCTGCAGGTACGAGCTGCAGGTGTGAGTCCAGGTCTTGGATTACTTCTCATTTCCCTTCTACTTTATTATGACTGCTAACAACTATGGATTCTTTTAATAAAGCTTGGAATATGTTCCATTTCTTTTTTACTAATGACCTGGGAGGTGAAATAGGTTCACATTATTAAATTTGTGAACAATACCAAACTGGGAAAGTCAACAACCACACAAGGGGTCTGAAGAGAACAGATCCTAATGCCATTTAACATACATAGAGAATAAGGTCCTGAGAATGGCACGGATGACAAATCAGAGACATGGTTAGCAATGTCACCCTGCTGTAAAAAAACCTGGGCCAGGGGGGAAATATTGTACACCATTTAAATTAAATTGATGAAATCTATCAGTATAGGAAAGCCTCAACACCTCAGATCTCCTGTACTTGTCTACAGCTGGTGGGATTGTGCATTACCTGGGCAGGAGGGTAATTGGGTGGTACTTCTCCTTAAAGCAGTGTGCAGTATCCCACCAAGACAGACTCAGCCACTGGCAGCTCACCAGCTTACCACAAAGCTACTCAGTGTTCATCAGACCATTGTCTAACCATACAACTAAAAGGATGATAAAAACAACAACAAGGTAGGGATTCATGTGGGTTTGAAGCAGTCAGGGAGCATCACGACCTCTAACACATTCATTCTCCTGTAAAAAAAGCAAGGTTTAGGCCTGAAATTCTGAGACAAAACATGGACCTTGGCCCGACCTCCCAGCTTTCAGGATAGGAATATCACTTTATCTCCATTCCCTGGTAAAAAGCAGACATCAAAAAGACACATCTTTTCCTAGGGAAACAAAATTTTCTGTGAAAAAAAGATATCTTTATGCTTTTGGAAAAAAAAAACTGTGAAAAGAACTATTTTTATGAAAACTGTCATTGAATTACTCTGTTTCTTCTCATTTAATTATTACATGAGTTATAAAAAAAAGAGACTACTGAAGATTTTGAGAATTTTTGCTCATTAGTGGAACAGATAATTGGTTAAAAATACTAGAAGAAAGAATATGGGGCATTTCTATTATTTTAAACAGCCTAAAGACATAAAAATAGTAAAATTTCAAAGACAGCTTCTAATTCCTGATATCTTCTCGATACTCTCCAAGAGATAAGGATGGGAAAGCAGAGATCACTTTCAATAATTCAACCCTGAATTACCCAGTTTCTACAGTATATGAAGAGCAATGACAAATACACTCCTGTTTAGGTGATATGCATAAAGACCAATTTGGACATATAGCCAAGATGGTAATTTTAGAGCAATGAATTACCAGTAATCAACAGCAAATGAATAAAAATCTGCTGGCAGACATGCCCATATTTAATTACTAGTGATGGTCGAGCCATAAGCAGAACAAAAATATATTGGAAAAGTCTGAAAAACAATTATACGTTCATTCCAATTAATACAGACCTTGGACATCTATCCACTCAAAATATTTTCTAATGGCCTTTCAATTTATACTCATGAAAGTAATTTTTTACTCCTTCTGAAACACTGCATAGGGATATTTTTGTTCAGTTGATTAACTACAAACCCATTCACATATCGTAACTAGGTGTCATTCTCAACTACACAAAATCAAGGACTAAAGCGTAGCACCAACACTCAAGTTCTGCCCTCAGATTCTGAGTGCTCTTTTGGCTTGGAATGATACCTGCTACTTCCAGGCTTTAATTTTTTTTTTTTTTAATTCAGCTATCTTCCTTCAAACAAAAGTGGTTGAAAATACACAGCCTTTTTTCTGCAGGTAGCTTCTCTGGAATAACTGAAGAAGAACAAAGTTGACTTTTTCAAACCATAATTCACTTCCCTACAGATATAGCCAAATGGCTGCCTCCTGCTCTCCAGAGGGACATCTGAACCTTGGGGAAAACGAAAGTGCTTTCAGTCCAAGTGGCTCTCAAGCTTCTTGAGACAGCTGAGGGGGGAAAAATAACTAGTGGTTTTATATGCCAAGAAGCCCAGACTACTCAACTACAGAAATGGGCGTTATCAGTTCTCATTAAATGGACCATTTCTATCACAGCTTGTCTACAACCACAGGCAAACAGCGAGCACACTGCAGTCTTTCAGAAGCATAGAGCTTGACTTTCCCTGCCTTGCTCCCTGTGAATGACAAGAAACCAAATGGAAAGAGAGCACTGAAGACCTCAGCTGGTAGCCTTTGCCAGCGATTTTGCAAAGGAGGACTTGAGTGGAGAAGCAGAAAGTGGCAAAGACTGGATCCCACCTGGAGCACTCGGCTATGAGGATAATGTTCATCACTTGCACTTACTGCTCAACCGGTACAAATGTTTGTATGACCCCTCATACTGTCCTCAACAGGCTGTGACAATACAGCTTTTACAGTTCAGTAAGGAAAAAAAGCTTTATGCTGGTATATCTAATTACATCAGCACTGCACTGAAACGTTTCAGCACAGGGCAGAGGGGGAACTGGGTCAGCCAAGTGAGTGGACTTTGAAAATCCTGCTGTCAGTCCCTCGGGAAGCAAGAGCTGTTGATGAAAGGCAGGGTAGTTATTGGCACTGAGCTGTATTAAGATAACAGCATAAAGACTTATTCCCCAGAAGAAATAAAGGTGTTAAAATAGCAGCTGGGTAAATACAAGATAATGAAGAAAGAAGCATGGTTTCCCCAGGTTCAAATAAAGCAGATGAGTTTTGTGCAGAGTTGACCTTATTAAAGACACATTGTCACTTGAAAAATTAATCCAAACCCAAAACTATTATATCAATAAGTAAAGTTACCTATTAAACATAACAGTGGATTCCACAAAAATGTCAACCCTTTAACTTCCATTTTTACATTTTTCTGTAGCCAGGTCTATATATGTATTTTCACTTTTCTTTACAATTGATTGACTTCTTAACACAATGACGATAGTCTCCACCAGAACACCCAGTCATTAATTCTTGGTATGAATTATTCTTCATTAAGCTTAGCACATGTATTTTGCTCTACAATAAATTAATACATAACACTGAGGACAGGGAAATGAAACAGAAGCTTACTGTAGGAAATCTCAACTCACTTGTTTCATGGAAACATTTTCAACTCAATCACAACAGAACAACATTTTGTGTCCATCTTCCCTAAGATGTTTTTCACTTTGTGGGAACTTTTTTATTTAAAAAGAATAACTTTAAAGTGAAATCATTAAATAAAAGCGTGATTTTAGAGTTAAACTAACCAACAGAGTGAGCGATGTCCTGCATGCTAATCCCGTACCTGTATCTCTGGTACACCAAGACAGAAATAGGGCAAGGAGAATAAATAATCTTTTAAAATCTTATTATTTCTAAAAGGAACGATGTAGGCTTCATGCCATAATCTATGATACTGTGATTTTTGTTTCAATCTCTATTAAGAGATGCAGCAAAGAACTTCACTACTGAAATGAATTGGACTTCAGTAAATGCATTCATGAGGAAGCTACAGCATACAACATGAAAAACAGGATCATAATATGACACAGCAGCAAATCTGGTGAGTAATTACCCACTGCAAATAGTTGCACAGCTCCAGAAGCATACAGATACTGATTCTGTTTAAATCCATGGGCACCGAGGACCTTAACAATTTTAAACATTCCAGTAACTGCTCATTTAATCTTAAAAAGACAGAAGTATCTTAAAATCATTTTCTTTGAGTCTTTATATTATTTTTTTCTCCTACCGACGCATACCTCTGCTTTGACGAACACAATGTGTCACTTCACGAGCAGAAACCTGGCTAATGATAATGCCAAGGAGCCTGTGCACAACTAATAAGCCTCTTGAATATCCTGAACCAGGAGCCAGGTTGTGCCCAGGCAGTGCCGTGGTTATGAGGGATGCTCTGTGCAGTGGGTGCAGATTGCAAGCTAACATTGTTTAAGTGCATGGTGAAGAAATGATAGCAAAAACCTACAATTTATTAGCCCAGCGTGGAGAACAATTTCTTCAATAAATTATACCACTGCCAGTCAGTTTTTACTGCACGGATTAAAGCTTCACTGCCCAGGGACAGTTACTTTTGCCTTTTCTTTGCGTGTTTAGTTTCTTGGTCAATGGCTTCAGGTTGAGGGCAGAAAACAGCCGCAATGCGATAGCAGTACATCATTAACTGTCAGGGACAAGATGTGAAGTAATGAAATTCCAGAGGTATACAATTAATTGTGGGATTAATTACAGCCTTCTTAATTTCCAGTACTTTCAATCTCAGTAAAATACATTATATAGGTAGAAACCAACAGGAGAAGTTGCTAAACAAGTGAGGCATTTCTTTGAAGTCCCAATTCTACAATGAGCATGATATTGGCACCCTTACCAGTTACTTTTATCTTTTCAATTTGACTACATCTGTTAAAAATAGGAGGTTCAGGCAGACTATAAGGTGTCCCTTTCTGATGGCAATTTAGTAAGAATGAAGATCAATTTGCCCCATGTGCATAATATTCAAAATCCCGAATAATTTGGCGTTGTATTACTTATTTTATTGATGACTATGAAGACAAATGAGCTTAATTTGAATGGCTTTTCTGGCACACATTCCTTAGAAGATGTCAACTGTAAAATACGGATACTAATACCAAAGGTACACACACAGAACTGCACACACAACAGCTGGACCTCCTATGTCTTCCAAATGGCTCAACGCTGAACATAAGTCAACTCTTTATTGAGGTGGGCTTTTACCTAGGCAGTACTTCTTTCATAAGGCACAAAAGCTGTTAGGATCTGGATGTTTCTTTGAATATGTACGGCATGATATGAAACTGATTTACAGCAGGGCATGACTTTCCCTGCTTCAATAGTTACAATCACTGGGTTGCTTCAAATTTGTGATGAGGTGTGTCAGAGTTACAAATTGTCTTTCTATTATTAGATACACAGATTATCTGTTAAGGATAATAAATTGATTTTGCAATCAATATTGAGATGTTGCATTGTATTATTGTAGCTGATTAGAGCTACTGGCCTCAATGTCTCCTCTGTGATCAGTACTGTCATTTCCTTTTTGTAATAGCCTCGAGTCTGGGCTTGTGAAGAAATCTCAGAAGAGACTCACATTCAATTAAGGGTATGTGAGCTTTCAAGTGTTCCTTGCAGCCCTCAGCACATCTCAGGTTTTCCTACTGGCTTTTCTTGCCTAGCCAAACCCCATTCTTGGAACCCCTGAGTGCTGACCACCTCTGAGGTAGGATGGACCCTACCCTTTAACTACCCACGCCTTGGGGACAATGCACAACCCTGATAGATTCCTACTTCTGTGAGAGTGATGACTTCTGTGAAAAGGCTGAAGAGTGCAATCAAAAAATAACTAGGATTATCAGGCTAATTATTGCATACATTTTCTAATGCTAATAGCGACATAAACACTAACTGTTGTTTACTGTGGACTGAATACTTAAACTTGTCAAGAAAAGTGGGGGGGAGGGAAAACCCACAACCATAGTTTTTTTCCACTTGGAATGGATGCCAGCTGCAGACACACATACATTGTAATGTTTTAATTTTTAAAAAGAAATTGGCACTGTATTAATACAAAGACACAGAAACGCCATACATGAAAAATTGCAAAATATATGATCACAGTACCCTCAGAGCGTACCATTCAAATACAGTTTAAAAAACTCAAAACAGGCTTGAATATCATCAAATATTAAGAAATGCATGTATTTAATTTAATTAGGCTTTTTCTGTTCCTGGTTTTAGGGTTCATAGTTATAGGTTTCTTTCTGTCAACTAGAGTTTAAATATTAACTCTTTTTGAAATGTAAAACGATATTCTCGGCAATGCAGAGAAATGCAAGAGTAAGACCTTCAAAAATACCCACCTAAAATTGTCACAGTTGGCAGCACTGCAATCAAAAGTGGTATTACATGTCCATTTACACTTTCCCCTTTTCTACCAAGCAAGTGTGATGATATTGGTTCGCCAAGAAAATATTTAACACAGTTTTGAACCATATCCACATTCATTGTTCAACTGAAGTAAGTTTAGAAACGATAGTGAAAAGTTACTCCAGGGTGTAAGGCAAAGTACATGTGTATATGTGGAAGATCTGGACTACCAGCTATCACTGTAGAACATACACTGCAGAAGTAACATTCAAAGCCTGTTAAGAACACAACATTAAACAGTAAATTAGCTAGAATAACAGAAAATCAGAGAACAGAGGACTTGCGGGCAGGCCATCCACTTCATCTCTTCATGTCACCTGCAGTACTGCAGCTTATTAAAAGAATATATAAATACAAGAACAGTAAAGCAGTACTTACTTTATATAATAAATACTCTTTCTATATAAATGACAAAAATACAGCTACAGTAAAATCAGTGCAAAAATGACCAAAGTGTACTGAAGGAACACCAAATCCTGCCTGCCAGAATGTGCACCATAAACATCCATATTTCATCTACCGCATCATATGCTGACAAGAATTAAAAAAATGCACAGTGCACATTGCTAACTGTGCCATTCTAAAATTACAGCTATTTACAATGTCAAACAAATGAGATTAAAACAATGCACGTGTTATTTAAAATGCACACTTCATTCTTTCGCATTATTTTACTGAATTTTAAATAACCTCCTCTTCCTTAACTGATATTTTGAATGGAAGTCACCCTCGAGTCCATATTTACACGAGCAGCCTTTCTGGAATTAAGAAAGTTCTTTTTCTTTTTCCTTGGCGAGCTATGCAAAGAAAGTACTGGATGACTTGGCTCACGGAACAAAAATACCTTCTCCCCTGTGTCCAACAGCTCTATGGCTTCAGCAGTTGCAGTGTTCAAAGGAACAGGTGGATCAAGCAGTTCGATAGGAGGATGTGTAGGCAAACATCCAAGATGAATGAATGATGCTTTTTCCAAGACAGCAAGTTGCTTCTTCTTTATCAAGCTATATTAATGAAAAAAATTGAATTGAAAAATGAAAATTTGGTAAAAAAATATATATCATATCCTGACACAGAAGTGGTGACTTTGCAAGCTAAAGAAAATCATATTTCAACAGACTGAATTGTAACTTCCGTTCCAAATACCAATAATTTACATATCATTTTCTGAGATACAAAATTTCAGAAGGAAAGGTAACCTCATCATAAAAAACCACAGAGAAGTTGGGCAATGTATATGAAAATGTGTGAATTTTGTAGATTTGTTTTCTGATTTCTAACAGATATAAGAGGAACAGTTAAAGATGAAATATGTATATTAAAAAAAAACTATTATGTTTCTTCCCGTTTTCTCCTTACCTGTCTTTTCTGTTGTTTATAGAAGGGATCTTTTCCAAACTTTGGTTTATCAGATCTTGCCTTACTTTGTTCTCTAGTGCTTGCCACAATTCTTGGTTCTTCCTGAAGGAGCAGGAAAGAAAAAAATTCCCAGAATCGAATCCCCAAATATACACTCTTTCCTCCCCTTTCTGATTTTAGCTACCAAACCCATAACAGTAGTACCATGAATACAGTCAAGTAAGAGCGTTCAAGGACTTTTGCTGCCCTGCCACAAGTCATTTAAATCAGCTAACACACCTCAGGGCATGGTCCCAAGGACCCTTTTATCTGTTCCTTGACAACTCACGTCTGGCAAGTAGAGGGCTCAGTGCCACAACATCTGCTTTTCTCCCCTTCCCATGTAATGGCAGGGAGTTGGGAGAGAGTGTCCAGAAGCATCTCTCCATGTTACCTGCACAGCTATTCAGTTGATGTTAATGAGGATAAACTGGAGGGATGAAGGCTCTGGGAGACTATCTGTCTGAGTAAAGGGAAAAACAGTGGCCACTTGGGATTTAGTAATGAACTACAAAGGGACAGGCATCTACAAGGTTGAAACTTCCATTATTAGAAAGGAGGACCTCCTTTATATCTTCAGGAGCTACAGCCACCTGAAATCTGGTGTGCTGTATAAATACGAAGAGCTGGAAGGAAAATATTTTATTAAACTCCAATTACAGTCAGGAATAAAATTATCAGAACAAGACTTATAAATTGATACAACGCCCATTTAATTAATAAAGTTATAAAATTTATTAACTCTTTATCAATCAATTTATTATAGTTAAAATATTTCAGAAGATAAGTTTCACAGTTATTTTTACCCCACAAAAATATTTCAAAAGGAAAAGCTTATGCACCTGCGATTTTTTCTACTGCTGTCAATCTGCTTGTCCAGCAAATACATATACATGTAAAACATAAATCTTCTCTTGCAATGGTCTACCAAAAAATATCACACTTACCTTCTCTTACAGCTGTCAGACTCATCTGCATTACTGTCACTTTCAGCAACACCATCTGAATATTTACTGATGGAATCAAGGACAGAAAGAACCTCACTTTGTGAGTTGGTGGGCAGCAACAAGTTCAGGATCCTGTGCAAAACTCTCATGGGAACCTTCATCAGTTTAGCTAAATAACCTGCCAGTCGGAGCTCCTAGAGGATTAATGAATAGGAGACACATAAATTCAGCACTGAAAATTAAAAAAAGAATTAGCAAATTTTAATTACTATCATTAAAGAATTACTCATTATAGAAAAAAATTTTATTGAAAATCATGCTATTGTTGACAGTTTTGGTGTCAAGTAGTCACAGTCCCATATTCACTGATTCTACCCACACTGGCCCATACATATTACAGATGTTCATTTCATTCTGGATACAAGTAAGGCAGATGTTAAACAACCAGTTGATCTTGGCATATGTGCTTAGGGCATACTTGGGTCTGAGAAACCACAATGCAAGGTTTAGTTAATTTATGGACTGTACTTCTATAAAGAAATCCTTTCAAGACAGCAATTAAGCAATATGGCATTCCTTGGTTTGTAAAATTAGAGAGGAAAATAGCCTCTGAAACCCAATGACAATGTTTACACATTGCCATGGTCAAGCATTTAATTTTTCAGCCTTTCTTAATACCAGATTCTGTGATAAACTCAGAGAACAGCTTGTAGTATTTGTTAAGAGGTGAAGGGAACATCTGTTTTTGTTTTAGTGTTTTTTTGGTTTTTTTTTCTCAAGTGTCCTCTCTTTTGGGGCCCAGAGATCAGTGGTAAAGCATATTCACACAGTGTTCAAACAGACCAAGTTCAAATTTAGTTGTTCCCTAGACAATCCACCAGCCCCATTTCCCATCCCCTTCCAAACACCAAAATCCCATTGTTATTTTCTGCTCTGCTGTCAAAGCTACTGTGTCCCCAGGGCTGCTTCTGCAGATAACTCATGTGTATCAGAATGAAAAGTCTACAATATATAGAGAACTACATGGAAAGAAAAGAGTAGAGCAAATTAAAGCAAGTTAAATGCCTCAAAGGATGCCAGAAAAAAAGCTGTTGTAGTCTATTCAAACCACAGATGTATCTCAGGTAGCTGTAGTTAGGTAAGATGTGCCAAACATTCAAGATGACTCATGACAGCTGAGTCACCTCCGTGCTGTAGACCCTGCTATAAGCACTGATGGGAAGAGGACGAGAAAGCCCATGTCACATAAAAACCCCCCAAGGTCCCACCATGCAGGAAGACATCCAATTTCTTTGTCCACAGTGGATTCAAAATGTCACAGCAAATGTTTGAACTGTGCCTCCTTTTTGCATGATGAAATTTCAGAGGAGCACCTAAGTGATCCCTGTATTAAGTGAATCTTCTTTGAAAGAACCGCTTCACCAGAAGGATGCTCTGTAAAGGACAATTCTTTCTGCTAAATCCATATAAAAAACAACAAAGCAATCACCCTCAAAGCAGCCCTAACCCAAACTTACACACCCATACAAAATATAAGAAATCAATCAACCTCCTTTTCCCATAACCGTCCTCCAAGCAAAGAACTCCTCTCCGAAAGGCAGGAAAACTAGCCACTTCACAGTTTTCTGGGCTTTTCAGTGCTGTTACAGGTTTTCCATTGAAACCACTGTTATACTAGAATGAACAAGACAAAATTCTAAGATTGATGAAAGATTAGTAAATTGACGCGGTATCTAAAATGTCCAATATTTTCATCCTAAAGAGACACCAAAGTTAGGTAAGAGTCATGCCTGATCAGGCTACTTAAGGCAAGAAATTATTTGATTCTTCTCTGGAGAAGAATGTAAGTAAGATATTAAACCTTAATAGAGACACCTAAGTTTAATTTCTGTAGTGCTACACAGACTGTGTAGTACTTTTGGTCTTTAAAAACCGTTCTAGAAACTTACAAAAAACATTGAGAATAAAAATGACATCTCTGTGACCTATTCTGCCCTTTTTGGCTAAATGGTCTCAGGATTTTTAACTCAGTAATTTATATGTGGATAACTGAAACATCCTGACTCCAGTACTGCTTTCCTCTGTAATAGTTTCCTCTTTAAAATGTTATTTTCCCCACTCTGACCCTTACCTTTCTGCATCAGCTATGAACTGGACTGACAGGCAACCCTTAATGCTTTTCTACCAGCAGAATTCATGATTAAGTAATCCTGCAAGGTGCCACAATCGATACTGTTGACAGCCAAGCGGCACAGGCACACGCCGGCCAGGTGCATCTAGCGTATGTAGGGTAAAGGGAGTGCTGACGTGTGAACATGCACCAGCACTGAGCAGCACTTTCAGATGCTCACAGCTACCCAGACTCGCACAAGTGGGAAGGAGAAGTGAATGTGCACGCAAACACAGGAATGGCCGCACTAGTCAGACCAAACGCCTCCAGCGTGGGATGAGTTTGATTCTTCAGGGATATTATATTGTAAGGTACCAAGAGAAGATTAGGAATTCACTTTTTTCATAACATCTAGTAGATACAAATGCTACTTGCACCACCACTAACCTTGTCTGTATTCTCTGAATTGGGTCAAAATAAAACCAGGAATGAACTGTAATTTACAAACAGCAGAATAACTTTTAAGTATTTGGACTGATCAATGTGTATTTAAACAACTAACACAAGAATCCATTAACTCCATCCGTACCGTGTTTCAAGCTTATTGTGCTGTTTCCACATGTCAGTCTGCCTGCATCATCTGTTGTCTCTAACATGCAACTAGTGTACCTGGGGCTATAGCTATGAGCTTATATACAAGTAACTTCTCAGCCAGAGGCTTATGATCCGGAATTCACTGTCATTCAAGCAAATCTATTATTGACCTAGATCTGCCTCAGTAAGGATGTAAACTCAAACACGAAATATAGGAAAGTAAAATTTATCTAGTTTTCCAGAGATGGCTGCATTCACAGTTCTGAAAAACAGTCTAAAGGGGAAAGTCCTCTTTAAAGAAAAATACAGAGGTATCCTATAGTTTCCTAATACTTGCCAAAATAACGTATTCTATTAATTTTAAGAAAACAGAGGGGGTGGATATTTAAAATCCATTGCCATATCAGCTCAAAGAAGAAGCACATACAAAAGTAAGAACATCCTCTTCTACCAAACATATACTTCTTTACGGTTGAATTAAGAGTAGTGTGGTTTGGAATTATAGTTGGAATTAGTATACTATTACAGTTGCTGAGAGCAGAAATGTTATTTTGTATATCTGTAGCGTAAATATGTATAGGTTTTATGGAATTTCAATAAACTATGTCCCAGAATATCTCTAGGCTACACTTTATATGAATAAATATAAACACAAAACCCCCAATAGAGTATCTAATGCATATTTACATAAATTAATTATTTCTTCGGGGAGTCTCATGTACAAAACATACAGCACACTCCTCCAAGTATACACTGAACAGTGCATCCAGTTTTTCAAGAGCAGTGAGGTGACAGTGATGCTCTTCAATCTCTGCCTTCAAGATGCCACAATCTACAATTATCCAGGGTCACTGTTCACCTGCTAGGGTGCTAAGAGACTGGGCATTGTGAAAATTATGACATATTTTGTTTGCTTGCATCTATGATCTTTGTAACAATGATTCTAACCTCTCGACTTGCAGAATACATGCCATGCTGTTCAAAAGCTTTTTCACAATTTATCTGTACCAAAGAAACTTAACAAGCACCACAGGAAGACAACTGCCATAAGCCAAGGGGAAATGCCTAGTGACCTTCTACACCACTTGGACAAACACAAGTCTAAGAGGCCAGATGGCATCCATCTACGGGTACTGAGGGAGCTGGTTAAAGTGCTCAGCAAGCCACTTCCCATCATCTATCAGCAGTCCTGGCTAAACGGGGAGGTCCCAGTTGAATGGAGGTTAGCAAACATGATGCCCACCTACAGCAAGGGCCAGAAGGAGGATCTGGGTTACTACCGGCCTGTCAGTCTGACCTCAGTGCCAGGAAGGTTATGGAGCAGGTCATCTTGAGTGCCATCACGTGGCACGTACAGGACAACCAGGTGATCAGACCCAGTCAGCATGGGTTTAGGAAAGGCAGCTCCTGCCTGATGAACCTGATCTCTTTCTCTGACAAGATGACCTGCTTCGTGGATGAGGGAAAGGCTGTAGATGTTGTCAACCTAGACTTTAGTAAAGCCTTTGACACTGTTTCCCACAGCATTCTCCCAGAGAAACTGGCGGCTCACAGCTTGGACGGCTGTACTCTTTGCTGGGTAAAAAACTGGCTGGATGGCCAGTCCCAAAGAGTGGTGGTAAATGGAGTTAAATCCAGCTGGCAGCTGGTCACAAGTGGTAATCCCCAGGGCTCAGTACTGGGGTCAGTTCTCTTTAACATCTTTATCAACAATCTGAATGCGGGGATCGAGTGCACCCTCAGTAAGTTTGCAGATGACACCAAGTTGGGCAGGAGTGTTGATCTGTCTGAGAGTAGGAATGCTCTGCAGAAGGATCTGGACAGGCTGGCTGGATGGGTCGAGGCCAACTGTATGAGGGTCAACAAGGCCAAGTGCCGGGTCTCACAGTCGGGTCACAACAATCCCCTCCAATGTTACAGGCTTGGGGACAAGTGTCTGGAAAGCTGCTGGAAAAAAAAAACAACTTAGGGGTGTTGGTTGACATCCAGCTGAGTAAGAGCCAGCAGTGTGCCCAGATGTCCAAGAAGGCAAATGGCATCCTGGCCTGCATCAGGGACAGTGTGACAAGCAGGACTAGGGCAGTGATTGTCCCCCTGTACTGGGCATTGGTGAGGCTGCACTTTGACTCCTGTGTTCAGTGTTGGGTCCCTCACTACAAGAAAGATATTGAGGTGCTGCAGTATGTCCAGAGAAGGGCAACAGAGAAACCACCCCAAAGGGTCTGGTGCACAAGTCCTGTGAGGAGTGGCTGAGGGAACTGGGGATGTTTAGCCTGGAGAAGAGAAGGCTCAAGGGAGACCTTATCGCTGTCTGCAACTACCTCAAAGGAAGTTGTAGCATGGTGGGCATCAGTCTCTTTTCCAAGGTAGCAAGTGATAGTACCAGAAGAAATGGCCTCAAGTTGCCCCAGGAGAGGTTTAGATTGGATATTAGGAAAAGTTTCTTCACTGAAAAGGTTGTCAAGCATTGGAAGAGGCTGCCCAGGGAGATGGTTTAGTGAACATCCTTGAAGGTATTCAAAAGACATGTAGACATGGTGCTTAGCAACATGGTTTAGTGATGGACTTGGCAGTGTTAGATTAATAGTTGTATTTGATGATTTTAAATGTCTTTTCCAACCTATGATTCTAGGTTTCTATAAATTTTCTGCAACTTAAGCAACATGGTTTACTTATGCTGTAGAAAAGCAATATCCAGCCTCTCCCCTCAGCCAAGTGGTATGATCTTGGGGAATATAGAACAAGGATTGTAGTACTTAATTATAAAATTTTACAGGACCAAAATGAGCCACAATAGCGTGCAAACCCGGCATATTCCTGGTTAGTCCTGGGCAGTCCAATAATAAATATGATTAACACTTCCAAAACAAAAAGAGCACTGTCTTTGAGCTGAAATGCTAAGAAGAGAGACAAGCTCTCTTGGGATAGGGTTCCCTTTGAAATGAATGATTCACAGCCAGCAGCAGCAGCGCTATAGCCACCAGGTTTGTTTCTCTTCCCTCCCATCAAGTCCTACACAGCTGCTTCATCATTCAACTTAACATGGCACAAATTCATGCCTACATGAGGGAGGTAGATGCTGAGGCTCTAACAGACACAATCAAACTCAAGAGCAGCAGAAAAACATTTCACATCCTTTGCAATATAAGAACTCTTCTGCTGAGCAGTTGGCTTGTTGCATGCATCTTCTTCCTACCCTTCTATGCTCAGGCGTACGGCACGCTAAGAACCACAGAATGAGATTAATGCAGTCTTCATGCTCTCTTCTAAGTGTTCCCACTTAGCAGTGCCTGTTTTTGCCAGCCTATGAATATTGCTAAATAAACACTGTACAAGGTCTCTTCCATTAGTTCATGATTCCAAGGCAACGGTGGATTTTAAAGCATTGAAATTAAACTATGATAATGGTCTCAGTAGTGCTAATCTGGAGGAGTTGGTCTGTGCTGTTTAAAGCCTTTATAATGGCCAGCATTTTTGGATGCAGCATGTTTTGTCAAATAAATACATAATGAACTAGGAAAAAAAAAAACAAACCAACAAAACAACAGTATAAAAGAATTCACAAGACTATGGCCCACCAAGACCAATAACTTAAACCACAGTAGTACAGGGAAAGATCAGCAAAGCCCAAAGGGCCATTCAAAGTATTTTAAATTTTTATAGCTGTTCTGATCTTATTTTTTTCACGGACGTTGAACACAGTTTATTTTATCTAAGACTTATCTTACATTTATTATATTCAACACATATCTGAAGCACTGTATGTTTCAGCAAAATACTCACACAAGTCTGTTAACTCCTTATGTGTTTTCCAAAACATGTAAAAAAGGAATGCTCCGAAAAGAAGGAATGTTGAACGGGAAAAAAGATTGTATTTTCTCCTACAAAAGTGTTCTGAAATCTTGAGCTACTAGACAAACTGCAACTGCAAATGGGCAAATACAGCCTCAAATTTAATATGAGCTCTGAAAAGCGTTTTGGCTGTCACTGCCCACATCACCATTCCAAGACTGAGTGAGTAACTGAGAATAGTGGGTGACTGCCTTGTCAGCATTATTCAAGTTATTTTAAAGGAGCATCAATGAATACATATGAGGTTTAAAGTTAAAAAGAAATAATCAGATTAAAACTCACCATCATGTGAATATTTACAGCTCATAAGCACCCTACAAAGGTCTGCAGCAGAAGTTTTTAGCAGTGTCAGCAGGATGCTATTTCTGTGAGTTCCCAATAAAACATTAGGAGCTCTATGTGCAGTAGGCCATGAGGCAGAAAACAGTGAGAAGGAACTGAAGCCTGGAACAGAATTTAGCCGCTCCTGACAGCCACATCTGCTTACAATATCCCAAACTGTCAAGGTCAACAGGGTAGCAAGCCATTTTGAAAAAACAACAGTTGCAACAGGAGGCAGGGGGGTGGGTGGGAGACCAAAGAGGAAAATAACACTACTACTAAAAAACTCCAAACTAAGGGAACACAACACACACCAGAATGGGTTTTTGATGTTTCTATTATTATGCCCAGAAAATAGGATGCTCTTGGAAAGTGTTAAGACAAGGTTTGAATTTCCACTCTTCTGATTAAATTCATTAGCACAAAGTGAGATCTTCCATATCAGGAAGATTCCTTAGCCACCAGGCTGCCAGATATTCCCAGGTCTTCCAGCAAGGCTCACAGGACTCTGCTCTGACTGGAACCCAAGTCTCCCAACAAGGCAGAGACTGAAGTGATTATCATGCTCCTGTGAGCTTTTGGAGATCTTGATGCAAAATTCCTTACCCAAATCAGAGTAAGGCTCTGAAAACATGTGCTGCCTTCCAGGTGAATCTCCTAACACAGATATAATATGCAGGAGTCTCACTCCAATTCTTCAAGAGAACAGCTGACCTCAAATAGACATCTAACTCAGGAGAGGATAGAGTTCAGAAAATTAATCAGAAATGAGCTAAGACAGCGGAAAAGCTGAGAGACCCTTAGCCTAAGTGGTCCCTCCTTGGCTCACTGGCCTCTGAACTCCCAATTTATGATACAGGTGACTGCAACCACACTTGTCCCCGAGAGGCAAGATACTTGGATGCAAAAAGCTGCAACACTGATTGCAAACACCTCTTTTCTGATGCTAGCTACATGTCTCAACCGAGGCCTGCAGATAAAACTTGAGGACAACAGTGATTCATTTTTAATGCCTTTTGTGGGATTGACAAGCAGCCAACAGAGAGCAAATTACCTGAAGAGGTGATGCTCTTTTTGAAAACAATGAGTAATGATACTAGAAAATTTAACTAGTAGTCCTTCTATTACTTAGTTTTGTAACACAATCAATGCAAATCATTCCTAACACTGATAAAAACCTAAACAAAACCCTTGTCTCATTACATGAAAATCAGACTGTAAATCTGTCTGTTAACCAGAAACGCAGGCAATTTAGTTCTCCACAGAATGAAATGCAATAGGACAATGCTCTGAAAGGATTTGTAAGTGAACAAAAAGTATAACTCAGTAAAATTCAAAAGACTGAAAGTAGGTCAGAATTAACTGAAGTGAATAATAATACAAGCTGCAAACACCAGAACTGGTAGCAACTATTAGCAGTCACTCCAAGTACATCGGTAACGGTTCCCAAAAAAGAAAAGCTGATTTCCAGACACAGCTGTAATTTAAACTTGGAAGCTTTGTTCAATTTCATGCTTACCTGACTATAAAGTGCCAAAAATGCATCCATTTCTATATTTTCCAGAAGATCTTCAAGCACCACGCAATTCCATTGCTCATCTCTCAAGCTGAAGTGAAAGACAGAATTAGCATTGAAATCTTCCCAGGCGCAATGACTGTATCATAGGAAACAATATCAGAAAGTCATCCATTCAGGAAGCGTATCTTTCTGTCAGCAAAGTTGGACGAGCAGCCTAACTTCTAAAATAAGCCAACTTCTCCCTTCTTCCCTGAAACACTAAGCAAACATCACAGCAGAATCTGAGACTATGCTCTTGCACACCATTCAAATCTGGAATTGCTCCAAAGCAAACCATCCTCCTCTTCAAATTTTATCACCACACTTCATGGCAAGTTCTGGATCTTTATGTAGATAGAATATATTAGTTAACCATTAACCTAATAGTAGTGATTTAACAGTTCAATCTCACTATCGGCGATTGTTTTGTTTCTGGACCAAATCGTGAAGTCACCCTCATGTCATTTGGGAAAAATTCAAAGCTTTTTTCTTCCATCAAGTTTTCAGGTAAATAATAAAGACTAGTTCCAGATTCTTTGAAGGCGTGACCGATGTAACTCTACAGCAGTATCCACAAGCCAGTAACCTATCTACTCTTCTAGTGGCTCTTTACTTCTGCAACAGTAGAGTCGTTAATCTACATCGAGTCAATCTACATCTCCAGCCCTTTCAGAATTAAAACAGACTTAAGAGTGCAATAACTCCATTCAAAGCACATCAAAGCCATGTTTAATTTATCAGTTGTTTCACAGAAAATCTTCTTTGTAATGGAAAGCACCCTCTCAGGATCTCACATGAACCTTGAAATGTGGTAGGCTTTTAATACTGTGCAATACACATGGAAATGTAATTTCTAACTCCTGTAACCCTAATGAATGCATTACGATACTTTGCAAATTTGCAAACTATCACCCCTTTTTGCTAGGCAAACTTCATTACAAGGCAGATATTTCTATGTATCTCCCCAAAAGCTTGCCACTCTCCCCCCACGCTGCCACTGATATCTTCACTTAAAAACTGTCCAGGAAAAAGTGAAAGCCTGTCTCTAAAGAAGACTTTATATATCCTATCAAAAATTATTGTGCGACAGGGAATTCAGTCTACAGTGTGACAGTGGAGATGGAAATTCAATTTAAGTTGTCTCAGCTGCTTCCTCTGACCGCAGCAGATCAGGTTTAATTGAAAGCATTTCCTGCCTAACTTCTTGGGAGACAAAGGAAAAGGACCAATTCTTTTCTTCCTTGCTGCTAAGAAGTATTATTTTTCTACTGCCCCCATCAAGAAATGGCGATTGCCATGCAACACAGCACAATCTATATGTAACTAGGCTATTATTATTTCATGTTTCTTATGTCAATATTCCCAAGACTATTCACTTATGCTCTGGGCCACATCACAAAACTGCACTTTTTAAACACGGATGTACAGTCCCTCCCCAACACAGCAGAACATTTAGCCTGCTGTTTCTGTTGATATCTTATGGTCTATAAGGACTGTGCACTCAGAAAAACCTGAGACCAAAGAACTTACCTTTGCTGGTGCAGATTTATAAGTTGCCTACATTTATTCATAGCCTGTCTTAGCAGAACTGTCACCTGTCTGTCTGCATTTGTTTCCACAGCTTCACTTGAAAGTCCCAATCCATCTGGAATCCACCTCTGCTTACTCATTAGATGTTGCTGCTGAGCTGACTCCTTATGAAACAGCTCATACTCCAGCTTCCTGTCAAGTTCTTCAATCTCCTGGAGGTTGAAAACACATAATGATAAAAAGTCATAATTTAACTTAGAAGAACAACTTTCATTTGAGTGAAGAAAAAAGATGGTATCAGAACTTCTGGTATTAGCTTATTCACTTCTCATTCTATCCAGCCACTTGCAGTCATTGCACTTTCTAATTCATTGCATGGCTTCAGTAAACACGACTTGCACACTATGAATATCAGAACAATGCTGAAAGATATGAGCCAGTTGTCATTGTGTTAAAGGTCGATACTCTCTGAAACCTTCCACTGCAGAAGACATCTAGAAAGTACAGGATCAGCATGGCTGAAATCCAAACAAAAGAATGGCACCATCAGAATTCATCTATGAGCTGCATAAAGCCACTGAAACAGCTTGAGGAACTCAGACTGACTAGTTTTAGTTATACTGAATCAACAGCTAGTATCAAAGAGGTTTGAAGTTAAAAGACAATAACACATTTAGTGTGACAAAATTAGGATTAAAATACAATGCTCTAAAAATCAAAGGGCCAAAACATAAAGTCTTAAGAGGACAGGATCCCTCATGCCAAAGATCTCTCTTAGGTCGAAGAGTCAAACTAGACATCGGAATGAAGGCTTCATACTCCAGTTTTCCAATGTCATTGTTGTCTAAACTCAAGCTTTAATTTGCTTAATCTCAGTGCCCTACTTCTGAACTTGTACCTTGGAGAAAATGTTGAATTTTAATCTATTCCTCCACCTCCTCAGCTGTATTCACACTACAGATTCACTGGAGCATGGCATCTCTAAGTAAGCGCCTGCTGCCCAGTCAGCAGGATTTGACACTGGAGCACCCACCCTCCCAGCACCGCAACCAAGTGTTAACGTGTTATCTTTAAGGGAATGAAGCAAATTCACATATAGCCAGACATGTTTGTTTCACTAATGAGCAAAACTATCACTGATGTGGTCAGCATTAGGGAATTCTGTGTAATCTCATATATTTGTTTTAAAGTAACAGGTGTTAAAATTTGCCACGTAGTGGGACAGAAGAGCTGGACACAAAGAGAGCAAGAGAGAGAGGTTAGATGACCAGGAAACAGTCCCTATAAACCAAGCCTAACAGGCCCTTTAAACAATGACAAAAATAATTTTTTTCCCCCAAAATAGGGTTCAACCTGGTTTTTGTAAACTGGATAAAGCATCCAGTGTTAGCTGCTCTAGGTCTCTCTTCTGCTTCTCTTCCAATCCTTTTTCTTCATCTGTTCAAGGACAGAGAAGCTAACAGCAATCCCATTGCAGCGTCCCCCTTATACTTGCTGCATAGAAGGCAGTAATTCCAGATTAAATTATTATTAATTTTCTGTCTACATAAACTTTCACCATTTTCTACAGTTTTAATACAAATTTAAGCAAAACTGGAAGCATATAAGCATTCCAACTGCCATTCTAAGAGAAACTCTGTAGAGATAACAGCATTAAAATTTAACCAGGAGTTTTCACAGCAATAGCTGTCTAATGATGCCCTCTAGCAAAGAAGTTTTGCTCTTAAAAACCCATTTTGTTTGTTCTACTCCAGTGCTCCTCCATGCCTCACTTCGATGGTTGCAAATAGCAGATGTAAAAAAAAACCCAACAAAAAACCTTTATGAATACAGAGCACTGAAGTATTAAAAAAGGATTAGAATAGTGGCACATACCGAGTACGTAATAAATACAACGAAGGGAGAGGCTTTTCCAAAGTTTCTACTATTTAAATTGCATGAGTGTGCTTGGAGGGAGATAGACAGGTAGGAGAGCTGTATATGTGATTTAAAAAGCCTCAATGATTGAAGCATATCATGTGGTTATGAATTTTACTGTATGGATAACACTGTAAGACGAACAATTTTGTAATACTGTCATGACAATTTACATCCTATCCCAGTCATGACACACAACCACTTCCCAATGGTCTTCCTTGCTATCAATAAAACTTTAATATTAATTAGCCACCAAAATACCACTCTTTCTGATTGCAAAACTCTGGATGTTACTATAATAAAAATAAATAGTAATAATACAAAATACTCCCTGTCTCTAATGGTTCCCTGTTCTTTGTTTCTTTTACTGAGTGCATTAAAGTGCACATTATTACAGAAATTAAAGGCTGGACCACCAGGAGCTGCAAACCAGCCCAGTTAAATCAGTCAAGTAAGCTACTGTGATAGTTGCTGTCTCCTAACAGTAATTATTCCTTTCCACAACTTCATTACTTACAGGATTATGTGCTTCTAAAATCTGAATACATTCCAATTTTGAAAGGGTATTTGATGTGCTCAGTTGTTCAAAGAGCAAAGCTTGTACACTTATGGTAGCAGTATACACCTCCAACATTTTGGATTTTCTACTAGTCTTTTGAAAGGCTAAGGAAGCAATATACTCTCCAAGTTTATTTTCCAGATCGTGCAGCTGACACTCTTTCTCAAGCAGCAACTCGTACTTAACCTAAAAAAATACCAAAACACAAAAGAGAACAAGATTAACAGAAAACCTTACATGCACACTCATAATTTTACTACTCTGTAATTAAGAAGCAGGATAAAGCACCAAAGAAATCACTGCTGTTATCTTATAATGTAATACACTGTTTTAAAAAGTGGTTTTAACATTATATTCCAAGCTTTTACTGTGTTTAAGTAATCAAAAACAGTATTACAGTAAGGTCAGATATTTCAAAGAGATCAGACTTCATTTTAGGGTAGTCATAACTTTCATATTAAATACTAACCTAAAACAGAAAGTCCATATAATTTTTATTAAAAGTTGAAAATACAAATAAACCTATACTTACCAATGTGATTGGTTAAGTAAGAAGATAAAATGCATCCTTCTGCTTAGCACAAATACAAAATTTACAGAAAGACTGTGTTTAGTTTCAAATTAGCACTTGACAGTTAATATTGATGAATGAAATTTAAATTAATATTCTTTAAGCAAATAACTTTGCTTTATATATGAAGATTTTTGGTTAAACTGTAAATCAAGAGTCTACTGGTAATGGATTTCAAACAAGATTAAAACTGGATTGAATAGACATCAAACAGGATTAAATCAAAATGATTTAACTCAATAACTATGTTGCTGCCACGCATTTGATGGGACGTCCCCAGAAACTATCCAAGGGTGAAAGGCACAAGCACACAATCAAATGCAAGGTGATTGATGAGCTCTCTATGCTATACCACTGACATTCACAGCTAGTGATACTGCCACTGTGACCAGTTTTCTGCAGGACAATGTGGATAGTAGCCAGCTGCAATTACCCTCTTCAGTTGCTTCCATCTGAGCTTGTCACTCTAAGCTCACTTTAAAGTCAAAGAGAAGAAAAAGAAATATGCTTTCTATATCTCAATATGCTTTGTATCCTAAAAAATTTCTTTCCACTGACATGAAAAGTGTGGATGGCTAGGTTAGACATCAAAGGCTATACTGCCTATCTAAGATTTGGGCAGCTGAATCCTCAAAGACAGCAAATAATCACAGAAGGGTTTGAGTTGGAAGGGACCTTAAAGATCATCTAGTTCCAACCCCCCTGCCATGGGCAGGGACACCCTCCCCTAGACCAGGTTGCTCAAAGCCTCATCCAGCCTGGCCTTGAACACTTCCAGGGATGGGGCATCCATAACCTCCCTCGGCAACCTGTTTCAGCATCTCACCACCCTCTCTGCAAAGAATTTTTTCCTGATGTACAATCTGAATCTCCCTGCTTTCGGTGTAAACCCATTATCCCTTGTCCTGTCACTACAGGCCCTTGTAAAAAGACACCCCCCCCCCCCCCCCAGCTTTCTTATAGCCCTTTTCAGGTACTGCAAGGCTGCAATAAGGTCTCCCCAGAGCATTCTCTTCTCCAGGCTGAACAAGTCCTATTCTCTTAGCCTTTCCCCATAAGACAGGTGCTCCAGCCCTCTGAGCATCTTTGTGGCCTCCTCTGGACTCATTCCAACTGGTCAATAACCTTCTGATGTTGGGAGCACCAGAGCTGGACGCAGTACTCCAGGTGGGGTCTCACAAGAGCAGAGTAGAGGGGGAGAATCCCCTCCTTTGACCTGCTGGCCATGCTTCCGACAAAGCCCAGGATACAGTTGGATTTCTGGGCTGCCAGCTCATTTTCAGCTTTTCATCCACCAGTATTCCCAAGTCCTTCTCCTCAGGGCTGCTCTCGATCCATTCTCCGCCCAGCCTGTACTTGTATTTGGGATTGCCCTGACCCCAGGGCAGCATCACTTGGCCTCACTGAATTTCATGAGGTTGGCACAGGTCCACCTCTCTAGCCTGTCCAGGTCCCTCTGAATGGCATCCCTTCCCTCCAGCGTGTTGAACACGCCACACAGCTTGGTGTCATCAGCAAACCTGCTGAGGGTGCACTCAATCCCACTGTCCATGTCGCTGACAAAGATGTTAAACAGCACTGGGCCCAATACCAACCCCTGAGGAATGTCGCTAGGCACTGGTCTTCACTCAGACATCGAGCTGTTAATCACCATTCTCTGAAAGCAACCATCAAGCCAGTTCTTTATCCACCAAGTGGTCCATCCATCAAATTTATGTCTCTCCAATTTACAGGCAAGGATGTTGTGTGGGACAGTGTCTAACGTTTTGCGCAAGTCCAGGTAGATGACACCTGTTGCTCTTCCCTTATTCACCAAGGTTGTGACCATGTCATAGAAGGCCACCAAATTTGTCAGGCACAATTTCCCTTGTTGAAGCAGTGTTGGCTGTCCCAAATCACCTCTTTATTTTCCATGTACCTTAGCTTAGTTTCCAGGAGGATCTGCTCCATGATCTTGCCAGGCACAGAGGTGAGACTGACTGGCCTGTAGTTTCTTGGATCCTTCTTTTTTCCCTTTTTAAAGACGGGGGTTATGTTTCCCCTTTTCCACTCAGTGAAAACTTTACCAGGCCGCCATGACTTCTCAAATATGATGGATAGAGGTTTCGCAACCCCATCCACCAGTTCCCTCAGGATGCACAGATGTATTTCATCAGGCCCCATGGACTTGTGCACCTTCAGGTTCCTCAGGTGGTCCAAAATCTGATCCTCTCTAACCATGGGCACTTCTCCACTCTTCCAATCCCTACCCTTGCCTTTCATGACTTGGGGGGTATGGCTTGTACCCTTGCCAGTGAAGACAGAGGCAAAAAAAAAATCATTGAGCATCTCTGCCTTCTCCATATCCTGGGAAACCAGCTCTCCTGCTTCCTTCCAGAGAGAATCCACATTTTCCTTGACCTTCCTTTTATCCCCAATGTACCTACAGATGCCCTGCTTGTTGCCCTTTATATCCCTGGCCAGGTTTAATACTGTCAGGGCTTTGGCTTTCCTAACCTGATCCCTGCCTTCTCAGAAAACTTCCCTGTAATCCTCACAGGCTACCTGTCCCTACTTCCACCCACTGCAGACTTCCTTTTTGCACCTCAATTTGTCCAGGAGCTGCTTGTTCATGCACAGAGGCCTCCTGGCACTTTTACCCGACTTCTTTTTCATTGGGATGCATTGCTCCTGAGCCTGCAGGAGAAGATCCTTGAATAATTGCCAGCTTTCTTGGGTCCCTCTAACCTCCAGGGCTTCATCCCATGGCAGTCTGTCAATCAGTTCCCTGAAGAAGCCAAAGCCTGCTCTCCTGAAGTCCAGGGTAGTGAGCTTCTCATTTGCACAAGACCTGATTTGCCCCTCAGAATATCTTGGCACAAACAGAGATAGCATGTACTCAAGACATTAAAACCTTATTAGCTTTCTATTAAAGATAATCAGAATTATACATTATTGACTATTCATGATTTGCTTTAAAGAAGCATTTAAGGAGACTTCAACCAAGTTTTCAGATCCCTAGTATGATAAATATGTAACAATATGCCCATGAATTTTCTCTGGATATTTTATTGATAAGGGACCTGCTAAGAGTGACTGTGTATCATCCAAATTCTATTATCCAGTAGATGTCTTATCTAAATTTAAAATGTGATTTGGAACCACACATGCCTGTGATATTCTCATTCATGCTTATGCAATATTCTCCAAAGTCTCCACTACATGATCTGGAATGTCCTTGAATGCACAAGATGAAAGGTCACCTTCAGGAAGTATTTCTTGCTAATGTGAATTAAGCCAATTACAACACAAGAGTAAGAAATTATCCTACAAAGCAGAGGCAAGATTCGTTTTCTTGATATCTTTAACAAATATCCGTCTTAAAAAACAGACATTATCTCTCAACATTACTGTTAATCTAAAAAATCGACTTTGAATAACGTAGATGTGTTACAGTAAATAATAAGTAAACATATGGGTTACAAATAAATATATTGGATATTTGAGTTAGGAGGTGAATTCAACTCAAAAATCATACTGGAAATACGGTAAACAAAATGCTAAAAATGAAGCAGTTATTTCTGAATATGGGAGGCAGAGATCTGCTGTGAAAAGCAAAAGAAGTGGCCAGAATTGGGAGTTTACAGAAAAAGAGCTGTGTTGCTTTCCAGTACTTGTTCAAAAAAAGTAGATGACATTTACCATAGGACAGATCCAGATATCCATCGCTTCTTTCTATGTTGCAATAGGAAAACGTAAATCAATAATAATAGAAGATAGATATAAAAAACTTATGTTCTCTGCAGGCAGGCAAGAAACCAATTAAAGTGAATTTGAGGCCTTTTGCTTTCTGTAGAATGCTTTTTACTGAAAAGCAAGTAACTTTAGCATCTCCCGCTTAAGCTCACAGTCCAACAGTTCACTGGGATTCGAAGGTGTATGCTGTACTCATCAGCACTAATTGGAAATCAAAGATGAAAAGTTCTGCAGAACATTCTGTAAGTCACGACTTACACAAGAGATTGCACAAGAGACTCAATCCCACCGAAAATCAGGGGTTTTGGGGGGGGTTGTTTGGTTTATTTGTCTTGTCAAAGCCCATTTATTTTCAAAATCCAAAGTGTTATTACAGGATGTTCTTATAAGCCAGTGAGATAAGATATAAGGCCTAGAAACAAGACTATTCCACATCACAGTACCAAGTCAAATATTTATAACAAGAATTAGCACAATAAATCTATCTTCAAAAGTCTATGCACAAGACTAACTTCTGAAACAAGACTCAACTTTGTTTTGAAAGGCACACTGAATTGTTATACTACCGCTCACTGTGACACAAGACAATGTTCTCAAAAACAATTAGCAATTTTCAGTGCCATATGGTCCAACTGTCCAATTTTTTAAGTTCTCAGTTGTGAAGTTTCCATTGACTTGCCCTCATCCCTCTTTTCTGCGGTGAAAGTTGTTGCACTCTTAGGTGATGGAAGCAAAACAGTAAAACAGGCAGGTTAACAAATACCAGAAAAAATAACTTCTTTTAGAAGAGAAGGAATTTATATCTGATTCAGCCAGCCACTTAATGCTTCGCTAACAACAGCTGCTATCTAGCAAGATGTTCAGGGAGATGCACCGCTACAGCAGACATCCCTTTAAGGGGCAATTCATGTTAGAAATGAATCAGGTTGGACAGCTGATCCCACTAGTCAACTTTCAAAATTTTGGCAACGTTGAGTTTTGAGTTTACCTAAAAGCAGGAAAATGAAGACGGATGAGAAGAACCCATGTTTTTGTCTGAAGAGACTAAATGATTTGTATTATGATTTTCACTACAATAGCACCTATTCAAGTAACAGGGACCATCATCACATACACTACATGTCCTATATGCACTATATTAGGGCAGCTTCTTCACTAATAGAAACTACTACAACATTACTAGCTTGAATGAATTATGACAACATACACACATTGAGGAGCTGGATCTTCTTTTCTTCCAGCTTTTATTTACATGTCTAAGATACTGCCTGCGAGAATACACACACTTTTACATTTATTGCAAAAAAGAAGAAAATATATGCTTGAGTATGATTTGTTTTCTATGAAACAAAATTAGTAAGTAAATCTGAAGTCTGCTTTTGTGCTTTAGGAACAGGATGTGCTATAAAACTTTAAAAATGCAGATTAAAAAAATTACACAGAAATGTTTTGAAAGGTTTGTGCACACAACTGAATTTAAAGTTTGCTTCTTTCTTCACAGGAGGCTCAGTTTCAGACACAAGGATTTAAAATGAATTATACATATGTGACATCTGGGGATGGATGAATGAATAATGAATAGATGAATGAGTAAATGAGTGATCACCTTTAGTGTAAGTTTGAACCCATTAAAATGAATAATGAATAAGGATGGAAATGCAGTTTGACAACTCAAGTTCACTTATAAGGAGACACAGAAATGTATATTTTAATTGCAGCTGAATTCAAAGGCAAAAGAGATGCCACTGATGACAGAAGCATTTATACTTTTGTCAACCACTTCAAATAGCAGGGGATTTATATGGTATGGCCAGTATATTCCAGGAATCATAAGATTTATGGTCCAAAGTGCAAAACGATACTATTTGCATATGACTAAGTATGAAGACATACGTTAAGCATGCCAAAATATGAGGGACTGGACACCTCTCTTACAAATAAAGGCTATAAAGGCTGAGAGACTTGGGGTTGTTCAACCTGGAGAAGGGAGACTTTATAGCAGCCTTTCATTGCTTAAAGAGGGCTTATAAGAAAGATGGGGGTCAAACTTTTTAGCAGGGCCTGTTGTGACAGGACAAGGGGTAACGGTTTTAAACTAAAAGAAGGCAGATTTAGACTAGATATAAGAAAGAAATTTTTTACGATGAGGGTGGTGAAGCACTGACACAGGTTGCCCAGAGAGGTGGTAGAGGCCCCATCCATGGAAACATTCAAGGCCAGGTTGGATGGGGCTCTGAGCAACCTGATCTAGTTGAAAATGTCCTGGCTCATGGAAGGGGGGTTGGACTAGATATCCTTTGAAGGTCCCTTCCAACCCAAACTGTCCTATGATTTTATGAGAATGATGTTCAGCTTTATCATTGAACATCCATTCAATATTACACAGTAAATTAACTGATCTTAACCAAACAAAATGTTGCATTACTCAACTGGTACTACTACCTATCCCTAGCCACCTAAGTTTCTTTCTGCCTGTTGTCAGCTCTGAAATCACAGCTCTACAAAGAGAAACACATCTGTGGGAATCAAAGCTTGTAAATAGGCCACCTTCCAGTGTGACACAGAATGTGACTTCACTAAAAGCTGGATGAAATATTGATTACAAACTAAATTATGAACTAGTTATGAACTAACATCCTGCCATTCTTGAAGCTTTTTATTATACCAAACAGAAGACTTTAAATATTGCTTAACATTGTACTCTTTGACGTAATATTATTAGGGCATCCAACTACTCTGCTTATGATGAATCCGTTCCTGTAGGTATGAACATTTGCTGCTGATTCTACCAAAACCATCCAAACTACACAAAAAATTGCCAATGCTATATATGCACTATGATTAGTCCATTGCTTAAAAGCACTGACTTCTAAATTTCTTATTTAGTTCAGACTAATTGCTAAGTAGTGTTGTTTCAGTCCTAAATATTACAAATATAGGGAATAATCTGAAAATGTACTTGACTACCTTCACCCCCAAAGGCATTTCTCATGCAAGGAATATTAGTATTTTTACCACTGTGTTTCTTTTGAGATAAAACTGCTGTTTCAGAAAGGAACAGCTACTTCCTCACGCACCACACAGCTCAAAACAGTTGTGAAACACAAAAGAAGTAGATATAGTCTGCTTCTGAAGATTTTCACATCAAGGTCAATGCTACTCTCAGGTGCTCCAAGACTAGACTTCAGTGTTCTTGTTGTGGCCTCCCAGCTCCATATCTCATGTCTAAGAGTTGTTCTTCTCTGTCATGCCTGTTTTACTGTATTACAAAACACATAGAATCAAGGAATGGTTTGGGTTGGAAGGGACCTTAAAGATCATCTAGTTCCAACCCCCCTGCCACGGGCAGGGACACCCTCCACTAGACCAGGTTGCTCAAAGCCTCACCCAGCCAGGCCTTGAAGACAGCCAGGGACATCCTGCTGCTGCTTTCATAAGCATTAGCTGGAAACCATTTTACAGCCATCCTGCAGTGACACAGCACCCATGACACCATGTGAATTCTGGAGCATTGAAGGCTGGAGAAATACAGCAGAGCTCTATCTACCTCCTCCCTGCCTTGATTTGGCTGTGCAATTCAGATGGTTAATAATGAGTGAGATGATATAAACAAATCAATGCAAACTTTAGAAGAGTAAGATTCTAAACGAAGTACGAGCTAACAGATTGCAACAGTCAAAAGAAAGAAGCTCTACTTCTGTGATCAACATAAGGTTTATTACAATAATTTTGTGTTCTAAAGATAATGTGTGAACTAATGATTTTCCTTAACAATAGTTCAGCTTCCTTACTGAGAAAAGCCCAAAGCATTTGGCTTTTCATAACTAATGTGCAGCCATACAATTAGAACAACAACAGGTATGCCAGATGGTACATACAGAACTGAAACAATAAGGCTTAGAGAAGCTAACTTTCCAATTTTAAAACAAGATTCTAACAAAAATATAAGGCAATTATTTATACCAAACAACTGTTCAGTACTTTTTGTAATATAAAAGCTTAGCTCTCACTCTGTTGTACTTTCAAGTAACAGTACAAAAAAACCCACAAACCAAAAACCACCAACTAAGTTTTGGTGGCCAGGGCATAGGGTATTGAAGACAAAAGTATAAATGCTGTGCTGGTTTCGGTTGGGATAGAGTTAGTTATCTTCACAGTAGCTACTATGAGGCTATGGTTTGGATTTGTGCTGAGAATAATTTTGACGAGACACTGATATTTTTAGTTGTTGCCAAGCAATGTTTATATTAAGCCAAGGACTTTTTCAGCTTCTCACACTGCACTTGTGTTCCCAGCTTCTTCACTACAAGAGGCTGGGAGGGGACACAGATAGGAGAGCTGACTCAAACTGACCAAAGGGATATTCCATGCCTTAAGACGTCATGCTCGTTATGTAAGCTGGGGGGAGTCTGGCTCTCAGGTCTCTTGGGCTCAGATTCGCGCTCAGACTGCTTAGGGACTGGCTGGGCATCAGTTAGCCAGTCGTGAGCAGTTGTATAATTTTTTTTACCCTATTATTTTAATTACATATTATTAGTAGTATTTTTGGCATTATTATTAATATTATTAATATTTTATTTCATAAATTTTCAATTATTAAACTGTTCTTATCTCAACCAACACGTTTTCTTACCTTTTTCTCCAATTCTCTTCCCCATCCCACAGGGGGAAGGATAGGTGAGCAAGCAGCCATGTGGTGTTTAGTTGCTGTCTGGGGTTAAACCACGACAAATGCCTCCATTAAAGGATTAGGGGATTCTTGGAACATGGTTATTAAATTATTAAATAGTGCCAGAACACACTTGCCCACTTGCTGCATTCTTACCCAAGCACCTGTTCTCAAAGACCAGGTGTTGGACCAGATAAACATTTGTGTTTATCATCTACAACCAAGACTAACAATGTGTTGCTCTCACATAAAAGGGAATTATTTCTGAAGGAACATGGTGACCCAGTATTTTTCATTCCTCAGGATACAAGTATAAAAAGCATAGGAAGGTGTAAAAACAGAGTTTTGTCCAAATTGGTATTCCAATCATTTGTGAAACTGTTTTTCACCTACCAGTTTTAACTACCTATGACACCTGCTTGTTCTACATAGTTCTTAGAGCTGTGCACCACCCATGTTATCATTGTAACGTTCCTCTGATATACAAAAGTAGTATCATCCATATTTTACAAGTGGGGAAGAGAAGGAGAGAAAGGTTAAAGAACACAAACAAGACCTCATGGAACATCTGCTGGCAGACCAGGAAAAAGCCTCCAAAATCCCATATTGACACTGGCCCCACTCAATCCTTGAGGATTAATTTTAAACTGGGACGGTGAGCTTTTTAAAAGACACCACCAGAATCACATCTCCC
Source organism: Rhynochetos jubatus (assembly GCA_027574665.1). NCBI lineage: Eukaryota > Metazoa > Chordata > Aves > Eurypygiformes > Rhynochetidae > Rhynochetos > Rhynochetos jubatus. The sequence continues at coordinate 54,725,194 of CM050651.1, read as the reverse complement.
TTTCAAAATGCTCTGTACAAATAAACTCAGCCCCTACCCAAGAAGTCACCGGATCTAAGAACATTTCTGGGTTTTCAGTAGCGTTAGGAGACGTCCAAGAACCAATCTTGCTCTATTGAAGTATACAGTGAAGCACCTTCGTGTTTTGTAAGCCTTACTAAGAAAACCACAGGATCTAGAGGAGTCTTGCAATCATGCATTTACCAAGCCCCAGAATCACAAGAAGAAAAAAAGGGGATACATGAAATTAGTTCTACAACTAAGCTGCAAAAAATAAAACAAAGCTAAAACCATTAAGCTTGAAATACAATGTATGAAAAAACACAGGCAAGAGCAGAGAGAGGCATCATGACACTACACCTTCTGCCTTTTTTATCTGGATCTTACCCACACTGATAAAAAACTGTCATTCTTCAGTTGCTAAAGATCTAGGTTTTGACCTCAGTACAGAAAAAGCTTGCACTTACCTTATTCAAATCTTCGTCTTTCACGGAGTCTTCATAAATTAAAATCTTGTCCTGTAATGATTTCTTCAGAGTATCTACCTTATTTCTATTCCTGGATCCTGTTTTCTTCATTGTAGAATGCTGCTGTAAGAAGATGAGCACCAAATGGTTTATTTGCAAGAGCCATATGAGGATGCTAACATTATTACTTGCTATTATTGGCAGATCCACCAATTAATGAAATACTTGGCAAGGATGGCTTTCACTGAGAAAGTATTTCTGAAATGAAGGTGCTGCCTATTCATTCAGAAGATTCCTTTCAGACATTCAGATGAAGTTAGAAATTTCTTTTTTAATTTCTTCTAAATAGGATTATATATTTATCCTTTCCAAGAAAAGGGCTAGCACATAAATTTGATTTTAAACAAGCTTTAGCAGTGATAATAAGAGAAGATTGAAACTGATATGTTGTCTCCTCAGCATGGTTAAAATTGAACAAAGAATATTAATTTAAGAACTACATTGTTTTCAAGACACAGTATATGAATCACAAATGAACCATGATAGTATTAAGGGGCACCGTTCCATGTAATCAAATTATTCTTGACCTTTATATTTCTTTACAAGAATATCAACTAACTATAATGTACTCTTGGGGAAATGATAACATCTGTTCAACTATAATGCTTTGCAAAGTCATTTCCCTTCTTTAGTATTTTAGAAATTACTAAGGTTTTGAACTAGGTTAATTCCTAGTACAATTAACCTAAGCTAGTTTACATGTTTAGAAAACATAACTGAACTAAAACAAAGCAAAGCAAAGTCCTCTTTATAACAGTATCAGATACAATTTTACAGGAAACACTTTTTTCCCCATCCTATTTAATAACTGAAAATAACGTATGATTCCACAGGCTTTACGTTTTACTGAATGAATTAAACACCCCTCACAGAGTTCTTCAAAAATGTGCTAGATTCAATAGACAGATAAGACTTCTGGTAGAGAAATGTCTCTCTAACTTCGAGTAAGTATGCCTCATGTTCTACATATTTAAATTTAAAACTTAAAATCAACAAAACCCAACCCTCTGTATACGCCCAACTCTCTTGGAAAGAACAAACATAGATCAAGTCCAAAGTCTTGCCAAGAAAGACCAGCTACTTCAGGAACTTTCCCAAACGGAGAAGACAATGTGGGTCATTCCCCTACAGAAACTCCCTGAAGCTTTCCTTGGTTCACTGTCAAATTTAGTAATGTGTAGGGGCTGCCAGAGAAAACTCAGTCTGGGCTGTAAAGGATCCAACTTGTCCCTAATATTCAGAGCCAGGCCCAGCATCACTCAAATTTTTGGCATTTCAGAGGGCTCTCCTCAGAGACACAGTCCCTTTTGGCCACCCATCTGCTTCTTTGTACATTCTTCTTGGGAAAGCTGGAGGACACACATGCAGCAGAAAAGAAATACACAGGTGTATAAAAATAACCCCACATTTATGCAACTGCTACCCAAACAATTATCTTTAAGGTCCACTGATACAAGCAGACAGGAGAAGCGTGCACTGTTGCTGCACCTATGAAGCAGTTGCGGACGTGTATCTGCAGCTGACACCAACAACCTGCAATAGAACCATGAAGCCCTTGCACATCCCCACACTGATCCCACATCGTTCTCACCTGTTTATTGGTCAATGCTAAATTCTGATCAACTTTCAGCATCTCTGCATCCCTCTGTTCCACCCTGAAAGCCTGAAGCAAGGTTCTTGCTCTTATCTTGGGCCAAGCCAAGCTCCTGTCCACCTGAGAGAAGGTGCAGTGCAACTCTTGCCTTATTCTAAGCAATTCCTCTTCGGATAGGGAGAGGGGTAAACTTAGAAGCTGCCTGTTAAAAGAAAAAAAGCCATTTGATGTTCAGTGATATAAGCAATATTTCATAAAATGTAAGAGACACGCATGCTTTACATGATGACAATAATCATCCTTTTTTGTCTTATTCATGTATCAGTTAATGATTCCACACATAGGACTGAACAGCTCAACATGTTCAAAATATCCTTAAGGATACTTTAAATTCTGCATACTGCACTTTCTGGACTGTAAAACTTATTTTCAAAGGGAAACATTCTTTTTGAAATAAATAAATAAATACATAAACTTTAGCACATTTCCTATGCACTGACTCCTTCCACCTCTTCAGACAATGCAAACCCTGAACTTAGGGCTGAAATGAAGATAAAAGCTTCCTGTAAAGCATTCCTTTACTGCTTCTCAGCACTCAGCAGTCATAGCCACCGAGAGGAGGGAGAAAAAAAAAGTTTCTCTTTACAATAAACTCATATATGTCATCCCTCACATCACCAAGTCACCAGGGTTCCAATTGTTCTTTGTAAAAAAGCTTTTAGCAGTCTGAACAACACGGAATATATTTTAGCAGTAGTTTGAATCACTCCAAGTTCCCATTTTGCAGAAGGAAGGTTCTTCACACAGAAGCCTGGGGAATTGATCCTCAGGTCAAGCTGAAGTTCACGTAAAAATAAAGCATGCTAAAGCCTAAATCCTTTTTTCAGTTGTGACTAACCTTAAACTACATTCATCTGCTTATCTTATGACTGAAATATTTCCTTAAAAGTATTTTATAAAAAAGAACATTTGTTTGAAAAGTTGCTCTATTTCCCAAAAAAATGTATGTGTATTTGAAGCATAAACAGGTTATTTTTTAAAAGTTGTTTTCTTTTAAAAACATATTATGCTGTATGTATCATTAAGACTGATGCTTTTATTCAGTATATCCCAGGACAATACAGCCACATCATTTCACTAAAATATTTCTGAGTTTAGAAATCCTTATTTCTGTTTATTGATTTCAGCAAAGTACAGCACAATCCTAAATTAAAACATTTTTAATGCATAAAGTTTTTATCTTCAAAAACATTACTTACTTCAAGGTATTTTTACTCCAAGCAAGCATTTGCAGTACACTTAACCATCCCTCAAGTTGTCTTAGACTTTTAGAAGAAAATCCATACTATATATCCATATATACAGATATATAGACCAAGATATAAAAGAAAAGACAGCAAGTTAGAGTTCCGTCATGTCTGTGCTTAAAGGGGACTTCAAGCATTAATGATCTTCCTAAATATTTTGGACTAACTCATGTTCTCTTTGATAAGCAACAAAAAATGAAAAGCTATCATTCAAAATAATTCTTTGTGAAAACTCGATAGCAGATGAGAACATAAACATGAGAGCTGGCATCTGTCATCGAAATATCAAAATTGACAGTCAGTGGACTGAACACAAAGACTTGACAGATTTCAGAGGGCTTTTGATAGCACAGTTGTGCAAAAGCTGTGATATTTGTATGTATTTTCCAGTATTTTACTGGAACAAGCCAAACAGCTGACTGTTGCTGTAAATAAAGATAACATCTAACAAATATAACAGGCAACACTGTAGGCTGGAACACAATTATCATGGAACCGTAAGTTAGAAACAGGAAAGACCTGCTGCGTCATACCATCTACTTTCCTGCTCCTGCAGGTCTGCTCTCAGCAATGTGAATAAGAGATAAGACAAGTTAGAAAATACATTCAAATGGCTTATGGAAAAGTATTTAAAATGCTGAACAAAATACAAAGCCTTTGAAATTAGAACCAAAACAAGACACAAATGAATTTTCTTTCTTTACCAGAGCTGTGGGCAAGGTTTCTTTCTTATGTTCCTGTTACATGGTTTTACACTGTGCAGCAAGCAAACTCATAAAGATCCTGTCTGGAAAAAACTGCCCATGCAAATCTGTTCCCCTCCTCCACCCCCCCACACCCCCGTTCTACCTCCCATGCCTAGTACGTTTTCTCCAAGGGCAGACAGCCTAATATAGATTTGCCTGTTCCGGTAGCTTCCCCTAAAGCTGCAATTTTGACGGGACACTCTTTTTCATGTTCCCATGTCTGTAATGATGTCCATTATTAAAGAGGCATTGGATAGGAAATGTAGTGCTGTAAATATTCTGGCAATACAACAACTAGTCATATACGTACACGAAAGCTAAGAAATGCTAACGAACAGTGCTGATCTCTCAGGGACCTTGTTTCCCACTCTGAGAGGCACCATGTAGGATGATGTTTGGCTGCAGTCACTGTCTCTCCCTGTACAAGGTCTCCCAGTGGTGGTAACACCAACATCCACCTTCCCACCGCTCCAGGATCATGTCGCAGCAGGCAGCAACGGCCATAACATGCACCCCGGGGCCAGCAAACCTCTCTGCAGCATTGCCCATGCCATGATGCTGCTCTGGCTCGGTGCCAGGGGCACTTTGTCAGCAGGCACAACCGGTCACATCTGATGCATGGAGCCCATGAGCTGGAGAGGTAGGCTACTGCACGATGTATTTATGAAATATGTGGAAATACTGTGGTAGAGCTTAAGATGAACCCAATAAGTAAGGCTTGACTTGTGGCTGGAAGGAATATAATGAATTGGATGTGGGGCTTATTAGGCCCGACATAGTAAATGATACTTCCAAAGTGCTGGACCTCTGGGAACAGACTGAGAATAATAACGAAAGCTGTGCAAGTGAAACCTGATACAGAGTGAATGGAAGTATAAAAACAACACTTCACATATTTGGTTTCAAAACTGCTGTTTCTGGGATTTCCAACGCAGTGCTCACCTGACAGCACTGCAGAGCTGAGTGCTTGCAAAACCACACCAAACAAAAGAAAAAAAAAATCAACCCCCAAGTGCCCAAGAGGGAACTGATCATTAGGAATTATACCCAGACAGGTGCGAAAATGCCTAGTTCATCTCTATTTGCAATAGTAACTAAGAAAAGGGTGCAGAGAGATACTTGCATCAACACTGATTGTTCCCAGCTCCTTAATTTTTTTTGTTCAGATATGCTTGTTTCCAGTTCTTGGCTTAGCTTCTGCCTTGTGAGCTGAAGAAGCTCTTCAGTGGCTGTGCTCTTGTCACACTCTTCCCTTTCAAGCTGTTCATGTTTAACAACCATCTCTTTCTTATGCTCCTCCACAGCTTCTAGCAGGAACATCTTTGGCACATTGAGCTTGACCAGTTCTTGCACAAATACTGCACACTGAACACGTTTAAGCTCTTCAACAGCTTTCTCTGTTAGACTAAACAGAAGACCTTTCAGCTCTTCACTGGCCTCATTGTCAAGCTTTTCAGTAAGTTCTTCAAATTCAATGGCGTGATCCCTCAGAAGATTTTTCCAGTGGCTCAGGTAATGAGTAACCTCCTTAGTAGTTTTGAAGGGGTCTCCAAGTGACAGCTGCTCCTTCCAATGCTCTTTCTGCTGATTCATTTGCCAAAGAGAGGAAGGTTAAGAGAAGGAACATATCGATTTCTAGATCTTTAAATATCTATTTTGTATCAATGCAAAGTTTCATACTTTTGTTTTACAGTGTTCTCAAAACTTGTTTTTGGGGTTCAGAGACCTATCTAGCCCTCAACATGATGGCTTTGTGTGCCTCTAGCAGGCCTGTGATAATTCAGATTATTGTTACATAGTAGAGCTAACACAGGCCTGTGGTAATTTGGACTGTTGCTAGATAGATGGGCTAACATCTAAACAAATGCATGATCTTGACACAATCCCAACTGGCTGAACTGCAGCATGTGGCAGCATTCCAGAAGTGAATCTGGATCAAATAATAAGGAATAAAAAGAACAGGGGCGTAGGGGGAGGGAGGAGAGAAAAAAAGGTCTTTAAAAATTTTTATTTTAATTTTCCCTATTTTGCAGCATGCAGTAATTTCATTGGAAAGCTAAACCAAAGCTACATATACTGAGAATAAATACAACAAATGAAGCCTCCATAGTTATACCTGCTGGGTCTCCTGGCACTGATATCTGTTAAAGAGCAGAAAACACTGAAACACATATCCTGCAAAAGGTAAAATCAATCTCACCTAACTTTGGTCATCGAAAGAAATGTCACCTAATCCAAGACAGTCTACATCCTTTAGGCAGAGAAAGATAAAGATCTTTGGGTAACAACTCCCTTCCATTTCTCTCAGATCACCTGCAAGTCATCCTCTATTATGAGATGATTTGGAGACCTTAGAGTTGGCTGTGACTTTTAAAAGGCCGAGTTGAGGTGACATGAAGCAACCACACACACAAGCAACCACAAGCACAGCATCTTTTAAATAGTTTTGTAGCTGAATTTTAACCGTGCTGTGGAAGTCATTCAAGTCCCACATAGCCAGGAAACCCATAGAAAACGACAACAGTCAGAGATCTGTGCCATCTCACTGACTTCAGAACCTCAGTTGGCTTTTGCCTGTCTGCACATTACAGAGACTTGTCATAACCCCCTTGGACAGGTTAGACTAAGTAGAGGGGCTTCACAAGTTTCTCCAGTTATATTACTTTCCTGCAGGTTTTTCCAAAAGAACAGCTATTAATTACTATATAATTAATACAGCACATCACAGTACACAGCTAAAACCAACAGTCACTTATTTTCATCTTTGCTCCTGGCAGTGTTGAAAATAAACTACACTTTATTTTTCAATTCATTCAATTTTTAATTCATGATAAGCCCTGTGAAAATAAATATACTGAAATAATTACCTTTTGCAGCATTTCCCGCCTTCGCTTGGTAATGAGTTTCTGGTGAAGCTTTTGCTTTTCTTGTTTTAAATCATGATCGAATTTCTGTTTAACAGAATTAATTTCAGCCTCAGCTCGGTCCAGCAGCATTCCCAAATGACTTTCAGGTAGATGACCTGCTCTGTAATAACAGTGTTTGAAGTCCGTTATCCCAAATTCTTAAGAGCTAAAGGATATTTGAGGCAATTAGTACCATAGTAAGGCTCAACAAAGTAAACACACAGAATGATCTTTGTTTCTTTCACAGTGATACCTTGAGGGGATCAAATAAGCAAGTGGATAATAGATAACCTCAGAGATGAGTGTAGAATTAAGGCAGTTTGTGAAGGCAGAGTGAAGGTGCATGAAGGAGGAACACGAAGAAGGAAGGAAGGAAAGGTAAATGTAAAACCAATTACATATCAGTTAGTAATGTAAGCGGTATTCAAATGAGACATTTTAAACCTTATATATTATTCATAATATTTACATTTTTCATTTAATGCCCCTGAAATGCAATTCTAGACATCTTTCATAACTCCTGCCTCATTAGAAACAATTTCCTCTTTGAAAGATGTAATCTAATCAAGTAAAAACAATTAAAAATTAGTTTCAAGATACAAAGCAATCATATCCATAAAAAGATTTATTCTCATATTTCCTACCACATTTATATCATCAGAAAAACTATAAATATTTCAAGCTAATAGTGAAATACAGTAACCTAACAGAGCAAATTCTCAGTCTGAAGTCCACAGGTCTCTCAAATGGAAGTTCAAAACTGTGGTCTACCTCCAGTTGCTACAGTATTTAATTTCTAAGAGTAAGCCAGATCCCAACCATGCCTGTAACAGTTAAAAAAAAAAAAATAAAATTGCTGTCCACAAACTCAAACTGAATTTCAAAAATTATCTGCTACTATATCTCCCCCAGAAATCCCCCAAAACTTTCTGAGACAACAGCAGAACAAAGGAACATTTTAATTCAGACCAGGCTGTTGGACATCTGTGAGTTATAATTTCTAGTATTAAGCACAGTGGACTTAAATGTGGTGCTGAAAAAGGTCAACATGGAACTTTGAGTAGAAAGCACCAACTCCTGACCTGAACCTGGATGTTATCCAAACACCTCCTGGTTTATTTTTCAAATCCCCATTTTTCAGAAGACATGAACATTACACACAGCTCCTGGATCCAGGGCTTCCAAGTCCCTGTTTTAGCATGATACCTGACCCAATTCATAAACTAGAATAGCAGCTAAACGTTGCAAGCCCTTCTCCAGAAAGGACAGAGTCTCATTCTGGTTTATGAGGATTTCTTGATACTGTAAGAGCTTCACTGCAAATAAAATCCTCAAAATCTAAAAGAAATAAAACAGAAGATTAATGTATTAGCTTGTTTGCAGGCACTGCATTGTAACGGTGGTGGCCAGATTCCACAATTCACACATCTCCATCTACTGCAAGAATCCACAGTACCTGAGCAAGCCATGAAACACCATCCCCTATATAATGACTGCACTGGATAGAAACTCAGCTCTGCTTTATCACACAGTTATGCCAACCAGAGAGCACCTCCTTTTGCAGAGCTTTTCCAATGTCTATCTATTGTAATTCTTTAATCTTCTGCAAAGAGGAATAAAATACCTCTCAGCACCTTGAGAGCAATCCAACAAGCATCATTCTTCGATCTTTTCACCAAGTAATTTTTACCTTGAAAGCAGTCAATGTTAAATCTCAGTGTAAGGTCCAAAAAAACCCAACAGCACCAAGTTTCAAGTTCGTATTTGGTAAGTCTGTCTTGCCCCCCCCTTTTGACCTAACCCACAGCAAAAGATTAGCGAATAAAAGGTAAATTTATTATGGTGAAAAAGTGAGGCAAGATAATAAACAAGATATTATTTTTAACACCTTCATCCTGTCTTGTACTGAGGTAATAAACCCAGGCTTGCTGCATCCAATTAAAACCCCTGTCCAGAAAAGGGGTCTGCAGTGAAAAGGGTCTGCAATAGAAACAGACAGATATGCTGGAACCACTCAGCAAATGAAAGTTTAAGAACAGCCAGGCACCATACAATGACTAGAAAATGCCATATACCTACCTATTCTTAGGATGAAAAAAAAAAAAAAAGTGTCTATGTTATTTCAGTTTCAGGTTGTTGATTTATTCAGAGATCCAATATGTCCACAACTCAAACTGTAGGTGATGCAGTATTGTAAAAACCTATCTATTTATTTATCTGCAATCCCAGATAACAAAAGTAAAGGGCAAAACACCTACCACCACAGAATTCTATGTGAGTTTATGTGGCAACTCATATTGATCAGTATCACAGTAATTCCTAGAAGGCTCAATCCTGGGAAGAGACTTTCATTTCTGGTTTCATATAAATACAGCATAAAAACAATTACAGTACTAGAATTAAAAGATGTCCTGTTCCCAAAGCACTCTGAACTGAAACACAAATTAAGAGAGGAGAAAGACAATGAGACAGTATAGACTGTATGACAAACTGCTTGGTGTCAGCATAACAGACATCTAATCACTGATGAAACGTACAGGCACATGTTTAATGTCTTTGAACAAGGAGAATTTTAATGAAGGAGAATACTGCAGCAATGTCAAGGATGTTTGCAGGGAGATCCTCCCAAAAGCAGTGAGCACCAAGGAAGGTGCAGAGATGAAGTGTGTGGCCAACAGCAGCAGTACCATAGGCAGAACAAAAGCCAACAAATTTAGGAGAAAGTATGGAATGAGGGCACTAAAAGTAAAAAGCAGTTTATATTTGATACTAGAGAATTTAAGGGATGCTGGACCAGCAAAGTAAGATTGTTTGATGCACGGAGGCTGAATCACAACGCTATACAGAAACTATATGGAGAGAACCTGCAAGACTGTGCCCATGATACTCCAGTTTAGCTACTTCAGGATTTCACCTGCTGAACTGACATCTTGCCGGTGGTCACATCAGAATTTATGTAAATAATTCAGGGCACTAAATGCCCTACATAGCAAAGTGCCATAGGCAGAAAAGGCTTGAAGACATTATTAGAAAATTTTATACCGATGCATTACTGTTGGAGGCACTCACTTTCCAACACCAACTTCCTGAAAGGTCCACCATGATCGTTTGGAAAACTACTTTGCTTATAAGAAGGTCCACATAAGTGGAGATTATTCAGAAGAATGAGACCAGTACGAAATGTTTTGCTTCCATCTTTTAAGTGGGCCAATTGACCGCTTTAAAAACACAGTACCCTACAAATTCTTGAGGTCTTACGAAAATTAAAGTTTTGGAAGAAATTTATAAAAGAGCTTGAGTTGTTCATACCTAGCAAGTCACAAGAACTGGGTTCAGTTTTTAACAGACCAAAGAAAGAAGAAAACTTCCTGTGAACAACAGATACTGGAAAAAATGATGCAATGCATTACAGCTGCTGTAGTTGAAAAACATCAAGAACATGTCTCTGTTGACAGCTGGAACAACCTGGGATAAATACTGTCTCAAGTACTGCCCTCTTGCCCATTACTCTTTAAAGGAAAACATAAAGAGCCTACCTAGACATCCCTCAAATCCATCATTATAGATTATATTTTAAAACTTGCTTTCCCACTTTTTGGCACTGCAGTCTGTGGACTTGATTTCCAAACGAAACTGAGTACCCACAGCCAGTCCTGACAAATGGGACATTTTAAGTACTCTATTTAGAAATCCCAGCCCGAAAACTCTGGCTGCCCTATTTAATTCAATATGTTCACAACACTCCCAAGAATTGGTTTGGGTTTATTTTGCTTTTTATAACATTAATTTCTGGCCACACAGAATCTTTTTCTTGTTAATTTGAAATTGCCTTACTACCTGATAAATTTGAATCATCCCATTAAGCTCCATTTTTAAAAGACCTCTCCCCTCATCATTTATCTGCTGGTTTATGCATCCCTGAATCTGTTTATCTGTGGTATATCTGATCTACATATTTTCTCAGTTTCTCTTCTCCATACAAACAGTCCTGCATGTTAAAATTCCATTTATAACAGTAATCTTAAAGCACATTATTAACGCTGGACACAACAGATTAAGAAAGACCTGCATCTATATTTAGACAAGCAGATTCAATGCTAAAGTGAAAAACAAGAGAATATTATGGAAACAACTTTGAAGTACCAGCCATTCAGACCAGACTTCTCTTACTGCTCAAATTTTAATGCTACAGTTTGTAAATATTCCCCAAATCACTTTATAATTAGAAACTGAAATACAAGCCTACCTAGCACAGATTATAACTTTCTCGGGGATTATACTAGGATATTTCAGTTTGTCTGTAGAAAAAAAAAAAAAAAAAAAAGAGACTAGCAAATAATCTGAAGTACTGCATTCCAGAGGATTTTAACCTCAAAATCTAAAGAATGAATAACAATATAACAGTCTGACCAACATTTGCCTGAAAGGAATTCCTGCCACAGAAGGTATGGGAAGTTACAGGAAAATAACTAATACTAGTCCCAGGGCATCAGATGGGTTTGCTTCTTTACAAATGCTATCTCTGACTCTGGACATGCTTCCTTTGTCTGCAAAGTACTATGACCGCTGCATACTCCAAGATGTTTAATAGAGAAGCACTAGAAAAATTAATTTTTTCACCTTGGTAATGATGCTTATTGGGTTTGGAAGTTTTTGGGTAGTGGGGTTTTTGGTACATTTTTGGGATGACATCCATGAGGTCTTGGAATACTAATACTACATGTTTCCTTGTAGTTGTACTGTTCTATGACTGTTAGGTCCAATAACAGGCATTAAACAATGAGTGGAATCTATTTTTCCAGCTTGAGAAGTCCCAGTTGCTCACTGCAATGACTCAAGCCACGGATGCAATGGTCATACAGGTGAGAGTTTCTCACAAAGGCTTTTCATATAACCACACCTGTGAAAACAACTCAGAACATTTCTCATAATCTGATTCCAAAGACAGGCATGAACTGATGGAAGGGAACTCTCTGTGAAAGCTGTATCTGAATTATATTTCCTATGCCAAGACATTTAATTTTGGTTTTGAGCCACACAGCTGCAGATGTTAGCAAAATAAGCAAAGCAGTGCAAGCATACTGGAAGAAACTCTCTGATCAACAAATCTTGAGGCTAAACTTAGGGTATGATTCCAACGAGGCAGCACACAGGGCAATCAAAAAGAACAACAAGGAAAAATTACCTTATCATATCAACAGATGCAATCTTCAGTAGATTTTAACAGACTTCCTGCTACCTAATATTAAATTAGTTTTAAATTAAGTCAACATTAGAAAAGAAAAACCACAATGTAAAGACTGATATTTATACTTTTTCTCTTAGCGCATCTTCCACGTGTTGTCAGTGACTGACAACTACGTACACATTTAAGATCAGGTTTCTGGGTAGCAGCAAGAGGTCTCTCCGAGCTCCACATTGCCATGTAATTTTAAATAACAGTGTCTAGTAAGTCGCCATTTCTATCTCTGCACCTTGACTACAAGTATCCTCACCTGAACTCACTCACAGCCTGGATCTGGTTACGATGTCTCAAATAAATCGAGTGTATTACAACAGCCCATTTCCAGGTATCCTTTTTTACTTCACCTAATCCTTACTTTTTAACATTCTCTGCAACAGTGTGTTCTCTGCTAGTCAGGATCCTCCCCAGTTACATTATTTATAAACTTTGCCAACTTTCTTTAGAAAACATTCATGCTTTCCAGCTTGAGATTGTACATCCAGCTCCCCGAACACCATCAATCACAAGTAAACCAAAATAATCTGTTAAATCCAGATATTTGTGCATAAAGAATCCACACAAATGGTCTTAACTGGTACATGCTGTGATGGTCTCTGGTAGGACTTTTCACCTGACTGAGGACTATTTACATGAATAATGAATCTATAAAGGCTTTGAGACTCTTACATGAGTCTGGTTCCCAGTGAAGTCAGCATTACCAAAAGGTACAATACATGCCCTCAGCAATTCATTCCTGTGCTGCACAAAGTGGACACAGACAACAAAGCCTCACCTTAGAGTCTGCTGGGATATTAACTAACAGTCATCAGTTACAAAGTATGTTCTTAGAATTAACTTACAAGATAACATTTTTATGCACTTTTCCTGCTGGGTAACACAGACAAAAGTACTTCTGAAGACTATTCTATTGCTTTTAAGATAAGGTAGTCAAATGGCTGCCAAGAAAACAATCAAGATATTTACCTTTCCATCTTATTAATGAGACTTGATATCTGGGTTGCTGCTGTATTTATAAGTGCAGAGGCTTGAGAATCCCTTAACTGTATCTTACTTATAAGATACTCTCTGTAAGCAAATCTTCTATTCAGATGATATTTCTTGCTAGCTTGCAAAAAATCCATTAGCTCTTCAAGGTCTCCCTACAGGGAAGAATGTGAACAAATGCATTTAATGAGAAGCAATGTTAGTTTCAGCAAACACCTGGGGGTATCAGACCAGATTTGTTCATTAACAGGGCAAAGTTAAAAAGCACTTACAAATGAAAAGCAATGCTTATATCAACTCTAATGATCACATCAAATTATGACTGTTATTTCAACAAAATAAATAATGCGCTGAGCTTTGGGCCTGAATACCTCAATACAGTATGTACTCTCCTGAATAGCTAGTGCATCTCCTGAGAGGCCCGAGTTAACAAATCATTTGACCAGGTACCACAATCAAATAGGCATGCAAGGCTAACAGTGCTAGTAGAACTGTTCCTGATTAAAGCTATCCACAGGCTAAAAAGGTCTTCTTGAACTGGGACCTGAAAAGAGCATGTGTTCTGTAACAGCAGTAAGTGGCATCATGACCTTCTTTCTGTGTTTTGTTTTTTTTTTCTTTACAACGTATCATATGATCAAACAAATAAAGGGTAACATTTTCAAAGGTGTCTCAATGGACTTCAAAGCCAATGATAAGTCTTCCATGTGTGTCCAGTACAGCATGAGGAAAGCCAAGCTCACTGTGCACAGGCTGGCTTAGAAGTTCCTTCTTCTAACAGCAGAGAACAGGAATGTTTTAGGTACCTATAAATGAGTTTGGTAGAGAGCAGAGGAGAATCATAGAATGGTTTGGGTTCAAAGGGACTTTAAAGACCATCTAGTTCCAACCCTCCTGCCACGGGCAGGGACACCCTCCACTATACCAGGTTGGTCAAAGCCTCATCCAGCCTGGCCCTGAACACTTCCAGGGATGGGGCATCCACAGCTTCTCTGGGCAACCTGTTCCAGTGCCTTACCACCCCCTCCATAAAGATTTTTTTCCTGGTGTCTAATCTAAATCTACCCACTTCCAATTGAAACCCATTACCCCTTGTCCTGTCACTACAGGCCCTCGTAAAAAGTCCCTCCCTGGCTTTCCTGTAGGCCCCTTCAGGTACTGGAAAGCTGCGATAAGGTCTCCCTGGAGCCTTCTCTTCTCCAGGTTGGACAAGCCCAATTCTCTCAGCCTGTCTTTAGAGGAGAGGTGCTTCTTCATGAGCCTGGCACAGGCCCACCTCTCAGCCTGTCAAGGCTGCCATTCTGATAGCATCAGGTAGCCAAAACAACGTCTGATACTTAGGTAACCCATGTTTGAGCAGGCGAAACATTGTCAAAACTTCTTTCATTTGCTCTCTCTTCTGCTGGCTGCTCAACTATCTTTTACATGTGTGTTTGCTGCAACTACACCTGACAGTGGCCCATGTGTGACTTTTCTGTACAAAACCCTCCAGGAAACAACTCAAGTTATTCTGTTGCAACAGGCTGAAGTCCTGAACATACTCTTCATTAGCCTCCCCGACTACGTAGAAGATACTCAACCCCTCAAAATACAAAACCATAGCACTTCAGATATACCACAATTTCAATAATCTACACCTCTGGACTGGGGGGACTCAGTACATCTTCCGAAGTATAGAAAAGCACTTGATGCCCAGGGGATTTTGAAAACGCCTGTATAGACAAGCTTCTAAAGGTACTTATCATTCATTAGACAGCACCTGATTTGTTTCAGAAAATGCCATTCATAAAATAGATTTAGCTACCTAATTGCTCTCTTAGTTGCCTAAGTCCATTTATTTGGGCTGAAATTACTTTTGAAAATGTCACTCTGGCATTTCTGTACCATGCTGAGGGCCCCATTAACACCAGCCAGGATAGACCTGGAACCAGAAGTTTGCTGCACAAGCACAATCTGCTCTCAGACCATCCTGTCAGGGAGGGTTTAGCAGCAGAGCTGCACCAACAGAGCTTTCAGGAGGTAAGCAGAGCCTCCTGATGTGCAGATATATCAGAATATTCACTGCAAAACTGGGGATTTATATTACACAATTTCGCACTGCATGGTGTAGACATGTTTTCAAACTTCCTTCTTCTGCATGAAACAGTTGAGCTACTAATCTTACTTTTCCTGAGCAGTAAAGACAAGTCTTAAGCACTTGGGTGCTTTGGAAATATTAGCCATGAAAATAAAAGTCAGCACTAAGCACTTAATTTTGTGGCAAATAGATCTAACTTACTGTTGTAGGAAAAGGCTGTGCGTATGCATCAATACACAGTTGTGTAGATGTCTAGATGTGCATAATGATGGCATTATGCCTTTTAAAATTCTTCCTGAGAAAAGTAGTTATCAAAGTGATAACATTTATCCTGAACCATTTCTCAAAAGCTACTGTGCATTTGTATTCTGTCATAGGTTAGGAATGGAGTTACAATCCCATTACCTGTATTTTAGAGTAACCTTCCACTAATGTTTTAGCTGCTTCCAACTTCAGTTCTCCCTTGAAAGCAGCATTCGTTATCTGCGTAAAAAAGATATTATGGAGCTCTTTTCTCTGGGTAACAGCCAGCTGTCTATAAGCCTTTGCAAAATATTCCTCCTGCTTTACCAGAAGGAACCTCTTCAGGCGGTCCTGCTCCAGTCTGTGAAGTCTATCCAGAAGACTTCTGTATTCTACAGCAGGCTGCAGAGGAGAGAAATAAATAAATCTGAAGTGATTTTCAAAATTCAGCATATGTTAAAGTATCAGTGCTACTAGCTCATACATGTTTTACGCATACTCTGATTACTGTCATTTCAGGTTTGAATAAAGGCTAATACTAAATCAGTATGCACCTTCCATGGTTTTCACCTGTTTGGAATGACAGGGGTTGTACAGCTGTCAATCTCTAATCCAGATAACATATCCAAGGCATAATGAAGTCTTTTTAGAATTTAGAGGCATTATTTAAGGAAAACTATAAAAAGAAGGCATGAAATTCAACATAAAGACTATATATGAAATGGATTTAATAGGTTTTATCAATCCTGAAATCTTATTAAAATTGAATAGATTCTCCTAAGTCAGAACAATGAAATAACAATTGTCATACATTTAAAAACCAGTATCAATTAGAATGTTACTCTACTACAAATCTCTGAAAGTTCGTATTATTGGTGACCCACTTCGTCTATTGGTTTCTACAAATTAATCCAAGAGCATTGTCTTACAGTTACAACAACGTAGTAGAATTAAACGGCAATTAATTTAAAAGCTTCTTTGCAAAAAATACTTTCTTATAACTCGCCAGTAAGACTTATATGTTCATAGTTTTAATCTCGGGTGGCATAAACTCATTGCAGAATCAAAACATACATGTCCCACAGAGCAAAGAATACTTCTTATGTCAGCAGAGCTACCAAACAGCAGTTGTGTTGGTCTTGTTCTAAATTTCATACTACTTATCTGGGGCGTGCTGTTCTCTTCACCTCTACCCTCATTCCCAAGAGACACACTGCAGACAGTACATAATTAATCAAAAAGGCAGGGAATATACATTCTGTGTTTTGGCTGAGAAGGGGAGGAGGTTATTGCTCCAGCTGTTTTCTACTGCCACCCCTTGGATGGCAGTACACCTGCTGCCAGAAGCGCAAGTGTGGGCCAGCCCTAGCACTGTGGTATGCCTTTTTGGACCAGGTTCCATAGCAAGTACAAAATCCGGGCCTTTCACAGACAGGTAAGTGAACAGCAAGACATTAGTATATGATAAATGGATGAAGACAAGTACTGGATTGGCCTTAATTCTTTGGTTGATTCCTACCATTTTGGATTTCCAATACAAATCAGACTGAACCAATACCAATGTAATTTGTGCAAAGAAAAGCTGCTTTGCTGAGAGCATACTCAGTGTGAGTTCACATGCTGAGTTTCAGTCAGGACCCTCTCTGCAAAGGTAGGATTTGTCTTAGTGGGGTATAAGTGTTAGACATCTAGTCTAGGCTCCTTCAATGAGCAACTGAAAGAAAAAGACTTCTGCAGCGTAAAATTCACCTCATCCTTATAAAGATGCCCACAAGTATGCCTTGTTTGCCATCTCCTTTGACTTTCTAGCACCCCTAATTTGAGATGTTCATATCCTACAGATACTTGAAAGCTCCCCAGGGTGACAATTTAAAATTCACTTGGAAACATCAAAGAAATTCAGCTGGCTCACTAGCCTTGTGCCATCAACTTTCTCCACGTGATAGCCTGATTGAAACCAAAGTTCTTCCTGAGAGCCTACACATACTGTAGTACCTTTCATGGGTCATGCTCAGCTTCTTTTGTCAAAACTGCAATCATGAATTGTCACAAAGTAATTAATAATTATAGGTACAGGATACGCAAATAAAAATTATTTAAAACAAACAAACAAAAAACCAACACCAGAACAGAAAGCCACAATTTAAATACTGCTTACAAAGAGAGCATACACAAGTAAGGAATACACTGGTCTAAGGGATTATACTCCTAATGTAACTGGTTTTGTCTCTACAGATGAACTGAAACAGACAGCTGGAAACTCACCACAAATCATTCTCTTAATATGAGTTACAACATTAAACAAGTATGAAACATTAACTTGGGTATTTCAACATTTTAAGCGTACAGAGGTGAAATATTAAATACTTAACAGAATCCTTCCCACATATAGGAAGTGAAAAAAAAAGGGGGTGGGAGAGGGGGAAGGAAATCAGTTTTACTGCAAACATTCAATATACTTCAAAAAAGAATGGAAGACCAGAGCATCATTTTGTACAAGGGATGTTGGATTGGTGACCTGGGCTCTATTTCCAGCTAATGACTACTACTATGAAATCCTGGGTGATGATACTTACATATTCAGACAGAGAACTTGGAATGAAAGGGGCACACATAGGCACTAAGCTTTTACTTAAAAGAAGACTTGTAAAGAATCATACTCTACCTTAAATTATTTATCTCTCTATTATCCAGAGGCTGTTTCCAAGATAAGTTAACTCTCTGCTCTGCTTAAAATACAGATTGTGCTGCTTGCCTTCACTCAGTTTGGAGGAAATCAGCCTTTGGTTGTGCTTATATCCTCAATTTCTTCAAAATAAGAATATAAATATTGGAGGCTTTTTACCTAGATTGTAAGGTTTATGATCGAGAGAGTTTGTTCTGCTCTGAATGTCAAAAATACTTTACACAATGTCTGACTGGAGTTTTTAGGAACTGCTGCAGTAAACTATAGTAAATAAACCCCTGCAAAGTGATGTATTTTTAAGTGACCATAAAAATAAAAAAAATCAGGGTAATAACAACCTTTTGTTTTCAGGTGTCACAGATTCTCTTGAGATAAATTCATCTTCTGGTGAAGTAAAACATTTCTTTAGTAACAACTACCCCAATTATGACACCTGAATTTCTGAACACATTTAAATACAGCTTTTGTCTTTATTCTTCTAAGAGGATAACTTATCCATTCTAGTCTAACAGACAAACCATCTATATAAAACAACATATCATGCAAAACTTCTTGATTTTATACCAAATTTACCTTTTCATTTATTTTCTTCATTAATTCCTCAGCCTCTTCATTTGCAGCTCTCGCTTTTTGGCACTGAGACTCCATTTTCTTCCTAGTTTCCAGATTACATTCAGCTGTTAAAGCCACCATCTTCCTTTCATACTCCTCTTGAATCTCTTTCTCCATTGCAAGAAACTGCTTTTTGAAAACTGAACTCATCTTCTTCTCCACGTGAGGAAAGAGGCTGTGACTTAACACCATGTTCTTCATCATCATAGCAATCACTTCTTTACATATCTGTGTTCGATATGCCTCCAGATCAGCATCTGCCCGTGTCAGGCTGGCAACCTCCAAGCTGTAAAAAGGTAATCAGCACTGTTTGAAATTCCAGATTAACGAAATTTCTATCAGAAAACAAGGATACCTAGATTCATTCAATACTGGGTAGCAATCAGCGAAGCGCAGGAATATCACAGCCTATGAGTTCACTAATCACGATAGTAATCACTCATTAAAAAGTAGGGTGAGCCAACTTCTACTACAGCAACTTTAATGAAGTATGTCCATACATGCATTTCCATTTCAGACAGAAAAAAATGAAAAGCTTTTCTTTAAAATTCAAAACTTTCTCTCACATTAAAAGCAAACAAAAAGTTCCCATGAAAACAAACAAACAAACAAACAACTCTTTGTTGGGAAGCAGATGAAGTGAGTATCTGAATAGACTATCAATTTCATTGACTTTGTAAAATAGTTCTAAATTCCCTGACCCATCTATGTTGATACATGCCGGTTTCCTGTGCTGCGCTGTTATATTCCCTTCTCTGCAGGGAAGTCGGGAGAGTGTTTCGATTATGTGCCCATACAAATGAATTAAAATGGCTGATATCTCTCTCTCAAAAAGTTTTTTTTATAAAAAGCTATAAATGTCATGTTGCATATGAATAAATTCTCATTTATCTTTAGAGTTAATTAGAATTACCATTATTCTCCTTCCATATACTATGTAACTTCTGTAAATCCTATAGCTTTGCCCATTATGCACTCAATTCAGGCTTGGAGAATTAGGTGGTATTCACCCCTGCAAGTCATTTTACATGAACATAATTCACATACAGAAGCATAGTGCTGTAAGTATACAAGAATTTCTTTGTGACTTACAAAATAAACTTCTAAGATCTTAAACCCATTCTTTTTTTTCAGTTAGGCTAAATTATTGGTTTGATTTGTACCACAGTCAAATCTTAGAATAAATTTCAAATGCATAACCAAGATTTTGAGAGGATTTGTAAGATAGTAGAATGACACTACATTCAGAAAGGTATATATCAAAGCATGCAAATCTATAAACATTTCACCTTTTTGTCAAACAAACTTTCCTTATGTAAGCAAATAAAGTTTAAGGAAATCAGTGACACATCAATATCACTTCCACTTTGTTAAACACAAGAAATGAGTTTTCTCCATTTAGAAAGCAATAGGATGGAACTGTTTTCTTACAATGACTCAAATACTTGAAATATTTAGGAGACATTAGCTTAAACTATGAAAATCTATCAAAGAGGCAGAGAGATTTTTCTGTTGCAGTCTCTCAAAACCCCAGACACACAGTTAGGATGGCCATAGTCGTCTTGGTCACCTGCTGCAGAGCTAGCCAGTTACAGCTGCAAAATCTCCACTCTTTTCCCCTCTTCCATTGATACAGGAGCAGGAATCACTGCTGTATGGGGACACATCCCTGTGATTGAAACACTGTGTGCCTGAAACATTCTTCACAGTAATCTGAAGATCCTGTAAGAGGTAGTATTTTCTATAATGTCGCCAAGACCACACAACAACCCAGCTTCTCTGTGCCGTGTAACTGCAAGGACATAGCCTTCCTGGGTGGTGTTCAGCTACATGCATGGTCAAGGCCCCAGGGTACCGATCTCTCTCTGCTTGGGAAGACTCTTCTTGCTCCAGGACAGTGGGGAAGCCCCAGAGGACAGGTGATGGCAGGATCAGGGGAACAGGATGCTGAAGCAACACAGCAAGTACCTCAAAGGGGCAGTGCAGATGTGTATTTTCTCTTAAGTCTTCTGCTGGCATAGCCAGCTAGCCCTAAGCTTTTTACTTATGTCAACTAACTTAAAAAAAAAATTAAGCGTTTCAGTTTTGTGCAAATGCACTTAAATAAAAACAAGGATCCAGAAAAATGGGAGCTTCATGTTATAACAGTTCTCTAACGACTGTCAGGCAGTGGAAAAGGCTCCCCTTCATAGATTCACCAATTAATTATTAGCCTGTAAAATCCAAGACACCAGATGAATTTTTCTGTTTTAACTCCCACTACAAGTCCAGTAGCTCTGACTTAATGGAAGCGTATCTGCCTTTTGTAAGAAGCATCTTGGTTTTCAAGTATTCCCTAATAGAGAACTAAACAACACTTTAATTAATTGTTCCACTTCATAATTCCTTTAAGACCTAAAACCAGTCACCTTATCCTCAGTTTGAATTCGATTAGTTTCAACTTCCACCTCTCTTTGTTTGCTGGAATAACTAGTTCCTTAGTCATTATTTTTCTGTTCTTCATGCATGCACTGATGGTGGTCACAGCACCAACAACCCTTTACTGAGGTGTGAAAGGCTGAATTCCTCACCTCTATCTCCCTCTCTCTCTGGAAGGCAACACTTCACAGCTCCACCATGTTGATACACAGGTCATAACACAGCATTTACTTCTTATCGCAAATGCAGGAGTTTTTTCAGCACTTTTTGAAAAAAGATTAAGCCCTCTCCCACCCACCTCCTTACTTGTCACTTTTCCAGTCTTCTTCAGCAGTGATCCCAAGAATGAAAGGCAAAACCAAACACCACCACAACATTTCCTATTGTTATCTTTCCCTCAGTCTTCCCACAATCTGATTCCATTTTGAGCAAGATTCCCATGCTCCTTCTCATCCACACAGAACTACAGTACCCAACTAACTCCACTCCTCAAGACAGTGGCACATGCACGAGGAGCAATAGGTGTATTTCACCTGATGCTCATGTGTCAGCAAGTGAGTGATGAGGCTGTTAAAATCTCAGGTGTATTTAATCTGCAACTCCCACTCTGTTTTCCTGATTGCACATATGTGAAGAAGGCAATGAAACATAAGCAGCATTTAAACTGTTCCACCAATCCAAGGGTAATAGCATGGAGAAAAAACTGATTAGAAGCAGCAGCTCTCCCAGGTCACATCCTGGAAGACATCAGCCAGATTATTACCTTTATTCAGTGGCAGCTGAAGAAAGTTTGCATCTGTAAAAATGTGAAATCTATCTTCTACGTGACATACTATGCTTCTGGCCCCCTCAAACAGCAGCCAGCATGAGCAAGACAAGCTCATCACATGCATCAGAGACCTTGCTTCAAGCTCTTACTCCAAATGAGAGGTTGAGGGCAGCCTTAACAAGTTGCATCAATAAACTCTTGGAGTCTTAGATGACAACAGTCAATACAAAACAGGAATTTTGGACATATAATAAACCAAATGCTTTCAGACACAAGTCTATCCAAAGAACAATGCTTAAATGTGCAATGATTTGTGACACCTAGGAAAAAACCAAATGCTAGTGTAACACTCTGTGCCTCCTCAAACCATGGTAGATTTAATAAGTTGCTTTAAATGCTCTGCCCTCTGCTTGTTACAGCAATTCATGTTTAAAAGGTCTCACATCTCTTCCTGAGCATATTCAGCATAATAGAAACATGCAAGCCAATGAAGTACATGTAGCATATGGCAACCTACTGATGAAAAAGATCAAAGCTGCTGTTGGACAAAGTATGCAGAGAAGGGATGAGGACAGTACAGTAGGCAGCTGGTACAAAAGTGTCAGGGGAAGAAAGGTGAACAGACACATAAAAAAAATGAAACTGTAAACAGCAAGTAAAGATTTTTCACTCACTTGAAGAGGAAGAGGATTTAAAGATCTGTCAGAGAAGATCTGGGAGGGGAGAATCCCAGACACCAAACAGAGAGAAGCAGAGAGCATGCCTGAACATCTGATGTCCTCCACACACCTAATAAAAAAATACAGGAAAGCAGCTAGGGTCAGGGAAGAAAGGTATAGTTAATGAAAAAAACCAAAACAAAGCATACCACAAAAAAGGAAACCTCTCATTAACTACAAAATAACTGCGTCTTTAAGTCTTATTCAAATTAGAGGTCTGCAGAGGGACTTTTTGAATAGGAGAATTAATAGCTGCTGAATTTAACAGTCCTGAAGTGAACTAATGGCTTTCTGACACGTTTTTAAAATTAATTCAGAGTTTTCAAAGATAAGAAACTACTGTGACATAACTTTCTGAAGTCTAAAGGGTAGAGAAGTATCAAGCAAAATCCCCTTCAGTGACATTTTCTCACCAAAAGAGTAAACCCCATTATTTTTAAAAGGCTCATCTCTCACCAACAAATGGTGACCAATTAGTAGCATACATATTACAACAGCATCCAGAGGAGACTGGAGCCCTGTGGTAGCTGTTTCTGCAAAAGCATCCCTTCGTGACACACAATGCTCCCAAAAAGCATGTGATTTAGGGCCATTTGTGGACCACGGCACAGCACCCGCACCAACTCCTGCTGAAGAGAGGACTGCAGCAGGGAAGGACAGACAGACACACAACTGACCCCTGCCCGCTGGCACTACAGCTACTGTCTGAGCCAGAAGCACATCTCCTGCACCCATGGGCACAGTTCCAACAGGACTGCTGCAGTGATAAAGGGAAAAGGTAGACAAAAAAGAAGTGTTATGGTCCCTGTTGCCTTGTCACACTTTAGAGAAGCAAAGATGGAGAGAGGGTGAGACAGGGAGAATCACAGGCCAGAACACTACCTGCAGGGCTGGCTTTAGTAACAGAACCAAAGAACACCAGCTCAAGTACAATGGGCATCAGAGGTCTACAGCTGCAGATGTGATTCGTTTCCTCAATCATTCATTTATGGAGGGGTTAGTAATATGTTGTCAATAATTTGGGCTGTGTTTTGGTTTGGGTTTTGTGGGTTTTTCTCGTGTTTTGATTTTTTTTTTTAAAGTACTGTGTCAGCGTGGACCCTGTGTGCAGTGCCGTAGCTGCCGTAGCAGAGCGAGGCACAAACCCTTGCACAAGACCAAAACTGTGCTACAGCAGAAGCAGAGGCAATGGCACAAGGTGTGAATGGCCACCAACAGCTACCGACTGCCCAAACCCTCATTCTTCAGCCCTCCCTTGACTTTTCCTGTTCTCTGCCTGCGGCCAGGCTGGGGCAACCCACCTGTGTCAGAGGCGGTCTGAAGATGCTCTGTGCTACACCAGAAGCTGTGCTGGCCTGCAGCCAGCTCTGAACAGGGGGATTCATCCATCAACCCAGCGACACTTACACAGCTAAGTGTCAACTTGGCACAGCTCAAACCGGAGCTTACAGAGAACACAGGACCTTTTGTCATTAAATAAAGTTACTAAGAAAGGTACATGACAATAATCTAAGAATGCTTTCACATGGATGAGTCACAAGTTAAGTTTAGCTTTCCAGAAAAATTCAGAATGCTAACAAAACCAGAAATAGGATTCTCATGATAGATGGGGGAAAAAAAATCCCAAAACTAAAAAGATGATAAATTGAGCTGAGAGACCAGTAGCTCTTCACAAAAAAAATTATTCATGACAATCTGCCGAAAGTCTAAACATTAGATTTGGCAGCAGATTCACTATCAAATTCATTTAACTCTCCATAGCAATATAAGGAGAGTAAAGGTGTTTCAGTTCTTACATTAACCCATTTAAAAAACATTTGAATAATACTTTCTTCTTTGACGGAAGAAAGCATGAAAACTGATAAACCAGTGATCTTCATCAGACCAATTTTAAATCTACAGCTAGCTACAATACAGCTGTTGCAACAGAGCTCAGAAAACGGTATTTCACTGAAAAATCGCTATGAACCCCTAAAAAAGACTCCAGTCCTGCTTCCAGTAAGTCATCACACATTTTGCTATTGATTTTAAAAGCACCAACTTCAGCCTGGATACTAACAAAAGCATAAATAAATATTATGGCTATATGCATTATGCATTGATGCCCGAAAAGCTTCCAACTTTGCTGTGATCTACTCAGATTCTTCTGATCTACTCAGACAGGGTGAGTATTTAGGTGACAGAAACAGCAGGAGATACCAGTCCTCTTTCAAAGTGATGTGGAATAAAGTATCACTAACAGCACTACTCTCAAAATCAGACTGTGTTCTCAATGAGATAAATCATTCTGTGTGGACAGCAGAAATGACCCATATAATTCTGAACACAATTCCTTCATAGTTAGCCAACATCAAAAAAAGTGCCATTTTTTGATGAAAAAAGATACGTATTCCTCCATTTGAAATGACTTGTTTTCTTCAGTTCCCGTTTTATGGACTCCTAGTTGAGCTTCTCTAACGGAAAAAAATGTAAGGTTTATACACTTGTCAAATTTATAACAGTATTCATAACAGAGAACTACAAATGCAGGATTTGGGGTTCATTCCATACGTATTCACTGTATTTTACTGTTATATCCATGTGAGTATTATTTATTGTTGTATTCCTGCATTGTACACATTGCACAAAACCAGGAATGAATATGCCCTCCCTTCAAAAATTCTAAAATTTCTATTACACTTTTTAAAAGTTTATGAAATACAGAAATACAGCAGATCTTTTTTTTTTTTTTTTTGTACTAACAATGTAACTACTACTCATCATTTTCTGTGTAAGAATATTCAAGCCTAGCTACTGTGACAATGTGATCTTTTATTCCTACTTTCCATTTGAATTCAGGGTTAAAAAAAACCCACATTTGCTCCACAGCAAATTAAATTGAGATGTACAGCACGAAATTTACATTTAGAAAGAAAAAGTGAACTGCTAATATGGTAGTAAATTGTTTTTGACTTTTCTGCAAAGGCTCTCTGGAGACAGTTTGATCCTGTTCTCTAGTACATTGGCCTCAATGCCCTCTACCATAAGAAAAAAATCAGCTGCAATGCATACATATTACTTAGTGATTTCCCAGAATAACTGGCAGTATGTATTGTGTATCAGCAAGCAGGTTCAAGTTCAGCTAGAGCTGTGACAAACTCAAGGAAGCATAGCTGTGCAAAATGAAGATGAAAAAGAAAAGTTGTAATAGTGGAAAGCCATTTAAAGAAATTAAGTTGCCTTGAACATATCTGTATCTTCTGAGACTATAAGCACTGTCAGAATTCATCCTGTTGGACACAACCCCAAACTGCTCAGCTCTCTTCATATTCTGTTCCAGACATACAGAAAAAAAGACCCACAACATTTTGGAACACGATCTTCTAATGCGCACGTCAAATATTCAAATCATACAGCTTCTTCTCATTAGCATTCACTGCCAATGGGCCTATATTCAGGAATATACACAGTAAGGAACCTACTGAGAATAAAAGCCAAGCTATTTTGCTGCATAATGTACATCAAGAATATGAGTTATTAAGACAAAACTCACAAAATGGGTAACTAAGCAGCTTCCATATGAAATATTAAAAGTATGTTTTGTTCTCTAGCCAATCCTCCTGACATTCCAAACTGTCTATCCTCAAAAGATGTCCCTGTCCATAAATATTGAACACATGCTCCTAATGTATTTGCTAAACAATTTGGCACTGTCTCTTCGTAAAAGATATTAACTATTAACATAGCTTTATGGAGTAATTTTCTCATTTGCTTCTGGACAAAAGAACAAAGCACCAGAATGATTCCAACTGTGTTTACTATCGCAGTGCAATTTTAAAAGAATATATCCATTATGTTGGCAAGTTTATACATATGCCATGTAGAGAAAATGACACCAATATGTGCAGAAGGAATTATCAAACTAGCATATAAGCAAGATGTTGTTGGTTGGTTGAAAATATCTAAAGTATCAAAAGCTCTCTGTAACAAAAGCCCCTATACCTTTGCCTCACCAAGTAATAAAAACCAGGACCATGATGCTAAAATTCATATTGGCAAACATATGACATGAAAAACTGGACTCTAAATACACGTCCAGTTCTTATCCTCAGTATATTTCCAATCCTCTGACACAACAGAAACCTCATTCCTCAGTTTCTTACAGAAAACTCAACTATTCTATTGGGTGACACTAAATATAATAAACCCAAAGGCAACATTGTTGAAAAAATGATTATGACTACAATTAGTAAAACTGAATTTCATTCAAGCACAGAATCCATTCAGATTGACTGCAATTATCCATTAATAAATACAAATGCACCATCTTTCTTTTTCCCATTATGTTTTACAAACCACTATCCTTAAAGCACATAATAGAGTAAAAAGAATTGCTTCATTCTCATTTTAGCCTAGAACCCTGTCACAGAAGCTCCTAAGGCAACGGTATTTTATCTTTGTCTTTGATATCAGCTAAAAACCTGGATAATGTACAACTGTTTATGAAGCACAAGACTAAAATTAAACCTTTAAGGAATATAAATCAGAAATTGAAAGGACAGCTTTGCCCAAACTAGCAGAATGAATAAGGAATTAACATTATGTAAAGAAGCATCTTAAGTTAAACATCAACGTGCCAACAATTAGAGGTAAAACAAGGGGTGTATTATAGTTACTGGAGAAAGCAGAAGCAATACTGCATGTATCAGATATAGTAATGTTGTAGCCTTTCTGACCAACCTCTCTACAATTTTGAGATTCATCTCACTCACCTCCAGACTCCTATAGCTGAGCTAATCAGTCCCGGCTCCAGGCTTTAGGGTCATATGACAGCAGCCATATGACTCATTTTTGACAGTCTACTTTTGGATGAGAATAATCATACCCTAGAAATGCCTTTTTTTCACCTCTGAGTGAAAAATGGAACTCAGGGCAACTTGTTGTAGCAGTTCACATTACAGAGATCCCCACTCAGTCAGATCAAGTACACCATCAGTAAGAGAGAATAGGAACAGGTATGTAGTAACTGGACACACATATTCAATGAGTGCCAATAAAAAGACAGAAAAAATGGAAAAAAGTATAAGTGCATCTGTGTGTCACCCCCTAACAGTAAATGAATCAGAAGGTCCAGTTTAAAACTACAAGAAATTAGAAGAATTGGGATAATCTAAATAGAGATTAGGAAGCACCCATTGCTAACAGGAAGAGTCTGATTGGAGTGCTTCACAGTAATGTCTATCACTCTTTCAATCATCTTTCCTAGCAAGAACTACTGTAATTCTGGATACCTTTGTGGTCCATCTACTATCCTCATCCTGGAAGAAGGAAAAAATAACTCAGAATCTGAAGAAGGTTAGAGACTGCTAATGGGCATCTATTTTATTCACTGCAATGATGTACCTCCTTAGAGGTAGAGAAAATAGAAATTGCGAGGCAAGAAGCAGAAGCAAGAGAGACCTCTGTGTCAACTTTTAAATATTTAAAAACTTTAGCCACTGGATATATACTCACACTAAGAAATGAATCCTGTTTTATGGGTTTAGAAATAATCCAGTTATAAAAATAATCCCATCCAAAGGTTTGCAGGAATATTTACCATAGTGTATCTGAAAATAGTTCAGTGCTTTTTTTTTTTAAACTAGCTAGATATTCACTATCCCTGAAATAAATTAATATTCAAGTAAGTTAAAACAATGTTTGATCCTGTTCTTCTTAATATTTACATAATGATTTTCAGGATAAATCTTCTCAAAGCCTGAGTTGCTATACAGTTATAAAAGCAAGGACACTGTGCAATTTACAGAGATAAGTATCCCAATTATCAAGGAAATGCAGAAAATAATAATGCTGTTAGTTACTCTTTAAAAAAGAAAATTACTTCCATGGTCCTGTATCTTTTCTTTTTCAGCTTCTACAGATTTTATAGTTGCATAGTACTCCCTGTAACCTACCTTGCCAGGAGCCAATGTTACGACTGAATAAACAAAATCCGCTTTGTCCTCAGATCAGACCTTTTTATCAAATTCAGCTGAAGAACAGATGACCTTTAACAGCGGCATGTTTCTGTCAAACAGCCCTGACTGGCCTTTCAACAACATGTGGAAAGTCTCCGCTCTACCGAGAGGTTCCTCTGACTGCAGCTACGTGCTATCTTTCCAGCAGCGCTATGAGCTGTCGCTCCTTAGCCTCTGATCCAGATGTTGCCAAAATACACTGCTAAACAGCAATGCCAGCACCTAGCAGGGTCTCTCTTTTCTACTACAAAAGCCACCCTTTTGCGAGCAGAATGTGTTCAGCAATAGTCAAATACACTCTCTCAACACTTTCTTGTACACAGAAAAGTTTCCCTTTACTTAGTGAACCACAGAGAGGCAAACCTAGATGTTGATTTGGACTGGAAAACTTGCATGCCTATGGCCTAGATGGAGCTGTGACTTCTGTAAGGTGAAGCAATATGAAATAACATGATTTTCAGTTCCCCAGATGGCTATTTAATACAGTTCAAAAACCTAAGGTAGTGCAGTTATATGTGTAAACAGCCTCTATGAAAAAAAAATTAAAGGGCAGACACTCAAAACATATTCAAAGGTTCAGTTGATGATAAATGTAATAAATGTGATGTAATAGCAGCGAACTCTTACTCTTCTAAAGCCTGAAGCATGTTCCCAGATTCTTCAAAGAACATAATATCGATGATTTGGTTGGTTGTAATTATATCTTCACTAAAGAGATCGCCTGAATTAAACTGAGAATGCTCCAGTTTGTGATTTTGGCTGAGTTCATGCTGTATCCCCTAAAAAAAAAAAAAAAAAATACACTGAGCATCTGATCTCATTTTATTGCTGGTAACTTTGGATGAGAAGGTTCCCCCTTATCAAACTGTACAGCTGGAAAGGGTATAAAAAGATTGTACAATTCAGATATGTATCTGAAAAATACACCACTTTTGTTTCAGGCTGAACTTTTTTTGTATATAACTGATCTAGAATAAAAATGAAGAAATGAAATGGAGAAGACAGAACACTCTACAGTGAATTCAGTAGGCTTGTGAAAGCCTTCTAGAAGGTTATCTTTCACTATAAACTTTCTAGGCCATTTAAAAAAAAAAATTACCATGGTATACAAATTACATGTGGCAAGATTACAGTATTACGAGGCGAACAACATGAACACCTAATCCAATGAATGATGGAAATGACCCAGTTCACAGTTCAGTGAGACTCCCTTAAGAACTGAGGGCTAATAAATTTACCATACAAAAACCCCACTATAAACACCTCATGCTAGGACAAAACTAGCATGATGATTTTTAATGATTTCTTTATCACAGCTTTTTCTGTAAAAAGAAACAAGACATGCCCTTTTCAATTAAAGGGATTATTTCTCCATTGTTGATGGAGTAATTTCAACCACAGAACGTAAGGCTGAAAGTGATTTGTGAGCTCCTCTGGTCAGCCCAGTGTGATGGGAGATCCTCCACTGTCTGAGCAGAAGAGGGGTTCAAATCTCTGAGCACATCTCTCTTACAGGACTGCTCCAATCACTGTAATACTCTGCCTGAGGTCTCTAGCTCCCTCTCATTAAAGTTGCTCCGCTTTACACAAATACATAAATAATTAATAGAAGCAAGGGCTGAAACTTGGGCCAACTTGATGAATATTTATCAAGCTCTGTATTTTCTCCCTCTGTCCTAGTATGTACTGAAATACTTTCTCCAAACTGGCACAGTTTGGATAAAGAACACTGAAAATGCTTCATACCCAAAACCAACTCTTTTGCTTCATCACTCCAGAGATTAAGGCACATCCAAGGAACTAAGAGACCTAAATTCAAAACCCTATTCCTGATAATCAGAAATACAACTTGGACACAAGTCTGCTGTGCCCGAGGTGAGCGGTCTCCTCCCTGGGCAACTGCTTATAACCCACAGTCATCCTGCCTCCCATTCTAAGGCATGAAAAGGAGAGGAGGAAGGGAGGAATATGAAAAGAAACTAATAGCCAAAGGGTAATCTATCTCCAGTTTGAAGCTAATATCCAGGTACTGACAGCAGTTCTTTTGATCAGATTATCATTCTTACACTCCCCTCTAAATCTGATTGTGCTAAAGATTAGAGGTTGTAGAGATTACATTACCTGTGAATCCAATCCATCACTTGGTGGCGTTTTATTTCTCTTCAAAAACTCTTGAGACAATCCATATTAGTTAGCAAATTGTATAATTGGATATAATCAATGAAAAATTTTAAATAAAGTACCATTACAGACAGTATGACTCACCTGTTTTTTACTACGGAAACTCCATTTTAATATTTGGGTTTGGTAAACAATGAGAAAAACAGCACATGTCAATACAAAGGAAACAAAAAAAGCAATGAAGAACCCTGAAGCATGGATGGCATGGCTGTACAATATCTGCAATGAAAAGACCATATCATTAAAACTACATTTTAAATAAATACAAAGATCAGACTCAAAGATTATAACTGTAAGCAAAATAGTATTCTTAAATGGCTTCACAGAACTTCAGCGTTTCTCAGCATTAAGTTGCAATTACCACATTTTTTATTAATATTTTCAACAGTTGTCTGTTTTCCATAGGTTTTCAAGTCAACACGGTTTGCTACATTCACCCAGTCCAAATTCCTGTGTATCTCAAAGCAACGGAACTCCCACAGACTAAATTTTACGCTGCTGAGACTTTTGGGTGTCCCAACCATAACAGCTTGTTTTCCAGCGTCGCCAAACTCCCCTAAGTCTGGTTGAAATTGATGTCATTTGACGTTGCCCAGAGGCTCTGAAAAATCAGTCTAATGTTGGCTACCTCTAATTAATGGCTATTTCTTGATTCAATAAAACTGAGTATCACCACAGGGAAAAAGCACCAATATGTGTTCAGAATAAATATGTAACGGACAGTTGACAAAACCACCCAATTTGTGTGCATCCTTGCAGTTTCTGCATGAGTCAGAGTCAGAAAAAAATAGCAGGAGCACTGGAACCACAAGCCAGCTAACAACTTTATAGGCCTTTCACTTTAGCTCTTAATTTAATCTTTAAGTTGAATTGCATTAAAAATTAATATTTACTTCATGCCCCATGTAGCAGAAGTTAATTCAGTGTTTGTTTAGTTCTTTGAGATCTTTGGGTGAAAAAACACTGCAGAGTTATTAGTATAATGTTTCACCACAAACTAATCACTGTGCTGGGACTAGAACGTGTAAATAATTAACACATTTGCAAACTGGGCCTGGTCATCCCTTGGAGCAAAAACCCGAGAGTATTCCATAGTCAACAGTAATTCTGCATAGGAAGCGCTAATTAAACATGGTCCACAATTTGAAAAGGATTTATTCCAATTTAACAGCAGATTTTTATCCTTTTACTGCCTAGTTTTTATCTTTCTGGTATTTTTTTCTATCTGTCATCTGTCTAACTGAAAGGAACACCTGCATGTCAGACTTTGTTGTTTCACAGGTTCAGCTCCTCAAAGCTACTGGAGACGCTCAGTGCTCATGGATTTCAACATTTCAGTTGAATTAGGCAAAGATGTCAGTATCAAGATCATCAAGACAGTAATACAAGCTGCTACTGGACACTTGCACAGTTGCAAGAAGGTCCAAGGTTTACTTTACACTATTGTAAATGTAAAATCAACAATGGCTCTGACTGACAGAGTATCCTTGCTTTTTTTTGTCTTTTGCTTTTTAATGTGCTTCGTCTAAAATTATGCTAAATTCTTAAGCCATCCCAACAGTGGGAAGAGACATTACGGGCCCAAGTTTCTTTCAAAAACTGCTGTGCTCCTGCTGATTTGAAGGATGCTGAGGGAAGCACGCCTGGTAAAAATCAGATCAAAGTCATTATTCTCATCCATCCCACGCAACATGCTTAGATGGGGGAACTTATTTTCATCCTTTTCTCTACAGCTTCCTACCCAGCATCAAAATCACCCAGTCAAGGGCAGTGGCAAGCAGTACTCAGAGCCCCTGAAGAGTTGTGGGAAGACATCTTCCACAGATACTCAGACAAGCAACATTTGTATTTTTTCATAACCCACAAAATTACTTTGTCACAGACAAACAAGCATTTTCGTCCAGCAACACAGAAGAGAAAATCCACAGGGTTTGCAAAACTTTAACAAACAGCAGAGTAGCTGAGTGTGCAAGCAAACCGTGTGAAAGCTGATGGGACCATCTTAGCATGGCACAAGCCATGACTACATAATTAATTCTGCTCTTTTCTGTCCCCAAAGTCAACATTTAGTATCTACTTAGACACACATGTGTTGACTTCACCCGACCCATGAACAGGTTTAAACAACCATTTTTAATAAATAAAAGCTGAGGTTGAGAGTATTTATGACAATTGAAGATATGGACGAAATACAATATATCACACCTTTTTCAGCTGATCATCATTTCCTTGCACAAACTGATTTCATTTGGGAACCTTAAGTTTGTTCACAGCCCAAAAGCAAATATTATGCATGTGAAACATAATGTGTCCCATAATTTCTAAGCTTTATTTTTCAAAAATTAACAGTATTCTCCACACACCTTTACCACACATTTTAATTATAAAACCTGTTCATTTAGTAAGTTCAAATGCAGCTGAGTCGATTTTACCTAGCAATGGAACAGTCCCCAAGAGTTTGTTGAGGTCTAACTATCGAGTTCAAGTTGGAAAAAAAAACCACCCTGCCATAAAGGTTTTAAGGATAGTAATAGATTGCAGGAATTGTTATGGTGGGATGAGACCAATGTAGCTTACACATCAGCAACTGCTGCAGATCAATTCACACTGAACTCTACAGAAAAACATTCATGCATCTATCTTCCTAACCCAGTCAGTTACCGCACGGCTTATTCCTTTAAGACTAAGAATTTCCAAAAAATACATTTATTGTAATTCCAAGTATAATTCTTAGCTACATAGATGTCCAATCCTTTTAAATCTTACTTGATTTTTATGCAGGAACAATGAGTTCTCTAGCTCATGCATAGTTTACTTTACAACATGTTTAATTCTGGCTTTGATTTTAACAGAATGAGCACCTGATCTTTCATTATGAAAAAGCCAAGTATGGACTTAGATCTATTACACTAATAGAAGCTAAGAGGGCAGGAGATCACCAGCAGAAGAGAATACTGGTACAATCCCTGTGCGCAATCTCCAAATAGACTACTGATTTTAAAGGTGGAGACGAATTCATGGGACAGGCCAACAGAAGGAATGAGCAGTCTAGTCCTCAGGACCTCTTCAGGCAAACCCCATCCACATGAACTTCAGATTTCAAATGATATCACCACAGCAAAAATATTTTGGGGTGAAACAAACTATTTTCTTCTGCCTGAACACAAATTATCAGTGTTCCTGCCAACCAAGCCACAGCCTCCTAAAAAAAGACTCCTTGCAACACAGCAGCATGTCAAGGTAATGAAGGGCTGAGGGACAAAACATAAAGTTTGGTGAAGAGATTACTCTAGCAATGAAAGTGATGGATGCAGTGGGGAGTTCTCTACTAGAAAATTATCTAGAAGAATAACACTGTTTGCTGCTATCAATGTAATTCTGAAGGTTTGTTTGGCCTCTTAGAAAACACGTTAATTCAGAAGCCAAGAACCGGAAGTCATATTGGAAGGATGACTAGTTAAAACAGCTATGTTATGGCAAACATAAGCCATGCCTCTCTTAACGCAGTTCTAGCTGAGTGATGAGATATAAGTATGTAAGTACATCCTTAGTTCCTGGGATTTAGTTCAGATTCTCCGTAAGTTTAAGCGGGAGAGTCAATATAATAACAAATCATAGAATTTACCTTGGTCTTTCCTTCTTCGGTTACGGTGAACAATGCTGTCAATGATACAAGGTGTGTTTTATTCTGAGAGAAAGATAAAAATATTACATGTATTAAAAAAATGAGTTGAATCAACTGGCAAACAGCCCAGAGTCTCCTGAAAAGCTTTTCCTTAGAAGATATACTTCTCATTAAGCTTAAAGCTGAAATAAATCCAATAGGAAAATGCAGTGTACTTAGCAGTAACACTAACAGACAAGGAAGCAGCTGCTCTGTGGGGTACACTCCCCTTCTAATTACACAGAGGCTTATTCCAGTGCTCACAGAATTCCAATTTTCTGTGCCTATAAAATCTGGGTTGACTGAAAATGCACAGAACATGAGCCAAAGTCAGTGCATACGTCCAGAGTTGGTGCATATGTCTCTAGTTTTATGATTCCCTGGTTTTTCAAGTCTTGCTCTCTACCAGTCTAGTAACACTCTCATGAACATTTAATATTTTTTCCTCTAAAACAAAGAAGATACAGCAGTTGAAATGAAAATACATCTGCAAGTTCTAATTACATGCAATTATGAAAACCACAGAAAAAAATTTACCAAGTCATACTTAAGAATTGGAAAATTTTACTTTGGAATAAACCACTTCTGCCCCCTTAGTCCTACCTCTTACTCAAAGCTGGGCTAACTCCAGCATTAGACCCATTGTCTTGGAGCGTGGTACAATTAGCACTAAGGATGGAGATTTCTCAGCTTCTCTGAAAAATCTCTTTCAGAGCTTCACAACTCTCACACTAGAAAAGTATCTTCCTTATCAGCAAGAAAGTTATTCTTTGCTGTAACTTGTTTTTTTGATAAAAGAAATTATTTTCAGATAAAAATATGGAAAAGCTTTCAATCTCTACAGGAATTCACACATAAATTACACACTCCATTATTTCCAGAATACATAGATAAACTGGATAGAAATACCAAAAGTAGAGAGAAAAGCTACAGGACAACACACAAACATACTTCACCTATATAAGGAAGTATAGGAATTCCTAAGCTATGAAGAACAACTTAGGTATTTATAAATTCATGGTAAGCAATCAGGGAGCCTAAGAACCTCATGTCATTAAATCCAGGCCTCATTGCTTAGGCAGACAAGAATGACCTTGGAGAGTTTTTTATTAAAAATTGTGAAGAGCAAAATAATATTGTAAAGGAAATACCTGTGATGAACTCCTGAAAGTTAGCTTTGCAGGCAATGTCAAGACCCTGCCATCCCACATCTCCTTTGCATCAAGAAGCGCAGAATAATTGACTGCAAAGTACTCTCCACCTGTTAGAGAAAAAAAACCCAGCTGTGCATATTAAGGAGGTAAGGTACATCTACCAGTGCAACAGTGGCCTCTAAGTAACAGTGTTTGCATTTTCTTAAAGAGAACAGTAGCTACACTGACTTGAAAACAACCCAGTACAGTTGCACATTTTTTATTACACAAGAAGCATTGGTCTGAATCTCTGAAGAGTTGAGCACCCAGCTGAGCTCAGCTGCAGTTACAGATGTTTGCAAAATTTGAAAAGTCAGTTCAGTATGAATAAAACATCTGAGCTTTTTAGGATCCCTTTAGACTGTGCTTCCTCACCAGCAGAAGTGCTCTCCTAGGAACCAAGCTGCAGTAAGCTCACAATGCTGACTTCAAGGGAATTGAGCAGAGGAGGCAGCCAGAGCCTACCATCATAGTCCAGAGCGGAGAGATGTGGATAGATTTGCTCTTTTCCCAGGAAAACTTCTCAGAGATCCTTGGGGAAGGCTTGGGACAGCACTGCAGCTTTTGTTTTCCAACACAGCATCCAGAGTAGACAGTTCCTGGCCACATGAGTGCGACAACATCCTTGTATCTGCTGCCTCTAACAACTCAAGCAAATTTGGCCCAGAATCTGTAAAGCGCATTAAGTGACGCCTCAAGATATTGAAAATCATGTTTTGACTGACACTAAAATTCAATATGAGATTTTTTTTAATATAAAACGGACAGCCTACATTATAATCACTGACTGGTTGGTTCTTCTCCCATTGAAACCAAAGAGAAATCTGATGAGATTTCACATGAATTTTGATTCACAGTGCACTGCAGCACTGAACAGTTTTTATTGTTAATACACGGTGTGACAGTACATAGGCCAGTGTAGGCATAGCCTTTCTGTCTACGCCTACTACAAGGTATGGGCTGAGTCCAGGACTGACATAGTAATGAACAAAACTTAAGCTATGCAGAAATACATTCAGCTGGATTTTCTTCCACTTCAGTGTTCTTCATCCTGATTTGTGCAATGTGTATTGGCTGAGAAAGCTAGCTTCAGTTCCAGATTCAGTAATTATGAATAAATTAAGTAACTGCTCCAACCTGGTTTACTAGATTAGCTCTGCATGCCATTTTTCTGTTCTTTCTCAGGGATCATTCTTTCTTAAGAATCTCTATCGAGACCCAGCAATTCCTTGATGTTTTCAAAAAAATCCAGCCCTATAAACAATGCCACTACTCACACTGCTGTTATTAGAAATGAAGTCTGGCTATCCATTTGCAATCAGACAGCAGTCCCAGGACTACCTATTTCCCTTTCCTATTTGGAAATCTTTCACTAATAAAACACTACCATAACCCTAGACAGTTCAACCATAAACTGATATTACTGAACACCTTGGAAGCTCCAAGAGAAATATGACTCTCAAAAGCCAGCTGCTAATTTTCTATGTGCTTGTGTTTAGGAAAAGGGAGAGAAAGAAATCAAGAAAGGGAAAATTTTATGAAGTGCAATGATCCAACTGCTACCAAAGGAACAGACTGACTCTGAGAGTGAAACAAGTTTATCTCTATATTGCTCACTTTGATTTTACAACCTGCTCGGTTTGGGGAGAATGGATACTGAGAATTGCCTTCTGTCTGATGAATCATCTTGCCTGCTTGCATGGCCTTTTGCAATTCCAATGTACCTCAATACCTCAGCAAGCCAATCTGCTACACTTGGCCCAAGAAGGAAGACTCGTCACATTGATTAAATCGGCTTGTGCAGCAGCTTTTAAAAATATCCAAAATGAACAAATACTATCATGAAAGATTCTGTTTCATTTTGATGGCTGTTACTTTTGCAGAGTACAGGAGCTCACTTCTGTGCCTAGGAGAACAGAAGCAATTCAAAGGTGAGAGACAAAATGTGAGTTAATAAAAATTGTAAACTGTAGCACAAAACCGTTCCCAGAGTTTACCTGTATTAACTGACAATTGGAGAATTTACACCACCAAAAATAAGTAAGTAAATAAATGTTGTGATTTGAACAGATGCTCCTCCACATGTGTAAGCAGGGGTACTTCCCTGCAGATTTTCTTACCTTGCAAGAATCTTTTCCTGTAAATCTGCATACCATCTGTGATCTTACTACCACTGTTTTTTTGAACATGTAGACCAGTGATATTGTCCAGTAGGGTAAGATCTGTAATGTTTGTTGAGAGCAGTGTGTTGGTGTTATTAATCAGAAGAGTAATGTATGCAGTTTGAGGGTCATGCTCAACGTCCACCTGAAAACAGAAATATTAATAGTAATAGTCAGTAATTGTGCAAAATGGCTCTATGTGCATCTTAACAGCAAAATTCATAGTCCTGATTAGTAGTAAAAGTTCATTGTATCTGTAAACTTATTTTCTGAAGGCATTCGGAGAAACCTGCAAATGGCACTATACTTGGTTAGATCTCAAACTCCCAAGGAGATTTTAATCTTCAGTATGTCAAGCTGTTGCTTGGAGACAAAGGGACAGAAAGCCAGAAGTCGGAAACCCAGCTCAAGCAGAGCCAGAAGTGAAAACAAGGATCTGAATGTCCCCATGGTACCTCATACAACACAGAAGCGCATCGTAACTTTATAACCACAGTCTGCAAAATTCGTAACTTTGAACTTCTGTACTACAAGGATGTTTATTCTGCAAGCTGCCCTCACTACAAATTCATTATCTCCATGCAGCTTTAGTCTCTATTTCCCTTCTTTTCACAGCAACCACACTCTCTGAAGGGTGTCAGATGCATCAATTTACCCTTCCCATGGGAGGGCTGATGGAGTAACATGAAGTTTATGGCTTTGCTTCCAGTTAGTGATGAATTCATAAGCTAATCACCAATCTCTAGCAACACGTACTCGTGATTTTATTTATTTATTCCATTAGGCCGTTAATTTTCACTGAGTAATTATACCCTCTAAATGAAATTACTTTAAGCATAGAGTTGCTTACCTCCAAATTGTCTTCCCCTATAACTCTCATTAAACCAGAATTGCCTGAAACTTTATCAGGTCTATAATATACTGGCCTGTACCATACCTATGATGGTATATCAAGCTTCTAATAATGACACCAAATCAACACTTACTTAATTGTCCAAAGTATGATTCAGGCCGAGTCTTTCCCTTTTTTCCTCCTCCTTTCTCAGAAATATCTACTCTGTATCTGGACACCAGCAAACTAAAAATAATAAAGCATCCCTCACAGAAATTAGTTCTAAAAATATAAATTGTGATAGACTTCAGAAATAACATGAGAGTTCATGGCAGCCACAGCAGCCACATACGCAGCTATGATGTTACCGTGCAACACTGATCTCTGCATCTCATACTAAATCAGTATAGAATATTCTATTTAAGTGACAATAATTAAAGTTCAAATCTGTTTATATAGCTAACTCTCCTCAGTATATGGCAAAAATTTTCTGAACTCATTGCAGCATGTTCAACCTCAATTGTATTATACAAATCTTACAGAGGAAAAAAACCTAACTATTCATTTTACCAGATTCTGCAGATAATTATCATCACATATAATAATAGGTATAATCATATTTGTGAGGAAAGCATTACCAATTTCACTTCAACATTTCTGAGACTTAAAATCACCAAATATTAAAAATGTGATATGTTTCTGGCAAATTTTCTCTCTCCTTGTGTCTGAATTGGTATGATGCAGTCAACATCCCTTTCAACTTTTCATGTGCACTCACAAAGGCTAGAAACGTGCTTTAAAAAACACCTCAAAGCCGCAAAGCAGAGACCCTGACCCCATCACCAAAACATGAAAACACACCTTGAAAGGTTCAAACTGCACAGGCTGTATAATAACGCGTTCCACAGTAAGCGTGGATGGGCTTGTGCAGACAAACATGCATGCACTAGCAAAAGAGGGAGCTGGAGAAACAGGTGAAAACTAGAAAAACATTTCCTCCCCTTATTTTCCTATACCTTCCCCTTCTCTTCTGTGAAATGAATGCAAAAAAATGAGGATTTCAGAGTGTCTTCCTGTGCTTCTAATCAGGCACAAATATATTCCTTTACTTTTGTGGAGACGGCAAGTAATTTACAGTAATTCAGATAAATTCCTACAATGAAAGAGGCAGAAAAAGTACCATGTGTATATTCAGAGGCAGGTGGGGGAATATGGCAGCATTAGTCTTCTCCTTCCCCTAGGCAGGAAATTTAAGGTACACTCCCACACACTGTTCATTCTCTTTCTCCAACCAATTCTGCACTTTCTCTTCAGTTTGTTTTATTTAATAAAATCCTTAATTCAGTGACTAAACAAAACAACTCTTCAGAGGTATCCCAATTGTGTTGCTATCTCCTCACATTCTTCCTCAGGTGTCCAAAAGGCCACATCTGTTGCATTTCTGATTAATATTAAATAAATGTTTTGCATTCTTTATTTTTGACTGGTAGTCAGTTTTAAGGTAAACTGCAAAGGGGTGGAAAGAATTTGGGTGTTTTTTCCTGACAGTACCGAAGAAAGCAGAAGATGAGAATCAAGCATAGGGAAGCTGTTGGGTTTGACCTCTCCTAGAAAGAACCCATCCATACGTCACTGGGATCAGCGGCCACTGGCTATCTCTTTTATGTTGCTCCTCTATCTGCCTGAAGATTTTTTTCTTGCCTTTGAAGCAGACGACTATGCTGCCAACTGTCTAGAGGAACTGAACCCAGTGGCAGCCACTGATGATGTGTAAATGCTTATTCCATTTTTTCTCTGCTGCTGAAACACACAATATGTGTCATCAGCCCCTACAAGCAATGTCACTTCAGGTACCTCCAAGGATGGAATGAAAGAACCACAGCAAGAGCAAGGACATGGTAGGAGACAAGAGAGGTAGAAGAAATTGCCATGGAAGGAACAAAGGATCTTGGGGAATAAATTAGAACTAGGAATGTGAACAGAGGAAAAAAATGAAGGATGCTTGGGTCATAGATGATCTGCAATACAAGAATGCTGAGGAGACTGAGAAACAAGGCAGGTAAATGTGTTAAAAGCCAAACAGTCAAATTTTAAGATTTATTTCAGCTCTGCCAAAGATTATTGTCATTATGACATACTATCACATATGTGTTCATATCATACTATGGAATGAAGCTCTTAAAAGGAGCGTATTTCTCGGAAGAAGGAAAGGACTGGGCCTGGAATCACAGCTAAAATGTAAACACCCCTGTTTCAATCAGGGTGTTTCTTTGATAAGGTGTTGGAAAAACCCTGTTTCCACAAAGTAAACATATGTTATCTCCAGGCTCTGAGGAGCCACTCATGGTAGGAGAAAGAAAATGTGCAAAATTCACTTTTTTTTTTTTCTTCATTTAAAACAGCTAAAGACCACCATATGGCCAGTCTGTCTCTTAGCAGGAAAGCATCTGTTCAGGCAAATTAGGAGTGAAGTAGATGACAAGGTAAGCAAAGGAAAACAAGCTGTGAACTGCATTTGAAGGTGGAAGACAATCACATACAATTGCTGTAGTTTTCAGTAATTTACAACTAATAGCACTGCAGAATTATTTTCAGATAACCTAGCATCTACAACAGACTAACTTTGATCTTGTACAGCAGGATTTCACATTTCTTAATGAGCCTGTGTGAGGCTGTTCTATGAATAGCAGAAAAGACCAACATGTTACTGCCTCAAACTCTGAGAAGTTCTGATATAAAAACCGGGAATCTACAGCCAGAAGAGCAGAAGATTCTGTGTTACTGCTTCTTATGCCTGCAATGTTCACTATTCAGCCTCATTAATTATGATATGCAGCCATTTCAATAACAACATTATAAATAATTAGTGCCATGAGATGTGATGTATATTCATTATTCTCTATGCAAATGATCTGGTGCAGGTCATAGTATCACCTCTTCTGTACTGGTTACTGAATCCTCTACCCTCAAATGCAGCATTTCAGTGGCTGAACTCCTATTTGTCTTGAAGTGGGATGCACTTTCTCTTTCCAAGGGACAGGTAAGATGAACTGTCTCTAATTATAAAAATTCAGACTTGTTTCATCCTGTGTAAAAAATCAAAACAGGGGCGTGGGGGGAAGTAGAAATAATAGTCTAGGTCAGCCTATCAACCTATGCCACATAAAAGAAAAATAAAACGGAAGGTTTACAATTTCCTTATAGTAGGGAGGACGGCTCCTCATAAGCTTTTTACACGTCAACTGAAACCTTTTTCTCCACTGAATATGCAGGCTATAGCACACCAGCTCTTCTAGGGCTGTGTGATAGGATGCCCAAACACACAGCGGGCATCACGGGGCTCAATGCCCCACCCTTCGAAAAGAGCCCATACTTGATACAGGTAGTCCATACTCAACATGGTTGAGCCAGGAGAGTATCCAGAAGGCTTATCTCATCCAGTAAAGCAGTTTGTCTCCATCTCTACCCAGCCTTGCTGCTGATCTCCAGAGTACACTGGGTTTTACCCATTTACAGTTTTACAAATTCACACGGAGGTATTTACTTTGACCACAATCCGAAAATCCCTGAAGTCTGAGGAAAAGATTACATTTACATCCTTCAGTTTTGAATCAATGCTGCAAAACTGTGCCTCCTTCTTACAGAGGGTGCAACCATCCTAACATCCAAATGGAGATTTTCCCAAATACTCAGCCTGGGCACAACTCTGTTTCCATTTTTTAAAGCACATTAGAGTACAAAACTTACCACACCACATTTCTGAAGGGTTATTCCAAATCCAGAAGACACTGACATATTGGACACACCTTCAGGCTGTGGAAGAAGAGGAAAGGTCTACATAGTGTACGAAAATATCGTAACTCACAAACTGCAGCACAGGTTAAATTATGTAAATAATGAAACAAGAAAAAAATAGATATTAATTGCCTTTGTTATCCCAATAGTTATTCCCACAAGCAATTATTAGTATCTGAATTGATATATTCATCTTTTGGCTACCACATTTCCCTAGCAAAATACACTACGCACAA
Source organism: Rhynochetos jubatus (assembly GCA_027574665.1). NCBI lineage: Eukaryota > Metazoa > Chordata > Aves > Eurypygiformes > Rhynochetidae > Rhynochetos > Rhynochetos jubatus. The sequence continues at coordinate 54,682,302 of CM050651.1, read as the reverse complement.
AGTTCATCAGACTATACGGATGCATTTCATTATTGTGTATCAGAATATACACAGCAATCACACAGCTGTATCTGTCACAATAATTCTTTGGAAGTCTCACAACTCGTTGGTGTTGTTGAAGCCATCTCAAGTGAACATAAGTGAGAACATAATAAGTGGACAGAATTAAAAATGTACTAATTGGGTAATCAATTCCCAGCAACATTCACTTTTGATACAATGTGCTTGTTTTAATTGGGATAGAATTAATTTTCCTCAGAGTAGCTAGTATGAGGCTATGTTTTTGATTTGTGCTGAGAATAATATTGGTAACACACTGATGTTTTTAGCTGTTGCCAAGCGATCTTTATATTAAGCCAAGGACTTTTTTGGTTGCTCATACTGTGCCTATGTTCCCAGCTTCTTCTCTACAAGAAGCTGGGAGAGGACACAGCCTGAACAGCCGACCAAACTGACCAAAAGGACATTTCATGCCATAAAACGTCATGCTTGGTATATAAGCTAGGCAAGTTGGTGCGGGGGGACAACTGCTACTCAGGAACTGGCTGGGAATTGGTCAGCCAGTGGTGAGGAGTAGTATAATTCTTTTTTCTCCTTTTAATTCCTTTTTTGTTTTCATTACATATTACTATCGTTAGTAGTAGCAGTATATTCATTAGATAGTAGTAGTAGTAGTAGTATCATTATTTCATTTATTTTCAATTATTAAACTGTTATCTCAACTGACAAGTTCTCTTACCTTTTTCCTCCAATTCTCTCCCCAATCCCACTGAGGGAGAGGGGTCAGGGGGAAGGTGAGCAAGCAGCTGTATGGTGCTTAGCTGCTGACTGGGGCTAAACCACGACATACAATTGCTAGAATCCTTACAAATATTAAAAGTGGCAAACCGTCTTTTACTGACCAGCTGGTGATTAACAGAAGACTCTCTTTTGAACAAAATCTTCTTTGTCCATGAGGGTACCAAAGCAAACAGCGAATGGCTCCACTGACTGTCCGAGGCTGCAGAAGTCAGGAGGTGGTGAGGGACTTCACTTGCTTGAATGACCATAGGTAAGAGCACTGCTGAAAACCAAGGGAATGCTGTGCATTAGAGCTGCAGCTGGCTCCTGTAAGGCAGCCACTTGGTGCAGATTCCACACAGGGATGAGATTCCTGGTACCTGATGCTCTGTGTGCACACAGGAACCAGCATGCTCTCCCTCAAAGCACTTAAAATCAATATGGGTAACAGAGACATGAGACCGGACAGAAAACAGAGATGGGATTTGCCCCACAGAAGCCAGCAGGAGTTAGAACAAAGCTGCTTCCTACCTTTGGAACTCACATACACCCCACAGAAATCTTCTTGCCATTTAAACATAGAGCATCTAATGCATGAATTAAAGGGTTTCAGCCCTAAATCAACCAATAGTATTTTCAAAAAATACTTCTCAGTTGAGTAAGGGTCTCGGTTACATTTCAACTTAATTGGAGTGCCATCAAATCAAATGCTCCTCAATTTAATTATTAGCAATATAAATGCTAGCTTATACTTCCATTTTTATGAAAGATTAGTCTATGGTATTACACAAAATTACAAGAACAGTTCTGAAATCACAACACCACTTTCAACTACAAAAGTAAAAGCACCTATGATATTAATAAAAGGGGCTTATACTACAAATTAATAATTTAGTATACTAAATTGTGGACAGGTAAAGTTGCTGAATGAAGAGAAAAAATGTCATGAAATTTTCAAAATTCTAGTTGGCTGTCTATGTTTAAAGAAGATATGTTTTCATTCTTTGAAAAACTGTTCTCATTTATTACATATGTTTAAATCCCATATTTTAATCATTAGCAATATATATTCATATGAACAAAAACTCTCATTGAAAAGCAAAGACTTTTGGCACATGGCCTTTTTCTGTAAGGTTTTCATTTAAAAAAACCCTATTATATGTTAATGAAATATGAAAAGCTGAAGATACTAAAATCTCAATGTTGAGAAGCAGCATTTTTTTTAAAAGACACTGCTTTGTTGGAAGAACAACATAGAGGAACACTGTTAACTGTAAATAGAAAAGACATGTACACAGCATTCCAAACTGGACCCTTAAAAGGAGGTTCTATAAAGGGCATTGAAGCACTGATGCACACAAATCAACAAAAAGATTCGTGTTAGCATAATGAATGAGATGCAGTCCTGCTGCTTACAGAACCCAGATGGACCTGTGCACCTTGGGGAGCTTCACTGTCTTCCCATGCCAGAAAATCATGCTTTTTATCAGGGAAAGAGTGGTTTGTATTGGACAAAATTGTGGCTATATAGGCCAGGAAAAGCTAGTTGTTTGTATTTTATGATCAGTTTTAAATCACTTTTCTAAATTTTACTTAAACCACTGTTAAACAATGCAACAGACTCAGACTAATTTAGTGACTGCAAAAATACCAAGATAAACTTGGTGAGAACAGCAATATGTTTAATTACAATACCAAATGTCTGCATATCTTTGGTGTTAGAATTTTTTCAGGGTAGTCATGCATGGCATATTTCTGTTTCAAGACTAAGCAACAGCCCAAATCCCTTAGGATGACACCAGTGCTGAACTGTAAGTGCAGTACAGACCTGCTAGCTACCACCTTGAGCCCATTCTGGCCATGGCACTACCCTGCAGGTCCAAGTATCATACTACGTCCCACCTCCAATGGCTCTAAATCAATGTTCTGACTACTGAATCAAGCCTCTTCACGGTTTTGTACAGATATATCCAAACACTGAAAAATATAATTTTGTATTTGCTGTGTCTCTCATATATTAATGCAATTGCTACCCAATTCCTATGGAGATGGAGCACCAATTCTTCTTTTTATTTTCTTGCCAGACTACAGGAGATGCACCTTCCTTTATAGCAAACAGAAACCGTTAGTGGAGACATGGAGCTTCTTTGTAGGGCTTGGTAATACTCAGAAGTCAAAATGGCAACATGTATGGGCTGGGTTGAGCAACTACTGTGTTTCTTGTTTAGCAAATTATTTCCTTCTGTATTTCGGATGAGGGAGGTCAGCCAACAAGGAGGGGATAATTGCTTCATAAAATATCTTTTGTTCTTGTGCCCTACACAGCATGACATCTCCATCAGCACACCCAACTGCACTTTTCATGTGACAGCAAATCCTGATTTGGAGAGTATCAGGTCCACAATAACCAATTTAATTAACTGATCACGTTCTTTGACTCTGAATAAATCTCTAGATTACTAATTACACAGATGAGTCTGTTTTCAAGTTGTGCTTTGTCATCACTTACAATCCCAAGATAATGTGCCCAGCTCCCAGCGGAAGTTTTCCAGACATGTTATTTGGCTGCTCCATCATTGGTAATTGGAGACTGGGGAATTTGCAGGTTCTTGACATTATGTTAAGCAGCCTCAACATTGATGATGATTACAAGTATACTTCTGCAAATTCACCTGTATCTTCACAGCACTCAGTGGAAGGTTTTGCTTAAACAGATTCAATCAGTGTGACACATGTCCATACAGCAACATCTGCCTTCCTCCAGATTTCTTTTCATCCTTCCTATTAATTTTTAACAATATAGGCTGTTTTATAATATTCCAGTTTCCCTTGCCAGTAAAGCAGCACTTTTCTATCTCATTATTTTTTGTAGTTGACTGTCATTCAAATAAAATAACTTTTACCTGATCCATATACACTTAACTGTCACTAGAACATTATACAGCTCAGTCCAGCTGACCTACAAGACTACAACTGCTTTTCCACATAACTTGCTGCATACTCTTAACATCAAGACAACGTAATTGTATTTATCAATTCCACTGCTGTCTCTTTTCAGATAAGGTCCTAGATGGATTGTAGATGGCTGATGACTGCTTTTGAAAAGCTGGACGCTGAATATCTGAGAAAGGACGGTACAGGTACAACACGTTCAGTTATTTTCATGCCTATTCTAACTCCTGCTCCGAAATTGCTTTTTTTAACAGATTCATCTGAGAGTGGAAAATATTAATACTTGACTCCTGAAACCTTTCGCTAACAAGGTTTCTTCTGGATACCCCGCTGCTCAGAAGTGCAAGTGCACCATTGTCAGTGTCCCTTCAGAGGTGCATCCCAATTCTGACACGGGTCTGCCCTCTCCTTGTTCCTTTTCTTCTTACAGCTCCAATCTTTGGCATTTTTCTGGCTGTTTTCAGAAAAGTCATTATCAGAGCTACATGGTCTTCACTTCCATTAGTTTCTAAATGGAAACTATTCCCACTACTTTTCAACAGGAAAACTTTGCAAAACTGGGGAATAGTTTCAGCTTTACGCACAGGCCCAAGAGCCCCGTCCCAGCTGGGCTTCCCAGGCTGCCACCAGGCACTCCCGGAGAACAACGCCTCAGGCCAAAACATTTCCCAGGGAGCAAAACAGCGGAGTGTGAGCCTTAATCTGGGACTTTCCTGCAAACACCTCCAAAGACGCCAAGTGAAACAGTTCATCAAAGAAAGGCAGTAACTTCACTTTCTTTTGCCATGTGAGGCACTATCACCATCCTCAAGAGAAAATTTTCTTTGTTTGCCTTCATTAAACTTTCCACATTTTTACAATGTGCTATCAAGTTGTTAAATATTTTATCTAACTTTCAGTCAGCACATTACTAAAATGTTTTCCCATTATATCATCCTCCATAAACCCAATATAAACAGATATGCCAGATCTCTGTCTTAAACTGCATATTCCTAGCTAATTACAAGTGCTGGTAGGTTGACTTTTCATTGAATTACAAAATGAAAACATTAAAGTAAATATTAATATAGCTGAAACAGTAGGAAGATCAGTGTAATATTTTACCATTCACATTACTATAGCATTCACTCAGTCCCACCTATGCACAGTGCACAGTTGATCAAACAGTTTCTGCTATTTAACGGTGTTATTTCTCTTTGCTATTCTCCCCAGGTAGTCATTTGCCACTCCTCAGCTTTGTGCAGTGATCTTTTGGACCTCCAGCAGCCACACTCAAGGCAGAATCACAGAATCACTACGGTTGGAAAAGACCTATAAGATCATCTAGTCCAACCATCAACCCAACACCACCATACCCACTAGACCATGTTCTCAAGGCACACACAATATACTCTGGAAGGAGAGCTCACTGCTCTCAGCTCTCACTGCATTCGCTTTGCTGCTCAAGGTGTGCAAACAGAGGGGATCCGATCTGGTACAAAATGCACCTACCACATGGAGACTGTGGTGACAGTAGGTCTGTGTTCATATGGGCTGGGTG